>OX346245.1:71993257-73193257 GCA_947049315.1 Epistrophella euchroma | reverse complement strand
GCTGATAGTACCGGTCGGTATGGTCAACTAAAATCTGACGGTACATTTTCTCAATGTCTGCCGTAAAGGTGACTCGATGGGTCCGCCATTTTAGTACAAGATCGATGATGCTTGACTGCAATTTTGGACCAACAAGTAAACGGTCATTAAGAGATTTGCCATCGGAAGCCTTTGCCGCTGCGTCGAACACTACTCTCAATTTTGTAGTGGAGCTGGCTTCCTTGAAAACAGCGTGGTGTGGCAAGAAATAGTGGAATGGAGTTTGTAAAACCGCGTCATTCACGTCGATTTCTTCCATATGATGGAGTTCTTCATACTCCCGTATGCACTTTGTGTAGTCAGCGCAAAGTTTCGGATCAGCATCGAACCTTTTTTCGAGATGAAGAAATCGTCGAAAAGCACTTTGTCGGCTGGATCCCATCGCCGGAACACTTTCACCCTTGAACGGCAGCTTCACTTCATAACGCCCGTTCGATAAGCGTCTTGTGTTCTTCTCGAAGTGGTCGTCACAGGCGATGTTCTCATCGGTATCCAGTGTCTGGAACGGCAATTCTTCCATCTGCCAAAACTTCTCCAGTTGAGATCCCAGATCTGTTATCTGGACGAAGCTTCGTATTTGCCGGGGAAGTTCCGCTGGAATCTTCCCTAACACTATCCACCCTAGCTGAGTGTTTTGGGCGATCGGTCCGATGCCATCCTCTGATCGCCTTATCTCTGGAAGGAGTATCTCGGCGCAAACGTCACTTCCGAGTAATAAGTCTATCGGTGCAGGTTCGAATAGACGGGGATCCGCTAACGAAAGACCCCTTAGGTGGTCCCAATTGCCGGGTATCACTCGTTGGGCCGGGAGATGCCCAGTCAGCGACTTGAAAACCAAGGCCTGTACGGCAGTCTCAAACGTCGAGTGGCGGGACGCAAAACGAACCTCGACGGAATGTTGCGTAGTGCCGCTGCTGACCAACCCTAACCCTGATACCTCGGCAATGGTACGTCGCTTTTCTAGCTTCAGCAATTGTGCGGCAGCTTCAGTGATGAATGACGTTTCTGAGCCGGTGTCGATCAGAGCACGTAAAAGGCGTAGCCTGCCATCTGCTGCTCTTGCCTTGACAACTGCTGTCGCCAGAAGCACCTGGTGTGCATGACCACGATCACCATGCGACGTGTGGTAGTTAAAGGTTTGTCCACTTGAATGGAGCTGTTGTTCACCCATTGGTTGGAATTCAGGTGCGTTCGGGTTCACGGACACCTGAAAAGCATTTGAACTGGGGTTTAACGCCTGAGCTGATGTACCCGCTGCAGGTTGTTTTTGTTGTGTGTATGTGTTGCTATTTTGCTGTGCATTCAAATGCAGCAGCGAATGATGTCTTTGCTGGCAGAAGTAACAATTGCTGAAGCTTAGGCAATTTTGCACGAGGTGCCCATATCCAAGGCAATTTTCGCATATATTGAACTTGCGAACCGTCTCACGTCGTCCCTTATTATCCATGTTAAGGAATCGTTGGCACTTCCTCAAGGTGTGCTTACCCTGGTTGCACAATTTGCATGACAACTCGACTACGTTTGCCTTCGCTACTGGTTTGGACGGTTGCTTGACGACTTGCTTGGTATGCAATACCTTTGGCTTCACTACCTGGACACGTGGCCTTGTGCTGACGGATGGCTCATCCTTTTTTCTAAAGGCCGCTCCGAATTCCTGCTGATCGACAACCTCAAGAGTCCGGAATCGTGTTTCCAGGAATTCTGTAAAATCTTTAAAACTTGGTAAGTCTTTTTTGTTTCCTAACCTCTCTTCCCACAATTTTTGACTATCACTAGGAAGTTTTTGGAACAGAAACCATATTAAAACTGTATCCCATTTAGAAACCGGTACATCCATATTCTCTAGCGCAAGGCAGCATTCTCTTGTGGTGTATAAGAGGTCTCGAAGTCCCGAAGAAGTTTCACGAGTTAAAGAGGGCTGACCGAAAAGATTCTGCATTTGGATGTGGACCAGAATGCGTTTATGGTCATACCTCTCTTTCAACAGCTCCCATGCCTTCTCATAACTCGCTGCCTCCACTGACAAGTTCTGCAAAAATCTATTTGCATCCCCAACCAAGCACGATTGCAAAAAATGCAGCTTGTCAATATCGTCAAGAGTTTTGTTGTTATGCACCAGAGACTGAAACCTGTCCTGAAAAGCACGCCAGGTGGTGTACGAACCGTCGAATTTCGGAAGATCGATTCGTGGAAGTCGAATCCCCGAATGCGATGAAGATTGAAATGTCACCTGAGATGAAATAGCGTTATCTGATGGAGCCACAACTACGGGATTGGATTTTGTCATCGCTTCAACTAACTCCGCACGGTACTCTAGATAAATATCATATATTTGTTCATAAACAACTTACAATTCCTCTTTCTTAAATTCCTCTTCCAGCTTGCCACCCCCGACAATAGCTTCATGGTATGTTTTGGAAGCCGCCATGTCTTCCTCCAATTTGTTCAACCGCCCTGAAGCGTATGCCGTAACCCGACGCTCTTTTGGAGCCTTCTTAAAATTGGTGAGATCTTTTATGATTTTCGACAGAATACCTTTTTGGAGTTCACCATATTTATAATCTTTTTTATCAGCCATTATAATTATTTATTTTTCTTTTAAATTGACAGAAACCACCAAAATGTAATTCAGACAAGTTTACGACACTGAATAAGGAAAACTTACTGCTTTGTGTGATACTGCTGCTGATGCTGTGATGACGCGCTGATTTCTGGAGCCTTCGCTGGAGTTTCAGTTTAAAAACACGTAGTTTTAATTTAGATTTAAGTAAACTTACATAAAATAAGTCTAATTTAAGTTTATTGTTAAAAAAAATGTCGATAAATCACCGATTTAAACCGAAAATGGCAATGCAAATTTAAGTCACGTGACTATCTTTTTGATGAATTGTAAATTCGATCTTTTAGTTAAATTTCTTCGTAAAATTTAAGCACTCACTGCACACACTTTTAAATATTGTTTATTGTTCAATTAATTGTTTGTATATTTTGTAAAACTAGTTCGAAACGGCTCGAAGGACCAAATGTAATTGTCTAGATTTTTTATTCAAAAAAATTAGAAAAAAAAAGAAGTGAAATGAAAATGATGGCGAAAATAAAATGCAAACCAACTTGTTCAAATGAATTTGTAAGAGTGATTTATTTTAGTCATAAGACCTGGTGTATAGTTGATCTGTACAATAGTAACATCAATTTTATGACATTTCAGATGGTTTGTAGCTCAGTGTGGATTGTATTATAAGGTTTGTTTCCGCTTCAGATTTGTTGCAACTCCGTAACTCTTCCGTGGTACATGCGTACACTTTGGTTAAATTTTTATTCTTTTATTTAACCTTTGTAAATATTACTTGAATTATAATTTATTGCACACACATTTTCAAAAAACTTTACAAACGATTCTTTAAAAACTACCCGTCTTAAAAACATAAATTGCACAAAACTTAAAAAAAAATACACTTTTTAAAAAAATAAATTACATAAAAATACTTTACTTTACATTAATTGACTGCTACGAAAATCTACGCAAATAATACTCTTTCAAAGAAAACAGCTTAAAATTTTGTAACTGCATTTCAACGTATTTTCCACACATTAAACGAAATGCAAAAGATGAAAACACTCTACGATAACCCTCATCATTAAAAACTTTTTTTAAAGCTCTAAAACCAAAAGCACCTCAACAGAAACCCAAGGAAAAAAGTCTGAACAAGTTGCCAAATGGACATGGGTAACCCTGAATGCACATCAATATTTTATGGGGGTTGAATTTGAATAGCAGCAGCAGCCATAGGCCACAGCAATTCAGTGCGCACTCAGATGTGCGCTCGATAGGACGTTGTATCTGCGTTAGATGCTATCAGAAATTTACGGGCGGGCAAACACTTTTTAGGAAGGAGTTCTTTCAATTTAGTATGGTGCTAAAATATGGTGCGCTACTGATTTTGAAAAAGCTCTCCCATAAGACTTGTACTGCCAATTTATGTTGGATAGACCTTAGTTAATATACTTAATCGAACAAATCAACCTGTCAAAGCCAGAGCATTGCTCGATTCAGATTCGCAAATGAGCTTTATAACCGAAAGGCTAGCTTCAAAGCTTCATCTCATCACTAAATACGAACCCCTTGAAATCTCAGGAATGGGAAATCAACCTATCAAATTGAGCAAAATGGTCGAAGCATGTCTTCAGTCACGAGTTACGGGCTATCACACTCAACTTCAGGTCTTTGTACTAGATACAATAACGACACAACAACCCAGTGAATTTATCGACATAAGTCACTGGAAAATGCCTCAGAACATCAAGTTAGCAGACAGCAACTTTAATTAACCTCATGACGTCGATTTACCCTGCACTTCTTTCTGTGGGCCAGATTAAAGTGAATAACAGTGGACCAACCTTACAAAACACATTACTGGGGTGGATTGTTATGGGTAAAACTGTCACAAATACTCTGTCAACACTATTCTGTGGCATAGGTGTAGACACTTCATCTAGCAACTTAGATAGTCTGGTTGAACGCTTCTGGAACCTTGAATAAAATCTAACTTCCCCGTCCCAAAGCATCCAAAAACCGCTCACAAAGGAAGAACGTTAATGTGAAGAAATATTTGTAAATGACATAGAAAGTCTAGGGTACTCAAGGGATATAGCAGTTCGAAGATTCTTTAATCTAGTACTCACAAGTATGTGTTCACTGCCGATATTACCAATATGTATCGTCAAATTCTTGTAGATGACTTCAGTAAGCGATTCCAACGTATAGTTTGGCGAGAATCTACCAAGGAACCTCTTAAGACATATCAACTAAATACTGTCACTTATGGTACTAAACCTGCGCATTACTTCGCTATAAGATGTCTTCATGATCTAGCAGAAGAGAAAAATCAGCAGCATTTGCTTGGCGCAAATATCATTCGTCGAGATACTTACATGGATGATTATATTAACCGTCAGCGATAACCTCAAAACCGCTACTCAAATACAACAAAGGTATAAATGGAAACAGTCTCAATCCGACATCCAGCCAGGCACATTAGTCCTAATTAAGGAAGATAACTTACCTCCTCTTAAATGGTCAATGGGCACAGTGTTAAAAACTATCACCGGACCGGATAAACTTACAAGAGTAGTTGATATTAAAACGTCTTCAGAAGAAGTGAGAAGATCGATTGCCAAAGAGTGTCCCCTTCTTACTGAAATTCAACCAAAGCAAGACGTTAAAAATCCATACGAACTAGAACATGTGAAGGTATCTTCTGATAAACGGGCTCCACATCTTCGAACTAAGATTAAATATCCGCTTAAAGGTCGTTTCCTTCCGATTCAGGAACGCTCAAATCGAAAGCGACGCAATCCTGAACTATATTCTGTGCCAACTCAAAAAATGAAAATAAATCCAATCAAAACGATATTGGTGATCTGCTTATTGATACTAGGCACCGCATTTGGACAAACTACTCAACCAAGTGCAGTAGATATTCAGCATTTTGAAACCAGTCCTGGATTATATTTTGAGGACATTGGAGAGGCAAAGCTGATAACTGACGAATGGAACTTGCTTGTTTACTTTAATATGACTAGTTACTGGCTTGAGTTTCAAGGACTACAAAGAAGTGTCACCCAATTAAAGGCCAGATGTGAGGAAAAACCTGTTAGACTTTGTATTTATGTTTGTGTGTATGTTACTTGAACTACACTAATACACTCAATCAAGTACCTATAAAAGCAAAGGCAAATCAAAACTGTCCTCTTAGTAGTTCAAATAAAACTCTAAAGGTAACATCAATCATCTGTCTTTTATTTAACATACATTGGTTTTGTTCCAACAGTGGTTATGGGCCCAGGTTTATTTAATTGACTGCATAAAAAATAAGTTTTTTTTTTTTAAAGAAGTCACTTTTTAACCATAAGGATGAGTTACGGGCTATATTAAATAGAAAAGCTAGATGATACCAATTTTGACGGATGGAAAATCCTCATGAAATCTGTTCTAGTGCACTGTGGCCTTTGGGACTATGTATCGGGCCAAATAGAACAACCAGTTGATGCAGCTCAGTTAACAGTATGGAGCTCCAGAGATGAAAAGGCGCTTGCGACTATGGTTTTGTCCGTCAAGCCAAGTCAACTCCTCCACGTTAAAAATGCTAGAACATCCAAAGAAGCTTGGAACAGACTTTGCGAAATACACGCTCCCAGTAGACCTGCACGGAAAGTCACGATTTTTAAATCACTAATAAATCTAAAAATATGTGAGGAAACATCCATGAGTGAGCATCTGAACAAGTTTTTCGATTTTTCTGAAAAACTTGCAGAGTTAGACTTTAAATTAAATGATTAACTGCTTGCAATTATTTTGCTTTCGGGTTTACCGAAAAGTTACGAAAATTTTATCGTTGCTATCGAGTCGAGGGATAGTTTGCCAAGCACAGCTGCACTCAAGACTAAATTGATCGAAGAAGAAAAACGTAGAGAAAGTGACAAAAAGAACGATGAGCATCATGAGACCGCATTTTTTGCAAATAAGCAACGGACTTTCACACAAGGAGCTAACGAACCGCAATACCACTTAAATAAAAAAAAAAAACCAAAAGGCAAGTGCTATAAATGTCAAAAGAGAGGGCATTATGCTGCTTCTTGCTGAAATACTAGTGCAGTTACACAAAACATAAACTGCGCTTTGCTAAACCTCTCTCAGTTCAGTTACACACAACTGAACAGTTCCGTTTGGATATTAGATAGTGGTTCAACTTGTCACATGTGTTGTGATAAATCATATTTCAATGATATGAAAGAGCATCAAGAAGAGATTGAGCTAGCGGGAAACAAATACATTTCTTCTCAAGGTATAGGTCAAGTGCTTGTGGAGACAGAGACGAGTAAAATCTATTTACACAATGTACTCTATGTTCCCATTCTTAAAACAAATTTTTTGTCAGTGACTAAAATAACGGAGAGCAATTTCATAGTAGAGTTTAGTAAAGACATTGCACTTATCAAATTAAATAGTGGTAAAAAATTCATGCAGTTAAAAAGAAGCGGTGATTTATTTATTTATGAAGTTACGCTAAATAAGCTATGTTTAGCAGCAGCAAATAATAAGGTTTTAGAATGGCATCGGCGTCCTGGCACTGATCTCTATAATATACTGGATAGTGTATACTATTCAAGTATAACAGTTTTTTTCATTCCAATTGAAGATGACATAAGGTGGCTGAGTGGCCAATTTTGACATCTATGTGAAACAAAAAAAAAGTAGTTTGAGGTTATTTTTTTTTTTGTGAAATCAACAAAATAAAACTGTCAGTCAGTCTTTTGGTTTTTTTTTTTTTTTTTTTTTGTATCCGATATTGGTACTGTGATGTGCTTTTTAGTTTCCAGCCGAGGTTTTGCTCGCCGGTCTCGCCAGGGTTGTTTTGAAGAAAACACGAAACTTCAAAGGAAAAAGGTCTTTAAAACCCTTATTACAAAATCTTTATTTTGAAAATGACTCTTAAGCTTATAACAAATTTTGATTTAATTCACGGGTGGTCTTCGGTCAAGAAACCGGTATTCTGGTCTGGCTTACGAGTGATGTCGCTCGTTCTGGTTTACGGGATTTCTGGTAACGGGTATCCGATGATCTGATTCGGGTAATCTGGTTGCGGATAAATCAGGTCCTCTGCAGTTGTTTCTGGTAGTAGACTTCCGAGGAACCTGAGAAAGGAATCTGTAGGTACTACGCCCCTGGTGGCACTATTCAGCAGGTACAAGGCCCCTGGTGGCACTCGACACAGCAGGCTTTCGCTCTGGTAGATCTGCAGGTATAACGCCCCTGGTGGCACTGTTCAGCAGGTACAAGGCCCCTGGTGGCACTCGACACAGCAGGCTTTCGCTCTGGTAGATCCGCAGGTATAACGCCCCTGGTGGCACTGTTCAGCAGGTACAAGGCCCCTGGTGGCACTAGACACAGCAGGCTTTCGCTCTGGTAAATCTGCAGGTATAACGCCCCTGGTGGCACTATTCAGCAGGTACAAGGCCCCTGGTGGCACTAGACACAGCAGGCTTTCGCTCTGGTAGATCTGCAGGTATAACGCCCCTGGTGGCACTGTTCAGCAGGTACAAGGCCCCTGGTGGCACTCGACACAGCAGGCTTTCGCTCTGGTAGATCTGCAGGTATAACGCCCCTGGTGGCACTATTCAGCAGGTACAAGGCCCCTGGTGGCACTCGACACAGCAGGCTTTCGCTCTGGTAGATCTGCAGGTATAACGCCCCTGGTGGCACTATTCAGCAGGTACAAGGCCCCTGGTGGCACTAGACACAGCAGGCTTTCGCTCTGGTAGATCTGCAGGTATAACGCCCCTGGTGGCACTATTCAGCAGGTACAAGGCCCCTGGTGGCACTAGACGCAGCAGGCTTTCGCTCTGGTAGATCTGCAGGTACCGAAGCCCCTGGGGGCAATTAGGACGTTTGTCTTCGAACTAAAGCCCCTTACCTCTGGTGGGGGGGAGACCTTAGTAAGAAATAGTTGGACAATCTCGCCTACCTAGGTTCAACTTTCTATGAAACCCCTTACCACTGGTGGGGGGAAGCTCCAAGAAAGTAAACAAAACTAAAATGACCAAACCAAAACTAACTAAATAAACGTCGTATGACTTTTAGTAGGCAAGGCAAGGCGATTTTCATCCATCCGAGTAGGTCCTCTTGTGCTATTCTCTGTAAGAAGTGAATGTTAATTGTAAAAATGATGAATGAAAGTTTTTCGGTGACGTCATATGTCTATGGTGAATGTGAATTGTAATTACGCTATTATACAATTCTCGTTGAAGAATGGAACGCTTCGTTACATACCATTCCCCCTTTCGAGACGAGAACCCTCTCGTCTGGAAACCTTCGTGGGTGAAAAAGATAAGTCTTTTTTTTTTGTTTTTATTTTATATTATTTCATATTTCATATTTTTTTTTTTTTTTTTTTGTTTTTTTTTTTTTTTTTTTTTAATGTAACGCAGGTCGGTTGAAATTGTTACGATCAAACGATACTCGTTGCGACGTCGGGGTAAGGCGGTTATTATTAAAAGACGGGCTGTTTGTTGTGGACGTTCTACTTGGTCCAGGGAGGTATCGTGCAGAAAACTGACGTGAACTTCTGTCTTCACCTTGTATGTATTCATACTCCTCGGCTAGCTTCATTAGCTCGTCTGGGGTCTCAAAATCTCACCTCTTGATGTAGAGGTGGTATTCTGGGCGAAGGCTGTCGTAAATTCGGTCAACGCTTTCCAGAAGTTTCATGCGGGGGTGCCGGTGTATAAGGTATTGAGTCGCCTGTATAAATTCTTTAGCTTTCTCCCTTGGCCCTTGTTTTCTTCGCAGGATCTCGTCCTCTAACTTATAAATGAACCGAGCTGGCAAAAAGTGCTCTAAGAACAACGTGCGAAACGCCTGCCACGATGCAAGTTTGTCTCGATTTATTCGGAACCATTCTAAGGCGGTTCCCCTTAGAACTTCCGGAAGAGCTTTTACCATATCGTCGGGGCGAATGTCGTAGCACTTTGTCAACTCTTCCACTCTCTCCATAAATTCTAAAGCATTACCTGAAGAGTCAAATTTCAATCCCCACTTCCTTACCATATTCATAACCTCGGCATCATGGCTGAGTATGAATCTGCCGACAGGCCTGCTCGAAATCTGCGTTACAGCCTGTTGGCTGTGAATGGGGTTTATATCGGAAGTAGCTGTGGGGTGTGGCTCTGGTTGCTTAGAATCGTTTTGGGTGGTACCCGTTGTATTAATTTGGCGAGGTGGAACTTGGAAGAATATCTCCGTGTAATTCGGAGACTTAAGCATACTGCTACCTTCGGTGCTGCTTGTGTCAACTGTTGTTGCAACTGTGTTGCCTTCTTCTTTATATTCCCTATCGTTCGTAGTCTTTTCAATTTCTTCACATAAATTCTGTGTGGACTTTCTTTGTCTGGCAGCTTTAATGTAATCGCTGAAGCGGGCCCTCAAAACGGCTAAAGAGCCTTCTGTTTCAATTCCCAGTCTGCTCATTTGGTCCATCAATTCTTGTTTCCTTAGAAGATAGATGGCTCCCAGGCTGGCGGAGCAGTCAAATACACCTTCGTCATCTGACATGATAAACGGGTCGTTTACTACGGCTATTTGTTATAAGAGTTTTTTTTTTAAGATTTTGTGTTTCTTTCGGGGTTGGGCCTTATAGGTCCCTGCTCGGGCGCCAATTTGTGATGTGCTTTTTAGTTTCCAGCCGAGGTTTTGCTCGCCGGTCTCGCCAGGGTTGTTTTGAAGAAAACACGAAACTTCAAAGGAAAAAGGTCTTTAAAACCCTTATTACAAAATCTTTATTTTGAAAATGACTCTTAAGCTTATAACAAATTTTGATTTAATTCACGGGTGGTCTTCGGTCAAGAAACCGGTATTCTGGTCTGGCTTACGAGTGATGTCGCTCGTTCTGGTTTACGGGATTTCTGGTAACGGGTATCCGATGATCTGATTCGGGTAATCTGGTTGCGGATAAATCAGGTCCTCTGCAGTTGTTTCTGGTAGTAGACTTCCGAGGAACCTGAGAAAGGAATCTGCAGGTACTACGCCCCTGGTGGCACTATTCAGCAGGTACAAGGCCCCTGGTGGCACTCGACACAGCAGGCTTTCGCTCTGGTAGATCTGCAGGTATAACGCCCCTGGTGGCACTGTTCAGCAGGTACAAGGCCCCTGGTGGCACTCGACACAGCAGGCTTTCGCTCTGGTAGATCCGCAGGTATAACGCCCCTGGTGGCACTGTTCAGCAGGTACAAGGCCCCTGGTGGCACTAGACACAGCAGGCTTTCGCTCTGGTAAATCTGCAGGTATAACGCCCCTGGTGGCACTATTCAGCAGGTACAAGGCCCCTGGTGGCACTAGACACAGCAGGCTTTCGCTCTGGTAGATCTGCAGGTATAACGCCCCTGGTGGCACTGTTCAGCAGGTACAAGGCCCCTGGTGGCACTCGACACAGCAGGCTTTCGCTCTGGTAGATCTGCAGGTATAACGCCCCTGGTGGCACTGTTCAGCAGGTACAAGGCCCCTGGTGGCACTCGACACAGCAGGCTTTCGCTCTGGTAGATCCGCAGGTATAACGCCCCTGGTGGCACTGTTCAGCAGGTACAAGGCCCCTGGTGGCACTAGACACAGCAGGCTTTCGCTCTGGTAAATCTGCAGGTATAACGCCGCTGGTGGCACTATTCAGCAGGTACAAGGCCCCTGGTGGCACTAGACACAGCAGGCTTTCGCTCTGGTAGATCTGCAGGTATAACGCCCCTGGTGGCACTGTTCAGCAGGTACAAGGCCCCTGGTGGCACTCGACACAGCAGGCTTTCGCTCTGGTAGATCTGCAGGTATAACGCCCCTGGTGGCACTATTCAGCAGGTACAAGGCCCCTGGTGGCACTCGACACAGCAGGCTTTCGCTCTGGTAGATCTGCAGGTATAACGCCCCTGGTGGCACTATTCAGCAGGTACAAGGCCCCTGGTGGCACTAGACACAGCAGGCTTTCGCTCTGGTAGATCTGCAGGTATAACGCCCCTGGTGGCACTATTCAGCAGGTACAAGGCCCCTGGTGGCACTAGACGCAGCAGGCTTTCGCTCTGGTACATCTGCAGGTACCGAAGCCCCTGGTGGCAATTAGGACGTTTGTCTTCGAACTAAAGCCCCTTACCTCTGGTGGGGGGGAGACCTTAGTAAGAAATAGTTGGACAATCTCGCCTACCTAGGTTCAACTTTCTATGAAACCCCTTACCACTGGTGGGGGGAAGCTCCAAGAAAGTAAACAAAACTAAAATGACCAAACCAAAACTAACTAAATAAACGTCGTATGACTTTTAGTAGGCAAGGCAAGGCGATTTTCATCCATCCGAGTAGGTCCTCTTGTGCTATTCTCTGTAAGAAGTGAATGTTAATTGTAAAAATGATGAATGAAAGTTTTTCGGTGACGTCATATGTCTATGGTGAATGTGAATTGTAATTACGCTATTATACAATTCTCGTTGAAGAATGGAACGCTTCGTTACAGTACAAAAATATATTTTAAACTTGTCCAGTTCGTCGAAAAATTTGGGCCTGGTCTGGACGATTGCAGAAAATTCTGCTTATACGAAACCTCAAATGGAAAAGAACGATCTTGTTGCAGCCATGGAACAAGACAAATTCATCATTACAATGTCAAAGGATTCCCACTCACTGTTCAAGAGACACATCCATGATAAGAAGCTGGAAATGCTCTCTCAGATTGTGACTAAGTATCTCCTAATTGATACTTACGAAGGAACAGCACGCAGCAAGGCTCAGTGCGATGGCACAGCGGGTGCAATGATAGGCGAGGCTCTTCGCCAGGACAATAAAGTACGCTTGTTTTTTGGTCTCTAAAAAGAGGTAGATTTACAGAGCCTTACCATGATGACAACAGATCCACCCACTGAAGAATAGGATGAAAACGCCATGATGCTCCAGATAGACCAAAGAAAAAAAAACGAAGAAAGACCTCTCTTTTCGAAAAAAAAAAAATCGAAATCCGATCCAAACGCTGCCGCCCATGATCGTGTACCTCTGCCAGTACTTAAGGACGCTGATAATAAATTATATAAAATTTAAATAACCTTTGGGAGTTAGAGAAATATTTATCTTATTAAGTTTTGTTGCTTTCTCTATAATTCAATAAAAACCTACCTACAAGTGTACTCCGATGTTGAATTTTTTTTATAGAGCTTTGGAATCACAACTTAAAGACATCGAAAGCAGATTCCAAAATGGTATCAACCACATTTGTAGCACTCTCCATTCAATAAAGAAACTCTTAAACCTTTTTCAGTTTTTTGAGTTTCTCATCAAATGGCCTGCCTACAAGGGTACTCCGAGGTTGAATTTTTTTATAGAGCTTTGGAATCAAAACTTTTTATGCTCCTTTTAAAGACATTAAAAGCAGATTCCAAAATGGTATCAACCACATTTGTGGCACTCTCCGTTCAATAAAGAAACCGTAAAACCTTTTTCAGTTTTTTGAGTTTCTCATCAAATGACCTGCCTACAAGTGTACTCCGAGGTTGAATTTTTTTTAAAGAGCTTTGGAATCAAAAATTTTTAATGCTCCTTTTAAAGACATTGAAAGCAGATTCCAAAATGGTATCAACCACATTTGTGGCACTCTCCGTTCAAAAAAGAAACCCCAAAACCTTATTCAGTTTTTTTTTTTAATTTAAATATTCAAAGAAAGTGGGGTTTCTTTATTGAATGGACAGTGCCACAAATGTGGTTGATACTATTTTGGAATCTGCTTTTGATGTCTTTAAAAGGAGCATAAAAAGTTTTGATTCCAAAGCTCTATAAAAAAAAATTCAACCTCGGAGTACACTTGTAGGCAGGCCATTTGATGAGAAACTCAAAAAACTGAAAAAGGTTTTAGAGTTTCTTTATTGAATGGAGAGTGCTACAAATGTGGTTGATACCATTTTGGAATCTGCTTTCGATGTCTTTAAAAGGAGCATAAAAAGTTTTGATTCCAAAGCTCTATAAAACAAATTCAACCTCGGAGGTACACTTGTAGGCAGGCCATTTGATAAGAAACTCAAAAAACTGAAAAAGGTTTTAGAGTTTCTTTATTGAATGGAGAGTGCTACAAATGTGGTTGAAACCATTTTGGAATCTGCTTTCGATGTCTTTAAAAGGAGCATAAAAAGTTTTTATTCCAAAGCTATATAAAAAAAATTCAACCTCGGAGTACACTTGTAGGCAGGCCATTTGATAAGAAACTCAAAAAACTGAAAAATGTTTTGGGGTTTCTTTATTGAATGGAGAGTGCCACAAATGTGGTTGATACCATTTTGGAATCTGCTTTCGATCTCTTTAAAAGGAGCATAAAAGGTTTTAATTCCAAAGCTCTATAAAAAAAATTCAACCTCGGAGTACACTTGTAGGTAGGTTTTTATTGAATTATAGAGAAAGCAACAAAACTTAATAAGATAAATATATTTCTGACTCTCCATTCAATAAAGAAACTCTAAAACCTTTTTCAGTTTTTTGAGTTTCTCATCAAATGGCCTGCCTACAAGTGTACTCCGAGGTTGAATTTTTTTATAGAGCTTTGGTATCAAAACTTTTTATGCTCCTTTTAAAGACATTGAAAGCAGATTCCAAAATGGTATCAACCACATTTGTGGCACTCTCCGTTCAATAAAGAAACTCTAAAACCTTTTTCAGTTTTTTGAGTTTCTCATCAAATGGCCCGCCTACAAGTGTACTCCGAAGTTGAATTTTTTATAGAGCTTTGGAATCAAAACTTTTTGTGCTCCTTTTAAAAAGATCGAAAGCAGATTCCAAAATGGTATCAACCACATTTGTGGCACTGTACATTCAAGAAAGAAACCCCAAAACCTTATTCAGTTTTTTTTAAATTTAAATATTCAAAGAAATTGTGGGGTTTCTTTATTGAATGGAGAGTGCTACAAATGTGGTTCATACCATTTTGGAATCTGCTTTCGATCTCTTTAAAAGGAGCACAAAAAGTTTTGATTCCAAAGCTCTATAAAAAAAATTCAACCTCGGAGTACACTTGAAGGCAGGCCATTTGATGAGAAACTCAAAAAACTGAAAAAGGTTTTAGAGTTTCTTTATTGAATGGAGAGTGCTACAAATGTGGTTGATACCATTTTGGAATCTGCTTTCGATCTCTTTAAAAGGAGCATAAAAAGTTTTAGTTCCAAAGCTCTATAAAAAAAATTCAACCTCGGAATACACTTGTAGGTAGGTTTTTATTGAATTATAGAGAAAGCAACAAAACTTAATAAGATAAATATTTCTCTAACTCCTAAAGGTTATTTAAATTTTATATAATTTATTATCAGCGCCCTTAAGTACTGGCAGAGGTACACGATCATGGGCGGCAGCGTTTGGATCGGATTTCGATTTTTTTTTTTCGAAAAAAGCTGGTCTTTCTTCGGTTTCTTTTTCTTTGGTCTATCTCGAGCATCATGGCGTTTTCATCCTCTTCTTCAGTGGGTGGATCTGTTGTCGTCATGGTAAGGCTCTGTAAATCTACCTCTTTTTAGAGACCAAAAAACAAGCGTACTTTATTGTCCTAGCGAAGAGCCTCGCCTATTATTGCACCCGCTGTGCCATCGCACTGAGCCTTGCTGCGTGCTGTTCCTTCGTAAGTATCAATTAGGAGATACTTAGTCACAATCTGAGAGAGCATTTCCAGCTTCTTATCCTGGATGTGTCTCTTAAACAGTGAGTGGGAATCCCTTGACATTCTAATGATGAATTTGTCTTGTTCCATGGCTGCAACAAGATCGTTCTTTTCCATTTGAGGTTTCGTATAAGCAGATTGTTCTGCAAATCTACTTGTTAATAATCAACCAGACTAGGCCCAAATTTTTCGACGAACTTGCGGTGTGCCTGGATCTCGTTTCCACTTTTGACAAGTTTAAAATATATTTTTGTACCAATATCGGATACAAAACAAAAAAAAAAAAAACAAACGAAAAGACTGACTATTTTTTTTTATTGGTTTCACAAAAAAAAAAATAACCCCAAACTACTTTGTTTTTGTTCTTGACGTCATCTCATCTTGAAAACACAAAATTGTTATATTTGTT
Source organism: Epistrophella euchroma (assembly GCA_947049315.1). Lineage (NCBI taxonomy): Eukaryota > Metazoa > Arthropoda > Insecta > Diptera > Syrphidae > Epistrophella > Epistrophella euchroma. The sequence continues at coordinate 73,177,600 of OX346245.1, read as the reverse complement.
ATATTTTGTATATCTATTTTGACAGTTGGTGTACGAGTGGCCAGTATAACAATTCTTCAATTTGCTTCAACTTTTTTGTATGGATGCGCTATCCAGTATATTATAGAGATCAGTGCGTTTTGGTCATTTAAATAAGAGCAGCCTAGATTTGTTATGTAGAAAAAATATGGTTTGTGGAATGGATGTGAAAAAGTTGAAAGATTTTGATTGCGATGTGTGCTTAAAAGGAAAGATAAGTGCAACACCGTCTCCTAAGTGCCTAGGTAAATCTAGTACAAGGGTCTTAGACATTGTTCACAGTGATGTCTGTGGCTCAATGAAAACTTCTTCTCTTAGCGGGGCAAAGTACTTCGTAACATTTATCGATGATTTTAGTCGAAAAATATTTGTCTACTTTATAAAAAATAAGAGCGAAGTGTTTAAAACTTTTAAGATTTTTAAAGCCGCAGCAGAATTGGAAACAGGTGTCAAATTGAAGATGTTACGGTCAGATAATGGTGGAGAGTATGTAAACCATGAATTTACCGAATTTCTCAAGCAAGAAGGCATCCGCAGACAGCTTACGGTTCCATACACCCCACAGCAAAATGGGGTCGCTGAAAGGGCAAATCGAACGCTGGTTGAAATGGGACGGTTCATGGTTATTGGTGGCTCTATGCCAGAATTTTTGTGGGCGGAGGCTATAAACACGGCTGTTTTTGTGCAAAATCGATCACCAACGAAAGCTTTGCATGACATGACACCCTATGAGGCATGGTGTGGTAGAAAACCAAATGTAGAAGGGGTATCGATTTAGACAAAACGCCGAAAAGGTCAAAATTTTCAGCAAAGGGAAATGAGTGCTTTATGGTTGGATACGCAGAGGAATCAAAGGCATATCGTCTTTACGACAAAAGTAAAAGAACTGTTTTTATAGCCAGAGATGTGCGGATTCTTCATTCTGACAATGTCCCCTGTTCTTCACAAATGCTATTACATAATTTATCTGGTGTCATAATGCATACCAATACCCCATCTACGGTTTCAGCAGTTTCACGAAAAGACGATCCTTACTCTACAGACGATGTTGATGAGAATTTTTATGATGCTCCCGAGTCTGAAGAGCCTTGTTTTGCTGAAGAAGTAGGAACTATAAAATCGCACGCATTAATTCCAAAAGATGAGCTAATAAATGAACAAAATGATAACGATTCCACTTTACTTCCTGCGGTACTGTCAGATGCTTAAGTTGTGACAGTAAGTAGTGCTGATGATGTTCATCCTGCTGAAGATGATACAGCTGCTGGTGAGGCTAGAGCTGTTTCTGATGATGTTAGTTTGGAATCTGGAAAGAAGTTGCGCCCCAGAAAACTAGTAGGTTACACTAGTTATATGCAGAGCAACCATTAGGAAAAGCCAACGAATCCGCTCACTGTTGAGGAAGCACTACATGGGTCAGATGCAGGCGAGTAGAAGGCTACAATGTTGTCCGAGCACAACTTACTGGTCAAGAATCAGACGTGGGAGTTGGTGCATGTACCTGCAAACCGTACACCTATTAAATCGAAGTGGGTTTTCAATGTCAAGTGTGACAAAAATAGAGTGGCAGTCCGCTATAAGGCTCGGTTGGTAGCGAGAGGGTGCAGCCAGAAATACGGGGTTGACTACACCGACATTTTTTCCCCTGTAGTAAGGTACTCGTCGATTCGGCTGATTTTGGCATTGGCGGCAGAGTATAAGTTGATCGTGCACCAGATGGATGTGTCATCTGCGTACCTAAATGGAAATCTTCAGGAGGAGGTATATATGTACCAGCCCGGGTGTTTTGTTGATAAAGAAAACAGATCTACGGTGTGCACGTTGAAAAAAAGCAGGAGGAGTTAAACTGTTTTCTGAAAAAAATTGGATTTGTGAGATGTCATGGGGATGCATGTGTGTATATTCTTAAGAAACCAGGCGAGATAATCATTGTAGCAGTCTACGTGGATGACATTCTGCTGGCGTGCTCTAATTCCAATACACTAGAAGAAATAAAGATCGAAATAGGTAATAGATTCGAGGTTGTCGACAAAGGGCCAATTGATCATTTCCTTGGCATGGAGATTACGAGAGATCGAGATGGATCTCACAACAGCAACTGATTCGAAATCTGCTTGATGATTTTGATATGCTAGAATACAGAAGTTGTGCAACTCCATTGGAGCCAGGGACCAAGTTTTATAAATGCAATGATTGCTCCTAATGCAAGAAGGTGAATCAGAAGCAGTACTAGTCATTGATAGGGTCTTTGACATACCTGAGTATTTGTTCGCGGCCTGACATAATGCATTCTGTCTGCAAGCTTGTTCAGTTCAATAGAGATCCGCATGTAGAACATTTGAATGCTGCAAAACATATACTGAGGTACTTAAATTCAACCTTAAATTTTAAACTTAAATATTTTCAGACTGGTGAAAAGTTGAAGGGCTTCGCAGATGCTGATTGGGGTTGCAACAGTGAAGACCGCAAATTATACACCGGTTTCGCATTTTTCCTTGCCGGAGCCACTGTTACATGGGGGATTAAAAAGCAAATTTCCATCGCTTTGAGCAGTATAGAGGCCGAATACGTCGCTCTATCAACAGCATCGAAGGAAGTTGTATACCTTCGTCGTTTTTTTGGGGAACTTGGATTCAGCCAACTAGTTGATAGTTGCAATTTTTGGTGACAACATCAGTGCTCAAAAATTGGCAAAGAATCCTGTGCATTACATCCGTGAAGTCTACGAGAAAGGGCTTTTTGTTCTGAAGTTCATACCAACTGACAAAATGGCGGCCGATATATTTACGAAGAATTTAAAGAAAGTCAAACACCATGAATTCACTCATATGTTAGGATTAAAATCATAGAGTAAATTTCAAAGTAATGATTTTTTTTGTTGTTAATTTGTTTAATATTTTTTTTTTTTTTTGAATTAAATTGTTTTCTGAATCACATTTATAAGCATACAATTTGAACATTGTTATATGCCAGTTTTAAGGGAAGGTTTGTTAGACTTTGTATTTATGTTTGTGTGTATGTTACTTGAATTACACTAATACTATCAATCAAGTACCTATAAAAGCAAAGGCAAATTAAAACTGTCCTCTTAGTCGTTCAAATAAAACTCTAAAGGTAACATCAATCATCTGTCTTTTATTTAACATAAATTGGTTTTGTTCCAACAAAACCAAACTCGAATAATCTTTGTAAGGCCATCATACATCATCTAGAAATGCGGCTAATGGAATCAGAAAATTTAAATGACGTTCTGAAATACAGAAACGGAATCGCAATAAGAAAGAGAAGGTCCCCATTTGTCTTCGTTGGTACAGTTGCAAATACGTTATTCGGGGTTCTTGACCAAGAATAGGCACAATACATCGAAGACAACATCAAGATGGCTCATAATAATTAAAATCATCTCCTTGAATTGAGCAAGAATCAGACCTCAATACTAGAATCTACAACAAATATTCTCAACAAATCGCTGTCTTCAATAAAAGAACAATTTATTGAGGTGAAACATCAGCTGACCATCACTTATGATTCAATGGACCGCCTAAATAAAACCATACAGAGAACAGAAATCCTCAACTTTGTCACGATTTACGTCACTCAAATAATGGACAGCTTTCAACGCATCCAAATTACAATTTTAGAAGCTATTTAAGATACTCGTCATGGAAGAATAAACGCTTTACTTCTTTCCCCCAGACAGCTTCTGACCGAACTGGATAAAATTCGCAAAATAATACCCAGTTCACTTATACTACCTGGGTATGATGAACGTAATCTTCCAAAGCTATACGAACTTCTACGAGTCAAATCACGAGTTACGTCATCATCAATTTTACTCCTTGTAAAATTGCCATTATTAACTGCCCAAATGTTCCAGTTGTTCAAATTAATACCATTACCAGTTCAACAAAACACATCCTTCATCTTCATACAACCATCTACAGCATTTTTAGCTATCACTCCATTCAGAGATCAGCATTTCGCGTTATCAAAAGCCGAATATCAGTGCCAGTTATAAAATCGTGGTTTAAATTTTGATCTGTGGTTCAGGAATTTTAACTCGCCGATTTCGGCGGGTTAACTGAGGTTCAACGATGGTTCAAGGTTCTAATATGCACTAAAAGCCAATTACATGCCTGAAACATCGTTGAACCACAGTTAATCCGCCGAAATTGGTTAGTTAAAATTCCTGAATCACGGATCAAATATTTGTACAACTGGCCCTCAGAGTTGTATACATCTCGATGACAGAAAGTATCTATGTAAACAGCGACATCCAATCTTTAATACACATTCACTCGAAAACCAATGCGAACTCCAAATGCTAAACCACAATAAGCAGCTCTCTTTACATTGCGAAATAAAATTCGCCGAAGTGGACAGGATGTGGATTCAACTTCACAATCCTAACAACTGGATCTTCGCCTGCTTTAAATACGAAGAAATATTGTCTGTACTATGCGGATCGGAAATTCTAACTACAAAACTGAAAGGAGTAGGACTTATGAAAATAGGAGCTGACTGTATCATAAAACAGCCGACCATGACAATTAATGCTCACAACTTCTACACTTCAAAGTCAACTGCGCCTTTTTTGCAAAGACGAAATGTATAAAAAGGAAATCATTATTCGAGGGGAAGACAACTTAACATTACTGAAGAAGAAAATTTTATTTCAAAAAACTCAGCAAGTGTTACCCAATAAAATGTCTCACCATGATATTCATCAGTACTCTATTAGTTACCTTTCATTTTTCAGAGTTGTAATCCTGGCCACTAGTTTGCTACTACTACAGAGGAAGATGACGAATGCTCAATCCCCACATGCTATAGATTGTTTAAGCAGATTATTTAACCCTATAGATATCTAGAACACCTTATTCCCTATGAACATCACTATCCATACCTTTTCATATGGTTCCCACCAAAAATGTACTATCAGCACTTTTTACAGGTGCTCTCCTGTCCTATTACATTTATTTTCTCACATTTAGTTTTCCATATAATAAAAATTAGTGTCAAATTGTTTATGAATAAAGTATAAATAGCCATGAAAATTAATAATAAAATCACTTTTAATCCAAAAGTCAATTAGGTTCTTTTATTTACAATTATAATTGCTACCCCCCACCCGAGGTAAGGAGCAATCTATTCAACTAAAACAATCGAGTCGAATCCAAAAGAGGTTTCGACGTTAAACAGTCGTTATAAATTTAGCATCATAGCCACTATAAGTGGCAGCGGATAAGCATCTTTGTAGGATACTTCATTTAAAAAATAAATTTGATGGCACAACAGCTCATGAAGAACTAGGGCCTAGTGACTTACAACTCTTAACCATTCCTGTGTGCGTGTCTGCAGGAATGGAGGGGACCTACAGTTTATTGCCGAATCCGAACGGCTAACGAGCGGCACTTTTCTGTGACAGGAGATACTCTTGGAGGATTTGTCAATTCATCGCAAGAGGCAGTAGCCGTTTTTTCTTTTAAATAAATAGGTGGCGAGGCTGGGGATCGAACCTTAGACCTCCGGCATGACAGTCCATCGCACTAACCATCACGCCACGGCTACTACAGGATACTTCATTTAACTGACGAAAATCCACACAGACCCTCCATGATCCCCCTTTCTTCCTAACAAGGACAATGGGTGAGCTGTACGGACTTTTACGGGCCTATCTTTCGGGTTTTCAGTAAGTCGTCGATCTCTTCATCTATGATTTTCTGAATTGCAGGGTTCCACGGGTAATACCGCTGCTTAAAAGGTTCTTCTGTTTTTAGACGGATACGGTGCGGTGGGACATTTGCTATACCCTGGATCTGGTCGAACTTAGGTAATTTTTTCCCCGAGAAATCGCATAGCATATGCTCATCTGTCTCAGACAGATGAGAAGTTGCGATGCAACAGGCATTACTCGGATTTTGCTGATCGGGTTTTCTAATGACAACGGATTTGCCTCCCATAGAAACTTGGAGACCGGCTCGGCTTAGTAAATCCATCCCGAGGATTGCGTCACAGTCGAGAGAAGGCAAATACGTGATTTCGCCTGTAAGTGGAAGTGCTCCAATGTCACGACAGGGGCACCATTCGCTAAGTGAATCGGCTGATTGTCCTCTCGCATAAGTAGGTCCAAATCTTTGAACTTCTGCCTTAGACTTTGCCCCAAAAAGGTTTTCGTTGAGCCGGTGTCGACTAGAGCGTGGTAAACAACATTGTCGAGCTTAATCGGGACAAAATATCTCCGATCTCCAGAAGGTGGTGAATTAACGACGGCAACTGCGTTCCGGCGGCATGGGCAATCTTTGGACAGCCTGCCGTTTTTTTCCGCAAAAGGAGCAGAAGAGCCTAAAAGCCCGACGGCAAGTTTCCTTGCGATGACCTCGTTGCTTGCAATTCCAGCAATGGGTCTGCCGGTCGTACGGAGTGTTATCGGGTGGTAGCCGAGGTATTGTACTGACTGGTGGGCCGGTTGCTGGTGAGGGACGAACATTCCGTTCATCAGTTTTTATTGCTTCGAACTCTTCGGCTAATAATGCTAGTTCGTCAAGCGTTTTAAAATCTTGCCTTCGGATATAAAACCTATATTCTGGTCGGAGGCTGTCGAATATTCGGTCTTTATTGTCGGCTATGGTCATACGGGGGTGTTGGCGGATCAGATACTGCGTAGCCAAAATATATTCTTTAGCTTTCTCGCGGGGCCCTGCCGTCGACGAAAGATCTCGTCCTCTAATCTATGCGCATATCGTGCTGGCAGGAATTGTTGGAGGAAGGCCTTGAGGAAACTATCCCAATCAGTAAAGTCGTTACCTTTTATACGTAGCCACTCCAGGGCGGACCCTCTGAATAGCTCAGGCAACGGGCGCAGTATGTTATTTTGAGGTAAGTTATAGCATCGGGTAAGCTCCCCTAATCTCTCTATGAACTCCAAAGGGTTACCGGAAGCATCAAATTTCAAGCCCCATTTGCGGACGGTGTTCATAACCTCTGCTTCGTAGCTTATGGTTATAGTCGAGTAGTTAATGGTTGCCTTAACTCCGATCTGCTGAGGTTGTGGTTTATCGATGACTGGTGTTGTGGATCGGCTAGGAGATTCTGCGAACGGGCGGGAGACTATACCGAATGGTTCTGCGACGTAGTATTACGAGAAGCAGCTGGAGCGGTCGAAGTCGTCGGGTTTTGGGGAACAGGCACGGTGGCCTGCACGTAAAGCGGAGACTTTAAATCTGCCCCAAAACTTATAGGTGCGGCCATGTCTGGTGCGGAGCGGGTTGACTGAAAAGTTATTATTATTATTATTATTATAAGCTTTATTTACCAATTTAATTTAAATTACATAGTTTAATAAAGATTTATCATTTAAAAAAAATGCATGTCATATTTTACTTTTTGTATGTAAAGTTGTCAATTAGTTTAATTCGGTGATATTTCATCCGGCATAAAGTAGCGGTAGATAAACTTTTGTCAATCGGGACTTCGTCGACGGGATCCTTATTATTTCTCTCCTCTAAAACACCCTCCCAATATTCGCATAGGTTTTGAGTAGACCCATGGTTTCGAACTTTCTTGAGGTGACAGCTTAGGCGTTGGCGCAGGACTGGCGTGATCCCAGTCGAATCTAATTTCCGTGAATTCAACATTTCAATCAACTCAATTTTCTTAAGGAAATAGATGAACCCGAGATTCTTGTACGGATTCAGGTGTTGATCGTCTTGATCTTCGGAGTCAGACATGATGCGATGATTGGAGTTATTTCTGGTAAAAATGTGGCACGTAATTATTGATTACTTTACGGTAATACAGTTTAAAGGTATTAAACTCGAAGTTTGGTTGCCGGTGGACGGTGGACGGTGTACGGCGGTCGGTGGTACCTCTCGAAGATTCCTGGTCGGTCGGCGGCAGTCGGAGTTCGGTTGAAACGTCTAAAGGTTCCTGCTCGGCCGCCAATTTGTGATACATTTTGTCGAAGCTGGGGTAGACTCGTCGGTGTCCAGGGCTTATCCCAAAGAAAGCACAAAAACTTGGGTTAGGAGTTTCCAAACTTCGATTTAAATATTTATTTATTCTCAGATTCTTTGTTAACAATTTTAATACAATCGGGTTTTCTGGCTTAAATAGCTAACAAGGTATTGCATATAAGTCATAACAGCTTCTCACAATAATAACATGGTACTGCATATATTCTAGCAAAGTAAAAAGGTAGGATTAAATCCTCGCATCCAGCGGAAGCCGAAAGAAATTCTATTCTGAGCCCGGCTTACAGATAGTCTCCACTGTATACTTAGAAGGAGTACAAAGTGGAAAAGTCAGTTTGGGATTCGCTCCCCGCCCTTAGCAGCAGGCTAAAGGAAAGTCAAATTCGCTCCCGTCTGGCAGATAGCGTCCACCGTACACTTAGAAGAAGTACAAGGTGGAAAAGTCAGGTTTGGGATTCGGTCCCCGCCCTTAGCAGCAGGCTAAAGGAAAGTCAATTCTGCGCCCGGACTGAAGATAGCGTCCACCGTATATTTAGAAGAAATATAAGGTGGAAAAGTCAGATTTTGGGATTCGTCCCCGTCTTTAGTGGTAAGCTAAAGAAAAGTCAATCGCGAAGTTAACAATTCAATTAATCGAGGAGATACGGTTTTGGGTACTAGAGCGAAAAAAGCGTAACTTCTGATGATACACTACGTATCCAACACCGTGTCTCTTTAAATTAATTTATTCCGTTCCAGAATAAATTAATTGGTATTCTGATTCTCCTTAACAACACACAAAGGCAGAAGACGATTTTGTTCGAAATTACACCTCCTCAAGTCATATTTTGGGTAAGCAGCAAATGTAAATCGAACGAACAACCAACGAAATCAAAACAACAATACACATATTGTTAATCCTAAATTCCAACAGGCAGGTTTTAAATATCAGGTTTGCATAAAGCGAATGGGATTAATCTAAAATTCCAACAGGCAGGTTCGGTAATGTTTCGGTGCGGTGATGCAGGCATCCGGTTGGGGGTGTTAAAAGTGTAACGCTTCGTTACAATACTTGTAATAAATCTAGAAAGAAATGCTAATATGTAAAGTTTAACCTTCATGGAAAGAAAGTTCACTTCTGCGAGAAATTTCTATCCGACCCGTCACAAATAAAATTATTTTATAAAGATTAAAAAGGTTTTGAGTTTTTATTTTCTTTTAAAAATTAGATTGAAAAACAAATGGCCAAATAAAAAACTGTTTAACAAAAAAAAATCTGGACAAGAAAGTGCCAAATGAATTTTTCGAAATTTTTTAAAAAAAATTTTAATTTGTGAATAAAATGTTTTGAATTAAAGGAAGTATTAGGCTAGGCAAAACAAAGAAAAGCCAAATAATGTTTTCCAAGTTAGTAAGTAATTGTTTTAAAAGTAAGTAATTGTAATTATGGCAAAAGCGGCGCGCTAGAACAAAATGTTGCTTGCGCAAGATCAAATCCGCAGGGCCCCTGTTGAAATGAGGTGTTTTTTCACTTTTGAACTGCATCATTATTTCAAAAGAAATAATCCACGACATCGTCCAAATCAATAGTTTTAGTATATAGTATGTGTACTACTGTATAGCAAAATTATTATAACACTTTTTTACCATTATTTGATTTTTAAATTTAAATGTTCCCTGTTTTAAGCGCTTCCACACGTTTAAGTACTCGCCAACGAGTTGGCTACATATGCTCATGGATCTCCGTTAAAAATGGTCTAATCGAAATGAAGTGAAAAGCATGCTTAAGTTTGAATTTTGTTAGTAGGGCCAGTGGTGCGTTCTTTTATGTTACTGTGGTTAACTATAGTTAACTATAGTTAACTTCGGTCGTTCCTTTAATTCAGAAAAGTTACTTCGAGTAACTTTATGACGTCATTAAATCGTTCCTAAATTCCAAAGTTAAAGTGTCAAAAAGTAACTTTTTGTAACTTTTTCCAACTCATCTCCTCGATATGAATTGAAATAGTTGATCTGTCAAACACAGCTGAAATGCAATGGTGGATGTTTTGTTTACTTTTTGCCCTTTTGATTTGGAATTGTTTTCAATATTTAAAATATGTTTTTATGAATTTAATCGATGTTTTTTTGGCGAATTTGATTTTTGGAATAGTTTTCTTTTATTTTCTGATGCATTTTCTTTCTGTCGGCATCTTCTTTTTTTTATTTCGTCAATTTTTCATCGAAAATTCTGTCCCATAAGCAATGAAAAAAATTGCACTTATTTCTGTTTGATTTATACAAAACTTAAGTGCAAAGAAATTTAATTCGGAAATAGTACACATGCTATTTTGAATTCCTAATAATTATTTTTGCAAATAAATTTAATGCAATCATATTTTTTTCCTTGTTATTCATTCCAAATACAATTCGTTTTTTTTTTTCAACCCCTTTCGTTTGACAGATTAACTATTGTTAACTCTGGTCGTTCCTAAATGAAAAAGCTACCAAGAGTAACTTTCTTAACTATGGCAAATCAACTTTTATTTTTGACACATTAACCATAGTTAACCACAGTAACATAAAAGAACGCACCTCAGGCAAAATATTTTCAGTTGAGCAGTGCATTAATCAATTGACTTCTTCACTCAACTTTAATTTAATTGCGGTTTTTTCTTTGAACATTTTTAGGACGAATTGTTTTATTTATGTCAAATCTAAAAATAATAATTGAATGTGACAAAAGTCGAAATTTACTGTTTTTATTTATTTTCCGAAGCATATAGCTAGACCCTTTTCAAGAAAAACTGAAAATTTAGTTCCAAAGTTGTATTAGCAAAATATTGATAACAGCACCTATTAAAAAAAACTGCAAAAAATGTCAAAATTGAAAACTTAAAATTTTTTTTTAATTTTGGTTCATCTCGATTGTACAATTTTTAATATCTTCTAAAAAACATATTTACAAAATCGTTTCTTTAATTTTTTCCTGCAGTGGCGCAGTCCCCCCCAAAGTGCGGGGCCGTATGCGGTGGAACACACCACACACCTCTTGCGCTGCTTCTTAATTATGGCTGACCACGTACCTTTCTCGTTAAAGTTGAAAAATTACACTGTAGCCTTGATTTCGTACAACTTAGTCTCATCTCGGTATCGTTTTCGTCTTGTGGCGTTTTTGTGTTTTTTGTGGAAGAAATATCGAAACTGAAGTTGAATTTGAATTTAAAAGCTGCTTGGTATTAAAATTAGAAAAAAGCTCAATTTTATTAATTTTGGAAAAGAGCAACAGCCAGCCAGGTCAATGATAGACTCTCCGTAATTTAAAGCTAAAAAAAAAACTATCACCGTACATGGCTCACCACGTTAACGTTTTGAACCATAACAATTAGTTCGTACGAAATAATCGCGCATTTTTTTTTTTTTTTACTGGACTCGGGCAACTTTGACCCCCCCCCCCCCCCCCTTCAAACTGGATTCCTGGATCCGCGCCTGGGAGCTTGCTGAAAGTTTAATAGAGACGTGGTCTGCAAAGGTCTTGCTATCCCTTGTGATTTTAGCTTCGCGACGTTAAATCGTCAGCATCCACTCGTCGTTGTGGCGTCATGGATATCCGCATGCGTACTTGAGCTAGCACCAAGTAGTGATCCGAGTCTATGTTGGCACCTCGAAAGGACCAAACAGCCCTTCATTACTGCACAACTGATAAAGTTTTCGGAGATTTTGATTTGGTAATTTTCTTATAAAAAGTTTCAAAGAGCATCAATGGGAAGTTATCAATGTGGGTCAGACCCAACCTCTTTTTTTTTCCTAAAATGATCCCAATGATCGACTATCGAACCAAAGATGCCCTCCTTTCCAATCTTGGTGTTGAAGTCGCCAAGAATAATCTTGACGTCGTACTTGGGGCACCTATCATACGTATTCTCATCTTGAGCCATCTTTGCTAAAGGTACTAGGCACCCGATGTTCACCACGGGGAGGTTGAGAGTAGGAGTTGAGACAGAGGTTGTTGAGAACACTTATCTACCATTTAAACATCCAGTAGCACTTTACCTAAAATAAATAAATACAAAAATAAATTTGGTGGCACAAACGGGCCTAGCGACTAACAACTCTCAACCATTCCTGTGTGCGTGTCTGCAGGAATGGAGGGGACCTACAGTTTATTGCCAATCCGAACGGCAAAGGTGAGCGCACTAAGTAGTACTTTACCTGATAACTAAAATTTTTAAAATCAACTTGAAAAAAAATCACAATTTTTATTTTTAAATTTTGAAAAACGTGCTTCGTTGATTTTAATATTTTCTTCTTCTAATATTTTAATATTTTATTTTTCCAAATTTTGATAAATTTTCCACCTCCCCCCTCCTTGGAATGAAATAAATTAACCTTCAAAAAAGCTATAACACATCATTTTTTTAATAATAATTTTTTTTTCTATTATTCTTGAAAAATATGAATTTATGCAGACAAAATTTCAAAAATCGTTGGAGCGAATTTCTTAAAAAATAATTGTTTATTTCTTGAAATTTTTTAGAAAAAAAATGGATAAGAATTTAATATATATGTACACCTAAAACAATACCGTAACGTGGGGCTACTTTGTGCCCGCATGGGTAAGTTTGCGCCACTGACGAAAAGAGTTGTTTTTATCATTCACGCTCAGATATATTGCATTCTATAAACCGAACCTAACGTAATGTACACACACATACATATACATCTGCCACATTTTGCAAATGACCGTGTACCGGCATTTGTAAAAAGTAATTGACGTGTGAATTTCAAGCAGTAAATTGGTCTTATTTTTTAAGTGAAAAATTTTGGTGTGGTGAAACAGTTGTGTTAACTTTAAAGAAGTAAGTACCGATTTTCTATTTATAATATTGTTTTTTTAATAATTTGAGCATGGCCTTTGTTTGTTTAGTTAATAAATAATAATTATTTTATTTTATTTTGTTTGACCATGCAGTTTTTTTTATTTTGGGGTTGCTCTGCTCCTGGGACAAAGTAACCCCAAAACATATAAAAATTGATGGTTACTGTATTTTTTACGTTTATATGTATTTATTGAAACTTTACTTTATTCATCTATAAATGCCAAGGAATTATAAAAGAAAAGAAGACTGGGAACAAGGCTACTGGGAACAAGGTCGACTACTCGGACGAAACACTCCAAAATTGTCTGCAAGAAATTAGAAGAGGCGAAATTTCTCACAGGAAGCCGGAAGACAAGTACAAAATTCCAAGGATAAAAATCCTAAACAAAATCAAGGGTAAGCACTTAAAGAAACCTGGAAAACAGCCTGTTTTCAGTTCAGAAGAAGGGGCAAAATTTGTGGATTGTTTACTTTCTTTGGCGGACTATGGATTTCCCATAAATACTGGCGAATTGCGGCATATCATTAAAAACTACCTTAACCGCTGTGGGCGGACAGTGAAAATATTTGATAATAATTTTCCTGGCGTACACTGGACAAGAGAGATTGTGTCAACAAAACCAAGTGCATTTATTTTGTCATCCACCTAACAGTACCCATTTGACACAGCCGTTCGATGTTGCATTTTTCCGACCGTTAAAGATGGCATGGCGAAAAGTGTTGGTAGAATGGAAGGACATTATTGTCAAAAATGATGAAAATAATTATGGAGAACGCTGAAGATAGTTTAAGAAGTGGTTTTAAGAAATTCAGTATTTTTCCTCTGAATATAGATGAAGTTTCAAGCCGCATTCCAAGAAATACTTGTAATGAAAGTAGAAGGTAGAGGTTACTACAGTTGTCAAACACCGAAAAAAGAAAATGAACGTTCCGGCTGGAAAAAGCGTTCGCGCCACCGAAGACGCCCCAGCATTTGAAGAAGTTCCAGTTATTATCGAAAAGGATGAGGATAGTCTCAGTACTTCTCACCACATGCAGGAGGATCGCAGCAATTAGCCCAGTACATCTCACTATGTGATGGAAGAACACATGGCTTTCGATGATGACTCTTGTGAAGACATACATTTCGAGGATCTTGTTAAAGAGGACGAAGCTGAAAACCGATTTATCGATTTTCTAGAATGCAGATATACAGGCGATCGCAATGAAGTCATTTTGGAAAAAGTTGTTCGAGAGGTGGGGAAGTTTGTTGCATTCGTATTTGAGGGATAAATATACCCCGGAGAAAATGTCGCATTTGACGAAAATACGGTCATTATCAACTCTATGAGCTGATCTCTTAAGCTATGGAAGTGGCCCTCTCAAAAGGTTATACCCTTGGACCGATGTTTTGGGGTCCATCAAACCACTGAAACAAGTTTAGAAGAGGGGCACTTTTTCCGTGAAAGAGCTTAACTCCATATTTTCTTAAAGCTTTTTATTTTTAGTAGCCGTGGCGTGATAGTTAGTGCGATGGACTGTCATGCCGGAGGTCTAAGGTTCGATCCCCAGCCTCGCCACCTATTTATTTAAAAGAAAAAGCGGCTACTGCCTCTTGCGAGGAATTGACAAATCCTCCAAGAGTATCTCCTGTCACAGAAAAGTGCCGCTCGTTAGCCGTTCGGATTCGGTAATAAACTGTAGGTCCCCTCCATTCCTGCAGACACGCACACAGGAATGGTTGAGAGTTGTAAGTCACTAGGCCCTAGTTCTTCATGAGCTGTTGTGCCATCAAATTTATTTTTATTTTTTTTTTTATTTTTATAATACACTTTTTTGAATTTTTTTATGAAATTACTATTTTTTTAATTTTAAGCTACTCTCTTTTTCTTAAGTGAATTATTTTTTTGTTGTTTTAAAAATTGGTATTTATGTTTATCTTTAACTTGACTTTAACTTATTTTTGTTTTTATACTTTGATGTATAAGCTTTAAAACAATAAAAAGAGGCTGTTTAATTTTTTGTAAAAAGAAACTTGGTTTTTCAACTTTATTAATTTTTATTTTTACAGATATGATCCTTTTGATCAGGGCTATTGAAATACAATACAAACTTTATTTGAATACCATTTTTAAGAGTTTTCTAGAAATAGTGCCAAAAACGGAGCAATGTAGCCCCAGTTTACGGTAATTAAAAAAAAAATCAACCCGTAGGTATTTAATTTTATTCAAATTATTTAAAGGACCTTATTAAGAGGACCTCTTGAGTAAAAGTTTTGGTCAAAATAGGTTAAACCGTTACCGAGAATTTCAAAAATCAAGACAACGGTTCTATGGCTGGTAAGTAACATAATAAAAGTAATTTCATGAGAAAGTCGCCAGTTATAGCTATGATTGAATATTTTAATTTTTTAGACGTTATATATATATAAAATATATATATATAAAATATTAAAGTCAATTTATATGTAAGGCTGGGCTCAATTGATTTTTTTTTGGGAACTAATAATAAACTGGGTGGGATGACATAATGTCCATGGACATTAATTCTGCACAAACGGACATAAGGTCCATGGACATTATGTCTTTCTTATAATGTCCATGGACTTAAGTTCTTTTTAAAATGAAGATAATATGACATAATGTCTACGGACTCTTTGTCCATTGACTTTGTGGCTGCTTCTAGCAGAAATAATGACCATGGACGTTATGCCTGTTTATAGAAGACATAATGTCCATGGACGATTTGTACATTTTGGACGGACAAAAGGTCCGTGGACATTATGTCGTTTGTGCTAATTAAATCATGGATGGACATTATGTCCGGGGAACAAGACTTATTGTCCACTTGTTTAAAACTTATATTCCTGAAAAAATAATTAAACAATAATGTTATTCGTTCTTTTTCAAAATTCATTTTAATTTCATGTATGTATACAGAATGCTTATTTACAGATAAACTTTTGTAGAGTTTGAAACGATTTGTCGACAGTTAGGACATAAAATGTTGTTTTGGCCATCTGTATAGTTTTCAAATGCTTGTTGGCAAATATTTGCATAGCAGCTGCAAAAAATCTTGATATGATTGTATGGCAGTATAGGTATGTGTAATTTTGATGTATACATTTGTAATGAGTGATCAATGCGCGGGGGGGGGGGCGAACGCGGCGCGGGTGGCGGCGATGCGGCGCGAGGCGATACGGGTGGCGCGGGCACGGCGCAGGCGCTGCGCGAAGTGCGGTGGGATGGCACGCCGGTACCGCCGCCGCTCACACGCTCGCGCCACCCATGCCACCACGCGCCGTGCCCGCGCCACCCGTATCGCCTCGCGCCGCATCGCCGCCACCCGCACCGCGTCCGCGCCCCCCCCCCCCCCGCGCATTGATCACTCATTACAAATGTATACATCAAAATTACACATACCTATACTGCCATACAATCATATCAAGATTTTTTGCAGCTGCTATGCAAATATTTGCCAACAAGCATTTGAAAACTATACAGATGGCCAAAACAACATTTTATATCGACAAATCGTTTCAAACTCTACAAAAGTTTATTTGTAAATAAGCATTCTGTATATACTCGAATATACTTATTTATAAAATTAAGAAATACATACATGAAATTAAAATGAATTTTGAAAAAGAATGAATAACTTTATTGTTTAATTATTTTGTCCATTTTGGCAGTTTGGACATTATGTATGTTTATTTTTTTTGAATCGGACATAATGTCCATGTGGACGTAATGTCTATTTCAAATGGACTATACTTCTGTTGTCAACGGAAACAATGTCCAAATAGACAGTTTGTCATTCTTAAATAGACAATATGTCCAAATGAAAATTATGTCATTTTTTAACAGTCATTATATCCAAATGGACGGTATGTCTTTTATAAACGGAAAAAATGTCTATTTGTACTTTGATCCGGTCATAGTGTCCATGGACCTACTGACCGCTTGAGATTGGACGTTGTTTCTTGACATAATGTCCATGGACCTTATGTCCGTTTGTGCAGTATTAATGTCAATGGACATTATGTCCGCGGACATTGTGTCATCCCACCTAATTTTAACATAACCGTGACTTTATTTAAAGTTTGTAAAATAAGTAACGTTGATATCGCAATCACAGTTGTGTTTGTTTTTGTCGTGATTATTTTGACCTAAAACTACAGTTGTAGCCCAGTCAAAATAGACAAAAAAGTGAAAACATAGGAAAAGTTCGCATCTCATTGAAAATTGGTACAAAGCTTCAAAATACAATCACGAATGGGCGTCAAAAATTATTGGAATATTGGATTTCAATTAAATTAGCTCTCCAACGGCTAATTTTACCGAAATGAAATTAGTTTAATGTTTGTAGATCGTGAGAATTCTGAAAAATATATTGCACTTTTTTTTCCCCATAAGCTTTCATATGACGGCTCAAAATGAAAAAGTATAATGGTCTTTTTTGTAGGGAATCTCATGATCTACAAACAACAAACATAACATGGATGAGCAAAGAGCTACTTTTTGATAAAATTTACCGTTCCGAAGCTATATGTGAAAAACCAATATTTTCGATATTAAGTCGAATTATTTAGGGGCTCGCGACCTCTAAACATTTTAAAAATCTGAACTAAATTCTGATAGTGTTTTAAGGACTAGCTGAACGTAATTCCAAAGTAGGTATGCTCTACAATAAACAAAAAGAAATTCTTAAAACATCCTGATTTAGAACGTAATTCGTTTAGATATAAAAATATTTTCCATTTTAAGGGCGTTGTCAACTATTCAAAACTTTTATATTTTGTTTTGATACCTCAGATTTGGTGCATTTTTTTCCTATGCTGATTGTAATTCAACATTCAAAAATACTCTCTATAAGCTAATCAAATCAACATTAATTTCAACATCAGAATTAAGACGATCAAATACTCTCTTTCTATTTGAGATTAAGTGGGCTACAACTATTTGTTTGGCTTTTTTGAAGTTTAATGTAAAAAATAAACTTAAATTAAAATTAATTTTAACACGCAGTCCAGCTTAAAGTCATGTAAAAACACAGCCTTATGATCCGTACCCAATTCAATGAGTAGGTACCTATGGACTATCAGAACAGAATCATGAGCGAATATTTTATACCTAACCACAGGCCTACAGTAAGAATATGTTTGTGAGGATCATATACTTCAAGCTGATTATGTTTTTTTTTATATTTTTGAATATTGAATTCTATATTACATATGTACTAATAATGAATTGGTCCGTGTTCTAGACGTGGTAAGATCACCGGTTATCCTTTATTATATTTTTCTATTCTCATATTCAAAGGCGTTTTTCAGCTTGACTTTTTCTTGAAATGAACACCACTAACACAATTTCTCTTATTTTTTTAACATCCCAAAGCAACAATTTTAATAATTGACCTTTTATCAACAGTCATGCAAAGAAAATAATGAAAGAAATAGACAAATTACAACAATTATAGCAATTTAGTATTTATACGCGTACTTTTAAACTATTTTTACCTTGTCTTTTTTGAAAGCTTTAAAAATTACTTATTTTCTAATCCATATTCATTCTTCAGTTCCTTGTAGGTAATCCAGTAGTCATATACACTTAGGGGAACCACTAGGTATTTTTTAAAGCACCAAACACATTAAACCAAGAAGGGTAAAAACGACTGATTATATCGAACCGAACCACGTGAAGTTCTGTTTATTACTGAAAATGCTTATTTTATATCAACAATGGTATGAAATTAGATAGCTTATAGTCTGGTAATGGGAAAGCAAAAAAAAAAAACATGATCCTTAAGAGGAAATTTACTTGAACACAGAATGTGGTGGAGTAAAATAAATAAATTCCACAATGTACAAAAGAAACAATCCACCATGTGGGTTCCTTTTCCTTTGTACATGTGGAAGATTCACATACTTGCCATGTGCCAATTGTTCCACGAGAAGAAAATTGCCATTCTCAGTACAGCAATAATATGAATTCAACTTAGGTATTTCAAATTAATTTTATTTTGATTTCCCCATCGAAGGACATGCGCCATTTGGATTGGATTTGATGGCTAAAATATTATCAAACCGGTAAAGTAATAGTGTCTGCCTGCACCCGTTTACCGTAACCGTTTCTTCTAGTGGTAAGGACAAACAACTATGGCTTTGGTATAATAGTCCGTAGTGTAGCATACACCCAAATAAGTACAAAGATAATTATTTTAAGCACACATACCTAAATGCGAAAGCTTACATATCAGTTGTCGATAAATATGAAATAACAAATTTGCAACTATTTTTGTTTTGTTTCCTTTTACAAGTAGTTTCGGTTTCGATCGTTAAAAAATGTTTAAGAATTTGAATACCTTAGGCTTCAATCAGGTGCAAGTAGATATAGGCAAGACTACCAACAACAACACACATTTAGTTTTCCTTTTTGAGAGTTCCTCATAACGTGGGTTTATTTCTGCACTCGGAGACTGAGCAAGTCTTATGAAATTCGATTCTTAATATGCTTAACCATAATTTTTTCAACAACAAACTTTTTGGTATTTGTACTGAAATTCTCTTTATGTATGACTCGCGTATACATATAAGTATGTATATATGTATTTGCAAGAAGTCCTTACAACTTTTTTTTTCAAATGTATGAAACTAAGATACATTATGTATATACGTACATGCCCTCATAATATCTACAGAAACTTATTCCAGTCAACAAACGATTTTGATTGCATTAGAATTTTCGGTAGGCGCTGCCACATCAGTAGTTGAAGTTTTTGCAAAATATTCAGATTTTTTAGATGAGTTTTTTGTGGAGGAGCTAATTAAAACAATTTATGCTGTTTGCTTTCAAACAATCTTAAAAAATAAAAACTTTTGAAGATTTTATTGAGTATCCATTAGAATTAATTGTTTGGTTGTTTTATTTACTTTACACTAATCTAAATAAACCTGCCATTTGACTGACTTTACAGGCAAAAGGTACACATGGAAGTTTGCGTAATATTTAAGTCTCTGGTCATATGCAAGGGCTGTGACTAGAACGCTCCAACTTTATTAAATTGTTTTTTTTGATAAAATAATAATGACACGCAAAAAATAGCATTTCTTTGTTTGGTTCAATTGCGTGAAATATACCTATTAGTGCCGTGACATAAGGCCATGCGACATAAGGCCATATTTTGGAATATGGCCTTCTGACGCTTTCATAAAGTGACGGAAAACCATTATGGCTTTGTGTCACTTCAAGGATCCATATTTTTATTTACCCAATAGTAAATTCTGTAAACGCAACAGAAGAATCATTTAGATTTAAGAACTTTAAATCCTTCATTTTAAGCTATTATTTTATTTCAAATTGAAATTCTTGTAGGTAGATACCTATTATTTCAATAAAACACGATTTCTAATATATGTAAGTTCTTTATTCCATTAAACCACTGTTAAGAATGACTTAACTTGACAATAACTTGATAAGTCTAACTCTAAGTACATAAAAGAGCTAAACTTCGAATGTTATATAACTATAATGGAGGGTAAAGCTATTTTGTACAGAGAGGTAAATATGACATTTATACACAACAATTTCCCCCCTTTTTTAAAAGAATACAAAAAAAAACTAATAAGTAATGCTTTTCAAACAATATCATAACCTAGTCTTTCCGGTTTTTTTATAATTCTTTTTGGTCGATTATTCCAATTAATTTCACATTTTTCAATTTCAGTTTCGCTTCTTTTTTTTGACTCTAAGTTTCTTTTTTCATTTTCATCGGGGAATTCATTAAAGTTTTATTTTAAATAATATTTGTTTTTCCTAAATTGTTTTTTTTTTTAAACTGATTTGTGTGTGCTGTTTTAATAACACTATTATTTAAACAAATTTCATAAATGAATCTAATATTTTTCTTAATAATTTTACCGGGTATCCATTTAACATTATTTCCAAAAACATTTTTATACATTACTAGCTGACCCGGCGAACTTCGTACCGCCTAACAGTCAGTTAATGTAGTGATACCTTTTAGCTAAATTTAATTTATGATTTTAACTTACGTAGTAAAATGAAAACTCCAAAAACCAAGTATTTCAATTGCAGCTTAGCAAGACATTTGCTTTGATGAAGCTATGTGTATTGCTACATGGGTTACACATGGTTACTTTCTCTTCAGCGAAGCACTTTATGATATACGACATTTTTTGTTTTGCTCTCAGGTGCAAGAAAAAATAAAGTGGACAAACGTTTTCCTGTCTATGCTATGAATATTCCATTCGAACTGAAATAAATTAATTCCAAAAATATTGTATATTGCTAAGCTTTTTGAAACACAATATTAAAATAATAAATAAATAATGTTGATGGTTTTCCGACACGGGAACAGGCGACATAAAATCGTCCATATAAAAACCTAAAACTTAAAAAATACAAAATGAATGAAATCGGTAAAATTGTTCTCAAGTTATGACATGACCAAAGGAAATTTTGTATATATATATAGCTATAGATTAAAGAACGTTGTTGACATTAATTTTTATGTAGAGGATTATACCATCTTAAAAAAAAAATACTCAATTACATCAGATTTTTTTGAAACGAAAACTACCTGTTTTGAATGAATTTAAAAAAAAAATGTCAAGATTAGATAGACATTATAATATTATTATTATAAACAAAAACATCGCGTCAATAACAAAAAAATGAATAAGGAGGAGCTTAAACAAAAATTAAATAATTTGTTGTCGGATTTTGAAAAAGGAATACAAAATTTATCAGAAAAAAAAAAAAAAACAAAATATAAAGAGAATACATGTTTTAGGAGATATGTACGTCACTTTATATCCAGAAAAATATTCTATGTACTATTAATACAAAATAAATTATTAAAATTAATTAAAAATAAATTATTAAAATTTTTAATGTATTTCCTTTTTAATAGAACCATCAACAAAAAAACAAAAAACTGAAATTTTTTCAAAGACCGAAATTGCTGAAATTACAGGCATATTACTATTGATGATTTTATGGTTGCCAACGAAAATTAAAATTCTGTATCAACACCCAAATCGAGCACTTCCTTCAAAAGTTTTGCGGCCGTGCAGATTCCGCAAAAATTAAAAAAAAAATATGTAAATGTAGGTATATATCTACAAAAAGATGAAGTAATACAAAATTTAAATGACTGATTAATGATTTTTATTACTTATACATACATATATTTATATACAGGGGGTCCCCTAATTCGTGCTTTATATTTTAGGGTATGATTTCTGAAATCATTCTAAGAAAAAAAAATTATGTGCAAAAAACGATTTCTCATAGCCAACCGCTGGCTCTCTTTGATCTTACCTTTGGGAAGCACGAATTCGGGCCATACTAACGCGGCGCTCTTCTCGTGCGATTTCTGGTTCTTCTGAAATGACGATTAATTGCCATTGACCAAATGGTATGGAAAGATTGAGGAAACTCGATTTGACAGTTTTCATTTGGTTTTTATATTTTTGTTTAAATTTGTATTCAATGTATATATTTGGATATCTTTTTATGTATTTCATTAACTTAAATGACGAATTCATTGCTTGGTCTCTTAAAAGCTTAATGAGAAGTAAAAAAAGTAATATATTTTTGATCATAAAGTAAAACAATGAAATAAATAAAATCAATATTTATTTCGAAGATCAATTTAATGTACGATATTTTTTGTCAGTCCGTCTTTAGCCAACACAAATAAGCTCGATGGTTGGCCCAAGCGAGAAAATGCCACGTATAATTGTCCGTGTGAAAAACATGGTGTTCCCAAATCTAAGCCGCAATGGGACATCGTTTGGCCTTGTGACTTATTGATTGTCATTGCGAATGCCAATTTAATAGGAAATTGAACGCGTTTGAATTCAATTCGCACGTCTGTGGGAATCATTGGAATTTGCCATTCAAAATTCTGGCTTCGATTATGTTTTTCATCAATTTTTTAATCACCAATCGTGTGCCATTGCACAGCCGTGGTGGGTTCAAATTCCGAAGGAAAATAATCGGAGATCCAACTTTCAATCGCAGATGGTGTGGTGGCATTCCTGGAAAATCTAGTGAGTTCAAAAACTCTGTTGGATAATTTACAGCTTCGTTGGTATTACAAACTGTATCGATCGATTTGTATGATACCAAGTCGCTTGGCAATGACTGCTGTATCTTGAAATTTAAATCTTCGACGTCCACATTTTTGCAAAGGCACAGAAAGTATCCGCAGGGTCGCACAATTCGAAAAATTCGGTGAGTGTAGTTTTTGGTGGATTCAGTGCTAGCTCAATTGCTGTCTCGTTGGTGAAAATTACGCGCTGGCCGTTTTCAAGATAGACAGCTAAATGTATAACTGCTGGGTCGCGTTCATGAATTGGGAATCAAGAGATTCGCCAGACAGCTTCATTGGAGCTGATGTACCGGCCAATTTGGTAGCGCATTATTTCATCATTGTCATTCAATCGAGGAGTGTTCACATCAGTATTCTGAATTTGAAAAATAGCCATATCGCTGCCTTTATTCACATACTTGCAAATATATTTTATGGACTTCGCCGAACTGCAAAGCTTAACATTAATATGTGCATTGAATGTTTTACTCAGCAGAGGTGAATATGGTACCACCCAACGATTGTCAATGTCACTTTCTGCGTTGTTGATATTTAGCGTGAATGATTGTCCACCAAATATCAGTATTTCTTCGACGATATATTGGATATCCGTCGACGTTTGTGATCGTGTCATTGGTGAAATCTTTAGGAAAACACTTTGTACATTTTCCATTTGCCATGCAAGGCGACAAACGATTCAGAACACCACATGGGCCATGGATCATGTTTGCGGTAACAATATCAAACAGTAGTTGATCAGTAAACAGATCTGGAATTTCCGCGGAAATTACATTATCGATTTCCTCAGGGCATATTTTGTCAACTAACCAAATCAAAATGTGTGCATGAGGTAAGCCTCGCTTTTGTCATTCAACCGAATACATCCAGCAATGTGTGGGACCGAATATATTTAATTTTGTAATGAAGCTCATTTAAGATTTCAGTTTTTGTTTAAACACACGGGCTGTAATGTCATGGCGATGCATTGCGTTTTGGCCTGGCAAAAGCAAAGATGTAATCTCCTGCCACTTTGGAGTAAACGTAAACGTGATAAATAAACACGGTCGTCCGTATTCTCCAACGAAAGTCATAGCATCCTGTATATATTCTTGCATATGACTTGGACTGCCTACGAACGATGATGGTAAAATAATAGAGTTACCGATTTCGGCGGTGTTAGCGTTGCTCATGATAGCGTCTCGCAAGTGAGTGTTGTAAAAAAATGTTCCAGGATAAATGAAAGACAACACCGAAATAAATTCAATGGGTGATTTAATAAACGAAAATCAAACGTATTACAAAATAACAATATGAAAAGAAGTTACGGGTTTAAAAAGCAAAAAACGACTGGCACTTTGGCCTTCTTAAAAGAAATATTTATACATTATTTCAATAACTGTAATTCAAAAAATAAGTTCAAATAGTTAAGAGATAATTCAAAGAGAATTCAATTTACTGTAAATTAACGAAACATACACATTCATATATTGCCCTTTTTTTTTAACATCCTGCAGGCCGGGCACAATTCGCTAGCTCCAATGGATATAGGAGCTGGACTGGTCTTCGCATTAAGCGCCTATCTGCAAATCTCACCTCACAAGCTCGAACCTTACCGTCTCGGCCTTCGAATGTCTGATTCACCATCACCATCTCCCAGTGTACACGTGGCTTAGTACTGTCATACAAAAGAACCACATCTCCAACCTTTAACTGCTTTGATGTCCTCGGATTAGATGAGTGAAAAGACTTTAGCTGCTGCATGTATTCGATTCGCCATCTGATTCTCATCTTCGCAAAGTATTTCATCCGGTGTAGCCAAAGTTCCCTCAAGCTTGAACTATCGAGCTCTTCAGATTGATTTTGGCTCATATTCGTGAAGCGCATTTGCAGGAATTTCGCCGGGGTAAGAGGCGTTGGTCCCAGAAGATCTTCCGAGATGTATTTAAGTGGCCTCTCATTCACCAAAGCCTCAGTCTCTGCCAGCAGTGTTCTCAGTTGCTCAAAATTTAGTTTGGCCTTACCAATGACCGTTTTCAGAACATTTTTAATAGTTCATTCGCTCCCAAAAGCCTCCCCACCAAGGAGGTCTCTCAACGATGAAGTTCCACTTTATCCTGTGATTTGCTAGAAAGTTAGGTAGAGCCTCCTCTTGTAGCTTATTATTGAAACCTCTCAATTCAAATGATGCTCGCCGGAAAGATTTTGCATTGTCTGAGTATACCACGGATGGAGTACCACGTCTCGCTATGAAACGTCTCAATGCCATGACACAGCTTTCCGTGGACATGCTTATAGTAAGTTCGATATGCACAGCTCTGACTGCTGCACAGGTGAAAAGCAGTAAATATGATTTACGCATCGTCGAACCGTCGTCAGCTTCGTAGAAAAGAGGCCCAGCGAAATCGACACCTACATTATCGAAGGGCCTGTCCAATGTAATTCGATGGCGAGGTAGTGGCGCAAATGGCTGGGAAGCAGGCTTTCCGAACAACTTCTTACAAATTAGACAACCCTTGATCCGCTTCTTTACAACCTGGCGCCCCTTGATGACCCAGAAACGTTCCCTCATCTTGGCTAGGACGGTGTCAACTCCTCCATGTAACGTTTTTCGGTGATAGTCATCAACAATAAGTTCTGTTATATGATGATAAGACGGCAAAATGATTGGGTGCTTGAGATCGTAACTTTCCTCAAGCATCTGTAGCCTACCTCCTACTCTGAGAAGTTTATTGTCGTCTAGGAAAGGACCAAGCTTAAGAATTTTGGACGATGCATCCACAACACCACTTTTCTTTAAAGAGAAATACTCATTAGTATAACTTGTTCTATGTACGTACCAGTGCTGTCGTTTTCCGAATTCCGAGGGTAGCACTTGTCAGAAAATTTGGGGAGCATTTTTTAAAGTTGAGGAGCCCCCAAAAATTCAAAATAATTCATTTAATAATATGATTCCATATGAAAAGAGACAAATACTTTTTTTATCGAAACATAACAATTTTATATATTCATTTTTTTAAATGAGTTTGAACAATCAAAAAAAATTAAATCGCAGGATTTAATAACATTTTGAAGACCTATTAGATCACCAAATTTGTTTTTTTAGATTTTAAATTGATCGATCGAACTGTTTTTTTTTACCGTGATCAAGTCGTACAAATAAATTAAAGAAACAAATTGTAAACATTGTGAAATCTTCATTAAAATAGAACAGAAAATAATAATCTTTGCCCAATTTTTGTCAAAGTAAAGTACGTCCACATTCCACAAAGAAACGGATACAGCTCTTACAAAAAATAACATCACTTTGTTAAATACTTTCATTAAGAGTTAGACATTTCGAGTAGTTCTTCATTATTATATCGCTTTCTGAAACCTAACAGAAATTTGCAATATTTTTTTTAAACAGCGATGTGAAAAAATAAAAATTATTGTTCATAAAATGTAAGATAATCTTTTCAATAAATCCTTTAATGGGGTGACTTGGGAACTGGGGAGCCATTTTTATATAAGGGTAGCACAGTAGCCCTTTCCGCAGCAAAGTAGCCAAATGCTACTATAGTAGCCAAAACGACAGCATTGGTACGTACCTTAGCCAGTAAAGCTCGGCATCCTGCAGCTCCATCTCAGTCAAGAACGTCTCAAAACTTCGTTTGCGGTGCACAAATCGCAAAGCCCAGCTAGTCACCCTGAGCAGTCTCAGCCATGTGCTAAAATTGTCGCAACTGAACTGATGATTGACTCCATTGGTTCCTTCGGATGTTTTCTGTCACGGATGTCTTCTTCAGCTTGCGTCAACAGACTTATTTGACCTTGAATATCTGCAACGTCAGTAGGACTGTCAAGAACAGGAACATTTAACCAACTCGGTCCACTCATCCAAATCGGCGATGACTGCAGCTTTTCGCTAGAGATCCCTCTTGTAATCAAGTCAGCCGGATTGTCTTTGCCCGCACAATCAGCAACGGAAGTATAACGGCGAATTTCTTCAACTCTGCTCTGAACGTATGGTTTCCATTTCTGTAGCTGCCCATATATCCAATTTAAGGTGATTTTTGAATCAGTCCATAATAAATACTTTTTGATGGAAATTTTGAGTGACTTCTTCAAGTATTCACACAACCTCGTAGCGATTAGTGCTGCAGTTAACTCCAACTTTGGAAGGGTGAGTTCATCGCTTCCATTCATTTTCATAGGTGCCACTCGACTCTTTGAGCATAAGAATGAGACCGATACTTGACCTTTTACATCCACCACTCTTATATATGCAGCTGCACCATACGCTTTCATGCTGGCATCTGCAAAAATGTGGCACTGAATAACTTTAATCGTTGATTTCGGCGGAAAAACTGATCTTGGTATGGCCATATCTTTAAGTCGTAATATATTTTTGCTGCATTCTTCCCACTCGGACAATAAATCATCTGGCAAACTCTCGTCCCAATTTAGTTTCTTTTTCCAGGTCGCTTGGAATAATAATGCGAGCTAACGTTGACAAAATATTTCGCTTAGATCCACGATAGGATTGAAGTTCGATGAAACTCTGGACTGATTGTAAAGACACAGACAACTCGTCGCTATAGACCATCCAGATAAGGCCCAGAACTTTCTGTTGTGCTGGTAAATTTTCTGCTGTAATTGCGTTCCGAATTGTGGAACTATTTGAATGCCATTTTCTGAGATTCATGGAAGCTCGGCTCATGATGTCCGTAGCCTCTCGCCAAACTCGTTTGGCCTCTGCATCAGAATCCACACTCATGACTAGATCGTCCATATAGAAACTGTTCTCCAGCATTTGGCAAGTCCTCGGAAATATCTTCTTTTCCTGACTCAAATGATTGCGAATAGTAGCTGTTAGGAGAAACGGACTGCTACAGACACCAAATGTGACCCTGGTCATGCGGTAGTCTTGGTATGATGAAGATTCACTCAGAGGTGACGTATACCAAATGAATCTGTGGCCATCTCGGTCAGCTTCGCTCAACAGAATTTGCAAAAACGCCTTCTCTATATCCGCCACAAGACCAACGTTGCCCAGCCGAAAATTTAGTAGCGTCTTAAAAACGTCAGGCAACAAATTTGCCCCAATTAACAGCTGATCGTTTAGAGAGGGGCAACCCTCTGACTGACTGGAAGCGTCAAACACTATGCGCATCTTTGTTGTTGTGCTGTCTGTATACGGGTCGATGCGGCAAATAAATTGTTCGTATTGTCGATGAAGATGGTGGAACACGTTGAGCTATTCCATCGCTTACCATTTGTTGAATGCTGTCATGGTATTCTTGTAGCCTTCTTGGATCTCTAGAGAGACGATGAAACAAACTATTAAGACGACTTACCGCAGTACTTTTTTTGCTGTCAAACACAACATTCGGCTCCTTCCACGGCAAGCTGGCTTCATAACGACAGCCCACTCGTTTAATATATTTGCTCGTCATCTCATCAGTTATACGCTGTCTGTCAGGTTCTTCTCCTAGAATGCCAATGGATTCTAATGCCCAAAGAGCTGAACAATGCTGCTCATTAGGGCTACAGGCATTGCATATAACCAATGGCTGAACGACGTTACATTTCCCTGCACTCATTGTATTCGGATGTGTGCCCTGGAGTGTCCAACCGAATACCGTATCTACCGCTCGCAAACTATTAGACAGACGCTGTTGTTTTCCCGTTACAATAGACCAATAATGATCTGCACCGATTAAAAGACTAATATCTTCCTCAACGTAGAAATTCGCGACGACACAATCAGCCAATTTTAAACCACTAAAAGATTTACAGAGTGGATCTGGAGCGCTAAGCACATCGGCACAAATTTCGGGTACAATGACTACCTCAATTTCAATTATTTTTTCCGTGTATTGACTTTTAACTCGCAATTTAATTTTCTTAAAGGATTAAGTCGGCGCCTTTTCTCTACACCCGAAAGGAATCACTGACAGCTGCAATGATTTATAATGCTTTAAAAGATTTAATTTTTTAGCGACGCTTTCTTTCAAAAAACTAAGTTGACTTCCGCCATCAATTACAACACGCAAAATTCTACTCTGTTCATTATTCCCAATTGCAATACAACGTGCCGTTTTTAAGAAAACACAGTCATTGGAATTTTGTACACACATGGCATAACTGCTTTCGTCTTTCGGTTGTTCGGTTTCTTTCTTTTTCTCACACAATGACGATAAATGTTTTGCCCCACACTTTGTACATTTGAGAAACCTACTACTACGGCATTTTTTCGACATGTGACCCTTTTTTGCACAGCGAAAGTAACGGTTGTCCTTTCGAAGACGATCTCTTTTTTGCTGCACAGACACTGATTCACAATTTTTTGTTGTGTGAGAAATAGAATCACAGAATACACATTTTTCGTTCTCCTCCGACTTCGCTCCTATCAGACTCGCTGCTGTTGTCGGACATGTCTTTGTGTGAGTACGTGTTGATGATGTGGCGACTCTGCTTCGCTCTAATGCTTCCACCTCTTTCTTGAGAAAGCGCAATAAGCTGTTAACACCGCGATCATGCATACCATAAAGTGAAGTTTGAGTTTCAGAGGAATCGTCACTGTTTCCGCTACCCTCTGCTGCAGCTGGTTCATCATCTTTACTTGAGACGTTCTCTCCCCTTTTCCGCCTATGATAATCAACTCGCAGCTCTGCTGGTATACAGCGCAAGAGAATAGACTTTAGCATGACGTCATATCTTGGCGAGGGGACTTGTAACGATGTTAGTGAGCGTATGGAAGTAGAAATATTATTGTATAAGTTTCGCAAACCCACAACATCTGATTTAACCGTAACTGGACTCAGAGAGATTAATTTTTGCATGTGATTGTCTATTAGCTTTTCTGTATCACCATACTGTTCCAACAATAATGCAACAGCCGCATCGTAGCATGATGATGTAGCAGTAAATCCAGCTACTACTTTCTTTGCCGCCCCGCTCAGCACTTCGTCCAGATAATTAAATTTTTCTGCAGCAGACAGTTGATCATTTTGATGAACGGCACTATTAAACTGGTCCCAAAAGGGCATCAAATCCCGAATATTGCCGTCGAATTTTCTCAATTGCAGTTTTGGCAAACGAATATTGCTTTTATAAGATGGTGCATTTAATGTGTTTAGATTGCTGAGATTCATGTTATCAGGGGGGTTGTTGAGGGGATTGAGCTTAACTCTTAGTTTTCGTAGGCGATTGCTTAGCTTAGCTAAATGTGTCACCGCTGTGTCGTCATAATCGGCCATCTTCTCGAAATCTCTCTCTTGATCTTCAACCTTGATTAAGTTCTTGGCCACCACTTGCTTGTCGGCCTCTTGAAGCTTCACATGGACTGCTGTCAACCGTTCAATGAAGGTTACAAGTTCTTCTTCGAATTCTTCAAACCGGCTCGTGTTTTCTTCATTTAAATGACTCTGCGTGTCCAGATATTCCGATGCCGCTTTTACAATTTTCGTTAACGAGGTTCTAAAAGTACCACGTGTTATCACCTCCATTGTCGCTACGAATATTTCTCGTCTTTCTTCCCGGGTTTCGGCACCAAATGTAAAAAAATGTTCCAGGATAAATGAAAGACAACACCGAAATAAATTCAATGGGTGATTTAAAACGTATTACAAAATAACAATATGAAAAGAAGTTACGGGTTTAAAAAGCAAAAAACGACTGGCACTTTGGCCTTCTTAAAAGAAATATTTATACATTATTTCAATAACTGTAATTCAAAAAATAAGTTCAAATAGTTAAGAGATAATTCAAAGAGAATTCAATTTACTGTAAATTAACGAAACATACACATTCATATATTGCCCTTTTTTTTTAACAAGTGTATTCTTCCGCACGCAGCTTCTGTTGATTGTGTCGCAGGAATCGCAGTCGTTCGCTCTCTACCTTCGCGTACACGTCGACCATGAATTGTTGGCACAGCTCACGGCATCACAGTATGACGTTGTTCTGACCACGTCGAATCATCATACGATACGCATAAAAATCCATCGAGCTCACTTTTTTGTTTGTTTCGGCTCCTGAAACAACATATTCATGAATAATATTTATACAAAATGAGTAATCATGTTCATAATGAATAAAGTACCTGTGGCGAGATCTCTTTGTTTTATGTTTATGCAATATCCGTCTTCCAGGTTATTGTTTCTTCTTCCAATTAAAACTTCTCTTGTCATCAACCCAGATAAAACACCAACTGGAGAGCACGTGCGTAGATTCAATTCACCTGTTGTTGACGAAGTTGCTGGATTCATGGTTGGAGACCGCACAGCGAGTCTCCAACCATGAATCCAGCAACTTCGTCAACAACAGGTGAATTGAATCTACGCACGTGCTCTCCAGTTGGTGTTTTATCTGGGTTGATGACAATAGCGTCATTGTCACTTTGCAATTCGTGCATGTGTGATGTGAAGAACTTCAATAATTCATTGTGCTCATTCAATAGAGCGTCCAGCTCGTTAACGATGCGCCTGGCTTCAGGATAATTAAGATTATTGTAGTCCCAACGTGCATCCACGCGATTGGCGAGTGCACGGTCGGGGTCCGCAAGATTGACGTCCTCACCGTAGATTTGTAAAAATGTATACGGTTCGTTTGGCATTGGCAGCAATGAACCCAGTTTGTGGTACACTTGGCCTTTGATTTTGAAGGTTGAATTGTTGGCCATTTGCCGCAGTATTGTGAACTATTTCTGTTGCTCTGAATGATTTCATGAATGAATCTGCGAATGAACTTCAGGAACATGTTAGAATCTGGATCCGTGCCGATGAGTAAGCCGTTCAATGGTTCTAGTTTTGTTTAAATTTCTGGTAGTTGCACTTTTCCTGATATGCAGCACATACCGGCTGTCTCATGTTTGAATTTGAGCGCATGACAATGGAACATTGTGGGTGGCCCCGGCGCAGTGGAAGTAGTGCTTGACTGCTAACCTGGATGTGTGGGTTCGAGCCCCAGTCTAGGCAGCATTCTTTTCTATATTCCCTCAACTGAACGCCACCCCTCGGATTTAATGAGATAATCAAAAACCTTATTTCTCAATCCACTGTGCCAACAAAAATCTATCCTATCCTTCTATTCCTTCTAACATTGCCTAATTTATAAGACCCTAGTTCTTACTGGCATATGTATGTTTGTGAGTTGCTTAGCACCAATCTGCACTTTCGGATGAGCGGAATATTCAATATCTGGCTCGTACTCGAACGCGAGACGAAGGAGCGAAGCGGATGTATATGCTCGATGCACTTGTTGACGTTGTCGGTTATTTGCTCTGTTTGTTTCAATTGCAAACCAGCGCGTTTGTCTCCGTTGCAATTATTGTTGTTAATTTCGCTCAACTCGTGCCTTTTGTGATTGAGATGCACGCAACTGCGAAATACTCACACGCACATTTTCGTTATCTTGTTGGAGTTGTTCATCTGCTTTTTCTGCTCTAATATTTCGCATGTTTGTTGCTTGATTCATTCGGCGGCCCAAATGGGACCCCTTGTGTATCGCTGGAATTGTTCAGTGCAGCAGACACACACCCACACACACACACACACACACGTATACGTATAATTACACATCTTTTCGTAATTGATTTTCTGTCTTAATTGAACGAAAAATTAGAATTTGAAAATTTCCTCTATAATTAGAAGAGCTTTTTATACGATTAATTGAACCTCGCTTAATATAATTACTTACTTAATTGGTCTTAAAAAATGCACTTAAGAAGTTAATTTTTCGGTTAATTGAATGGCGAACAATAAATTATTACAGGCGTATTTCTTTTTTTAAAGAATAATTTATTTTTGTTTCATAGTTACAAAAATTTGTTTATTTTGAATAAAATGTGTTCAATTTTTTTATGTAGGTATATACATATGTATGTATTTAAAAAAATAATTTTAAGTTGAAATTTCTCAAAAGAATATTTTATCTTGCACAGTGGTGCAATTAATCGGTTTTCGCTTAGTTAAGCTAAGTATAGACGATTGTCAGATCTTACAATATTATCAGATCTGTCAATGGTCTGACAATAGCAGACAATTAGCTGACAATTGACAAATTTCTTACAATGTAAAATTGTCCGTTCACACGATTGGTAGATTTTGTGCTAAAGTCTGACAGTTTAATTGTCAGCTCTTGTCTGACAATCTTCGGACAATTATATATCTTACAATATTGTCAGCTTGAAAATTTTCTGTTCACACGGTTGGCAGACCAATAAAAATTCAAGTCACAATAAAAATTTAATTCAATTGAGGATTTCAAGATCAAACAAACTTTTATAGAATTTCGCTTTTTAATGTATGTAGCCACTATCAAGAAGGGGATACTTTCAAAGTGATTTGAAAATCTAGTGTCATAGTGGTAATGCCAAAACAATTGGACGAGCATTTGAAACAATTTAACTACAACTGGACATCGAGGGCGACGGACGACCTTACACACTACGAAGGAGAAATATGCCAGAGGTCGTCAAGACGCGCTTCGAAAGTCCATATTCTGTATCAAATTATTAAACAAAAAAAAAAAAAAAGAATTTAAATTTTAAATCATTTATTTTTTGAAAGACGCAAGAATGAGAAGATCTTGCAATAATTGAACTATATTGTTTAGAAGAAAAAATAAACCTTTGCGTCCAAAAAATTCAGCAGGCTTACTCTAGAGAGCTCGGCTGATTTAGAAAGTGACCTTGAGACTATGTTAGGTCTGAGAGAGTTGGCGGCAGGCTGCCTATTTTTACCAATTGCT
The DNA here is from genome assembly GCA_947049315.1 of Epistrophella euchroma. NCBI lineage: Eukaryota > Metazoa > Arthropoda > Insecta > Diptera > Syrphidae > Epistrophella > Epistrophella euchroma. The sequence continues at coordinate 73,143,939 of OX346245.1, read as the reverse complement.
TGAGCTGGTTTTTTTTTCCAGGAAGTGTCCCGGTCCACCCTCGTTTGGCATTCTTCAAATTTATTTGATTGCTCGTATAGTTTCTTGGCCATTTTTAAGTCCAATTTTTTTTAACTTGTTGGAATTATTGCTGTTCACTTTATTTTCATCGTATTTAATCTTCATTTGAGTAGATATCTTTCAATGGTTTTATTTATTCTGAACAAAATATACAGCACAAGGAATTTAATATAAAAGTGAGTCCAGTTGTTTTATAGATTTCTTTTATTCAGTTGTGGAAAAACTACAAATTTCCTACAAAAATGTGTTTTTTTATCTCTCAACTCGGCTCCAACCGTTTGACATTTCGAACAATGAAAAAATTGTCAGCAATTGTAAGATGTTTTCAATGAAAACATCTGACAATGACCAATGAGTCTGACAATGTCCTAATCGTCTTACAATGACACAAATTGTGCGTTCAGACGATTGTAAGATACCTGACAATTTTTTGTCAGATTGTCATCTGACAATTACCTGACAATGACGTTTCTGACAATATTGTCAGACAAAATTGTGTGTACAGACGATTGTAAGACATTTGGGACAGTATTTTTACTGACAGATCTGACAATATTGTAAGATCTGACAATCGTCTGTACTTAGCTTTACATTGCTGCGTTATTTTATGTTACTGTGGTTAACTATAGTTAACTTCGATCGTTCCTTTAATTCAAAAAAGTTACTTCGAGTTAACTTTATGACGTCTAAAGTGTTGTGGACACTGTAGTTTAAAAAAAAAAATATTAGAAAAAGAAAAACATTAGTATGTTTTGATTTTTTTTTTGAAATACAAATGCCTACCTACATGTTTATTTTGGTTGGTATGTGCTTCTGCAACAGCAGCGAAGGTATTTGGGTTCGATTTCCTATTGCCATCCGAATGTAAGATCGCTGTGGAAATATAAAAGAAACATCAATTCATGTTTATTTAAAAATCTAATTAAACTAATTTTTGATACCCACTAATTGTTTTTTTTTTGCTGAAATAGTCTTGAAATTGACCGAGGCCTTAGCATGCATCCCTGGACTATTGAAAGTTTTTTTTTGCTTATATCTGGAAATGAAGGTTGTGAGATGCTTTTTGTCATAGGCTGGGGTATGCTCGTCGGATCCAGGGTTTTACCAAAGAAGCAACAAACTTTAGTGTATTTGAGGTTTAGCTTTATTCACCAATCACTGGCTCTTAATTAACAATGTCTGTAATTAATACTAGCTTTACAGTGTTGTTTCGTCAAATACGAATCTTAAAAAATGAATTGAATGAATTTTGAAATTGAATTATACAAACTACTGAATTAAACTTTGAATTTAAAATTATTGTATATGTTTAAAATTTCACTATTGTGAATTAACTTAAATTGGTATAAAATTCAAATATCCCGCCCATCCGGCCATATTATTTAAAATTTAAAAAAGAAGAAGAAGAAGAAAAAGAAAAGGAAAATAAAATTTATTCCACACGAAAGTACCGCACTAAACGCACGCATTTTTAATTTTCTCGGTTGTTTTTCGCTTAAGTTTAAATTTTTACTTTTCAGTTTTTTAATTTAAAAGCTCAAGTAAGAGCAACTGTTCGTAAAAAAGATTACGAATTTTTCATGGCGCCCGAGCAGGGACAAATTTAATTCAATAATTTGTTCAATTTTAAAATAAATTCGCGAAGTGATCGACATATGTACGTATACTGCATATACATATATATACACATATCAAATAACTGAAAGTATACACGACGCGTGTGAATTTGATTTAAAAACAATTTAAATGAATTAAAATCGGTGGAATCGTTAATTCGTGCGTGAGTGCATTAAAATTTATCGACAAAAAACTACCCCCATAAGGATCCATTGCTGCACAAGTGCACATATCACCTGCACACAAGTAAGGGAATACCCCGGAGCTCCAAAGTCACCCCAATGTCAAAGGACTGTATGACGGAACCAAGGGAAGTCGACACAGAAACTGAGGTATCCACAAAAACTGAAAGTTTTAATATTTAATTGATTGCAAAAAACTGAACATTTTTGTTTCAATAATTTATTGAGTAAACACTGTAAATAAAAACAAAACTTTCAGTTTTTGTCATTTTTTGATTTACACATACTCATACATATATATTTGGTGAAACAAACAAAAGTGCGGTTTTTATTTAAAATTTTATTGCCATTCAATTTATAAAAGTGATATTAAAACTAATAATTCACGACATTACGTATATCAAGTTAATCAATTAAAAATTAAATTCAATCTGTTTTCGATCTGCTGCCGCGCCGCCGCCGTTGTCAACATACGTCGTACACATCGGTATTTTTTTTGCGTAAACACACAACATTAGAACTTTACGTTCTTGAAATAATATTCGCGAGTTGTTATTTAAACAATAAATTACGAATTATTAATTTAATTTAATTAAACAATTAAGCAAAATACGACCGAAACTCGTGTAAAGTGAATATTGAAATTTGTTTACAAATTATTTGACATTTCACTCTCTCCTTTGACATTTCGTTCAGCTGGTACTCACTTTCGTTAAGCTCTGAGCTATCAAGAGTGGTCGTGTTCAGTAACACAAATAATTTCCAAATTTTTTCAAACAAAGAGTGTGTTCAGTAAATATTTATATAAAAAATATTTTACTTTTTATTTTTCGTTTTAAACAATTTCGATTTGAAGTAAACAGCTTTCGGCAATTTGCACATAAATAGTTTAATAAAATAATTTTCATTTTCGAGGAATTTCGTATAGAAATAAACTAATTTTTTAACGATTTTCCAATTATTTAAAATTAAAAACTGAAGTGCAAATTGAATAGTTTTTGGATAAACTAATTCCAAGAAATAAATTATTTTTTCGAAAGTTTATAAAAAATAAATCAATTACAATGACGGGCAAGAAACGGCAGCAATCACCTAAAAACAGCGCAGATCTTGAACATTTAGTTCATCAGCGATTACAAATTAAAAATAATATAATTCGCATCAAAACGGGTCTAGAAGAAAAAACTTTATCGTTAAATCCAATTGAATTAGAATGTCGATTAGATATTTTAAATTCATATATTGACCAATTGATGAGTTGTCAGTCGGAAATAGAATCAGTTGATCGAACTGATGATTGCCGCGGTGAATTAGAAGACATTTGCGTTGGTGCAAAAGCACTTCTTATCTCACTTGTCAATAAAAGACGAAAGTCGAGTGCAGTTGACTATTCTTTTAGCAACCCACACCATTCACGACTTCCAAAAATGTCTTTGCCTAAATTCAGTGGAAAATACTCCGAGTACAAAAATTTCATCAGCCTTTTCGAAAACTTAGTAGACAACGATCCAATGCTTCCAGATATTGAAAAGTTCAATCATTTAATTTCCTGTTTATCAGGTGAGGCTTTAGGAACAGTTAAGGCGTTCCAAATTACCGAACAAAACTATCCGAAAGCATTGGCGAGTTTAAAGAAAGTCTACGATAATAATTGCTTAATATTTTTTGACAATGTTTCAACACTTTTCGAATTAAAAGAAATTTCCAAACCATCAGCGTCTTCATTACGAAGCATGATAGACACAGTTTCTGCAATCTACGATTCGCTTCTTTCATTGGGTGATGAAAAGAATATAACAAACGCGATCATTATACATTTAGTTATGTCAAAGGTGGATGCAATCACGAGGTCTAAATGGGAAGAACATTTAGACTACAGTACTCTTCCATTATGGAAAGATTGTGAAGAAGCTCTTAATAAAAGATATCAGCATCTTTCTGCTGAAGAAGCTTCAAGTGCAAAATTTAAATCCTCCGATAAACAATCCAAACCTAAACAAGATTCAAGTCGATTTAAAAATCAAAAATCTTCATTTGCTTGTGTAAACTCGCAACAAAATAAATCAAAATGTTTTTATTGCAAATCGAACGACTATTACATAACGACATGTCAAACATTTACTTCACTGCCTGTACTGCAAAGATTCGAATTTGCAAAGAGTGTGCCAGTTTGCATTAACTGCCTTCGAAAAGGACACACAGTTTCCAAATGCAAACTAAGTAGGTGCAGTGTTTGCAATCGATCTCATCATACATTGCTGCATCAGTACGAAACAACTTTCAACAGTTCACCGGCACAAGCATCAACAAGCTTTCAAGCTATGCATGCCTCTGTTTCGACTGACCAAGTTATTCTTGCCACAGCAATTGTGCAAATCAAAGGCAGTTCTGGAGAATACATGCCAGCTCGAGCGTTACTTGATTCTGGCTCTCAAGTAAACTTCATTACAGAAGAACTAGCCCAAAGATTAAAACTTCGAAAAGAAGAAAAAGCCTTAAATCTGCTTAGCATTGGAAAGGCAAGTACTACAGTTAATAAAAAAGTACATGCTGAAGTAAAATCAAGATTTAATGATCATTCGTTTTCTGCTGATTATTGGGTAATGAACTCAATATCGTCGTATCAGCCGGATCAAGCTATAAATACTGTCAATTGGAATATTCCTTCCAACATTCAATTAGCTGATCCGTATTTCAATAAGCCCCAAAAAATTGACTTACTAATCGGAGCAGAAACATTTTTCGAATTGTTGTCTGTTGGTCAAATTAAACCAGGTCCCGAATATCCAACTATTCAAAAGACACTCCTTGGTTGGATAATATCTGGGAAATACCCAAAAGGTACAAACGCAAATACAAAACATTGCAATTTGGTATGTCATTCTGAAGATTTACCAGACTTAGATAAAATTGTACAAAAATGTTGGTTATTGGAAGAAATTCCCGGAGAAACAAAAAAGTTTTTAACGCCAGAACAACAGTTGTGCGAGCAACACTTTGTTGAAAATACTAAACTGTTGCCTACTGGTCGTTTTGAGGTTAAACTACCATTTAAGTCGTCTTCGAACTCGCTAGGATCATCGTTTGAAACGGCCAAACGTAGGTTTCTCGCACTTGAGCGAAAACTATCCAAAAATAGCGATTTAAGAGCCATGTACATGGATTTCATGAACGAATATATTTCGTTAGGACATATGTCACCAACAAATAATGAAATCCCAAAAAGCCCGCACTATTTCATTCCACATCAGTGTGTTTTGCGACCGCAAAGCACAAGCACAAAGCTGAGAGTTGTTTTTGATGCTTCGAGTCGAACGTCTTCTCAACTATCATTGAATGACATCTTGATGGTTGGGCCAACCATTCAAGAGGAGCTATTTTCGACATTGCTCCGTTTTCGTATACACAAATATGCCATTACGGCTGATATTACGAAAATGTACCGGCAAGTTCTTGTTGCTGAAGAGCACACGATTTACCAGCTCATAGTGTGGAGGCAGCATCCGTCTCAACCATTACAAAACTTTCGATTAAATACTGTAACGTATGGTACGTCTCCAGCGCCATTTTTAGCGATACGGTGTTTAAAAATGTTGGGCGATGCTAACGAAAAGTCATTCCCCACGGGGTCGAATGTTATTCGAAGAGATTTTTACGTTGATGATCTCTTAACTGGTGCCGATAATCTTGAAACTCTTAAAATAATAAAATTCGAAATTCAAGAAGTCCTTAAAAAAAGGGGGGTTTCAGTTGGCTAAATGGTTTTCAAACCACCCAGAGTATCTCAACGCGGAGAGTTCTGAAAAACCAATAAAATTCAATGATTCAGACTCAACGAAAACTCTGGGAATTTGTTGGCATCCTAGAGAAGACACATTTAGCTTCAATCTGGACAATAATTTCCATGATTTACGAGCTACTAAGAGAAACATACTGTCGGTTTCCGCTCGTCTTTTCGATCCTCTTGGTTTGTTATGCCCCATAGTAACCAAAGCAAAAATCTTATTACAAGAGCTTTGGATTGCAAAAATTGATTGGGATGAGTCGATTCCATTGCGCCTTGATACAAGTTGGCAAAACTTCAAAACCAATTTATCTCAACTTGGAGAGATAAAAATTCCAAGATTTGTCGAAACTCACTCGAACGCAAAAATACAAGTCCATGGATTTGCCGATGCTTCGATGAGGGCGTACGGTTGCTGTATTTACATCCGAAGCCAAAGCTCAGCTGGTATCAAGTCGACGCTATTAACAGCAAAGTCTAAGGTGGCTCCTTTGAAAACGAAATCGCTCCCGCGATTAGAACTTTGCGCAGCGCATACTCTTGCTAAGTTGTGGACAAGAGTAGAGGCAATGTTGAGTCTTGACGTCGAACAAGTTATTTTCTGGACCGATTCCGAAATAACTTTGCATTGGATAAAAACACATCCAACTGCGCTTGCAACCTTTGTTGCAAATCGAGTGTCCGACATCCAAGAGTGGACACAAAAAGTATCATGGAAACATGTGCCAACAAAACAAAATCCAGCAGACATTGTGTCAAGAGGCTGTAATGTTGAGGAACTCAATGCGTCAATTTGGTTCAAAGGTCCACAGTTCTTACAGGAAGAACAATCATCGTGGCCGGTCAATTCGCATTTTGAGTTATCTCCAGAATATGAAGCCTTAGAGAAACGTAAAACAAACATGGCTATGATAGCGGTAGAAAAACCTCGGACTAAACTTTTAGATTATATTGAAGAAGAATCTTCATACATCGACCTGATAACTACGTTTGCCTATGTAATGCAATTTTTTAAAAGATTAAGAAACAAAACAGAAAATTTTGAAGAATTGCCAACGGCAAAAGAGTTGAATTTGGCGTTTCTAAGAATAGTCGAAATCGTCCAAAATTATGAATTCCCAGATGAAATTCAAAAACTCAAAAAGAAAATTACTTTACAAAATAGTTTTCAAAAACTCAATCCCTTCATTCATGATTTTCAAGACAACAATTTTTCATTTTCGCTAATTCGTGTAGGTGGTCGTCTGTTGAACGCACCAATTGAATATGATGCCAAATTCCCGCTTTTGTTAACCAAAAATTCACCATTCGCAAAAACATACTTAACGTATTTGCATCGAAAAAACTACCATGCTGGACCGCAAGCTATGGTGGCATTGCTTCGCGAAAAAATTTGGCTAATAAATGCCAAAGAAGCTTGCCAAAGGGTTGTGCGACAATGTATCCATTGTTTCAAGTACAAACCAAAACTACTTACACAAATAATGGGTAATCTACCGGCGGATCGATTGCGAGCGCAACGACCGTTCTTAGTATGTGGCGTAGATTTCTGTGGCCCGGTATACACGACTCTTAAAATTCGTGGCCGGCCACCGAACAAAACATATATTTGCGTTTTTGTTTGTTTCGCCTCAAAAGCTGTACATATTGAATTAGCTTCTAATTTGTCATCTGAATGTTTTATTCTCGTCCTTAAAAGGTTTATCTGTCGCCGAGGACTTCCGAAGACGATTTATTGCGACAACGGGACGAACTTTGTCGGAGCTCAGACGATCTTGAGGCAAATTCAAGAGGAGATAGAGCGAGGCGCAGAAGCTGTTCACCGGTACGCAGCAGAGGAAGGCTTCAGCTTCGCCTTGATACCGCCCAGGGGCCTATTTCTGCGCTACTACATCAGCTACAATGTAATAGTATAACAGTTGTAATACATCATTTCTGTTTCAAACATACATTGGTTTTTCTGGTGTAGTACATCAATGTAGCTTTGGAGAATTGACTGGAAATATTGGAAAAATGTATGATTCTGTTTCACAGCTTTTGATACTACATTATTGTAGTACAACTAACGATAAATTCTTGTTACATTCTCACAACAAAAATATTTGCTGTGATTGTTGTATACCATCAAAAAATGGCTGGATATAAAAGAAAATATACGAATGTAAGTATTTTTTTTTGTTATTTAAATATGAGAAATTCAAAAAATTTATGATTTATCTTTTAATTTTTTTATATAGTTGGTGAAGGAACAGCCAATGGAGTGTTAATAAAATCTGTTGGAGCGGTGATAAAGTATATTTGTTGCAATTGATTGGATGGGCAATGAATGCTCCCAAGCGTTCAGCCAAAAATTCAATACACATTTTTGGCATCCTGAATCTTTCAACAAAATAAGGGTCTTCCAAATTAAAATTGATTCGCTGTAAATATGTTTTCGGTCTTCTTTCAATACGTATGTTGAATTCAAAATAATCGTCGAAAATATTTACTTATGTCAAAATCCATTTATTCTTAATTTATCTTTATTTATTTTTATTTATTTATTTGTGTCTTCCAAAATCGAAACTAGCACTCTTTTCCAAAAAAAATTATATAAACGTCAAACGAGCTACACATCTACTACATCAACGAGCTACATCATACAACACTTCCAGTTGTAGTTATGAAACAGAAAAATGTAGTTGATGTAGTTATACTATTTTGCTGTAATTTGTAGTCGATGTAGCTGCTGTAGTAGCGGAGAAATAGGCCCCAGGGCACCGCACATCGGAGGTCTATGGGAGGCGGCAGTGAAAGCGGCGAAAACGCTGTTACAGCGTACCGTGGGCAACGCACTGCTCACCACAGAAGAGCTGCTCACCGTAGTAATCGAGGTCGAGGGAATCCTCAATTCAAGGCCAATCGCGCCGCTAAGCGCCGACCCCAACGACGGAGAAGCCCTTACCCCAGCGCATCTACTAATCGGCAGCAGCTTACGATCGCTACCCCCAGAACCAGTGCCGGAACGGCAAATGGGCTGCTTGAGAAGATGGCAGCTTCTATGCTGGCTCAAGCAGCAGTTCTGGCAGAAGTGGTCCAAGGAGTATCTGCTTGGCCTACAAGCTCGATACAAGTGGGTACAGGAGCAACCCAATCTCGTCGTGGGCAAACTCGTCCTTATTCACGAGGACAACTCACCTCCTCAACGGTGGAAAACAGGACGGGTAATAGGGGTCGTCGAAGGGCAGGACGGCAAGGTCAGGGTCGCCGACGTCAAAACCTCCAACGGCGTGCTCAGACGTCCAATCGTAAAACTGGCTCTAATTCCCGATGAAGACTCTTGAAGCCTACAGCTTTCAACGTGGCCGGTGTTTCGTCAAATACGAATCTTAAAAAATGAATTGAATGAATTTTGAAATTGAATTATACAAACTACTGAATTAAACTTTGAATTTAAAATTATTGTATATGTTTAAAATTTCACTATTGTGAATTAACTTAAATTGGTATAAAATTCAAATATCCCGCCCATCCGGCCATATTATTTAAAATTTAAAAAAGAAGAAGAAGAAGAAAAAGAAAAGGAAAATAAAATTTATTCCACACGAAAGTACCGCACTAAACGCACGCATTTTTAATTTTCTCGGTTGTTTTTCGCTTAAGTTTAAATTTTTACTTTTCAGTTTTTTAATTTAAAAGCTCAAGTAAGAGCAACTGTTCGTAAAAAAGATTACGAATTTTTCAAGTGTCTTTATTATTTTCATTCTTTACAATGTCTTTATAGTTTTTATTCTTTACAATATTTATATTTGATATTTTCTTCACAATGTCTTTATAGTTTTCATTCTTTACAATGTTTATATTTGATATTTTCTTTACAATGTCTTTATAGTTTTCATTCTTTACAATGTTTATATTTGATGTTTGCTTTATAATGTCTTTATAATTCTCATATTTTACAATATATATCTTTATATATTATTTATATAATCGGCAATTCATGTACTCTTAAAACAAATTTTATATAATTCAAATATATGACTGAGATAGCAGTATCCACTAAATTACAATCTGAGATAGCAGACGTCACTAAATTACAGTCTGAGATAGCAGACGTCACTAAATTACAATCTGAGATAGCAGACGTCACTATATTACAATCTGAGATAGCAGACGTCACTAAATTACAGTCTGAGATAGCAGACGTCACTAAATTACAATCTGAGATAGCAGACGTCACTAAATTACAATCTGAGATAGCAGACGTCACTAAATTACAATCTGAGATAGCAGACGTCACTAAATTACAGTCTGAGATAGCAGACGTCACTAAATTACAATCTGAGATAGAAGACACGTCAATATATTACAATCTGAGATAGCAGACGTAACTAAATTACAGTCTGAGATAGCAGACGTCACGAAATTACAATCTGAGATAGCAGACGTCACTAAATTACAGTCTGAGATAGCAGACGTCACTAACTAACTACTTTAAACCTGGGCTTCCACTGTCAACTCTGGAGCCTAAGTCTTTCAAAAAGGGGAGTCTCACCAAGTACTCTTGATTGGTACTATTTTCTACTATGGCAGAGCTCGATCTTCCTCTGTTTATTCACGGTCTCTTATATATATTTCGGTTGAAACTGAGTTTGAATTATAAACTCACAGAAAAAGTATTCTTTCGTGTTTTCATGTACGGTGTCAGTGATGACTGCGGTAGTATGACCAGGGGTGTAGAGAGTGTTGGCGGATACTTGTTTTGATTTCATGCTCATTCCTAGAGCCATGATAACGGTATTTCGGATTTGCTTTGCATGCAATTTGATAAACGGTATTTCGGGTTTGCTTTGCAAGCAATTTGATAAACGGCGGCGGCGGTAGAGAAGAGGGTGTAATGCATCACTACATTCCCCTCCTTCTTTCGGAGACGAGAACCTTCTCGTCTTTAACTTTATCTGGTAGTCGTTGATATTTGCATAGGGCACGACCCTATCCCTCGTTGTCCATCGGTGCTACCCGCAAGAGGCGCGGTAGGATACATTTAATATTATAAATGTCGGGAACTCAGGAGCAGCCTTCGTGAGGAGCTATATCGGGAGTGTCTTTTAGACGTATTTTCTGTTAAAATAATTCTTTTTTTTTCGTTATGTTTATTTTGTTATGTTTATTATTTTTTTTCTTTTTTGTTTTTTTGTTTTTTTTTCCCCCTTATTTTTTTTCTTTTATTTTTATTCATTTTTATTCTTATACTTAACAATAAATCATAATAGTAACAAAACTTAACTGCCTTCATTGGCAAAAAAGAAATAAAGCGAAACTGTCGGTTCTTCTTAGTGTTCTTTGTGTGTTATTTTTCTTTTTTGTTTTTATAGCTCAAAATCACTGTTGTTTTATTTTTGCTTACGGTCACCTTCCCAAATGGTTGATTTATATAAAATTTTTGCCGTTTTATATTGGGCCGATACATTGAAAATTATTCATTTTATAATGAAAAAGACTTCGATAACACTAAAATCAGTAAAAACAAAATCACTGTTATTGAAATCAGTAATACAGTTGCAATGGCTCATTTTTAATGAAAAAGACAACGAATTTTTGTTCGATAACACTGAAATCAATAAAATCAGAATCACGGTTATTAAAATCAATAATGAAGTTGAAATTACTCATTTTTAATGGAAAATACTTCGATAACACTACAATCAGTAAAAACAGAATCACTGGTTATTGAAATCAATAACAAAATTGAAAATTACTTATTTTATAATGAAAAAGACTTCGATAACACTGAAATCAGTAAAAACAAAATCACTGTTATTGAAATCAGTAATTCAGTGGCAATGCCTCATTTTTTATGGAAAAGACTACGAATTTCTGTGCGATAACACTGAAGTCAATAAAATTAGAATCACGGTTATTAAAATCAATAATGAAGTTGAAATTACTCATTTTTAATGGAAAACACTTCGATAACACTGCAATCAGTAAAAACAGAATCACTGTTATTGAAATCAATAATTAAATTGAAAATGGCTCATTTTATAATGAAAAAGAATTCGATAACACAGAAATCAGTAAAAACAGATTCACTGTTATTGAAATCAATAATAAAATTGAAAATTATTCATTTTATAATGAAAAAGACTTCGATAACACTAAAATCAGTAAAAACAAAATCACTGTTATTGAAATCAGTAATACAGTTGCAATGGCTCATTTTTAATGAAAAAGACAACGAATTTTTGTTCGATAACACTGAAATCAATAAAATCAGAATCACGGTTATTAAAATCAATAATGAAGTTGAAATTACTCATTTTTAATGGAAAATACTTCGATAACACTACAATCAGTAAAAACAGAATCACTGGTTATTGAAATCAATAACAAAATTGAAAATTACTTATTTTATAATGAAAAAGACTTCGATAACACTGAAATCAGTAAAAACAAAATCACTGTTATTGAAATCAGTAATTCAGTGGCAATGCCTCATTTTTTATGGAAAAGACTACGAATTTCTGTGCGATAACACTGAAGTCAATAAAATTAGAATCACGGTGATTAAAATCAATAATGAAGTTGAAATTACTCATTTTTAATGGAAAATACTTCGATGACACTACAATCAGTAAAAACAGAATCACTGGTTATTGAAATCAATAACAAAATTGAAAATGACTCATTTTATAATGAAAAAGAATTCGATAACACAGAAATCAGGAAAAACAGATTCACTGTTATTGAAATCAATAATAAAATTGAAAATTATTCATTTTATAATAAAAAAGACTTCGATAACACTAAAATCAGTAAAAACAAAATCACTGTTATTGAAATCAGTAATACAGTTGCAATGGCTCATTTTTAATGAAAAAGACAACTATTTTTTTTGTTCGATAACACTGAAATCAATAAAATAAGAATCACTGTTGTTGAAATCAGTTATAAAGTTGAAATGACTATTTTATTGAAAAAGACTTCGAATTTCAATTCGATAACACTGAAACCTATAAAAACAGAACCACTGTTAGTAATATAAGTATGTATTATAATTTTTATTTTTCAGGCATGTGTAATTTTTTTTTGGTTTTTGAATAGGTACCCACATACCTAGGTTAGGTACCTATCTAAAAATTTAGTTTTTCAAAAGTTAAAATGATTTCCTTTGGTAAAAAATAATTCAAAATCAAAAAACTTTAGTAGCTATCAATAATGACCATTAAGATTGTTAAATGTCTAAATATATTACCTACCAAATAATTTCATATTGTAATATGAAAATAATTTCATATTGTAATATAAAATTATGCATACATACCTCCAACCCCAACCATAAATATACGGTTAACGGGTTAACGATAGTCAAAAAAAAAGGTGACGATTGACGAATCCAAGAAACCAACCCAGACAAAGAATACTTTTTATCAGAGTTACCAACTGCTGCATTCAATTGAAAAGGAAAAGGATTCATCTTTTCATAATTAATTAAAATCAACCTTCAAAGGTTAGGTCAAATGTGTTTTTTTTCGCAGTTATATTATTGTCTTTATCAAATAATTTAACCTAAATTTTAACCTAGTCTTGAATTTGAATCCATTTATTTTATCCATTACTTTAATAAACGATTCGTTCTTTAATTCATGATATATGACGCATGGTAACACTATTGAATCCTTAATACAAACCAACTTCGAAGACGGAATTCTGGCGGCCGCGGCTGCCTAAGAAAAAAATCTCGTTGCAAACAAAATACATACATAAATATAGTTCATGAAAAGGGAGAAGAACTGATCATTTGTTTGTATGTGGAGTGTGAATGTTATAAGTTGATGAACACAGGAAAAAATTGAAGTTTGCATTTTTTAAGGTATGCTGGTAGGTATGTAATGTATGTACCTATGTATATGTTTCTGAACCAAGAGGGAGGTACATATTATATTTTGTTTTCTTTTGTAGGTATCCTTTTATTTCTAAGAAGTTTGATTAAAGATATTGCCAGAGTAAAATTTAATTTTTCAAATATATTTTTATGCTTGGATGGATAGGGTAGTGACAATGATTGTTTTTATTAGACACTGTCAACAGTAATCTAAGGTGTTGTTCGTTATTTTTCATGGGTTGGTATACTTACTTACTTGTTAAAAAAAATTAGGTATAGGTATATAACAATAGAAATATTGGAATGGAGTTAATTTTCTTTGTAGGTATGCATTGCCATTATTAAAAAATTATTTAACGTCATTAATTAGAAAAAATCATATTTTTTTGTTAGAAAAGCGTTAGAAATGGGAACTCCTCAGATTATATTGTAAGAACATTAGGTCTATCTGGATAAATTAATAAATGAGTTGGAACTCGTAAAAAAGTATCAGCATATCAAGGTCGTTTACCAAAACACGTGAAAAAAACGATCTAAATAAAAAAAATCATATTTTTTGTTAGAAAAGCGTTAGAAATGGGAACTCCTCGGATTATATTGTAAGAACATTAAGTCTATCTGATTAAATTGATAAATGAGCTGGAACTCGTAAAAAAGTATCAGCATATCAAGGTCGTTTACCAAAACACGTGAAAAAAAAATGATCTAAATGGAAAAAATCATATTTTTTGTTAGAAAAGCGTTAGAAATGGGAACTTCTCGGATTATATTGTAAGAATATTAGGTCTATCTGAATAAATTGACAAGTAAGCTGGAACTCGTAAAAAAGTATTAGCATATCAAGGTCGTTTACCAAAACACGTGAAAAAAAAATGATCTAAATGGAAAAAATCATATTTTTTGTTAGAAAAGCGTTAGAAATGGGAACTCCTCGGATTATATTGTAAGAACATTAGGTCTATCTGATTAAATTGATAAATGAGCTGGAACTCGTAAAAAAGTATCAGCATATCAAGGTCGTTTACCAAAACACGTGAAAAAAACGATTTAAATAAAAAAAAATCATATTTTTTGTTAGAAAAGCGTTAGAAATGGGAACTCCTCAGATTATATTGTAAGAACATTAGGTCTATCTGATTAAATTGATAAATGAGCTGGAACTCGTAAAAAAGTATCAGCATATCAAGGTCGTTTACCAAAACACGTGAAAAAAAAATGATCTAAATGGAAAAAATCATATTTTTTGTTAGAAAAGCGTTAGAAATGGGAACTCCTCAGATTATATTGTAAGAACATTAGGTCTATCTGGATAAATTAATAAATGAGTTGGAACTCGTAAAAAAGTATCAGCATATCAAGGTCGTTTACCAAAACACGTGAAAAAAACGATCTAAATAAAAAAAATCATATTTTTTGTTAGAAAAGCGTTAAAAATGGGAACTCCTCGGATTATATTGTAAGAACATTAGGTCTATCTGATTAAATTGATAAATGAGCTGGAACTCGTAAAAAAGTATCAGCATATCAAGGTCGTTTACCAAAACACGTGAAAAAAACGATTTAAATAAAAAAAAATCATATTTTTTGTTAGAAAAGCGTTAGAAATGGGAACTCCTCGGATTATATTGTAAGGACATTAGGTCTATCTGATTAAATTGATAAATGAGCTGGAACTCGTAAAAAAGTATCAGCATATCAAGGTCGTTTACCAAAACACGTGAAAAAAACGATCTAAATAAAAAAAATCATATTTTTTGTTAGAAAAGCGTTAGAAATGGGAACTCCTCGGATTATATTGTAAGAACATTAGGTCTATCTGATTAAATTGATAAATGAGCTGGAACTCGTAAAAAAGTATCAGCATATCAAGGTCGTTTACCAAAACACGTGAAAAAAACGATTTAAATAAAAAAAAATCATATTTTTTGTTAGAAAAGCGTTAGAAATGGGAACTCCTCGGATTATATTGTAAGAACATTAGGTCTATCTGATTAAATTGATAAATGAGCTGGAACTCGTAAAAAAGTATCAGCATATCAAGGTCGTTTACCAAAACACGTGAAAAAAACGATTTAAATAAAAAAAAATCATATTTTTTGTTAGAAAAGCGTTAGAAATGGGAACTCCTCGGATTATATTGTAAGAACATTAGGTCTATCTGATTAAATTGATAAATGAGCTGGAACTCGTAAAAAAGTATCAGCATATCAAGGTCGTTTACCAAAACACGTGAAAAAAAAATGATCTAAATGGAAAAAATCATATTTTTTGTTAGAAAAGCGTTAGGAATGGGAACTCCTCGGATTATATTGTAAGAAGATTAGGTCTATCTGATTAAATTGATAAATGAGCTGGAACTCGTAAAAAAGTATCAGCATATCAAGGTCGTTTACCAAAACACGTGAAAAAAAAATGATCTAAATGGAAAAAATCATATTTTTTGTTAGAAAAGCGTTAGAAATGGGAACTTCTCGGATTATATTGTAAGAATATTAGGTCTATCTGAATAAATTGACAAGTAAGCTGGAACTCGTAAAAAAGTATTAGCATATCAAGGTCGTTTACCAAAACACGTGAAAAAAAAATGATCTAAATGGAAAAAATCATATTTTTTGTTAGAAAAGCGTTAGAAATGGGAACTCCTCGGATTATATTGTAAGAACATTAGGTCTATCTGATTAAATTGATAAATGAGCTGGAACTCGTAAAAAAGTATCAGCATATCAAGGTCGTTTACCAAAACACGTGAAAAAAACGATTTAAATAAAAAAAAATCATATTTTTTGTTAGAAAAGCGTTAGAAATGGGAACTCCTCGGATTATATTGTAAGAACATTAGGTCTATCTGATTAAATTGATAAATGAGCTGGAACTCGTAAAAAAGTATCAGCATATCAAGGTCGTTTACCAAAACACGTGAAAAAAAAATGATCTAAATGGAAAAAATCATATTTTTTGTTAGAAAAGCGTTAGAAATGGGAACTCCTCAGATTATATTGTAAGAACATTAGGTCTATCTGGATAAATTAATAAATGAGTTGGAACTCGTAAAAAAGTATCAGCATATCAAGGTCGTTTACCAAAACACGTGAAAAAAACGATCTAAATAAAAAAAATCCTATTTTTTGTTAGAAAAGCGTTAGAAATGGGAACTCCTCGGATTATATTGTAAGAACATTAGGTCTATCTGATTAAATTGATAAATGAGCTGGAACTCGTAAAAAAGTATCAGCATATCAAGGTCGTTTACCAAAACACGTGAAAAAAACGATTTAAATAAAAAAAAATCATATTTTTTGTTAAAAAAGCGTTAGAAATGGGAACTCCTCGGATTATATTGTAAGAACATTAGGTCTATCTGATTAAATTGATAAATGAGCTGGAACTCGTAAAAAAGTATCAGCATATCAAGGTCGTTTACCAAAACACGTGAAAAAAACGATTTAAATAAAAAAAAATCATATTTTTTGTTAGAAAAGCGTTAGAAATGGGAACTCCTCGGATTATATTGTAAGAACATTAGGTCTATCTGATTAAATTGATAAATGAGCTGGAACTCGTAAAAAAGTATCAGCATATCAAGGTCGTTTACCAAAACACGTGAAAAAAAAATGATCTAAATGGAAAAAATCATATTTTTTGTTAGAAAAGCGTTAGAAATGGGAACTCCTCGGATTATATTGAAAGGACATTAGGTCTATCTGATTAAATTGATAAATGAGCTGGAACTCGTAAAAAAGTATCAGCATATCAAGGTCGTTTACCAAAACACGTGAAAAAAAACGATCTAAATAAAAAAAATCATATTTTTTGTTAGAAAAGCGTTAGAAATGGGAACTCCTCGGATTATATTGTAAGAAGATTAGGTCTATCTGATTAAATTGATAAATGAGCTGGAACTCGTAAAAAAGTATCAGCATATCAAGGTCGTTTACCAAAACACGTGAAAAAAAAATGATCTAAATGGAAAAAATCATATTTTTTGTTAGAAAAGCGTTAGAAATGGGAACTCCTCGGATTATATTGTAAGAAGATTAGGTCTATCTGATTAAATTGATAAATGAGCTGGAACTCGTAAAAAAGTATCAGCATATCAAGGTCGTTTACCAAAACACGTGAAAAAAAAATGATCTAAATGGAAAAAATCATATTTTTTGTTAGAAAAGCGTTAGAAATGGGAACTCCTCGGATTATATTGTAAGAACATTAGGTCTATCTGATTAAATTGATAAATGAGCTGGAACTCGTAAAAAAGTATCAGCATATCAAGGTCGTTTACCAAAACACGTGAAAAAAACGATTTAAATAAAAAAAAATCATATTTTTTGTTAGAAAAGCGTTAGAAATGGGAACTCCTCGGATTATATTGTAAGAACATTAGGTCTATCTGATTAAATTGATAAATGAGCTGGAACTCGTAAAAAAGTATCAGCATATCAAGGTCGTTTACCAAAACACGTGAAAAAAAAATGATCTAAATGGAAAAAATCATATTTTTTGTTAGAAAAGCGTTAGAAATGGGAACTCCTCAGATTATATTGTAAGAACATTAGGTCTATCTGGATAAATTAATAAATGAGTTGGAACTCGTAAAAAAGTATCAGCATATCAAGGTCGTTTACCAAAACACGTGAAAAAAACGATCTAAATAAAAAAAATCATATTTTTTGTTAGAAAAGCGTTAGAAATGGGAACTCCTCGGATTATATTGTAAGAACATTAGGTCTATCTGATTAAATTGATAAATGAGCTGGAACTCGTAAAAAAGTATCAGCATATCAAGGTCGTTTACCAAAACACGTGAAAAAAAAATGATCTAAATGGAAAAAATCATATTTTTTGTTAGAAAAGCGTTAGAAATGGGAACTCCTCGGATTATATTGTAAGAAGATTAGGTCTATCTGATTAAATTGATAAATGAGCTGGAACTCGTAAAAAAGTATCAGCATATCAAGGTCGTTTACCAAAACACGTGAAAAAAACGATTTAAATAAAAAAAAATCATATTTTTTGTTAGAAAAGCGTTAGAAATGGGAACTCCTCGGATTATATTGTAAGAACATTAGGTCTATCTGATTAAATTGATAAATGAGCTGGAACTCGTAAAAAAGTATCAGCATATCAAGGTCGTTTACCAAAACACGTGAAAAAAAAATGATCTAAATGGAAAAAATCATATTTTTTGTTAGAAAAGCGTTAGAAATGGGAACTCCTCGGATTATATTGTAAGAAGATTAGGTCTATCTGATTAAATTGATAAATGAGCTGGAACTCGTAAAAAAGTATCAGCATATCAAGGTCGTTTACCAAAACACGTGAAAAAAACGATTTAAATAAAAAAAAATCATATTTTTTGTTAGAAAAGCGTTAGAAATGGGAACTCCTCGGATTATATTGTAAGAACATTAGGTCTATCTGATTAAATTGATAAATGAGCTGGAACTCGTAAAAAAGTATCAGCATATCAAGGTCGTTTACCAAAACACGTGAAAAAAAAAATGATCTAAATGGAAAAAATCATATTTTTTGTTAGAAAAGCGTTAGAAATGGGAACTCCTCGGATTATATTGTAAGAACATTAGGTCTATCTGATTAAATTGATAAATGAGCTGGAACTCGTAAAAAAGTATCAGCATATCAAGGTCGTTTACCAAAACACGTGAAAAAAAAACGATCTAAATAAAAAAAATCATATTTTTTGTTAGAAAAGCGTTAGAAATGGGAACTCCTCGGATTATATTGTAAGAAGATTAGGTATATCTGATTAAATTGATAAATGAGCTGGAACTCGTAAAAAAGTATCAGCATATCAAGGTCGTTTACCAAAACACGTGAAAAAAAAATGATCTAAATGGAAAAAATCATATTTTTTGTTAGAAAAGCGTTAGAAATGGGAACTCCTCGGATTATATTGTAAGAAGATTAGGTCTATCTGATTAAATTGATAAATGAGCTGGAACTCGTAAAAAAGTATCAGCATATCAAGGTCGTTTACCAAAACACGTGAAAAAAACGATTTAAATAAAAAAAAATCATATTTTTTGTTAGAAAAGCGTTAGAAATGGGAACTCCTCGGATTATATTGTAAGAACATTAGGTCTATCTGATTAAATTGATAAATGAGCTGGAACTCGTAAAAAAGTATCAGCATATCAAGGTCGTTTACCAAAACACGTGAAAAAAAAATGATCTAAATGGAAAAAATCATATTTTTTGTTAGAAAAGCGTTAGAAATGGGAACTCCTCAGATTATATTGTAAGAACATTAGGTCTATCTGGATAAATTAATAAATGAGTTGGAACTCGTAAAAAAGTATCAGCATATCAAGGTCGTTTACCAAAACACGTGAAAAAAACGATCTAAATAAAAAAAATCATATTTTTTGTTAGAAAAGCGTTAGAAATGGGAACTCTTCGGATTATATTGTAAGAACATTAGGTCTATCTGATTAAATTGATAAATGAGCTGGAACTCGTAAAAACGTATCAGCATATCAAGGTCGTTTACCAAAACACGTGAAAAAAACGATTTAAATAAAAAAAAATCATATTTTTTGTTAAAAAAGCGTTAGAAATGGGAACTCCTCGGATTATATTGTAAGAACATTAGGTCTATCTGATTAAATTGATAAATGAGCTGGAACTCGTAAAAAAGTATCAGCATATCAAGGTCGTTTACCAAAACACGTGAAAAAAACGATTTAAATAAAAAAAAATCATATTTTTTGTTAGAAAAGCGTTAGAAATGGGAACTCCTCGGATTATATTGTAAGAACATTAGGTCTATCTGATTAAATTGATAAATGAGCTGGAAATCGTAAAAAAGTATCAGCATATCAAGGTCGTTTACCAAAACACGTGAAAAAAAAATGATCTAAATGGAAAAAATCATATTTGTTGTTAGAAAAGCGTTAGGAATGGGAACTCCTCGGATTATATTGTAAGAAGATTAGGTCTATCTGATTAAATTGATAAATGAGCTGGAACTCGTAAAAAAGTATCAGCATATCAAGGTCGTTTACCAAAACACGTGAAAAAAAACGATCTAAATAAAAAAAATCATATTTTTTGTTAGAAAAGCGTTAGAAATGGGAACTC
The DNA here is from genome assembly GCA_947049315.1 of Epistrophella euchroma. Classification (NCBI taxonomy): domain Eukaryota; kingdom Metazoa; phylum Arthropoda; class Insecta; order Diptera; family Syrphidae; genus Epistrophella; species Epistrophella euchroma. Next base: position 73,123,334 of record OX346245.1, on the reverse strand, counting down.
CTCGGATTATATTGTAAGAACATTAGGTCTATCTGATTAAATTGATAAATGAGCTGGAACTCGTAAAAAAGTATCAGCATATCAAGGTCGTTTACCAAAACACGTGAAAAAAAAATGATCTAAATGGAAAAAATCATATTTTTTGTTAAAAAAGCGTTAGGAATGGGAACTCCTCGGATTATATTGTAAGAAGATTAGGTCTATCTGATTAAATTGATAAATGAGCTGGAACTCGTAAAAAAGTATCAGCATATCAAGGTCGTTTACCAAAACACGTGAAAAAAAAATGATCTAAATGGAAAAAATCATATTTTTTGTTAGAAAAGCGTTAGAAATGGGAACTTCTCGGATTATATTGTAAGAATATTAGGTCTATCTGAATAAATTGACAAGTAAGCTGGAACTCGTAAAAAAGTATTAGCATATCAAGGTCGTTTACCAAAACACGTGAAAAAAAAATGATCTAAATGGAAAAAATCATATTTTTTGTTAGAAAAGCGTTAGAAATGGGAACTCCTCGGATTATATTGTAAGAACATTAGGTCTATCTGATTAAATTGATAAATGAGCTGGAACTCGTAAAAAAGTATCAGCATATCAAGGTCGTTTACCAAAACACGTGAAAAAAACGATTTAAATAAAAAAAAATCATATTTTTTGTTAGAAAAGCGTTAGAAATGGGAACTCCTCGGATTATATTGTAAGAACATTAGGTCTATCTGATTAAATTGATAAATGAGCTGGAACTCGTAAAAAAGTATCAGCATATCAAGGTCGTTTACCAAAACACGTGAAAAAAAAATGATCTAAATGGAAAAAATCATATTTGTTGTTAGAAAAGCGTTAGGAATGGGAACTCCTCGGATTATATTGTAAGAAGATTAGGTCTATCTGATTAAATTGATAAATGAGCTGGAACTCGTAAAAAAGTATCAGCATATCAAGGTCGTTTACCAAAACACGTGAAAAAAAAATGATCTAAATGGAAAAAATCATATTTTTTGTTAGAAAAGCGTTAGAAATGGGAACTTCTCGGATTATATTGTAAGAATATTAGGTCTATCTGAATAAATTGACAAGTAAGCTGGAACTCGTAAAAAAGTATTAGCATATCAAGGTCGTTTACCAAAACACGTGAAAAAAAAATGATCTAAATGGAAAAAATCATATTTTTTGTTAGAAAAGCGTTAGAAATGGGAACTCCTCGGATTATATTGTAAGAACATTAGGTCTATCTGATTAAATTGATAAATGAGCTGGAACTCGTAAAAAAGTATCAGCATATCAAGGTCGTTTACCAAAACACGTGAAAAAAACGATTTAAATAAAAAAAAATCATATTTTTTGTTAGAAAAGCGTTAGAAATGGGAACTCCTCGGATTATATTGTAAGAACATTAGGTCTATCTGATTAAATTGATAAATGAGCTGGAACTCGTAAAAAAGTATCAGCATATTAAGGTCGTTTACCAAAACACGTGAAAAAAAAATGATCTAAATGGAAAAAATCATATTTTTTGTTAGAAAAGCGTTAGAAATGGGAACTCCTCAGATTATATTGTAAGAACATTAGGTCTATCTGGATAAATTAATAAATGAGTTGGAACTCGTAAAAAAGTATCAGCATATCAAGGTCGTTTACCAAAACACGTGAAAAAAACGATCTAAATAAAAAAAATCATATTTTTTGTTAGAAAAGCGTTAGAAATGGGAACTCCTCGGATTATATTGTAAGAACATTAGGTCTATCTGATTAAATTGATAAATGAGCTGGAACTCGTAAAAAAGTATCAGCATATCAAGGTCGTTTACCAAAACACGTGAAAAAAACGATTTAAATAAAAAAAAATCATATTTTTTGTTAAAAAAGCGTTAGAAATGGGAACTCCTCGGATTATATTGTAAGAACATTAGGTCTATCTGATTAAATTGATAAATGAGCTGGAACTCGTAAAAAAGTATCAGCATATCAAGGTCGTTTACCAAAACACGTGAAAAAAACGATTTAAATAAAAAAAAATCATATTTTTTGTTAGAAAAGCGTTAGAAATGGGAACTCCTCGGATTATATTGTAAGAACATTAGGTCTATCTGATTAAATTGATAAATGAGCTGGAACTCGTAAAAAAGTATCAGCATATCAAGGTCGTTTACCAAAACACGTGAAAAAAAATGATCTAAATGGAAAAAATCATATTTTTTGTTAGAAAAGCGTTAGAAATGGGAACTCCTCGGATTATATTGTAAGAAGATTAGGTCTATCTGATTAAATTGATAAATGGGCTGGAACTCGTAAAAAAGTATCAGCATATCAAGGTCGTTTACCAAAACACGTGAAAAAAACGATTTAAATAAAAAAAAATCATATTTTTTGTTAGAAAAGCGTTAGAAATGGGAACTCCTCGGATTATATTGTAAGAACATTAGGTCTATCTGATTAAATTGATAAATGAGCTGGAACTCGTAAAAAAGTATCAGCATATCAAGGTCGTTTACCAAAACACGTGAAAAAAAAATGATCTAAATGGAAAAAATCATATTTTTTGTTAGAAAAGCGTTAGAAATGGGAACTCCTCGGATTATATTGTAAGAACATTAGGTCTATCTGATTAAATTGATAAATGAGCTGGAACTCGTAAAAAAGTATCAGCATATCAAGGTCGTTTACCAAAACACGTGAAAAAAAACAATCTAAATAAAAAAAATCATATTTTTTGTTAGAAAAGCGTTAGAAATGGGAACTCCTCGGATTATATTGTAAGAAGATTAGGTCTATCTGATTAAATTGATAAATGAGCTGGAACTCGTAAAAAAGTATCAGCATATCAAGGTCGTTTACCAAAACACGTGAAAAAAACGATTTAAATAAAAAAAAATCATATTTTTTGTTAGAAAAGCGTTAGAAATGGGAACTCCTCGGATTATATTGTAAGAACATTAGGTCTATCTGATTAAATTGATAAATGAGCTGGAACTCGTAAAAAAGTATCAGCATATCAAGGTCGTTTACCAAAATACGTGAAAAAAAAACGATGTAATTAGAAAAATTTTACTTTTTGTTAGAAAAGTGTTAGAAATGGGAACTTCTCGGATTATATTGTAAGAACATTAGGTCTATCTGATTTAATTGATAAATGAGCTGGAACTCGTAAAAAAGTACCAGCTTATCAATGTAGTAAGAAAAATTCTAGAAAGTTGGATCTTAAACAATTAGAAAAATATTATTATATATATAGTAGAAATGTATTAGAATGGAAAATTCTTTGAATTATACTCTCGACACATTGTACCTATGTTTGTGCATCGATGAACCGGATTAATTTTCCGTGATTTCTGAAATTCTGTTGTTTTTTCCATAACAAGTCTTTTTTTTTTTATTAAAATTAATTTTTTTGTTTTTTTTTTTTTTAGGCCCTAATGTAACGGAACTATTTTTTTTAGGTATGAGGAACTCTTAAGGGTAGGTGTACCCGACCAGCCAACTCAAATTTCATGTAAATGAATTTGAATGTGTTAGTAAGCTCTCTTCACCAAATTCGGCGTTCGAATTTTAATTATACCTACTCTTGTACTCTTTTTTAATCGCAAACGATGTTGCAGAGAGCAGACAATCACGCACATGCACGGTCAAGCAAAAGAAAGGAAAAAAACAGGTAGCGAGCGAGTAAGCGCAGACGAAGCAAATGTAGATGTACCTACTTATTATGTATGTAAATACAAGTGCCAGACATACAATTTAGAGAAAATAAATAAAACAATATTCTGACCAGATAGGTAGGTATGGATGGATTTGTTTTTTTTCTTATGGATATGGTATGATGTGTGAATATGTATTATAATTATCTCAAATTTTTTAAATATTATAAATGAAAGAAACGGTCACTCACTGACTCATTCATTCATTTGACTCATCATTGCACAGCTTATACTGTAAATCATAAAAATATAAAATAAATTTTATTTGATAGAGAATTTTATGTAAAGGAGCACTAAGACGGGATTTTTTGAAATTCCAATTTTAAGTAAGGTAAAATGGTTTTTTTTTGATTAAAGGTCGAAAAACTACTTTCTAAATGGGAGGGGTTAGAACGTTAATTCTTATTTTAGTTGATAGACCTTTGAAATACAAGAAATTTTAAATTTTAAAAAAATTCTAAAAAATCTACGAAGTGAGTTATAAAATGTTAAAAGTTGACTTTTGAATAATACGCCTTTGACAAATAATTCGCTATAAATCAAGGGTATCAGATAGAGAAACAAATTTTACACCATTAGAAAGATAATAAAAAAAAAATTACCCATGTTTCTGGAATTTTTGCTAAGAATTTTTTCTACCCACTTTTAGATTTTTGAAGATGACACATTTTTTTTACCCATTTTTTTGTGGTTTTTGATTTTTTATATTTTTATGGGTAGATTTAAAAATCTCAAATTTCTACAGCTTATAGAAATTGTTAATTTATAAATATTTTAAAAAATTTAAATTTTTTCAACAACCCCAACTCCAGATATTTACAAAATTAATGCTTTTTTTTCATGCCCTCACAACTTTTTACTGGATGCATCTATAAATTTAATATTTCTTTTACCAGCACCTTAGAAAACTAACGTTCAAATTGACATCTCAACCAATATTCTACATCCTACACAACCCTCACAATAGTTTAAAAAGTTTTCATCAAAAAAATACACGAAAATCTTGAAAAATGGGTATGATTGTTCGTTGTCCACGGCAGGTCATCTCAGTGGTGAAGACTTCATTTTGTGTGAAATATGAAAAAGTGCCGATTTAGAACTATACTTTAGCTTCTAACTTTCGTTCTAATTGTCGGATTTTTTTTTGATTACATATTTAGAAAGGTGAGATGTCCGTTCAGTACCAGATATAATTTTCGAAATTCCAAAAATTTTCATGCCTACTAAAATCTACATTGAATATTTTGAGCACATAACTTGAATATTCTAACACATAACGGGAATTTAACGGTCATTTTCTCCCAGCCATCACCGTACCACATTGAAAGGAGATAAAATAAAAAACACTACTCTTTTAGGTACCTAAAACAAAAAGAAACAAAAATAAATAATATCGCCTACATCCCATTCCCACCCTTTTCTTGACAATGTCATCTTTGTATATAAAATCTATAGTACTATCATGGGCAGATTTTATATACAAAGATGTCATGTACAACCACCAAAAGCAAAAAGTTATAGCTTTTCTCCTCTTTACAGATATGTACCTACCCAAATAATACTAAATATATACCTACATATATTTTGGCGCCAACCACTTCAGACATTTTCACTCAAAGTGAAATGGGAACCCTATTCAATAATAAAGATAGTCATTGAACATATCACCTACGAAAAATTAAATCAAAACAATCTTTCGGCAACGATTCTAAACATTTCAACATGACATTACCTATAAGAACAAAAGAAACAAACAACAAACAGTGCATGACTATTACACGCAATATCATAGATTCCCTTTTGCAAAAGAAGCAGAAAAAACTTCCATTCCAACGATGAGCCAACAAAAAAAAATGCATACCTTATGTATGTACGTACAAGGTACACAAAACTCAACCAAATCTCCTAGAAAGATCCCACCGCGCCCGCGCGAAGTGAACACCAACTTCCACCACGTCTACTCCTTGACAACAAAAAGACTGGCACACACATATGTAGATAATAACCTTCTTCTTTTTCTTTTACCTAAAAAAAGATCACTTGACAGACATCGAAATGATGAACATGATTACTATGTATGCTTTCTATAAAAAAAAAAAGGTGTAAAGAGTCAATACGGAACTTCTCTTGTAAGGAAAAAGAGAATTGGGGAAAAGAGAATGCATGCACAACCCAGTGGATTTCTTTTGAACCAAATTTCTGTGTGTGCGTGAGCAAAGATGTTTTTCCAGTAAAAAACTGCAAAATTGACAACTTTTCCAAAATTCGAAATAAAAAAACAATGAAAACACGATTTTGTTTTTTAAATCTAATAAAAAAAATACCAAAAAAAAATAAAAAAAATATGTGGTAATTGTATTGGCTGTCCTTGCATTACAACGGCATTACAAATAATGTCATATTGCATTGCGTTTTTAAGCATGTTGTAAGGCAAATATTTTTTTTTCAAAGGTACTATTTAGTTCAGAACACATGATACTTTGATTTAAAAAACATTTAGAAAATTTAAAACATATAACATTCAATTTCCCAGGCAATCGCGCAAAATAATTGAAGAAAAAGGAATATCTTTTCTATTTTTGTCTCTAAAAAGTAACTGTAAAAAATTAAAAAAAAATAAAATAAAAATTAAGGTAACTGCATACACATATAAGCTTTGTAAAAACGTTAATTTGACTTGCTTACCTAATATACTTCAAAAGTTTTATCAAATTATGCATTCATAAAATATAACGAATTTCCTTTATTTTTCATAGTTTTGTGCATTTTTTAGGGTGAATAAATATACTAATAAAAAGAAAAAAAAGGTATTGCTTAGTTTTGAGATCAATTTTCTCCAGAAAAAAAATTTAAAAAAAATAAGAAAGTTATTTTTACCCAATTTCCCATCCATTTTTGTAAGCATCGTACTAAATTTTATGATTTTTCTATCTTTCTGGCGGTTTTAAGGTATAAAATATTTTTTATTTTTTTTTAAAGCCACATAAATATTTTACTTAACTAATTTCCAATCGATGACCGTTTGTTTCATTAAAATATTCGCAAAATTGTGAACGCTATACCGATTAGCGCAGAACTCCAACCTATTTTTTCAAGGGACACATACCCTTAAGGGATGTTTCTTACATCTAAAAAAAAATATTTTCATTTAAGATTTCAACAATTGATATGCTACGCGAAGTTAGCATATCATTTTTTAAAATCCGTTTTTACGGGGAAATCGAACAGAACTATTTTGGAAAACTATCAGGAACTATAGAACTATGGTGCATGCGACCAGAACTCCAAAAAAAAATTGATATGCTGACACTTGATATGCTAACTTCACACACACCACATATATTTGCTGTTGTTGGAGGTTGGAGTTGCTGTTGTTGGAGTTGCTGTTGCTGGTGAAGTTGAGGAGAAATTTGTTGCTGATAAATTTGCGATTACACATCAATTTGTTGAGGCTATCAGAATATTTTGTTGTTGTTCTTGATTTCCTGTAAGGTGTGCAGATTTGTTGATCGTTGGATTTTCTTCAATTATTTAGAGTTTTTTTTGTGGCTTTAACAATGGATGATGAACCAAAAAGCAAGGATGAATCATCGCAAGGTGCTAACAGTTTAGCAAAAACGTTGTCCGACTTGAAAGGTTTGCGGTCATCGGCCAAGGGTAATTTAAGCCGAACGAAATTAGAACCGATAAAACTACCTACGTTTTCTGGTAAATTTTCAGACTACCCAAATTTCATTGGATTATTTACAAATTTGGTTCATAAAGATGAAAGCCTCGATAGTTTGCAAAAGTTTAATTACTTAATAAGATGTCTCTCCGGATCAGCGTTGGATGCTGTAAGAGATTTTAACGTCGTTAGTTCAAATTATCAGAAAGCCCTTGATAGATTGAAAACACGCTTTGATAATAAAACTCTTATATTTCAAGAGCATATAAATAGTTTGCTTGAATTTCCTAAAATTTCGAAAATATCTGCTTCTTCTTAACGACATTTGGAAGATAGTTTTAATACGCATTTAACTGCAATGCTTTCAATAGGAAATCATAAAGATATCGCTAATTCTATAATGATTTCGTTAGCTATGGATCGAGTTGATGAGGAAACTCAATCTAAATGGCAGGATGCAATTGATTATAATAATCTTCCAACGTGGGAAGAATTTAGCAAGGTTTTGGATCGTCGTTGTAAAAGCTTAGAAGCAAAAGAGTCTAGGGTACAAAAACCAACTGTTTCTATGAAAAGTCATGCCAAATCCGATCAGCCAACTTTACAAACTGGTGGAAAGAAACAATTTAGAAATTTTAAAGGCACAACTTTAGCAGCAGAGCGTACACAATGTGAATACTGTCAATCTTTAGAACACTTAGTCGCTTCTTGTTCAGATTTTCTTAGCTTACCAGTGGGAAGGAGGTTCCTGGAAGTTGAAAAACGAATCCTTTGTATAAATTGTTTGGAAAAAGGGCATTCTGTTCGACATTGTACTAAACCAAAGTGCAGTATTTGTTCGTCACCTCATCATAAACTGCTTCACAGATTTACAGTCAATAACTCTGGAAATACGTCAGGTCAGGGAACATCCACCTCAGCTACGTTAGTAGGAAGGTCATCTAATCAAACTATACTAGCCACAGTGGTTGTGTTAGTGAAAGATAGTTCTGGTAGATATCAACCTGTACGCGCTTTGCTAGACTCAGCTTCACAACTGAACTTCATAACCGCAGGTATGGCCCAAAGACTTAGACTGTCAAAATCAAGGTCGGATTTGCAAATAAGTGGAATAGGGAATGAGGTCACAAATGTTCGACATACCACACAAACCACTTGTAAATCAAGAACTTCAGAGTTTCAAACCGAATTAGAGCTACTTATTATCACAAACATAACTCATCTTCAGCCTAGCCAATCATTTAAGGTTGATAATTGGAAAATACCTAAAAATATAGTGCTGGCCGATCCTGATTTCAATGAAGCAGCTAAGATAGATATGCTGATAGGTGCGGATCATTTCTTTGAGCTGTTAGCAATTGGACAGATCAAATTAGAAGAGAAGCTTACGCTTCAAAAGACTCTTTTTGGATGGGTCGTTTCAGGCTCACATGAGTTATCAGATGTTTCAACAGGCACAGTGTGTTTGTTAGGAAGTGAAGAACAATCAAAGGATGATTGTCTTCAAAAATTGGTTGAAAGGTTTTGGGAAATTGAAAACTATCCCATAACCTCTGAATTGCTCAAACCTGAGGAGCAAAAATGTGAAGAACACTTTACAAATACAACTCAGAAAAGTGCTGAAGGTAGATTTGTTGTAAGTTTCCCGTTCAAAGAGGAACCATTGGCACTAGGAGAATCTTTTGAAATAGCGAAAAACAGATCTATGGCATTAGAAAGGCGACTTGAGAAAAACATCATTGTTAGAGACCAGTATGTGGATTTTTTGAAGGAATATGAGAATCTTGGACATATGTCAGAAGTTATCTTCGATCAAGCCAAAAATATGAGATACTTTTGCCCCCACCAGTATGTACTTCGACCAGATTCTTCAACTACAAAACTTAGGGTCGTTTTCGATTGTAGTGCTAAAACTTCATCAGGCAAATCTCTTAATGACATTTTGATGAAAGGCCCTATAATGCAAGATGATCTTTACTCAATTATCCTACGTTTTCGTTGCTATAAGTTTGCATTGACAGCCGATATTTCGAAAATGTATCGTCAGATACTTATGAATGAAAGAGATCGAAAATATCAATGCATTCTCTGGAGGGAAAAGAGTTCAGATGACTTGAAGGTCTACCAACTAAATACGGTTACTTATGGGACCACTTCCGCTCCGTATCTGGCCACTCGCTGTCTTAGAACTTTATCAGAAGAAGGGGCCTTGAAGTTCCCATTAGGTTCTAAAGTTTTGAACGAGGATTTTTATATGGATGATTTAATCAGCGAAGGAGATTCGCCAGAGGAGATTTTTGGGATATACGAAGAAGTTAGAACGCTTTTACATAATGCAGGTTTTGAACTTCGAAAATGGTGGACGAATGAAAAAACTTTGTTGGAAGTCGTTCCAGAAATGGACCGAGATAAACCTCTTAGAATAAATGATGCTGATATCATTAAGACTTTAAGTATCAAATGGAATCCATCATCAGATGAGTTGCAGTATGTTGTACCGGAATTTAAATCAAAACCAAAAGTAACTAAGAGAATCATTCTCTCTGAGCTGTCTACGTTATTCGATCCATTAGGTCTAATTAAGCCAGTCGTTGTTAAGGGTAAAATTTTGTTGCAAGGCCTTTGGGTAAAAAAGGCTGATTGGGATGAATCAGTTCAAAATAGAACATTCACTGAATGGGAAGAATTTCGAAATTGCCTGAAGGATTTAGAGTCGATTAAAATTCCGAGATATGTTTTAGCTTTGAGACCAAGAAGCATTCAACTTCATGGATTTTCGGATGCATCTTTGCGTGCTTATGGCTGTTGTGTATATTTACGTGTAATTGACGAAGAAGATATTATATCTTGTAACTTGATAACAGCGAAATCAAGAGTAGCTCCAATTAAAACTCAAAGCTTACCACGTTTAGAATTATGCGCAGCTGAAATGTTGGCTTCACTTATTTCAAAAATCCTGCCAAATTTTTCGCACTTAGTTGAAGATATCTACCTCTGGACCGATTCAGAAATTGTTTTGTGTTGGCTATCAGCCCATCCTTCTAATTGGGAAGTATTTATAGCCAATAGGGTATCAAAGATACAGAAGAGTTTGCCACAGGGTGCTTGGAAGTATGTGAGCACAAAACATAATCCGGCAGATATTGTATCTAGAGGCGCATTTGCAAGGGAATTGACGGAAAGCATATGGTTTTCGGGTCCGAAATTTCTTAAATTACCGCAAGATACGTGGCCCGCACAGAAAGATTTTTCTATGATCAAAAAAGATACTCCTGGAATGCGGAAATACAATGTGGCTTTACTGTCGAAAATTATAGATGCAAATTTTGAAAAGCACTACTTGCGTTTTAAATGTGTTAATAAAACATGTAGAATATTTTCACTCATACTTCGTTGGATAGAAATGTAGTGCGTAAGAAGATGAAAGGTGCTGAATATTTTGAAGCAGATGAACTTCGTTACAACACATCTCTAAAAGCTGAAGAGATAGATAAAGCGTTACTAAGAATTATTTGGAATATTCAACAAAGGAGTTTTTATGAGGAAATTCCTAAATTGAAAAAAGGAGATATAATTAGCCCTACGAGTCCCATCAAAAATCTCAATCCCTTCCTTGATGGTGACTCATTAAAACTCCTCCGAGTGGGTGGGCGTCTGCTGAATGCGGACATTCCTTATTCTGTTAAATGTCCCATCCTTCTTCCTAGATCTAATTCCTTTGTCAAAAACTTAATGAAATCTTTACATATTAAAAATTATCATGCAGGTCCACAAGCTTTAGTTGGTATTATACGTCAGAGGTTCTGGGTGATAGATGCCCGCAGGCTTGCAAAGAGTGTCGTTGATAGCTGCTGGGACTATTTCAAATATAAACCAAAGATGTTGGCACAAATTATGGGCAGTCTGCCTAATGACAGAGTGCAATCTGCAAGGCCATTTCTAAAGGCTGGTGTCGATTTTTGCGGTCCGTTCCAGACGACTTATAAGCTGCGAGGGCAGAGAACTATAAAATCCTACATAGCAGTTTTTGTTTGTTTTGTTGTGAAATCTGTACATTTGGAGGTAGTCTCGGACTTATCAGCTGAAGGGTTCATTGCGGCACTTAAGCGATTTGTAGCAAGGCGAGGTTTGTGTCAAGACCTGTACTGTGATAACGGGACAAATTTCGTTGGAGCCCGTAACCAGCTAGATGATTTTAGACGGAGTTTCCTGGACCAGCAGATGGAGAAAAGGATAAGCGACTGGTGCGCTACAGAGCGAATTCAATTCCATCATATACCGCCCAGAACTCCCCATTTTGGTGGTCTTTGGGAGGCGGCTGTAAAGTCAGCCAAAAAACATCTCGTGCGTACCATCAGCGAAGCCTTTCTAACGTTTGAAGAGTTGTCTACTGTTGTGGCAGATATAGAAGCCATACTGAATTCTCGGCCAATGTATACGATGTCCAGTGACCCGAGCGATGAAGAAGTCCTTACACCAGGGCATTTTTTTATTGGTTCCCCAATGAATGCAGTGGTTGAACCAATGGTCACAGATTTTAAAATGTCTGCGTTAAACAGGTGGCGGCGATTGACCTTGATAAAGCAGCATTTCTGGAACCGGTGGTCGAAGGAGTACCTTGGCGAATTACAAAAGCGAGTAAAATGGCAGTCTGAGTCCAAAAACGTCAAACTCAACACACTCGTTCTAGTCGGCGATGACAATGCACCTCCACAAAACTGGCTATTGGGACGAATATCAAAGTTGATCGAATCTTCAGATGGGAAGGTTCGAGTCGTTGATGTCAAGACGAAAAAGGGAGTTGTTCGCAGATCAATTCATCGGATAGCACCACTACCAATAGATGATTGAAGATATCCTTAAGATACTTCAAAGCGGGCAGAATGTTAATGCCAGTACGTTTTAGATTGAAATTTATAAATTTGAATTATTTTTTCCTTTAAAACTATTTTAAAATAAACTTAAAATAATACTTAATTAAACTAAATAGTAAACACTTAAAACTATGCTAAATTACACTCAATCTAAACTTGACGAAATATAGATACCTACTCTTGAATTGTATTAGAGAATGATAGAGGATTAGTCGTTGAATACTCACTACACGTAGTTCAGCAGCAAGCTTAAGATTAAAATATATACTTTGTAAAAACCTTGATCGATTTTCTTTTATTTCAAAGTAAATTAAAGGTGTGAAAACTATCACATTAAACAGTTACTGATTGAATGAAATTAATCTCGTCATACTGATATGATTTCAAGTCCTGAATGTGAGCGCGAAGTTCCGTTATTTTTCTCTTGTCTTTGTTTTCCTCTCCTTCTTTGTGGAGGATAACGATTACAGGGGAAATAAACTTAACAAGTTTGTATGGGCCGTCATACTTAGGGGCTAATTTCTCTGTGTAGTAGTCTACGGCTGACGATAGAACCCTGTTTCGTTTATATACTCGCTCACCTATACTTGGTTTCCATTTACGTCGGCGTAAATTGTAATATTTCCCTTGATTTTCAGTCGCTCTCTCTGCATTTGTTTTGACTAACTGGTAAAGGGATTGCATTCATTCTTGTCTGATGGAGGGGGGTTCGGAGGGTAAGTTTGCCTCATCGGTTGGGTTGTCTGGTTGTTTTGGTGCTCTTAATTCTCTCCCGAAGTTAAGAAAGGCTGGGGAAAAACCGGTTGTGCTGTGTTGACTGGTGTTTATTGTGAAGGTGAGTTCGGGGAGATGCTCGTCCCAGGTGCGGTGGTTTTCTCTCACATATTGTGCGATCATGGTTTTTATAACTCGATTTACTCTCTCCGTTGGGTTCTCTTGTGGTGTGTACGGGGCAGTTAGGCGTTGTTGTATGCCCATCTCGCTCAAGAAATCACGGAATTGGTGGCTGATAAACTGGGTACCATTGTCTGACAATATGATTTTCGGTACGCCGAAACGAGAAAAAATTCTTTCTCTTAGTGACTGAATAACATTTTTGGTGGTTGCGGATCTGAGTGGCACGGCTTCTTCCCATTTAGTAAATTTATCCGTCATTCCCAGCAACGTTGTGTTGCTTTTCATGGATCTTGGTAATGGACCCACAAAGTCCATGCATAGCACTTCCCAAGGTCCATCCAATTGTAATGTATGCATTTCGCCACTAGGTTTTTGTTGTACACTTTTGTATTGGTTACAGGTCTGGCACTGGCGGACATATTTTGTTATGTTTTTTAGCATTCCAGGCCAGTAATATAACCTTGAGATTCTGGCCATAGTCTTTGAAATTCCTATATGTCCGGCTGTGACCACGCCATGGTTTTCTCTTAAAACCTCGCTTTGCCGTTGTTTTGGTACACATAACTTCCATTCAAAGGTCTGGTTTGACATAGGGTTTTTCGACGGAAACCTCCGGAACAGTTGATCCCTCTCAAGGCGGTATTCTGGAAACCTTTCTGGATTTTTACTGACAAGTTGTTGCTGGCGTAGCACCCAGTCCGGTGTAACATCGATACTGGCCGCCAGAAAGTCGGTGGTTGCAATAGGTAGTGGGTCTCTAGATAGGGCATCAGCTACAAGATTCAGTGATCCCTTTCGGTATTGTATGGTAAAGTCATATTGTTGGAGTTCAATAGCCCAACGTGCAAGTCTCCCGGATGGATTTTCTAATGAATGCAACCATTTCAATGAATGATGGTCGGTTATTACGGTGAAGTGATATCCTTCAAGATAAGGACGCATTTTTTGAATTCCCCATAGGATTGCGAGGCATTCTTGTTCGGTCACGGCATATTTTTTTTCGAGGTCGGTTAAGGTTCGACTTGCATATGCAATTACCTTCTCATCTTGTCCATCTTTCTGGGACAGCACCACTCCTAACCCATCTTGGCTTGCATCTGTTTGCAGGATGAAAGGTTGGTCAAAATTGGGACAGGTTAATACTGGGGCTTCGGTTAGTTTTTCCTTGAGGGTTTTGAAAGCGATTTCCTGGTCGTGTCCCCATATCCATGGTTTATTCTTTTTCAACAACAAGGTCAGTGGTGCGGCTAGTGTAGAAAAATCTTGAATAAACCTTCGATACCAAGATGTTATACCCAAGATTCGACGGAGTTCTTTGACATTTGAAGGCGCTTTCAACTGTCTTACCGCCGCTATTTTATCTGGGTCAGTATGTATGCCTTCTTGGCTAACTACATGGCCTAAGTACTTAAGTTCCTTCTTTCCGAATTCGCATTTGTCTGGATTAATTTTCAAGTTGGCCTCTCTCAACCTTTGGAATACTTGTTGTAAATGTTGAATATGTTCCTCGAATGTCTTGCTGATGATGATAATGTCGTCCAGGTAAGCAAAAGCGTAATTTTCCATGTCTACACCAATAACTCTGTCGAGCACTCGCTGGAAAGTAGCTGGTGCAGAGTGCAGACCAAAAGGCATAACTTTCCATTGAAATAGTCCACGTCCAGGGACTTTGAATGCGGTAAAGGCACGTGATTTATACTCTAACGGTATTTTCCAATACCCCTGCTTTAAATTAAATGTTGATATGTATTTTGCTCCTCGTAATTTATCGAGAATAGCATTAATTAAGGGTAGAGGGTAGGCATCTTTGACAGAGATTTCATTTAACTGTCTGAAATCAACACATAGTCTCCAAGATCCATCTTTCTTCTTTACGAGCACTATGGGGGAACTGAACGGGCTGTTTGACGGTTCAATTTTATCATTTGCTAACAACTCGTCTATTTCATCGTTGATTATTTTCTGCATCACCGGATTGCGAGGGTAATAACGTTGGTTGAAGGGCTGATCGTTATTTAACCGAATACGATGTTCAGCGGCATTTGATGGCCCTTTCAGTCTTTCGAATTTCGGTAGCTCGATAGCTAAGAAGTGTACCAGTACCTCTTTTTGAGTGTGGGACAGTTGGTCGCTGCTTACCAGGGTACAAAACTGCTCTAACCATGGTTGTTGACTTTTATAATTGGTCAGGAGTTTTCCGTCTATGACCATGCTGAATTTAGCTTTGCCCAAGATATCCACGCCAATAATTGCGTCTTGGGCCAGATCCTTTAGAAAGGTTACTTCGCCCTGAATTTAATTTTTGTCCATTTTGAAGGCTAGATAATAGTGCTCCCTTGTGGTTACTGGGTCTCCATTTGCAAGTCGAATGTCAACGCGCTCATATCGGGCCGGAATGTTGAGGCTCTGAAGTTTATTTCGGATTCCGGGTCCAATGAAGGATTTAGTGGATCCAGTGTCAACGAGGGCACTGAACGTCTGCCAACCAATTTTTATTTGGATAAAGTACCTAGGATCTAGGGTTCCCAACTGTCCCTTATTTGGGAGGACAGTCCTCCTTTTCAACTTTTTGTCCTCCCGTCCTTCCTCACAAAAAATATCCTCCTTTTCAAAAATCAATGATTGGTGTTTTGTGTGTAAAAATGTCACTATTTCTGTCATTTTATATCAATTGTTTGTCATAATCTTGCTTTATGGCATAATATATGTCATAATCTTGCTTTATGACAAACAATAGGCATAAAATGACACAATTAATGACATTTTGTCACTCGTCTAAGCATATTCAACTACTTTTTCTCAACGGTAAATGTAGGTTCTTAGGTATTACTGCTACTAAGTATCTCGCAGGATCAATTTATTGGAATGCATATTTTTTTTTTGCTGCACGCACTCGCTCTATGTGCATGAAAACATTTCAAAATTTTTGTCAAAAATTCTAGGCTTCAAAATACAGTTTAAATTCTTATGAATAAGGAAAGTTTTGCAAAAATTTTCCTCAAAATCTTGCAAATTTTTTATGATTTTATTTATAATTTTTTTATCAGCATAAGGAATCACATAGTAAAATTTGTATTTCTATTTTCATATTATTTATGCCTTTTTCATATTATTTATGTTTCTCCAAGTATAACTAAGGTCCCCAAACATTTACAGTAGGGAAAATTCCGTCGAGGAAAAGGTAGCAAATACTCGATACGCCCTTGATAGTAAAAACTCTTTGAGAAAGTTTTGCTGTCCCATCAGAAATAACACTTATTTCTGATGGGAAATAATGCCTTGAGCAGGGCAAGGAAGTCGATGTCATATCCACCGATTTTAGTAAGGCCTTCGATAAAATCTCACATAGACTTATACTTTTCAAACTATCCACTCTGGGTTTTGAACCCATTCTACTGAGATGGATTTCCTCTTATCTGGAAAACCGTTACTACAGTGTCTGCTTTAGATCTACATCCTCTTGCCCTTTCTTAGCCACGTCTGGAGTCCCTCAAGGCAGCCACTTAGGCCCTCTTCTTTTTATTCTTACTGTTAACGATATTGAAATGGTCATTAAACATTCGCATATTTCTCTCTACGCCGACGATACCAAATTCTTCAAGACCATTTCCTCTACACAGGATTCTGCTCTCATCCAACACGATCTCGATAATTTTTCAGTTTGGTGTCTCAAAAACTGCTTAGATTTAAATATTACCAAATGCCATTCGATCACTTTTTCTCGTAAACGTTTCAAATCTTCACCCCGTCCTTATCTTCTTCATAATCAGCACCTATCTATCGTCGAATCGATACGTGACCTTGGTATAATATGTGATCAAGAGCTTAACTTCATCTCCCATTATGACGACATAATTCTTAAGGCCAACTCTGCACTTGGCTTCGTTAAACGATGGTCCAAGGAATTCTCCAACCCATACGTGACCCGATCCCTCTTTATAACCTTTGTTCGTCCTGTGCTCGAATACGACTGTCAAGTATGGTCCCCTTACCAACAAATTCACATCGCTAGAATCGAGAGTATCCAACGTCGATTCCTTCGTTTCGCTCTTAGAGGTCTATCCTGGAATAATCCCTTAATCCTGCCTCCCTATCAAGACCGCCTTAAACTAATAAACCTAAATTCCCTAGAAGAACGAAGAAAAATTTATGAAATTCTCTTCATTCATAAACTACTTACAGGTTCTGTTGACTGCATTACTCTTTACAACTCTATCCTCTTTAATACCAATCCTCGTAACATACGAAATCCCCCTCTCTTTTATATACCCACCCACCGTACATCTTACGGCTCTAATGAGCCAGTCTCTCGGATGCTACGGAGTGTTAACTCATACACTAATAACTTCGATTTTAACCTAAGTACCCTTTGCCTAAAATCCCGTCTCTTGAATCAACCTCCTCATTAACCACAAAGCTTAGCTATAAGTTTCTTAGTTTTTAAGTTAGTCTAAGCATTAGCTTGTAATTAAGCCAAATAAATGGGGGTTTTGCCCCCACTAAAATTAATAGTTATTAATTTTCAATATTAAACTTTTGTATTCCGAATAAAGCCAGAAGTGGTTAGCGTATCAGACCAGTGAGCGAAAAATCCCAGCCCAGTACCGAATCTCAAATACACCATTTCTTATATTTATTTATGTCTCGAGGCAAAAATAAATAAAAACTAGGTGAGGGCTTAGTATGATTTCGATAGTAACCTTTGCTGGTCCCTTTTAATAAGCTATGTAAGGAGGATTTTATTTATACTGATGTTTCAAGTTCTTTGTTTTGGTTTGTTTTTATTTAGAAAAAATTTGTCCTTCTTCGATTTCGAAGAAAGTTGGGAACCCTACTAGGATCTGTCCAGGGCACTGAAGCTTGTCGTGCCGATCGTACTGATTTTCCTGAACACGGTGTTTGCTCATCAACATTCGGCATATCCTGAGACATTCCTACTGGTGCAGTTTTCGGAGTCAATTTTCTCTTCTTGATCGTTTGCTTATAACGTGCCCACCAGCGATTATTTGCATTGACTAGAGAACATGGTTGTGTGATGATGCTTTTCTTACCTTTTGGTGGGACACGTTTGCTGGGTGTATGCGTACCCGAGTCAGCTGTGAAGGCAGCTACTTGGTGTTGATTTTCTTCTTGTATTTCCAATACAATGGACGGGTTCGGTTGAATTGGTCCAGAGTGTGTTAACGCGGCGGTTCTGTTATTCCTATTTGGGGATAGCCTTCTGTGTTGATGGCACGGACAGTCCTTTGTCAGACGCCCATCTTTTCCACAGAATGAACAGAAAAGTCGGAAAGGTCGGTTGCAGTTTTGTTTTTGGTGGCCTCGTTGCTTACAATGCCAACAATGAGTGGCCCGGTCATATGAATTCGGGTTACTTCTAAAAGACGACTGAAGTTTCGGTGCTCCCACTGGGCGTTGGTTTCTGGTGACAGGGTATAGGTTCGATGATATGACTGGTTTTTGATTTCTTTCCTCTGCTCGTACGAACTCTAGCTCTTCAGCCAGGTCAGTCAATTCTTCGAGGGAATGGAAATCTTTACGACGAATATGTAGACGGTACTCTGTTCTGAGGCTGTCATAAATTCGGTCCACATTATCCTCTAAGGTCATTTTAGGGTGTTGTCGGATAAGATATTCCATAGCACGTATAAAATCCTTGACTGTTTCTCGAGGTCCTTGTTTCTTTCGGAATATTTCATCCTCTAGCTTATGAACAAAGCTTGGCGGAACTGCTCCCAAGTCTTAAATTTTTCTCTGTGAATTCGAAGCCATTCTAAAGCAGGACCACGAAATATTTCTGGTAGGTAGTAGGTAGAATGGAATAACATGTTATCAATTCTTCGATACGCTCGATGAACTCTAGAGCATTTCCTGATGCATCAAATCGTAGCCCCCATTTACGAACAGTGTTCATGGTTTCGGCTTCGTAACTCAAGCGCATCCTTGGTTGGCTTGGTTGATTCATCTGGGTTACGGCATGTTCTAGTGGTCGGTTGAACGAGGGCCGGGAAGCATATTCTAGGCTAGTTGCTTGGGTTGACGGGTCAATATGGACGGCAGTTGTGGCACGGTTCAGGATGTCCAACTGGGCATCAGGGCCAGTATTGAAGCCAACTATCTTCGGATTGGCCGGTGGTTGTGCTGGTGGTTCGGCTTCGTCTGGGAATACCCTTTCTTCGACCAGTTTCGATATTTCTTCGCAGAGATCCTGCGTGGAACGTCGGGTACGGGAGTCTTTGATAAAAGCGCTGAATCGCTTTCGGAGGGTGGCGACGGTGCCAGTGGTGTCTAAGTCCTTTGAAGACATCTTCTCAATCAATTCTTGTTTCTTGAGTAAGTAGATCCAGGCTATACTGGTGGTCGGGTCGAACTCATCATTATCAGGGTTATCCATTTTGCTACGGTGAAGGTCCTGTTCGGAGGAACTTGCTGGATATGAATTTTTCGGTTCTGGCGGAGAAATTTTCTTAGACATTAAATGATCGGCTTTTAAGAAATTGGTAGGTCTGGAATGGTAAATTAACGGGAGGCTTAACCTTACTGGAATACAGGAGTGTCTGGTACGCTTGTTCGGACTGGACATCAATGAGGGTTGGTTCTTCTGGAACGGTCGGTCGGTACGGTCTACGGGCGGGTGAATCAACCTTAATGAAGTCCCTGCTCGGGCGCGTTTTGTGAGATGCTTTTTGTCATAGGCTGGGGTATGCTCGTCGGATCCAGGGTTTTACCAAAGAAGCAACAAACTTTAGTGTATTTGAGGTTTAGCTTTATTCACCAATCACTGGCTCTTAATTAACAATGTCTGTAATTAATACTAGCTTTACAGTGTCTTTATTATTTTCATTCTTTACAATGTCTTTATAGTTTTTATTCTTTACAATGTTTATATTTGATATTTTCTTTACAATGTCTTTATAGTTTTCATTCTTTACAATGTTTATATTTGTTATTTTCTTTACAATGTCTTTATAGTTTTCATTCTTTACAATGTTTATATTTAATGTTTGCTTTATAATGTCTTTATAATTTTCATATTTTACAATATATATCTTTATATATTATTTATATAATCGGCAATTCATGTACTCTTAAAACAAATTTTATATAATTCAAATATATGACTGAGATAGCAGTATCCACTAAATTACAATCTGAGATAGCAGACGTCACTAAATTACAGTCTGAGATAACAGACGTCACTAAATTACAATCTGAGATAGCAGACGTCACTAAATTACAATCTGAGATAGCAGACGTCACTAAATTACAATCTGAGATTGCAGACGTCACTAAATTACAGTCTGAGATAGCAGACGTCACTAAATTACAATCTGAGATAGCAGACGTCACTAAATTACAATCTGAGATAGCAGACGTCACTAAATTACAATCTGAGATAGCAGACGTCACTAAATTACAGTCTGAGATAGCAGACGTCACTAAATTACAATCTGAGATAGCAGACGTCACTAAATTACAATCTGAGATAGCAGACGTCACTAAATTACAGTCTGAGATAGCAGACGTCACTAAATTACAATCTGAGATAGCAGACGTCACTAAATTACAATCTGAGATAGCAGACGTCACTAAATTACAATCTGAGATAGCAGACGTCACTAAATTACAGTCTGAGATAGCAGACGTCACTAACTAACTACTTTAAACCTGGGCTTCCACTGTCAACTCTGAAGCCTAAGTCTTTCAAAAAGGGGAGTCTCACCAAGTACTCTTGATTGGTACTATTTTCTACTACGGCAGAACTCGATCTTCCTCTGTTTATTCACGGTCTCTTATATATATTTCGGTTGAAACTGAGTGTGAATTATAAACTCACAGAAAAAGTATTCTTTCGTGTTTTCATGTACGGTGTCAGTGATGACTGCGGTAGTATGACCAGGGGTGTAGAGAGTGTTGGCGGGTACTTGTTTTGATTTCATGCTCATTCCTAGAGCCAGGATAACGGTGTTTCGGATTTGCTTTGCAGGAAATTTGATAAACGTTATTTCGGGTTTGCTTTGCAAGCAATTTGATAAACGGCGGCGGCGGTAAAGAAGAGGGTGTAATGCATCATTACAAGGTCATGTTATTAGAACTTACACTTTATTTACTTTTCATTAATTATTTTTGCTTACCTGGTTTTGATTTACCCTTTCGTTTCTTCTCTATTTACCTTTTTATTCAATTATTTTATTTCCACCTCCAATAGTCTAATTTGTTTTTGTTTGCTGCCGAACTTTTCGAGGCCATGTTAATAATTTTGTTTTGATTTGATTGTTGTTTCTCATGTTATCTTATGTATGGGATATATGTTTATCTTTTCTTGCACTGCCCGAAAAATATTGATGGCCGATCTTCATGTGTTTTGTTTTAATAATGAAATGATAGATGGCGCTTATAGCTATCGTTTCATTTCTTAGCGATGTTAAGAAATGAATTTTTTTTGTTTTTGTTTTTATTTCAATTGCCCGATGAGCCTATTGATTGGTGGTTGAAATGGTATGAATAATCCGTTGAACTGAGCGGGTTCGTGGAACGGATAGAATTTGAAATCTAAATATAATTCTATAACCAAAGTTGTAGCAACTGCCGCGCGCTTTAGACGGCAATTTTTATTTGGATAAAGTACCTAGGATCTAGGGTTCCCAACTGTCCCTTATTTGGGAGGACAGTCCTCCTTTTCAACTTTTTGTCCTCCCGTCCTTCCTCACAAAAAATATCCTCCTTTTCAAAAATCAATGATTGGTGTTTTGTGTGTAAAAATGTCACTATTTCTGTCATTTTATATCAATTATTTGTCATAATCTTGCATTATGGCATAATATATGTCATAATCTTGCTTTATGACAAACAATAGGCATAAAATGACACAATTAATGACATTTTGTCACTCGTCTAAGCATATTCAACTACTTTTTCTCAACGGTAAATGTAGGTTCTTAGGTATTACTGCTACTAAGTATCTCGCAGGATCAATTTATTGGAATGCATATTTTTTTTTGCTGCACGCACTCGCTCTATGTGCATGAAAACATTTCAAAATATTTGTCAAAAATTCTAGGCTTCAAAATACAGTTTAAATTCTTATGAATAAGGAAAGTTTTGCAAAAATTTTCCTCAAAATCTTGCAAATTTTTTATGATTTTATTTATAATTTTTTTATCAGCATAAGGAATCACATAGTAAAATTTGTATTTCTATTTTCATATTATTTATGCCTTTTTCATATTATTTATGTTTCTCCAAGTATAACTAAGGTCCCCAAACATTTACAGTAGGGAAAATTCCGTCGAGGAAAAGGTAGCAAATACTCGATACGCCCTTGATAGTAAAAACTCTTTGAGAAAGTTTTGCTGTCCCATCAGAAATAACACTTATATAATATATATTAATAGTTATTAATTTTCAATATTAAACTTTTGTATTCCGAATAAAGCCAGAAGTGGTTAGCGTATCAGACCAGTGAGCGAAAAATCCCAGCCCAGTACCGAATCTCAAATACACCATTTCTTATATTTATTTATGTCTCGAGGCAAAAATAAATAAAAACTAGGTGAGGGCTTAGTATGATTTCGATAGTAACCCTTGCTGGTCCCTTTTAATAAGCTATGTAAGGAGGATTTTATTTATACTGATGTTTCAAGTTCTTTGTTTTGGTTTGTTTTTATTTAGAAAAAATTTGTCCTTCTTCGATTTCGAAGAAAGTTGGGAACCCTACTAGGATCTGTCCAGGGCACTGAAGCTTGTCGTGCCGATCGTACTGATTTTCCTGAACACGGTGTTTGCTCATCAACATTCGGCATATCCTGAGACATTCCTACTGGTGCAGTTTTCGGAGTCAATTTTCTCTTCTTGATCGTTTGCTTATAACGTGCCCACCAGCGATTATTTGCATTGACTAGAGAACATGGTT
This sequence comes from Epistrophella euchroma, assembly GCA_947049315.1. NCBI lineage: Eukaryota > Metazoa > Arthropoda > Insecta > Diptera > Syrphidae > Epistrophella > Epistrophella euchroma. Next base: position 73,100,288 of record OX346245.1, on the reverse strand, counting down.
GTGTGATGATGCTTTTCTTACCTTTTGGTGGGACACGTTTGCTGGGTGTATGCGTACCCGAGTCAGCTGTGAAGGTAGCTACTTGGTGTTGATTTTCTTCTTGTATTTCCAATACAATGGACGGGTTCGGTTGAATTGGTCCAGAGTGTGTTAACGCGGCGGTTCTGTTATTCCTATTTGGGGATAGCCTTCTGTGTTGATGGCACGGACAGTCCTTTGTCAGACGCCCATCTTTTCCACAGAATGAACAGAAAAGTCGGAAAGGTCGGTTGCAGTTTTGTTTTTGGTGGCCTCGTTGCTTACAATGCCAACAATGAGTGGCCCGGTCATATGAATTCGGGTTACTTCTAAAAGACGACTGAAGTTTCGGTGCTCCCACTGGGCGTTGGTTTCTGGTGACAGGGTATAGGTTCGATGATATGACTGGTTTTTGATTTCTTTCCTCTGCTCGTACGAACTCTAGCTCTTCAGCCAGGTCAGTCAATTCTTCGAGGGAATGGAAATCTTTACGACGAATATGTAGACGGTACTCTGTTCTGAGGCTGTCATAAATTCGGTCCACATTATCCTCTAAGGTCATTTTAGGGTGTTGTCGGATAAGATATTCCATAGCACGTATAAAATCCTTGACTGTTTCTCGAGGTCCTTGTTTCTTTCGGAATATTTCATCCTCTAGCTTATGAACAAAGCTTGGCGGAACTGCTCCCAAGTCTTAAATTTTTCTCTGTGAATTCGAAGCCATTCTAAAGCAGGACCACGAAATATTTCTGGTAGGTAGTAGGTAGAATGGAATAACATGTTATCAATTCTTCGATACGCTCGATGAACTCTAGAGCATTTCCTGATGCATCAAATCGTAGCCCCCATTTACGAACAGTGTTCATGGTTTCGGCTTCGTAACTCAAGCGCATCCTTAGTTGGCTTGGTTGATTCATCTGGGTTACGGCATGTTCTAGTGGTCGGTTGAACGAGGGCCGGGAAGCATATTCTAGGCTAGTTGCTTGGGTTGACGGGTCAATATGGACGGCATTTGTGGCACGGTTCAGGATGTCCAACTGGGCATCAGGGCCAGTATTGAAGCCAACTATCTTCGGATTGGCCGGTGGTTGTGCTGGTGGTTCGGCTTCGTCTGGGAATACCCTTTCTTCGACCAGTTTCGATATTTCTTCGCAGAGATCCTGCGTGGAACGTCGGGTACGGGAGTCTTTGATAAAAGCGCTGAATCGCTTTCGGAGGGTGGCGACGGTGCCAGTGGTGTCTAAGTCCTTTGAAGACATCTTCTCAATCAATTCTTGTTTCTTGAGTAAGTAGATCCAGGCTATACTGGTGGTCGGGTCGAACTCATCATTATCAGGGTTATCCATTTTGCTACGGTGAAGGTCCTGTTCGGAGGAACTTGCTGGATATGAATTTTTCGGTTCTGGCGGAGAAATTTTCTTAGACATTAAATGATCGGCTTTTAAGAAATTGGTAGGTCTGGAATGGTAAATTAACGGGAGGCTTAACCTTACTGGAATACAGGAGTGCCTGGTACGCTTGTTCGGACTGGACATCAATGAGGGTTGGTTCTTCTGGAACGGTCGGTCGGTACGGTCTACGGGCGGGTGAATCAACCTTAATGAAGTCCCTGCTCGGGCGCGTTTTGTGAGATGCTTTTTGTCATAGGCTGGGGTATGCTCGTCGGATCCAGGGTTTTACCAAAGAAGCAACAAACTTTAGTGTATTTGAGGTTTAGCTTTATTCACCAATCACTGGCTCTTAATTAACAATGTCTGTAATTAATACTAGCTTTACAGTGTCTTTATTATTTTCATTCTTTACAATGTCTTTATAGTTTTTATTCTTTACAATGTTTATATTTGATATTTTCTTTACAATGTCTTTATAGTTTTCATTCTTTACAATGTTTATATTTGTTATTTTCTTTACAATGTCTTTATAGTTTTCATTCTTTACAATGTTTATATTTAATGTTTGCTTTATAATGTCTTTATAATTTTCATATTTTACAATATATATCTTTATATATTATTTATATAATCGGCAATTCATGTACTCTTAAAACAAATTTTATATAATTCAAATATATGACTGAGATAGCAGTATCCACTAAATTACAATCTGAGATAGCAGACGTCACTAAATTACAGTCTGAGATAACAGACGTCACTAAATTACAATCTGAGATAGCAGACGTCACTAAATTACAATCTGAGATAGCAGACGTCACTAAATTACAATCTGAGATTGCAGACGTCACTAAATTACAGTCTGAGATAGCAGACGTCACTAAATTACAATCTGAGATAGCAGACGTCACTAAATTACAATCTGAGATAGCAGACGTCACTAAATTACAATCTGAGATAGCAGACGTCACTAAATTACAGTCTGAGATAGCAGACGTCACTAAATTACAATCTGAGATAGCAGACGTCACTAAATTACAATCTGAGATAGCAGACGTCACTAAATTACAGTCTGAGATAGCAGACGTCACTAAATTACAATCTGAGATAGCAGACGTCACTAAATTACAATCTGAGATAGCAGACGTCACTAAATTACAATCTGAGATAGCAGACGTCACTAAATTACAGTCTGAGATAGCAGACGTCACTAACTAACTACTTTAAACCTGGGCTTCCACTGTCAACTCTGAAGCCTAAGTCTTTCAAAAAGGGGAGTCTCACCAAGTACTCTTGATTGGTACTATTTTCTACTACGGCAGAACTCGATCTTCCTCTGTTTATTCACGGTCTCTTATATATATTTCGGTTGAAACTGAGTGTGAATTATAAACTCACAGAAAAAGTATTCTTTCGTGTTTTCATGTACGGTGTCAGTGATGACTGCGGTAGTATGACCAGGGGTGTAGAGAGTGTTGGCGGGTACTTGTTTTGATTTCATGCTCATTCCTAGAGCCAGGATAACGGTGTTTCGGATTTGCTTTGCAGGAAATTTGATAAACGTTATTTCGGGTTTGCTTTGCAAGCAATTTGATAAACGGCGGCGGCGGTAAAGAAGAGGGTGTAATGCATCATTACAAGGTCATGTTATTAGAACTTACACTTTATTTACTTTTCATTAATTATTTTTGCTTACCTGGTTTTGATTTACCCTTTCGTTTCTTCTCTATTTTCCTTTTTATTCAATTATTTTATTTCCACCTCCAATAGTCTAATTTGTTTTTGTTTGCTGCCGAACTTTTCGAGGCCATGTTAATAATTTTGTTTTGATTTGATTGTTGTTTCTCATGTTATCTTATGTATGGGATATATGTTTATCTTTTCTTGCACTGCCCGAAAAATATTGATGGCCGATCTTCATGTGTTTTGTTTTAATAATGAAATGATAGATGGCGCTTATAGCTATCGTTTCATTTCTTAGCGATGTTAAGAAATGAATTTTTTTTGTTTTTATTTCAATTGCCCGATGAGCCTATTGATTGGTGGTTGAAATGGTATGAATAATCCGTTGAACTGAGCGGGTTCGTGGAACGGATAGAATTTGAAATCTAAATATAATTCTATAACCAAAGTTGTAGCAACTGCCGCGCGCTTTAGACGGCAATTTTTATTTGGATAAAGTACCTAGGATCTAGGGTTCCCAACTGTCCCTTATTTGGGAGGACAGTCCTCCTTTTCAACTTTTTGTCCTCCCGTCCTTCCTCACAAAAAATATCCTCCTTTTCAAAAATCAATGATTGGTGTTTTGTGTGTAAAAATGTCACTATTTCTGTCATTTTATATCAATTATTTGTCATAATCTTGCATTATGGCATAATATATGTCATAATCTTGCTTTATGACAAACAATAGGCATAAAATGACACAATTAATGACATTTTGTCACTCGTCTAAGCATATTCAACTACTTTTTCTCAACGGTAAATGTAGGTTCTTAGGTATTACTGCTACTAAGTATCTCGCAGGATCAATTTATTGGAATGCATATTTTTTTTTGCTGCACGCACTCGCTCTATGTGCATGAAAACATTTCAAAATATTTGTCAAAAATTCTAGGCTTCAAAATACAGTTTAAATTCTTATGAATAAGGAAAGTTTTGCAAAAATTTTCCTCAAAATCTTGCAAATTTTTTATGATTTTATTTATAATTTTTTTATCAGCATAAGGAATCACATAGTAAAATTTGTATTTCTATTTTCATATTATTTATGCCTTTTTCATATTATTTATGTTTCTCCAAGTATAACTAAGGTCCCCAAACATTTACAGTAGGGAAAATTCCGTCGAGGAAAAGGTAGCAAATACTCGATATGCTATCAAGGGCGTAAAAACTCTTTGAGAAAGTTTTGCTGTCCCATCAGAAATAACACTTATATAATATATATTAATAGTTATTAATTTTCAATATTAAACTTTTGTATTCCGAATAAAGCCAGAAGTGGTTAGCGTATCAGACCAGTGAGCGAAAAATCCCAGCCCAGTACCGAATCTCAAATACACCATTTCTTATATTTATTTATGTCTCGAGGCAAAAATAAATAAAAACTAGGTGAGGGCTTAGTATGATTTCGATAGTAACCCTTGCTGGTCCCTTTTAATAAGCTATGTAAGGAGGATTTTATTTATACTGATGTTTCAAGTTCTTTGTTTTGGTTTGTTTTTATTTAGAAAAAATTTGTCCTTCTTCGATTTCGAAGAAAGTTGGGAACCCTACTAGGATCTGTCCAGGGCACTGAAGCTTGTCGTGCCGATCGTACTGATTTTCCTGAACACGGTGTTTGCTCATCAACATTCGGCATATCCTGAGACATTCCTACTGGTGCAGTTTTCGGAGTCAATTTTCTCTTCTTGATCGTTTGCTTATAACGTGCCCACCAGCGATTATTTGCATTGACTAGAGAACATGGTTGTGTGATGATGCTTTTCTTACCTTTTGGTGGGACACGTTTGCTGGGTGTATGCGTACCCGAGTCAGCTGTGAAGGTAGCTACTTGGTGTTGATTTTCTTCTTGTATTTCCAATACAATGGACGGGTTCGGTTGAATTGGTCCAGAGTGTGTTAACGCGGCGGTTCTGTTATTCCTATTTGGGGATAGCCTTCTGTGTTGATGGCACGGACAGTCCTTTGTCAGACGCCCATCTTTTCCACAGAATGAACAGAAAAGTCGGAAAGGTCGGTTGCAGTTTTGTTTTTGGTGGCCTCGTTGCTTACAATGCCAACAATGAGTGGCCCGGTCATATGAATTCGGGTTACTTCTAAAAGACGACTGAAGTTTCGGTGTTCCCACTGGGCGTTGGTTTCTGGTGACAGGGTATAGGTTCGATGATACGACTGGTTTTTGATTTCTTTCCTCTGCTCGTATGAACTCTAGCTCTTCAGCCAGGTCAGTCAATTCTTCGAGGGAATGGAAATCTTTACGACGAATATGTAGACGGTACTCTGTTCTGAGGCTGTCATAAATTCGGTCCACATTATCCTCTAAGGTCATTTTAGGGTGTTGTCGGATAAGATATTCCATAGCACGTATAAAATCCTTGACTGTTTCTCGAGGTCCTTGTTTCTTTCGGAATATTTCATCCTCTAGCTTATGAACAAAGCTTGGCGGAACTGCTCCCAAGTCTTAAATTATTCTCTGTGAATTCGAAGCCATTCTAAAGCAGGACCACGAAATATTTCTGGTAGGTAGTAGGTAGAATGGAATAACATGTTATCAATTCTTCGATACGCTCGATGAACTCTAGAGCATTTCCTGATGCATCAAATCGTAGCCCCTATTTACGAACAGTGTTCATGGTTTCGGCTTCGTAACTCAAGCGCATCCTTGGTTGGCTTGGTTGATTCATCTGGGTTACGGCATGTTCTAGTGGTCGGTTGAACGAGGGCCGGGAAGCATATTCTAGGCTAGTTGCTTGGGTTGACGGGTCAATATGGACGGCATTTGTGGCACGGTTCAGGATGTCCAACTGGGCATCAGGGCCAGTATTGAAGCCAACTATCTTCGGATTGGCCGGTGGTTGTGCTGGTGGTTCGGCTTCGTCTGGGAATACCCTTTCTTCGACCAGTTTCGATATTTCTTCGCAGAGATCCTGCGTGGAACGTCGGGTACGGGAGTCTTTGATAAAAGCGCTGAATCGCTTTCGGAGGGTGGCGACGGTGCCAGTGGTGTCTAAGTCCTTTGAAGACATCTTCTCAATCAATTCTTGTTTCTTGAGTAAGTAGATCCAGGCTATACTGGTGGTCGGGTCGAACTCATCATTATCAGGGTTATCCATTTTGCTACGGTGAAGGTCCTGTTCGGAGGAACTTGCTGGATATGAATTTTTCGGTTCTGGCGGAGAAATTTTCTTAGACATTAAATGATCGGCTTTTAAGAAATTGGTAGGTCTGGAATGGTAAATTAACGGGAGGCTTAACCTTACTGGAATACAGGAGTGTCTGGTACGCTTGTTCGGACTGGACATCAATGAGGGTTGGTTCTTCTGGAACGGTCGGTCGGTACGGTCTACGGGCGGGTGAATCAACCTTAATGAAGTTCCTGCTCGGGCGCGTTTTGTGAGATGCTTTTTGTCATAGGCTGGGGTATGCTCGTCGGATCCAGGGTTTTACCAAAGAAGCAACAAACTTTAGTGTATTTGAGGTTTAGCTTTATTCACCAATCACTGGCTCTTAATTAACAATGTCTGTAATTAATACTAGCTTTACAGTGTCTTTATTATTTTCATTCTTTACAATGTCTTTATAGTTTTTATTCTTTACAATGTTTATATTTGATATTTTCTTTACAATGTCTTTATAGTTTTCATTCTTTACAATGTTTATATTTGTTATTTTCTTTACAATGTCTTTATAGTTTTCATTCTTTACAATGTTTATATTTAATGTTTGCTTTATAATGTCTTTATAATTTTCATATTTTACAATATATATCTTTATATATTATTTATATAATCGGCAATTCATGTACTCTTAAAACAAATTTTATATAATTCAAATATATGAGATCTGAGATAGCAGACGTCACTAAATTACAATCTGAGATTGCAGACGTCACTAAATTACAGTCTGAGATAGCAGACGTCACTAAATTACAATCTGAGATAGCAGACGTCACTAAATTACAATCTGAGATAGCAGACGTCACTAAATTACAATCTGAGATAGCAGACGTCACTAAATTACAGTCTGAGATAGCAGACGTCACTAAATTACAATCTGAGATAGCAGACGTCACTAAATTACAATCTGAGATAGCAGACGTCACTAAATTACAGTCTGAGATAGCAGACGTCACTAAATTACAATCTGAGATAGCAGACGTCACTAAATTACAATCTGAGATAGCAGACGTCACTAAATTACAATCTGAGATAGCAGACGTCACTAAATTACAGTCTGAGATAGCAGACGTCACTAACTAACTACTTTAAACCTGGGCTTCCACTGTCAACTCTGAAGCCTAAGTCTTTCAAAAAGGGGAGTCTCACCAAGTACTCTTGATTGGTACTATTTTCTACTACGGCAGAACTCGATCTTCCTCTGTTTATTCACGGTCTCTTATATAATATTTCGGTTGAAACTGAGTGTGAATTATAAACTCACAGAAAAAGTATTCTTTCGTGTTTTCATGTACGGTGTCAGTGATGACTGCGGTAGTATGACCAGGGGTGTAGAGAGTGTTGGCGGGTACTTGTTTTGATTTCATGCTCATTCCTAGAGCCAGGATAACGGTGTTTCGGATTTGCTTTGCAGGAAATTTGATAAACGTTATTTCGGGTTTGCTTTGCAAGCAATTTGATAAACGGCGGCGGCGGTAAAGAAGAGGGTGTAATGCCTCATTACAAGGTCATGTTATTAGAACTTACACTTTATTTACTTTTCATTAATTATTTTTGCTTACCTGGTTTTGATTTACCCTTTCGTTTCTTCTCTATTTTCCTTTTTATTCAATTATTTTATTTCCACCTCCAATAGTCTAATTTGTTTTTGTTTGCTGCCGAACTTTTCGAGGCCATGTTAATAATTTTGTTTTGATTTGATTGTTGTTTCTCATGTTATCTTATGTATGGGATATATGTTTCTCTTTTCTTGCACTGCCCGAAAAAGATTGATGGCCGATCTTCATGTGTTTTGTTTTAATAATGAAATGATAGATGGCGCTTATAGCTATCGTTCCATTTCTTAGCGATGTTAAGAAATGAATTTTTTTTGTTTTTGTTTTTATTTCAATTGCCCGATGAGCCTATTGATTGGTGGTTGAAATGGTATGAATAATCCGTTGAACTGAGCGGGTTCGTGGAACGGATAGAATTTGAAATCTAAATATAATTCTATAACCAAAGTTTTAGCAACTGCCGCGCGCTTTAGACGGCAATAAGAGTGTACCGGTGGTTGAAATTTAAATTTTCAAATATTATGAAATAACAAAAAAGTAATTCCTCAAGAAAATAATCAAATGGAAAAGAGAGTAATTAAAGTATTTTAAGCTAACTTTTATTGTGAACAAAGTAAGTTAATTGAGTGTGTTATAAATAAATAAATTTGATGGCACAACAGCTCATGAAGAACTAGGGCCTAGTGACTTACAACTCTCAACCATTCCTGTGTGCGTGTCTCCAGGAATGGAGGGGACCTACAGTTTATTGCCGAATCCGAACGGCTAACGAGCGGCACTTTTCTGTGACAGGAGATACTCTTGGAGGATTTGTCAATTCCTCGCAAGAGGCAGTAGCCGTTTTTTGTTTCTTTTAAATAAATAGGTGGCGAGGCTGGGGATCGAACCTTAGACCTCCGGCATGACAGTCCATCGCACTAACCATCACGCCACGGCTTTATGCCATCAAATTTATTTATTTTTAAAGTATATATTTCAAAATTAGATAAATTAAAGAAAAGAAAAATTTTTAAATATAGTTGCCTACATACACATACGTATATATGAAAAGTGATAGATTTTCTTTTTTTGTTCTTTTACAATTGGATTTAAAGCAGTTTGGCGATCACCGACTACCATATTAAGAGTCGGGATCGCCGCCAAATTTATTCCACGGATTTATCCAGAAGAATATTGTCCAGAAGATTATTCCGTTTATTAAGAAATCGATTTTTGATATTTTTGTTTAATATTTGTTTCCACCATGTACGAATTCGATGCAATATGTTGTCAGTCATTGAATCTTTGTATTTATCCCACAACGTGTCTGCTCGTCCCGGGAAACATGTAATCAACAGTATAGCGAATAGTAATCGAGTTTGTGTTGCTGTACAGCTCAATGCTGCTTCAGCAAGCATATCGTCCCAGTGATTGTCGTCTTCGAGCAAGCCGAGTGCAAGGCATGCATCTTTATACGTTGGATACTGTTGTCCATTCACTTTGCGTATATCTTGAAATGATAATGGGCCGGTAACACTAACCAACAACAGTCGCAGATAGAAGCACTCAGTCTGCCTTGGACTGACTGTATATACTCGGCCCAAAGTGTTTGATTTGAAAAGGCTGAGACACGCATCAATTGGTGTACCTTGCTTGCGGGGAATCCATTTTTTTGTTTGATTCCATGTAAAATAGCGTGGTTCTTCAGAATAGAGTAGTGTTCGTGCAAAGGCACCGAAAGTATCCGCAAATTCGGTGAGTGTAGTTTTTGGTGGATTCAGTGCACGTTTTCAAGATAGACAGCTAAATGTATAACTGCTGGGTCGCGTTCATGAATTGGGAATCCAAAGATTCGCCAGACAGCTTCATTGGAGCTGATGTACCGGCCAATTTGGTAGCGCATTATTTCATCATTGTCATTCAATCGAGGAGTGTTCACACCAGTATTCTGAATTTTAAAAATAGCCATATCGCTGCCTTTATTCACATACTTGCAAATGTATTTTATTGACTTCGCCGAGCTGCAGAACTCAACATTAATATGTGCATTTAATGTTTTACTCAGCAGAGGTGAATATGGTACCACCCAACGATTGTCAATGTCACTTTCTGCGTTGTTGATATTTAGCGTGAATGATTGTCCACCATTATCAGTATTTCTTCGACGATATATTGGATATCCGTCAACGTTTGTTCAAAGGGTAGACAACGCGGTGCATTCAAGAGGACACAAGAGTCCCCAATCAACCTCTGTCTATCAACTCCTACTCTCACCTCCCCGTGGTGAACATCGGGTGCCTAGTACCTTTGACTGAAGATGGGGATCCAATCCCTGTGGACGGTTTAAGGTGGCAGCAGACGAGAGAGGGGGGGAGGAGTGTTTCCACTAAGGCACTTCTCCTTTTTTCAGGCGGCAGCGGAGGAATTCCCCAGATGGAATCAACGGTGGCGTCTACAGTTCTAGTCAGTTTGAACTACTTAGTGAACACCTTATATGGGCTACTACGACGTATTCGTAGCTCAGGCCTATAAGGAGCGGTCTATCCGGCTCCCCGTCCTTGGAGTTATAATAAGGATCTGGTCCTCCAGGCTAGGGGGTTGTGCGTCGGGGTGACTTCCCTACCACGTAAAAAATTATCGGTTCCGAAACAACAACAAGCCTCGGATATGGATGATTTTAATGTTGACGACCCCAGCAAACGAAACAAGGACAATGAATTTCGGATCTGCACGTGGAATGTACGGACCCTAAACAGGCCACGTGCAGCCGAACAACTAGTGGAGAACCTGGATAGGCTAAGGGCTGATGTAACAGCCATCCAGGAAGTGCGATGGGATGGAGAGGGCATCCGAAGGATGAAAACGTGTGACATCTACTTCGGCGAGTGCTGCAAGGAGCAAGGTCAGCGGCTCTTTGGTTGTGGTTTTGTGGTAAGGGGAAGACTTAGGCAAGAAGTCTTGGGCTTCAGAAATGTAAGCGAGCGCCTGGTCACAATCCGCATCAAAGCAAAGTTCAAAAACATCACGTTGATCTGTGCCCATGCCCCAACAGAAGAAAAGGATGACTCAACCAAAGAAGAATTCTACGATCTCCTCGAGGATACGTATGATAGGTGCCCCAAGTACGACGTCAAGATTATTCTTGGCGACTTCAACGCCAAGATTGGAAAGGAGGGCATCTTTGGTTCGATAGTCGGAGGACACAGCCTGCACGACAACACTTCCGGTAACGGACTCAGGCTCATCGATTTCGCGGCGGGGCGAAATGCCATCATAGCAAGCACTCTATTCCCACACCTCAATATACACAAAGGGACCTGGCGGTCTCCGGATCAACGAACCGTCAACCAGATTGATCATGTTGCGATAGACGCCAGACATGCTTCCAGTATCCTGGATGTCCGAACGTTCCGAGGTGCCAACATAGACTCGGATCACTACCTGGTGGTAGCGCAAGTACGTATGCGGATATCTATGGCGCCACAACGACGAGCGGATGCTGTAAAACGATTTAACGTCGCGAAGCTAAAATCGCAAGAGATAGCCAGGACTTTTGCAGACCACGTCTCTCTTAAACTCTCAACAAGCCCGCCACAAGCATCATCTGTAGAGGACCAATGGAAACACTGCCAAAATGCCATCAAAAGTGCCGCTACTGAAGTGCTGGGTTTCACTAGGCCACCACAACGAAACCCCTGGTTCGATGAAGAATGCAGACTGGCACATGAAGCAAAGAACGAGGCCTACCAAGCAATGCTGCAGACTAGAACCAGAGCTGCTGAGAGAGCAGCCCGGGAGCTCTACGGGCAAAAGCGAAGGGAGGAACGCCGACTTCTCAGGAGGAAAAAGAGAGAGCATGCGAAGCGGGCGGTCGAGTCTATTGAGGACTGTAGCGGCAGGGGGGATGTTCGAAAGTTCTACCGAAGGGTGAGGCAAACTACCCAGGGTTACAAGGCCAGAACGGAAGCCTGCCGAGACGAGAGTGGGAATATGGTGGTAGACACACAGTCGGTGCTGAGGATCTGGAAACAACACTTTTCTAGACTGCTAAACGGCGAAGATGGCCAAAATTCCGCTGTAAGACAGAACATTCCATTCAACCTGGACGATGATGGTCAAAATTTCCGTCCACCCGACCCAAATGAAGTGCGGTTAGCGATAGCCAAGCTTAAAACGTACAAGGCTGCTGGTGCGGATGGCCTGCCAGCCGAGCTATTCAAAGCAGGGGGAGATGACTTGGTAGGGAGTATACACCAGCTTATCTCCAAAATTTGGTCGGAGGAAAGTATGCCCGATGAATGGAACCTCGGTATAGTGTGCCCCATCCACAAGAAAGGAGATGCTCTGACCTGTTCCAACTACAGAGGTATAAGTCTCCTCAACGTCGCATACAAAATCTTGTCATCTGTACTGTGTGATCGCTTAAAACCGTTTGTCAACGATCTGATCGGCCCCTATCAGTGTGGTTTTAGGCCAGGCAAATCAACCGTCGATCAAATGTTCACACTCCGACAGATTTTGGAAAAAACCCTTGCTTATGCAGATGATATTGACATCATTGGGAGAACGAAGCGAGCTGTTACCGGCGCGTTTGCAAGTATTGAATCGGAGGCGGCGAAAATGGGTTTGGCTGTTAATGAGGACAAGACGAAGTATATGCTATCATCGAGAAAGGAATCTCAACATCGTCGGCTCGGGCAAAACGTCACGATGGATAGATACAACTTCGAAGTCGTCAAGGACTTTGTCTACCTGGGCTCCACTGTAACATCGCAAAATGACATCAGCGCAGAGATCAAACGAAGAATTACTCTTGCCAATCGCTGTTTCTTCGGGCTAAGAAGGCATCTAAGTAATAAAGCCCTCTCTCAGAGAACCAAGGAGACCTTATATAAGACCCTAATCATCCCGGTCCTGCTATATGGGGCAGAAGCATGGACCCTGTCAAAAACGGATGAGAATCTGCTTGGGTGCTTTGAAAGGAAGATTCTTCGGGTGATTTTCGGTCCAGTCTGTATCGATGGAGTATGGAGGAGAAGATTTAATAACGAGCTTTACGGGCTTTACAGCGACGTCGACCTGGTCAAGAAGCTGAAAATTCAGCGGCTGAGATGGCTGGGACACGTGGAGCGTATGGACACCAACGCACCAGCCCGACGAGTCTTCGAATCTACCCCTGACGGTCTGCGCAGCAGAGGAAGACCCCACCTTAGGTGGCGCACACAAGTGGAAAACGACCTCAACCAACTTGGAGTGCGTAACTGGAGGCAGCTAGCTAGGGACCGAGCTGGCTGGAGGGGCTTGTTGGTTGAGGCCGTAGTCCATCCTGGGCTGTGAGCGCCATCTAAAGTAAGTAAGTAAGTCAACGTTTGTGATCGTGTCATTGGTGAAATCTTTAGGAAAACACTTTGTACATTTTCCATTTGCCATGCAAGGCGACAAACGATTCAGAACACCACATGGGCCATGGATCATGTTTGCGGCAACAATATCAAACAGTAGTTGATCAGTAGACAGATCTGGAGTTTCCGCGGAAATTACACTATCGATTTCCTCAGGGCGTATTTTGTCAACTAACCAAATCAAAATGTGTGCATGAGGTAATCCTCGCTTTTGCCATTCAACCGAATACATCCAGCAATGTGTGGGACCGAATATATTTAATTTTGTAATGAAGCTCAATTAAAGATTTCAGTTTTTGTTTAAACACACGGGCTGTAATGTCATGGCGATGCATTGCGTTTTGGCCTGGCAATAGCAAAGATGTAATCTCCTGCCACTTTGGATTAAACGTAAACGTGATAAATAAACACGGTTGTCCGCATTCTCCTACGAAAGTCATAGCATCCTGTATATATTCTTGCATATGACGTGGACTGGCTACGTACGATGATGGTAATATAATAGAGTTACCGATTTCGGCGGTGTTAGCGTTGCTCATGATAGCGTCTCGCAAGTGAATGTATTCTTCCGCACGCAGCTTCTGTTGATTGTGTCGCAGGAATCGCTCTCTACCTTCGCGTACACGTCGACCATGAATTGTTGGCACAGCTCACGGCATCACAGTATGACGTTGTCCTGACCACGTCGAATCATCATACGATACGCATAAAAATCCATCGAGCTCACTTTTTCGTTTGTTTCGGCTCCTGAAACAACATATTTATGAATAATATTTATACAAAATGAGTAAAGATGTTCATAATGAATAAAGTACCTGTGGCGAGATCTCGTTGTTTTATGTTTCTGCAATATCCGTCTTCCAGGTTATTCTTTCCTCACCGTAGATTTGTAAAAATTTATACGGTTCGTTTGGCATTGGCAGCAATGAACCCTTGGCCTTTGATTTTGAAGGTTGAATTGTTGGCCATTTGCCGCAGTATTGTGAACTATTTCTGTTGCTCTGAATGATTTCATGAATGAATCTGCGAATGAACTTCAGGAACATGTTAGAATCTGGATCCGTGCCGATGAGTAAGCCGTTCAATGGTTCTGGTTTTGTTTAAATTTCTGGTAGTTGCACTTTTCCTGATGTGCAGCACATATCGGCTGTCTCATGTTTGAATTTGAGCGCATGACAATGGAACATTGTTTGTCCATAGCACCAATCTGCACTTTCGGATGAGCGGAATATTCAATATCTGGCTCGTAGTCGAACGCGAGACGAAGGAGCGAAGCGGATGTATATGCTCGATGCACTTGTTGACGTTGTCGGTTATTTGCTCTGTTTGTTTCAATTGCAAACCGGCGCGTTTGTCTCCGTTGCAATTATTGTTGTTAATTTCGTTCAACTCGTGCCTGTTGTGATTGAGATGCATGCAACTGCGAAATACTCACACGCACATTTTCGTTATCTTGTTGGATTTGTTCATCTGCTTTTTCTGCTCTAATATTTCGCATGTTTGTTGCTTGATTCATTCGGCGGCCCAAATGGGACCCCCTTGTGTCTCGCTGGAATTGTTCAGTACAGCACACACACACACACACACACAGACACACACACACACACACACACACACACACACACACACACACACACACACACACACACACACACAAGAGCTTTTTATACGATTAATTTTTTTATGTAGGTATATACGTCATATGTATGTCTTTAAAAAAAATAATTTTAAGTTGAAATTTCTCAAAAGAATATTTTATCTTGCACAGTGGTGCAATAAATCGGTTTTCGCTTAGTTACATTGCTGCGTTATTTTATGTTACTGTGGTTAACTATAGTTAACTTCGATCGTTCCTTTAATTCAAAAAATTTACTTCGAGTTAACTTTATGACGTCATAAAGTGTTGTGGAAACTGTAGTTAAAAAAAAAATATTAGAAAAAGAAAAACATTAGTATGTTTTGATTTTTTTTTTTTTTGAAATACAAATGCCTACCTACATATTTATTTTGGTTGGTATGTGCTTCTGCAACAGCAGCGAAGGTATTTGGGTTCGATGTCCTGTTGTCATCCGAATGTAAGATCGCTGTGGAAATATAAAAGAAACATCAATTCATGTTTATTTAAAAATCTAATTAAACTAATTTTTGATACCCACTAATTGTTTTTTTTTTGCTGAAATAGTCTTGAAATTGACCGAGGCCTTAGCATGCATCCCTGGACTATTGAAAGTTACTTTTTTGCTTATATCTGGAAATGAAGGTCATGTTATTAGAACTTACACTTTATTTAGTTTTCATTAATTATTTTTGCTTACCTGGTTTTGATTTACCCTTTCGTTTCTTCTCTATTTTCCTTTTTATTTAATTATTTTATTTCCACCTCCAATAGTCTAATTTGTTTTTGTTTGCTGCCGAACTTTTCGAGGCCATGTTAATAATTTTGTTTTGATTTGATTGTTGTTTCTCATGTTATCTTATGTATGGGATATATGTTTATCTTTTCTTACACTGCCTGAAAAAGAATGATGGCCGATCTTCATGTGTTTTGTTTTAATAATGAAATGATAGATGGCGCTTATAGCTATCGTTCCATTTCTTAGCGATGTTAAGAAATGAATTTTTTTTGTTTTTGTTTTTATTTCAATTGCCCGATGAGCAACGAACCTATTTGATTGGTGGTTGAAATGGTATGATTAATCCGTTGAACTGAGCGGGTTCGTGGAACGGATAGAATTTGAAATCTAAATATAATTCTATAACCAATGTTCACGTTCTATATAAAATCGCTTATTATATTTATATTTTTATTTACATAAATATTTTGAATTCTTAAATTAAACTTAAATTAAAACTAAAACTTATGTAAACTTGTTGAAATCTAAAACTTTCTTGCACCTAATTCAATTATTTTTATGAATTTTGTACCATTACTGTACCATCTTTGCACCTATTATTTAATTATTTATGAACATATCCAAAACATAGAATTATGGTAAAATTGAACTGCTGTAATGATTTACGAGCAAATTAAAGCATGGAGAATCTTTCCTTTTTTCTGATTGACTGCCCACTCGACAACATCGTCTTTCATTTTTGATAAAAGAAGTTGAAGTCCCAAAAACGCTTGTGGACATTTTTTGGTGCCGAAACCCGGGACTCAGTAATCGTCCCCATCATAAAAGTAGAACTAAGAATTAATTAAATTAAATTTAACTTAGTTTCACGCAAAAAAAAGCTTTTAATCGCGATTCATTTTGCTACTTTCTTCTATCGCGGCTTCTCTCTTGGGTAACAACGTGGGACTCACAAACACAAAGCTGGTAAAAAAAAAAAAATTGTTTTTTTTCTCTCGTCTTGGCTTTGGTGGTTTTAGAACTTGGATTAGATTAGCAAGACAGTTTCATCAATTTACCCCTCCGAGAGTTTCTTTTTTTGTACCTGCTTGGTTTGAGAAATAAGGATTAGAATTAAAAAAGAACACGTGCGTTGCTTTTCTCTTAAGCAATTTTGGATTGCTTGTCGATGCTGCCTAAAATTATAATATCGTTGCTGGTTAGTTCGCTGTATTGTTGGTTGCTGTGTTGGTTGAGGTTAGGAAACATTGTTGTTTGTTGCTGCTTATCTTAACTTATTAATTTCGAGCTGTATACACATTTATTTGCGTACTAGCATCAATTCATCATATATATTTTCATATATATATATATAAGTATATCCGTTGTTGAATATGACTAAGGAAGATGGTCAGGGTGATGAGACAGGGTCAGAGACGTCTAACGTTAAAGTGGTTGATGTTGATCATACAAAAACTTTGTCTGATCTTAAGATTTTGAGATCTACTACTAAAGGGAGCATAACCCGGATAAAGCAGCACATTTTAAACAAAGGTTCTTCTATTTCGGATACCGAACTAGAATGCCGTTTGGGTATTCTAGAATCGTTTTTTAAGTTGAATGTGCAATCGTGGTTGGATAAATTAAACATAGCAGAAGAGGTTAAATCGAATTTAGCACAAAGGTCTGAGATAGAGGAGCTTTATGTTCTCACGAAAACCCAAATTCTTTCGTTGTTGTCAGGTCGTAAGGCTAGTGGTGTATTTTCTGAAAGTTTTAATACTTCACTTTTGCCACAGCAGCCCACGTCACGATCAAAGTTGGAACGCATAAAATTAGCTACGTTCTCTGGCAAATTTTCCGAATTTCCAAATTTTATTGGAATTTTTACTAGTTTAGTGCACAAGGACGAATCGTTGGACGATTTGCAGAAGTTTAATTACCTTCGCAGTTGTTTGTCAGGAGTAGCTTTGAACGCTGTTAAGGAGTTTGAATTAACGGAGTTGAACTATAGCAAGGCTTTAGATCGTCTGAAGAAACGTTTTGATAGCAAAACTCTGATGTTTCAAGAACATCTCAACGGGATTATGGAAATCAAAAAGATTTCAAATTGTTCTGCGTTTCCTCTTCGGAACTTGGAAGATAGCTTTAATACTCACATCTCAGCTATGCTTTCGATTGGTAGCTGTCAAGAAATTATGGATGCATTATTGATAGCTTTTGCTTTAGATAGAGTCGATGATGAAACAAAATAGAAATGGGAAGAATCTATAGAACACACTAAACTTCCAAAATGGGAAGATTTCTCGAAGTTATTGGATCGTCGTTGCCAGACACTTGAAAGTCAGAGTCAAGTCAAAATCTTAACACAGGTCGAAATCGTTTCCGCAATAGTTCCAAAAATAAACACTCTCGATCTACTCTTGTTGCTCAAGGCAAAAATTGTGAATTTTGCAATTCAACGACACATGACATAGTTGCATGTCAAGAGTTTAGTAAGCTATCGATTATTAATCGTTATCAAGAAGCGAAGCAAAAATGTTTATGTCTAAATTGCTTAGCGAAAGGACATTCTGTTCGAAGATGCCAAGCACCAAAATGCAACATTTGTGCACTGCCGCATCATAGTTTGTTGCACAGATTCACCGCCAATAATTTGCAAGGCAGCAATGATAGCCATCTAGAAGCTTCAGGAAACGTTTCCTTGATTTCCAGCAAATTTGAGGAGAGCAACTCCCAAGTGATATTAGCAACCTCTCTTGTATACATGAGAGATACCTTCGGTAAATTGCATCCTATAAGAGCTCTCCTTGACTCAGCGTCACAGCTTAATTTTATTACGGAGCATATGGCTCAAAAACTATCGTTGGAAAAGATTCATACTCGTACATCAGTTACTGGAATAGGAAAATCTAATGCAGCAATTAACTACAAAACAGAGGCTTGTTGTAAGTCTCGTTCTTCAGATTACGAAATAAATTTGGAGTTGCTAATACTAAAAAGTATTACCAATGTTCACCCAGAAAGGGAAATGGATACGTCTTTTTGGAACATACCCCCTAACATAACCCTGGCAGACCCCAACTTTCATCGACCGAGTCGCATCGATTTGTTGATAGGTGCAGATAATTTTTTCCAGTTGCTTTGCGTTGGCCAAATAAAACTAGGTGAGAATTTACCAATTCTGCAGAAAACATTGTTGGGATGGATCGTTTCAGGAAGGTATGATCTATCAGTTCTTCCTCAAGCCGCTTGCACTTTAGTTGTGTCCTCAGAATCTGAATACTCCACTTTAAATGATCTTAACGAGGTAGTAAAAAAGTTCTGGGAAATGGAGGAAGTGCAATTTAGACAAAAAATCCTAACTCGAGAAGAAAGTGAGTGTGAAGAGAAGTTTATAAAAGGTGTGCGTAGGCAAAGAGATGGAAGGATTTTGGTGAATTTGATGTTAAAATCCAATGTTGGAGAATTAGGTGATTCATTATGCCAGGCGAAAAGACGATTCTATAATTTAGAAAAACGATTTCTAAAAAACAAAGAGGTTAAAGAACAATACATAGAATTCATGAAAGAGTGTGAGCGTTTGGGGCATATGGAAGAAGTTCCTAAAAGCGAAATAGCAAGGATTAAGTATTTTGCCCCACATCAGTTTGTTCTTAGACCAGAGTCACTTACTACCAAGCTAAGAGTAGTTTTTGATTGCAGCGCTAAAACTTCCTCAAATATCTCGTTAAATGATCTTCTCTTAAAAGGACCTACCCTTCAGGACGAATTATATGACATAATTTTAAGATTTCGTTGCTACAAATATGTTGTAACCGCCGACATATCGAAAATGTACAGGCAGATTTTAGTTCATGAGGACGATCGGCATTATCAGTGCATCTTGTGGCGAGAGTCAGAAAAAAATGAACTGAAGGCTTACCGCTTACGTACCGTAACTTATGGTACCACTTCTGCACCATATCTTGCAACGAGGTGTCTAAAATACTTAGCGGATGAAAATGTAACTAAGAATCCATTAGCGGCCAAGATAATTGCAGAGGATTTTTATATGGACGACTTGATTACTGGTGGTGATTCGTTGGAAGCTGTACTTAAGATTTATTATGGGGTTAAACATATTTTACAAGGTGCAGGGTTTGATTTGAGGAAATAGTGTAGTAACGACACACGAGTTTTGAGGAAAATCACTTGCTCTGAAGTAAAAAATGAGGCGTTGAGGATTAATGACAAGGGTGTTATTAAAACCTTAGGCATAGTTTGGAATCCTACAAGTGATGAGTTTCAATATGTTCCACCAGTTATTAAAGCTTCCAGGGTCGTAACTAAGAGGATTGTTTTATCTGAACTGTCGCAAATTTTTGATCCACTTGGGTTGATAAACCCGATCGTTGTTAGAGGTAAAATCATAATGCAGGCTCTTTGGATAGCTAAGAGCAAGTGGGATGAATCAGTTCCTATTCATATTCAAACACGTTGGGAAGAATTTCGAAAGGAAATTTTACATATAGACCAAATAAAACTCTCTCGATATATTTTCTCATCCCATCCAAACGACTGTCGAATGGAAATTCATGGCTTCGCGGACGCATCTATTCGGGCCTACGGGTGCTGCGTTTACCTCAGAACAATCAATTCACTTGGAACCACCAGTTGTAAGTTACTCAGCGCTAAGTCCAAAATCGCGCCAATCAAAACCAAATCATTGCCAAAATTAGAGCTTTGCGCAGCAACTCTGCTTATCGATTTAGTTTTAAAGGTTTTACCAAATTTAAGCCAACCTTTGGAAAACATCTTTCTATGGACAGACTCAGAAATTGTTATTCATTGGATTGCCGCGCACCCTTCTTCGTGGGAAATATTCGTTGCTAACCGGGTATCAAAGATCCAGACAGAACTACCTTCAGCTACATGGAAACATGTAAACTCCAAGGCCAACCCCGCCGACATAATTTCGCGTCGTGCTTGTAGCTCAGAACTTATTGAGAGTATCTGGTTTACTGGACCACCATTTTTGTGTTTACCTCAAGGAAACTGGCCAAAACAGAAAAGTTTTGTATCATTAGTTGTAAAAGAAGAATCATTTGAGTCAAACTTTGAATATTTCGATAATTTTCAAAAAACAAATAGGATTTTTGGGTACGTTGGTCGGTTCTACACCCAACTAAAATCTCGCATATCCAAAAAATCTGACTCATCTACAAACCCTGAACCCCTTAGTAAAACTTTGACTAGAAAATGCATTTTTACGCATTGTTTGGAACCTACAACAAAACCATTTCCGGGTGGAAATTGAGGATTTAAGAAAAAGAAATACGATCAGCCCAAAAAGTGCTATCAGCAACCTCAATCATTTTCTTGCTGATGAGCATAATTTAAAACTCTTAAGAGTTGGTGGGCGTCTGCAGAATGCGGACATTCCTTTTTCCACAAAATGTCCTTTACCCCTTCCTAAAAATTCCCTATTTGTTAAAAATGTTGTTGTCAATTTACATTTTAAAAACTTTCATGCAGGTCCTCAAGCTCTATTAGCAATTATGCGGCAACGATTTTGAGTAATAAACGGACGTAACCTAGCCAAACAAGTAGTAAGTGAGTGCTTTCACTGCTTCAAGTACAAACCTAAGTTGTTGAATCAAATAATGGGAAACCTACCGATGAGCCGAGTGAACATCGCCAGACCGTTTGCCAAATCTGGAGTCGATTTTTGCGGGCCGTTCTATATATCACAGAAGCGCCGAGGATACTGCTCTCACAAGGCTTACGTTGCGGTTTTCATTTGCTTTGCAACAAAGGTATCACATTTAGAAGTTGTTTCTGACCTATCTTCTGACCTAGCTGCGTTGAAGCGATTCGTTGCTCGAAGAGGCTTGTGCGAGGAAATTCATTGTGACAACGGGACTAATTTCGTTGAGGCTCGAAACGAATTGAAGGAGCTTCGAGACCTATTTATTGAACAACAAACGAAAGATACAATAGCATCTTGGTGCGCAGCTGAGCGTATTCGTTTCCTCCATATACCACCAAGATCCCCACACTTTGGTGGGTTATGGGAGGCTGCAGTGAAATCTGCAAAATATCATCTGTATCGTACTGTCAAACAAGCAAACTTGACATATGAAGAGTTTTCCACTGTGATCGCAGAAATTGAAAGTGTCATGAACTCTCGGCCAATATGATATCTTAGTACCGACCCAAACGATGAAGAGGTGTTGACCCCAGGTCATTTTTTAATTGGTGCGCCTTTGAATTCTATTCCAGAGCCTTCAGTCTGTGATCAAGTTCCTCTACTCAACCGTTGGAGAAGACTTACGCAAATTAAGCAACATTTCTGGAACCGGTGGTCCAAAGAGTACCTGCTGGAACTTCAAAGGCGAACTAAATGGCAAACCACATCAGAAAATATTGAAGTCGGAACAGTTGTGCTTGTAGCAGATGATCGCCTCCCCCCTCAACAATGGCTCTTAGGACGAATAAACCAAGTCATTCCTGGATCGGATTCTAAGTTACGAGTTGCCGATGTTAAGACAAAAACTGGTATTCTACGACGCCCAATCCATCGACTGGCTCCCTTGCCTAAACATTGAAGTATCTTTTGAAAGCAGATCCTTCAAGGCGGGCTGTATGTTCACGTTCTATATAAAATCGCTTATTATATTTATATTTTTATTTGCATAAATATTTTGAATTCTTAAATTAAACTTAAATTAAAACTAAAACTTATGTAAACTTGTTGAAATCTAAAACATTCTTGCACCTAATTCAATTATTTTTATGAATTTTGTACCATTACTGTACCATCTTTGCAACTATTATTTGATTATTTATGAACATATCCAAAACATAGAACTATGGTAAAATCGAACTGCTGTAATGATTTACGAGCAAATGAAAGCATGGAGAATCTTTCCTTTTTTCTGATTGACTGCCCACTCGACAACATCGTCTTTCATTTTTGATAAAAGAAGTTGAAGTCCCAAAAACGCTTGTGGACAACTAAAGTTGTAGCAACTGCCGCGCGCTTTAGACGGCAATTAAAGTGTACCGGTGGTTAAAATTTAAATTTTCAAATATTATGAAATAACAAAAAAGTAATTCCTCAAGAAAATAATCAAATGGAAAAGAGAGTAATTAAAGTATTTTAAGCTAACTTTTATTGTGAACAAAGTAAGTTAATTGAGTGTGTTATAAATAAATAAATTTGATGGCACAACAGCTCATGAAGAACTAGGGCCTAGTGACTTACAACTCTCAACCATTCCTGTGTGCGTGTCTCCAGGAATGGAGGGGACCTACAGTTAATTGCCGAATCCGAACGGCTAACGAGCGGCACTTTTCTGTGACAGGAGATACTCTTGGAGGATTTGTCAATTCCTCGCAAGAGGCAGTAGCCGTTTTTTCTTTTAAATAAATAGGTGGCGAGGCTAGGGATCGAACCTTAGACCTCCGGCATGACAGTCCATCGCACTAACTATCACGCCACGGCTACTACATTGAGTGTATTAACCTGCAAAAAATAAAATGTGAAATAAGAAAAATACTTACAGAAGAACCTACCTACCTGCAAATAACACGAGTGTACCTACTTTAGCTACAAATATAATTACATACGAGTGTAAAATCGCCCACATTTATTCATATCAAATTGGAATAGTTAATTGGTGAGTGAGATAAAAAAATGAAAAGTTAGAAAATGTTAAAAGTGTTATGAAAAGTAAAGTATATATTTCAAAATTAGATAAATTAAAGAAAAGAAAAATTTTTAAATATAGTTGCCTACATACACATACGTATATATGAAAAGTGATAGATTTTCTTTTTTTGTTCTTTTACAATTGGATTTAAAGCAGTTTGGCGATCACCGACTACCATATTAAGAGTCGGGATCGCCGCCAAATTTATTCCACGGATTTATCCAGAAGAATATTGTCCAGAAGATTATTCCGTTTATTAAGAAATCGATTTTTGATATTTTTGTTTAATATTTGTTTCCACCATGTACGAATTCGATGCAATATGTTGTCAGTCATTGAATCTTTGTATTTATCCCACAACGTGTCTGCTCGTCCCGGGAAACATGTAATCAACAGTATAGCGAATAGTAATCGAGTTTGTGTTGCTGTACAGCTCAATGCTGCTTCAGCAAGCATATCGTCCCAGTGATTGTCATCTTCGAGCAAGCCGAGTGCAAGGCATGCATCTTTATACGTTGGATACTGTTGTCCATTCACTTTGCGTATATCTTGAAATGACAATGGGCCGGTAACACTAACCAACAACAGTCGCAGATAGAAGCACTCAATCTGCCTTGGACTGACTGTATATACTCGGCCCAAAGTGTTTGAATTGATAAGGCTGAGGCACGCATCAATTGGTGTACCTTGCTTGCGGGGAATCCATTTTTTTGTTTGATTCCATGTAAAATAGCGTGGTACTTCAGAATAGAGTAGTGTTCGTGCAAAGGCACCGAAAGTATCCGCAGGGTCACACAATTCGAAAAATTCGGTGAGTGTAGTTTTTGGTGGATTCAGTGCACGCTCAATTGCTGTCTCGTTGGTGAAAATTATGCGCTGGCCGTTTTCAAGATATACAGCTAAATGTATAACTGCTGGGTCGCGTTCATGAATTGGGAATCCAAAGATTCGCCAGACAGCTTCATTGGAGCTGATGTACCGGCCAATTTGGTAGCGCATTATTTCATCATTGTCATTCAATCGAGGAGTGTTCACACCAGTATTCTGAATTTTAAAAAAAGCCATATCGCTGCCTTTATTCACATACTTGCAAATGTATTTTATTGACTTCGCCGAGCTGCAGAACTCAACATTAATATGTGCATTGAATGTTTTACTCAGCAGAGGTGAATATGGTACCACCCAACGATTGTCAATGTCACTTTCTGCGTTGTTGATATTTAGCGTGAATGATTGTCCACCATTATCAGTATTTCTTTGACGATATATTGGATATCCGTCGACGTTTGTGATCGTGTCATTGGTGAAATCTTTAGGAAAACACTTTGTACATTTTCCATTTGCCATGCAAGGCGACAAACGATTCAGAACACCACATGGGCCATGGATCATGTTTGCGGTAACAATATCAAACAGTAGTTGATCAGTAGACAGATCTGGAATTTCCGCGGAAATTACACTATCGATTTCCTCAGGGCGTATTTTGTCAACTAACTAAATCAAAATGTGTGCATGAGGTAATCCTCGCTTTTGCCATTCAACCGAATACATCCAGCAATGTGTGGGACCGAATATATTTAATTTTGTAATGAAGCTCAATTAAAGATTTCAGTTTTTGTTTAAACACACGGGCTGTAATGTCATGGCGATGCATTGCGTTTTGGCCTGGCAATAGCAAAGATGTAATCTCCTGCCACTTTGGATTAAACGTAAACGTGATAAATAAACACGGTTGTCCGTATTCTCCTACGAAAGTCATAGCATCCTGTATATATTCTTGCATATGACGTGGACTGGCTACGTACGATGATGGTAATATAATAGAGTTACCGATTTCGGCGGTGTTAGCGTTGCTCATGATAGCGTCTCGCAAGTGAATGTATTCTTCCGCACGCAGCTTCTGTTGATTGTGTCGCAGGAATCGCTCTCTACCTTCGCGTACACGTCGACCATGAATTGTTGGCACAGCTCACGGCATCACAGTATGACGTTGTCCTGACCACGTCGAATCATCATACGATACGCATAAAAATCCATCGAGCTCACTTTTTTGTTTGTTTCGGCTCCTGAAACAACATATTCATGAATAATATTTATACAAAATGAGTAATGATGTTCATAATGAATAAAGTACCTGTGGCGAGATCTCTTTGTTTTATGTTTATGAAATATCCGTCTTCCAGGTTATTGTTTCTTCTTCCAATTAAAACTTCTCGCGTCGCTGTGCGGTCTCCAACCATGATTCCAGCAACTTCGTCAACAAAAGGTGAATTGAATCTACGCACGTGCTCTCCAGCTGTTGTTTTATCTGGGTTGATGACAATAGCGTCATTGTCACTTTGCAGTTCGTGCATGTGTGATGTGAAGAACTTCAATAATTCATTGTGCTCATTCAATAGAGCGTCCAGCTCGCCGACGATGCGCCTGGCTTCAGGAGAATTAAGATTATTGTAGTCGCAACGTGCATCCACGCGATTGGCGAGTGCACGGTCGGTGTCCGCAAGATTGATGTCCTCACCGTAGATTTGTAAAAATTTATACGGTTCGTTTGGCATTGGCAGCAATGAACCCAGTTTGTGGTACACTTGGCCTTTGATTTTGAAGGTTGAATTGTTGCCGCAGTATTGTGAACTATTTCTGTTGCTCTGAATGATTTCATGAATGAATCTGCGAATGAACTTCAGGAACATGTTAGAATCTGGATCCGTGCCGATGAGTAAGCCGTTCAATGGTTCTGGTTGTGTTTAAATTTATGGTAGTTGCACTTTTCCTGATGTGCAGCACATGCCGGCTGTCTCATGTTTGAATTTGAGCGCATGACAATGGAACATTCCTTGTCCATAGCACCAATCTGCACTTTCGGATGAGCGGAATTATCAATATCTGGCTCGTACTCGAACGCGAGACGAAGGAACGAAGCGGATGTATATGCTCGATGCACTTGTTGACGTTATCGGTTATTTGCTCTGTTTGTTTCAATTGCAAACCAGCGCGTTTGTCTCCGTTGCAATTATTGTTGTTGATTTCGTTCAACTCGTGCCTGTTGTGATTGAGATGCACGCAACTGCGAAATACTCACACGCACATTTTCGTTATCTTGTTGGATTTGTCTCGCTGGAATTGTTCAGTGCAGCACACACACACACACACACACACACACACACACACACACACACACACACACACACACACACACGCACACACACACACACACACACACACACACACACACACAAATAAAAAAAATAGGATTTGAAAATTTCCTCTATAATTAGAAGAGCTTTTTATACGATTAATTGAACCTCGCTTAATAGAATTACTTACTTAATTGGTCTTAAAAAATGCACTTACAAATCAAACAATAAATTATTACAGGCGTATTTCTTTTTTTACTTTTTTTAAAGAATAATTTATTTTTGTTTCATAGTTACAAAAATTTGTTTATTTTGAATAAAATGTGTTCAATTTTTTTATGTAGGTATATACATAATGTATGTATTTAAAAAAAATAATTTTAAGTTGAAATTTCTCAAAAGAATATTTTATTTTGTACAGTGGTGCAATTAATCGGTTTTCGCTTAATTACATTGCTGCGTTATTTTATGTTACTGTGGTTAACTATAGTTAACTTCGATCGTTCTTTTAATTCAAAAAAGTTACTTCGAGTTAACTTTATGACGTCATAAAGTGTTGTGGACACTGTAGTTTAAAAAAAAAAAATACTAGAAAAAGAAAAACATTAGTATGTTTTGATTTTTTTTGAAATACAAATGCCTACCTACATGTTTATTTTTGTTCATAAATGTTTATTTTGGTTGGTATGTGCTTCTGCAACAGCAGCGAAGCTATTTGGGTTCGATGTCCTATTGCCATCCGAATGTAAGATCGCTGTGGAAATATAAAAGAAACATCAATTCATGTTTATTTAAAAATCTAATTAAACTAATTTTTGATACCCACTAATTGTTTTTTTTTTTGCTGAAATAGTGTTGAAATTGACCTAGGCCTTAGCATGCATCCCTGGACTATTGAAAGTTATTTTTTTGCTTATATCTGGAAATGAAGGTCATGTTATTAGAACTTACACTTTATTTACTTTTCATTAATTATTTTTGCTTACCTGGTTTTGATTTACCCTTTCGTTTCTTCTCTATTTTCCTTTTTATTTAATTATTTTATTTCCACCTCCAGTAGTCTTATTTGTTTTTGTTTGCTGCCGAACTTTTCGAGGCCATGTTAATAATTTTGTTTTGATTTGATTGTTGTTTCTCATGTTATCTCATGTATGGGATATATGTTTATCTTTTCTTGCACTGCCCGAAAAAGAATGATGGCCGATCTTCATGTGTTTTGTTTTAATAATGAAATGATAGATGGCGCTTATAGCTATCGTTCCATTTCTTAGCGATGTTAATGCTCCAAATGCAATTGATAAACAAACAGCACATCTAGACCTGTGACGTCAGTGGTCAACGGTGGCATAGTACATAGGTACACAGCTCCGAAGACTGAGCAAATCTGATGCGCGTATTCAAATACCGCATGATGTGTAGAAAGTTTTTCAAATAAAATTGGATTAAAGCTCAGCACCACTATAAAGGAGACTGATGATAGGGCTTGGCACCCCTTGAAATAGCTATATCTCTAGCCAAACAAAAATAAAACGAATTAAAATACCCAAAATTAATTCGTAAGCAATTGGTGGCAGCACCTTTAAGTTGTTGTTGTTGTTCAAAATTCAATGAAATTGACGGAATAAAGAATGGTCAAGTCTAATAAACTGACATTCTAGTATAAATAATACAATACAAATAATAATGAATTTTTTTTGTTTTTGTTTTTATTTCAATTGCCCGATGAGCAACGAACCTATTTGATTGGTGGTTGAAATGGTATGATTAATCCGTTGAACTGAGCGGGTTCGTGGAACGGATAGAATTTGAAATCTAAATATAATTCTATAACCAAAGTTGTAGCAACTGCCGCGCGCTTTAGACGGCAATTAAAGTGTACCAGTGGTTGAAATTTAAATTTTCAAATATTATGAAATAACAAAAAAGTCATTCCACAAGAAAATAATCAAATGGAAAAGAGAGTAATTAAAGTATTTTAAGCTAACTTTTATTGTGAACAAAGTAAGTTAATTGAGTGTGTTATAAATAACACATGAAGAACTAGGGCCTAGTGACTTACAACTCTCAACCATTCCTGTGTGCGTGTCTGCAGGAATAGAGGGGACCTACAGTTTATTGCCGAATCCGAACGGCTAACGAGCGGCACTTTTCTGTGACAGGAGATACTCTTGGAGGATTTGTCAATTCCTCGCAAGAGGCAGTAGCCGTTTTTTCTTTTAAATAAATAGGTGGCGAGGCTAGGGATCGAACCTTAGACCTCCGGCATGACAGTCCATCGCACTAACCATCACACCACGGCTACATCATTGAGTGTGTTAACCTGCAAAAAAAAAATGTGAAATAGGAAAAATACTTACAGAAGTACCTACCTACCTGCAAATAACACAAGTGTACCTACTTTAGCTACAAATATAATTACATGCGAGTGTAAAATCGCCCACATTTATTCATATCAAATTGGAATAGTTAATTGGTGAGTGAGATAAAAAAATGAAAAGTTAGAAAATGTTAAAATTATGAAAAGTAAAGTATATATTTCAAAATTAGATAAATTAAAGAAAAGAAAAATTTTTAAATATAGTTGCCTACATACACATACGTATATATGAAAAGTGATAGATTTTCTTTTTTTGTTCTTTTACAATTGGATTTAAAGCAGTTTGGCGATCACCGACTACCATATTAAGAGTCGGGATCGCCGCCAAATTTATTCCACGGATTTATCCAGAAGAATATTGTCCAGAAGATTATTCCGTTTATTAAGAAATCGATTTTTGATATTTTTGTTTAATATTTGTTTCCACCATGTACGAATTCGATGCAATATGTTGTCAGTCATTGAATCTTTGTATTTATCCCACAACGTGTCTGCTCGTCCCGGGAAACATGTAATCAACAGTATAGCGAATAGTAATCGAGTTTGTGTTGCTGTACAGCTCAATGCTGCTTCAGCAAGCATATCGTCCCAGTGATTGTCGTCTTCGAGCAAGCCGAGTGCAAGGCATGCATCTTTATACGTTGGATACTGTTGTCCATTCACTTTGCGTATATCTTGAAATGACAATGGGCCGGTAACACTAACCAACAACAGTCGCAGATAGAAGCACTCAATCTGCCTTGGACTGACTGTATATACTCGGCCCAAAGTGTTTGATTTGATAAGGCTGAGGCACGCATCAATTGGTGTACCTTGCTTGCGGGGAATCCATTTTTTTGTTTGATTCCATGTAAAATAGCGTGGTACTTCAGAATAGAGTAGTGTTCGTGCAAAGGCACCGAAAGTATCCGCAGGGTCACACAATTCGAAAAATTCGGTGAGTGTAGTTTTTGGTGGATTCAGTGCACGCTCAATTGCTGTCTCGTTGGTGAAAATTATGCGCTGGCCGTTTTCAAGATAGACAGCTAAATGTATAACTGCTGGGTCGCGTTCATGAATTGGGAATCCAAAGATTCGCCAGACAGCTTCATTGGAGCTGATGTACCGGCCAATTTGGTAGCGCATTATTTCATCATTGTCATTCAATCGAGGAGTGTTCACACCAGTATTCTGAATTTTAAAAAAAAACATATCGCTGCCTTTATTCACATACTTGCAAATGTATTTTATTGACTTCGCCGAGCTGCAGAACTCAACATTAATATGTGCATTGAATGTTTTACTCAGCAGAGGTGAATATGGTACCACCCAACGATTGTCAATGTCATTTTCTGCGTTGTTGATATTTAGCGTGAATGATTGTCCACCATTATCAGTATTTCTTCGACGATATATTGGATATCCGTCGACGTTTGTGATCGTGTCATTGGTGAAATCTTTAGGAAAACACTTTGTACATTTTCCATTTGCCATGCAAGGCGACAAACGATTCAGAACACCACATGGGTCATGAATCATGTTTGCGGTAACAATATCAAACAGTAGTTGATCAGTAGACAGATCTGGAATTTCCGCGGAAATTACACTATCGATTTCCTCAGGGCGTATTTTGTCAACTAACTAAATCAAAATGTGTGCATGAGGTAATCCTCGCTTTTGCCATTCAACCGAATACATCCAGCAATGTGTGGGACCGAATATATTTAATTTTGTAATGAAGCTCAATTAAAGATTTCAGTTTTTGTTTAAACACACGGGCTGTAATGTCATGGCGATGCATTGCGTTTTGGCCTGGCAATAGCAAAGATGTAATCCCCTGCCACTTTGGATTAAACGTAAACGTGATAAATAAACACGGTTGTCCGTATTCTCCCACGAAAGTCATAGCATCCTGTATATATTTTTGCATATGACGTGGACTGCCTACGTACGATGATGGTAATATAATAGAGTTACCGATTTCGGCGGTGTTAGCGTTGCTCATGATAGCGTCTCGCAAGTGAATGTATTCTTCCGCACGCAGCTTCTGTTGATTGTGTCGCAGGAATCGCTCTCTACCTTCGCGTACACGTCGACCATGAATTGTTGGCACAGCTCACGGCATCACAGTATGACGTTGTCCTGACCACGTCGAATCATCATACGATACGCATAAAAATCCATCGAGCTCACTTTTTTGTTTGTTTCGGCTCCTGAAACAACATATTCATGAATAATATTTATACAAAATGAGTAATGATGTTCATAATGAATAAAGTACCTATGGCGAGATCTCGTTGTTTTATGTTTATGCAATATCCGTCTTCCAGGTTATTGTTTCTTCTTCCAATTAAAACTTCTCGCGTCGCTGTGCGGTCTCCATCCATGATTCCAGCAACTTCGTCAACAACAGGTGAATTGAATCTACGCACGTGCTCTCCAGCTGGTGTTTTATCTGGGTTGATGACAATAGCGTCATTGTCACTTTGCAGTTCGTGCATGTGTGATGTGAAGAACTTCAATAATTCATTGTGCTCATTCAATAGAGCGTCCAGCTCGCCGACGATGCGCCTGGCTTCAGGAGAATTAAGATTATTGTAGTCGCAACGTGCATCCACGCGATTGGCGAGTGCACGGTCGGTGTCCGCAAGATTGATGTCCTCACCGTAGATTTGTAAAAATTTATACGGTTCGTTTGGCATTGGCAGCAATGAACCCAGTTTGTGGTACACTTGGCCTTTGATTTTGAAGGTTGAATTGTTGCCGCAGTATTCTGAACTATTTCTGTTGCTCTGAAAGATTTCATGAATGAATCTGCGAATGAACTTCAGGAACATGTTAGAATCTGGATCCGTGCCGATGAGTAAGCCGTTCAATGGTTCTGGTTGTGTTTAAATTTATGGTAGTTGCACTTTTCCTGATGTGCAGCACACGCCGGCTGTCTCATGTTTGAATTTGAGCGCATGACAATGGAACATTCCTTGTCCATAGCACCAATCTGCACTTTCGGATGAGCGGAATTATCAATATCTGGCTCGTACTCGAACGCGAGACGAAGGAACGAAGCGGATGTATATGCTCGATGCACTTGTTGACGTTATCGGTTATTTGCTCTGTTTGTTTCAATTGCAAACCAGCGCGTTTGTCTCCGTTGCAATTATTGTTGTTGATTTCGTTCAACTCGTGCCTGTTGTGATTGAGATGCACGCAACTGCGAAATACTCACACGCACATTTTCGTTATCTTGTTGGATTTGTCTCGCTGGAATTGTTCAGTGCAGCACACACACACACACACACACACGCACACACACACACACACACACACACACACACACACACACACACACACACACACACACACACACACAAACACACACAAATAAAAAAAAATAGGATTTGAAAATTTCCTCTATAATTAGAAGAGCTTTTTATACGATTAATTGAACCTCGCTTAATATAATTACTTACTTAATTGGTCTTAAAAAATGCACTTACAAATCAAACAATAAATTATTACAGGCGTATTTCTTTTTTTACTTTTTTTAAAGAATAATTTATTTTTGTTTCATAGTTACAAAAATTTGTTTATTTTGAATAAAATGTGTTCAATTTTTTTATGTAGGTATATACATAATGTATGTATTTAAAAAAAATTATTTTAAGTTGAAATTTCTCAAAAGAATATTTTATTTTGCAATTAATCGGTTTTCGCTTAATTACATTGCTGCGTTATTTTATGTTACTGTGGTTAACTATAGTTAACTTCGATCGTTCTTTTAATTCAAAAAAGTTACTTCGAGTTAACTTTATGACGTCATAAACTGTTGTGGACACTGTAGTTTAAAAAAAAAAAATACTAGAAAAAGAAAAACATTAGTATGTTTTGATTTTTTTTTTTTGAAATACAAATGCCTACCTACATGTTTATTTTTGTTCATAAATGTTTATTTTGGTTGGTATGTGCTTCTGCAACAGCAGCGAAGGTATTTGGGTTCGATGTCCTATTGCCATCCGAATGTAAGATCGCTGTGGAAATATAAAAGAAACATCAATTCATGTTTATTTAAAAATCTAATTAAACTAATTTTTGATACCCACTAATTGTTTTTTTTTTTGCTGAAATAGTGTTGAAATTGACCGAGGCCTTAGCATGCA
Source organism: Epistrophella euchroma (assembly GCA_947049315.1). Taxonomy (NCBI): domain Eukaryota; kingdom Metazoa; phylum Arthropoda; class Insecta; order Diptera; family Syrphidae; genus Epistrophella; species Epistrophella euchroma. The sequence goes on along the minus strand of OX346245.1, from coordinate 73,067,368 downwards.
TCCCTGGACTATTGAAAGTTACTTTTTTGCTTATATCTGGAAATGAAGGTCATGTTATTAGAACTTACACTTTATTTACTTTTCATTAAATATTTTTGCTTACCTGGTTTTGATTTACCCTTTCGTTTCTTCTCTATTTTCCTTTTTATTTAATTATTTTATTTCCACCTCCAGTAGTCTTATTTGTTTTTGTTTGCTGCCGAACTTTTCGAGGCCATGTTAATAATTTTGTTTTGATTTGATTGTTGTTTCTCATGTTATCTCATGTATGGGATATATGTTTATCTTTTCTTGCACTGCCCGAAAAAGAATGATGGCCGATCTTCATGTGTTTTGTTTTAATAATGAAATGATAGATGGCGCTTATAGCTATCGTTCCATTTCTTAGCGATGTTAAGAAATGAATTTTTTTGTTTTTGTTTTTATTTCAATTGCCCGATGAGCAACGAACCTATTTGATTGGTGGTTGAAATGGTATGATTAATCCGTTGAACTGAGCGGGTTCGTGGAACGGATAGAATTTGAAATCTAAATATAATTCTATAACCAAAGTTGTAGCAACTGCCGCGCGCTTTAGACGGAAATTAAAGTGTACCAGTGGTTGAAATTTAAATTTTCAAATATTATGAAATAACAAAAAAGTCATTCCACAAGAAAATAATCAAATGGAAAAGAGAGTAATTAAAGTATTTTAAGCTAACTTTTATTGTGAACAAAGTAAGTTAATTGAGTGTGTTATAAATAACACATGAAGAACTAGGGCCTAGTGACTTACAACTCTCAACCATTCCTGTGTGCGTGTCTGCAGGAATAGAGGGGACCTACAGTTTATTGCCGAATCCGAACGGCTAACGAGCGGCACTTTTCTGTGACAGGAGATACTCTTGGAGGATTTGTCAATTCCTCGCAAGAGGCAGTAGCCGTTTTTTCTTTTAAATAAATAGGTGGCGAGGCTAGGGATCGAACCTTAGACCTCCGGCATGACAGTCCATCGCACTAACCATCACGCCACGGCTACATCATTGAGTGTGTTAACCTGCAAAAAAAAATGTGAAATAGGAAAAATACTTACAGAAGTACCTACCTACCTGCAAATAACACAAGTGTACCTACTTTAGCTACAAATATAATTACATGCGAGTGTAAAATCGCCCACATTTATTCATATCAAATTGGAATAGTTAATTGGTGAGTGAGATAAAAAAATGAAAAGTTAGGAAATGTTAAAATTATGAAAAGTAAAGTATATATTTCAAAATTAGATAAATTAAAGAAAAGAAAAATTTTTAAATATAGTTGCCTACATACACATACGTATATATGAAAAGTGATAGATTTTCTTTTTTTGTTCTTTTACAATTGGATTTAAAGCAGTTTGGCGATCACCGACTACCATATTAAGAGTCGGGATCGCCGCCAAATTTATTCCACGGATTTATCCAGAAGAATATTGTCCAGAAGATTATTCCGTTTATTAAGAAATCGATTTTTGATATTTTTGTTTAATATTTGTTTCCACCATGTACGAATTCGATGCAATATGTTGTCAGTCATTGAATCTTTGTATTTATCCCACAACGTGTCTGCTCGTCCCGGGAAACATGTAATCAACAGTATAGCGAATAGTAATCAAGTTTGTGTTGCTGTACAGCTCAATGCTGCTTCAGCAAGCATATCGTCCCAGTGATTGTCGTCTTCGAGCAAGCCGAGTGCAAGCCATGCATCTTTATACGTTGGATACTGTTGTCCATTCACTTTGCGTATATCTTGAAATGACAATGGGCCAGTAACACTAACCAACAACAGTCGCAGATAGAAGCACTCAGTCTGCCTTGGACTGACTGTATATACTCGGCCCAAAGTGTTTGATTTGAAAAGGCTGAGGCACGCATCAATTGGTGTACCTTGCTTGCGGGGAATCCATTTTTTTGTTTGATTCCATGTAAAATAGCGTGGTACTTCAGAATAGAGTAGTGTTCGTGCAAAGGCACCGAAAGTATCCGCAGGGTCACACAATTCGAAAAATTCGGTGAGTGTAGTTTTTGGTGGATTCAGTGCACGCTCAATTGCTGTCTCGTTGGTGAAAATTATGCGCTGGCCGTTTTCAAGATAGACAGCTAAATGTATAACTGCTGGGTCGCGTTCATGAATTGGGAATCCAAAGATTCGCCAGACAGCTTCATTGGAGCTGATGTACCGGCCAATTTGGTAGCGCATTATTTCATCATTGTCATTCAATCGAGGAGTGTTCACACCAGTATTCTGAATTTTAAAAATAGCCATATCGCTGCCTTTATTCACATACTTGCAAATGTATTTTATTGACTTCGCCGAGCTGCAGAACTCAACATTAATATGTGCATTGAATGTTTTACTCAGCAGAGGTGAATATGGTACCACCCAACGATTGTCCACCATTATCAGTATTTCTTCGACGATATATTGGATATCCGTCGACGTTTGTGATCGTGTCATTGGTGAAATCTTTAGGAAAACACTTTGTACATTTTCCATTTGCCATGTAAGGCGACAAACGATTCAGAACACCACATGGGTCATGAATCATGTTTGCGATAACAATATCAAACAGTAGTTGATCAGTAGACAGATCTGGAATTTCCGCGGAAATTACACTATCGATTTCCTCAGGGCGTATTTTGTCAACTAACCAAATCAAAATGTGTGCATGAGGTAATCCTCGCTTTTGCCATTCAACCGAATACATCCAGCAATGTGTGGGACCGAATATATTTAATTTTGTAATGAAGCTCAATTAAAGATTTCAGTTTTTGTTTAAACACACGAGCTGTAATGTCATGGCGATGCATTGCGTTTTGGCCTGGCAATAGCAAAGATGTAATCTCCTGCCACTTTGGATTAAACGTAAACGTGATAAATAAACACGGTTGTCTTTATTCTCCCACGAAATATATCTCCCACTGTATATATTCTTGCATATGACGTGGACTGCCTACGTACGATGATGGTAATATAATAGAGTTACCGATTTCGGCGGTGTTAGCGTTGCTCATGATAGCGTCTCGCAAGTGTATGTATTCTTCCGCACGCAGCTTCTGTTGATTGTGTCGCAGGAATCGCTCTCTACCTTCGCGTACACGTCGACCATGAATTGTTGGCACAGCTCACGGCATCACAGTATGACGTTGTCCTGACCACGTCGAATCATCATACGATACGCATAAAAATCCATCGAGCTCACTTTTTTGTTTGTTTCGGCTCCTGAAACAACATATTCATGAATAATATTTATACAAAATGAGTAATGATGTTCATAATGAATAAAGTACCTGTGGCGAGATCTCGTTGTTTTATGTTTATGCAATATCCGTCTTCCAGGTTATTGTTTCTTCTTCCAATTCAAACTTCTCGCGTCGCTGTGCGGTCTCCATCCATGATTCCAGCAACTTCGTCAACAACAGGTGAATTGAATCTACGCACGTGCTCTCCAGCTGGTGTTTTATCTGGGTTGACGACAATAGCGTCATTGTCACTTTGCAGTTCGTGCATGTGTGATGTGAAGAACTTCAATAATTCATTGTGCTCATTCAATAGAGCGTCCAGCTCGCCGACGATGCGCCTGGCTTCAGGAGAATTAAGATTATTGTAGTCGCAACGTGCATCCACGCGATTGGCGAGTGCACGGTCGGTGTCCGCAAGATTGATGTCCTCACCGTAGATTTGTAAAAATTTATACGGTTCGTTTGGCATTGGCAGCAATGAACCCAGTTTGTGGTACACTTGGCCTTTGATTTTGAAGGTTGAATTGTTGCCGCAGTATTGTGAACTATTTCTGTTGCTCTGAATGATTTCATGAATGAATCTGCGAATGAACTTCAGGAACATGTTAGAATCTGGATCCGTGCTGATGAGTAAGCCGTTCAATGGTTCTGATTGTGTTTAAATTTATGGTAGTTGCACTTTTCCTGATGTGCAGCACATGCCGGCTGTCTCATGTTTGAATTTGAGCGCATGACAATGGAACATTCCTTGTCCATAGCACCAATCTGCACTTTCGGATGAGCGGAATTATCAATATCTGGCTCGTACTCGAACGCGAGACGAAGGAACGAAGCGGATGTATATGCTCGATGCACTTGTTGACGTTATCGGTTATTTGCTCTGTTTGTTTCAATTGCAAACCAGCGCGTTTGTCTCCGTTGCAATTATTGTTGTTGATTTCGTTCAACTCGTGCCTGTTGTGATTGAGATGCACGCAACTGCGAAATACTCACACGCACATTTTCGTTATCTTGTTGGATTTGTCTCGCTGGAATTGTTCAGTGCAGCAAACACACACACACACACGCACACACACACACACACACACACACACACACACACACACACACACACACACACACACACACACACACACACACACACACACACACACACACACACACACACACACACACACACACAAATAAAAAAAATAGGATTTAAAAATTTCCTCTATAATTAGAAGAGCTTTTTATACGATTAATTGAACCTCGCTTAATATAATTACTTACTTAATTGGTCTTAAAAAATGCACTTACAAATCAAACAATAAATTATTACAGGCGTATTTCTTTTTTTACTTTTTTTAAAGAATAATTTATTTTTGTTTCATAGTTACAAAAATTTGTTTATTTTGAATAAAATGTGTTCAATTTTTGTATGTAGGTATATACATAATGTATGTATTTAAAAAAAATTATTTTAAGTTGAAATTTCTCAAAAGAATATTTTATTTTGTACAGTGGTGCAATTAATCGGTTTTCGCTTAATTACATTGCTGCGTTATTTTATGTTACTGTGGTTAACTATAGTTAACTTCGATCGTTCTTTTAATTCAAAAAAGTTACTTCGAGTTAACTTTATGACGTCATAAAGTGTTGTGGACACTGTAGTTTTAAAAAAAAAATACTAGAAAAAGAAAAACATTAGTATGTTTTGATTTTTTTTTTTTTTTGAAATACAAATGCCTACCTACATGTTTATTTTTGTTCATAAATGTTTATTTTGGTTGGTATGTGCTTCTGCAACAGCAGCGAAGGTATTTGGGTTCGATGTCCTATTGCCATCCGAATGTAAGATCGCTGTGGAAATATAAAAGAAACATCAATTCATGTTTATTTAAAAATCTAATTAAACTAATTTTTGATACCCACTAATTGTTTTTTTTTTTTGCTGAAATAGTGTTGAAATTGACCGAGGCCTTAGCATGCATCCCTGGACTATTGAAAGTTACTTTTTTGTTTATATCTGGAAATGAAGGTCATGTTATTAGAACTTACACTTTATTTACTTTTCATTAATTATTTTTGCTTACCTGGTTTTGATTTACCCTTTCGTTTCTTCTCTATTTTCCTTTTTATTTAATTATTTTATTTCCACCTCCAGTAGTCTTATTTGTTTTTGTTTGCTGCCGAACTTTTCGAGGCCATGTTAATAATTTTGTTTTGATTTGATTGTTGTTTCTCATGTTATCTCATGTATGGGATATATGTTTATCTTTTCTTGCACTGCCCGAAAAAGAATGATGGCCGATCTTCATGTGTTTTGTTTTAATAATGAAATGATAGATGGCGCTTATAGCTATCGTTCCATTTCTTAGCGATGTTAAGAAATGAATTTTTTTGTTTTTGTTTTTATTTCAATTGCCCGATGAGCAACGAACCTATTTGATTGGTGGTTGAAATGGTATGATTAATCCGTTGAACTGAGCGGGTTCGTGGAACGGATAGAATTTGAAATCTAAATATAATTCTATAACCAAAGTTGTAGCAACTGCCGCGCGCTTTAGACGGCAATTTAAGTGTACCAGTGGTTGAAATTTAAATTTTCAAATATTATGAAATAACAAAAAAGTCATTCCACAAGAAAATAATCAAATGGAAAAGAGAGTAATTAAAGTATTTTAAGCTAACTTTTATTGTGAACAAAGTAAGTTAATTGAGTGTGTTATAAATAACACATGAAGAACTAGGGCCTAGTGACTTACAACTCTCAACCATTCCTGTGTGCGTGTCTGCAGGAATAGAGGGGACCTACAGTTTATTGCCGAATCCGAACGGCTAACGAGCGGCACTTTTCTGTGACAGGAGATACTCTTGGAGGATTTGTCAATTCCTCGCAAGAGGCAGTAGCCGTTTTTTCTTTTAAATAAATAGGTGGCGAGGCTAGGGATCGAACCTTAGACCTCCGGCATGACAGTCCATCGCACTAACTATCACGCCACGGCTACATCATTGAGTGTGTTAACCTGCAAAAAAAAATGTGAAATAGGAAAAATACTTACAGAAGTACCTACATACCTGCAAATAACACAAGTGTACCTACTTTAGCTACAAATATAATTACATGCGAGTGTAAAATCGCCCACATTTATTCATATCAAATTGGAATAGTTAATTGGTGAGTGAGATAAAAAAATGAAAAGTTAGGAAATGTTAAAATTATGAAAAGTAAAGTATATATTTCAAAATTAGATAAATTAAAGAAAAGAAAAATTTTTAAATATAGTTGCCTACATACACATACGTATATATGAAAAGTGATAGATTTTCTTTTTTTGTTCTTTTACAATTGGATTTAAAGCAGTTTGGCGATCACCGACTACCATATTAAGAGTCGGGATCGCCCCCAAATTTATTCCACGGATTTATCCAGAAGAATATTGTCCAGAAGATTATTCCGTTTATTAAGAAATCGATTTTTGATATTTTTGTTTAATATTTGTTTCCACCATGTACGAATTCGATGCAATATGTTGTCAGTCATTGAATCTTTGTATTTATCCCACAACGTGTCTGCTCGTCCCGGGAAACATGTAATCAACAGTATAGCGAATAGTAATCGAGTTTGTGTTGCTGTACAGCTCAATGCTGCTTCAGCAAGCATATCGTCCCAGTGATTGTCGTCTTCGAGCAAGCCGAGTGCAAGCCATGCATCTTTATACGTTGGATACTGTTGTCCATTCACTTTGCGTATATCTTGAAATGACAATGGGCCGGTAACACTAACCAACAACAGTCGCAGATAGAAGCACTCAGTCTGCCTTGGACTGACTGTATATACTCGGCCCAAAGTGTTTGATTTGAAAAGGCTGAGGCACGATCAATTGGTGTACCTTGCTTGCGGGGAATCCATTTTTTTGTTTGATTCCATGTAAAATAGCGTGGTACTTCAGAATAGAGTAGTGTTCGTGCAAAGGCACCGAAAGTATCCGCAGGGTCACACAATTCGAAAAATTCGGTGAGTGTAGTTTTTGGTGGATTCAGTGCACGCTCAATTGCTGTCTCGTTGGTGAAAATTATGCGCTGGCCGTTTTCAAGATAGACAGCTAAATGTATAACTGCTGGGTCGCGTTCATGAATTGGGAATCCAAAGATTCGCCAGACAGCTTCATTGGAGCTGATGTACCGGCCAATTTGGTAGCGCATTATTTCATCATTGTCATTCAATCGAGGAGTGTTCACACCAGTATTCTGAATTTTAAAAATAGCCATATCGCTGCCTTTATTCACATACTTGCAAATGTATTTTATTGACTTCGCCGAGCTGCAGAACTCAACATTAATATGTGCATTGAATGTTTTACTCAGCAGAGGTGAATATGGTACCACCCAACGATTGTCAATGTCATTTTCTGCGTTGTTGATATTAAGCGTGAATGATTGTCCACCATTATCAGTATTTCTTCGACGATATATTGGATATCCGTCGACGTTTGTGATCGTGTCATTGGTGAAATCTTTAGGAAAACACTTTGTACATTTTCCATTTGCCATGTAAGGCGACAAACGATTCAGAACACCACATGGGTCCTGAATCATGTTTGCGGTAACAATATCAAACAGTAGTTGATCAGTAGACAGATCTGGAATTTCCGCGGAAATTACACTATCGATTTCCTCAGGGCGTATTTTGTCAACTAACCAAATCAAAATGTGTGCATGAGGTAATCCTCGCTTTTGCCATTCAACCGAATACATCCAGCAATGTGTGGGACCGAATAGCTATATTTAATTTTGTAATGAAGCTCAATTAAAGATTTCAGTTTTTGTTTAAACACACGGGCTGTAATGTCATGGCGATGCATTGCGTTTTGGCCTGGCAATAGCAAAGATGTAATCTCCTGCCACTTTGGATTAAACGTAAACGTGATAAATAAACACGGTTGTCCGTGTCCGTATTCTCCCACGAAAGTCATAGCATCCTGTATATATTCTTGCATATGACGTGGACTGCCTACGTACGATGATGGTAATATAATAGAGTTACCGATTTCGGCGGTGTTAGCGTTGCTCATGATAGCGTCTCGCAAGTGAATGTATTCTTCCGCACGCAGCTTCTGTTGATTGTGTCGCAGGAATCGCTCTCTACCTTCGCGTACACGTCGACCATGAATTGTTGGCACAGCTCACGGCATCACAGTATGACGTTGTCCTGACCACGTCGAATCATCATACGATACGCATACAAATCCATCGAGCTCACTTTTTTGTTTGTTTCGGCTCCTGAAACAACATATTCATGAATAATATTTATACAAAATGAGTAATGATGTTCATAATGAATAAAGTACCTGTGGCGAGATCTCTTTGTTTTATGTTTATGCAATATCCGTCTTCCAGGTTATTGTTTCTTCTTCCAATTAAAACTTCTCGCGTCGCTGTGCGGTCTCCAACCATGATTCCAGCAACTTCGTCAACAAAAGGTGATTGAATCTACGCACGTGCTCTCCAGCTGTTGTTTTATCTGGGTTGATGACAATAGCGTCATTGTCACTTTGCAGTTCGTGCATGTGTGATGTGAAGAACTTCAATAATTCATTGTGCTCATTCAATAGAGCGTCCAGCTCGCCGACGATGCGCCTGGCTTCAGGAGAATTAAGATTATTGTAGTCGCAACGTGCATCCACGCGATTGGCGAGTGCACGGTCGGTGTCCGCAAGATTGATGTCCTCACCGTAGATTTGTAAAAATTTATACGGTTCGTTTGGCATTGGCAGCAATGAACCCAGTTTGTGGTACACTTGGCCTTTGATTTTGAAGGTTGAATTGTTGCCGCAGTATTGTGAACTATTTCTGTTGCTCTGAATGATTTCATGAATGAATCTGCGAATGAACTTCAGGAACATGTTAGAATCTGGATCCGTGCCGATGAGTAAGCCGTTCAATGGTTCTGGTTGTGTTTAAATTTATGGTAGTTGCACTTTTCCTGATGTGCAGCACATGCCGGCTGTCTCATGTTTGAATTTGAGCGCATAACAATGGAACATTCCTTGTCCATAGCACCAATCTGCACTTTCGGATGAGCGGAATTATCAATATCTGGCTCGTACTCGAACGCGAGACGAAGGAACGAAGCGGATGTATATGCTCGATGCACTTGTTGACGTTATCGGTTATTTGCTCTGTTTGTTTCAATTGCAAACCAACGCGTTTGTCTCCGTTGCAATTATTGTTGTTGATTTCGTTCAACTCGTGCCTGTTGTGATTGAGATGCACGCAACTGCGAAATACTCACACGCACATTTTCGTTATCTTGTTGGATTTGTCTCGCTGGAATTGTTCAGTGCAGCACACACACACACACACACACGCACACGCACACACACACACACACACACACATACACACACACACACACACACACACACACACACACACACAAACACACACAAATAAAAAAAATAGAATTTGAAAATTTCCTCTATAATTAGAAGAGCTTTTTATACGATTAATTGAACCTCGCTTAATATATTTAGTTACTTAATTGGTTTTAAAAAATGCACTTACAAATCAAACAATAAATTATTACAGGCGTATTTCTTTTTTTACTTTTTTTAAAGAATAATTTATTTTTGTTTCATAGTTACAAAAATTTGTTTATTTTGAATAAAATGTGTTCAATTTTTTTATGTAGGTATATACATAATGTATGTATTTAAAAAAAATAATTTTAAGTTGAAATTTCTCAAAAGAATATTTTATTTTGGACAGTGGTGCAATTAATCGGTTTTCGCTTAATTACATTGCTGCGTTATTTTATGTTACTGTGGTTAACTATAGTTAACTTCGATCGTTCTTTTAATTCAAAAAAGTTACTTCGAGTTAACTTTATGACGTCATAAAGTGTTGTGGACACTGTAGTTTAAAAAAAAAAATACTAGAAAAAGAAAAACATTAGTATGTTTTGATTTTTTTTTTTTTGAAATACAAATGCCTACCTACATGTTTATTTTTGTTCATAAATGTTTATTTTGGTTGGTATGTGCTTCTGCAACAGCAGCGAAGGTATTTGGGTTCGATGTCCTATTGCCATCCGAATGTAAGATCGCTGTGGAAATATAAAAGAAACATCAATTCATGTTTATTTAAAAATCTAATTAAACTAATTTTTGATACCCACTAATTGTTTTTTTTTTTGCTGAAATAGTGTTGAAATTGACCGAGGCCTTAGCATGCATCCCTGGACTATTGAAAGTTACTTTTTTGCTTATATCTGGAAATGAAGGTCATGTTATTAGAACTTACACTTTATTTACTTTTCATTAATTATTTTTGCTTACCTGGTTTTGATTTACCCTTTCGTTTCTTCTCTATTTTCCTTTTTATTTAATTATTTTATTTCCACCTCCAGTAGTCTTATTTTTTTTTGTTTGCTGCCGAACTTTTCGAGGCCATGTTAATAATTTTGTTTTGATTTGATTGTTGTTTCTCATGTTATCTTATGTATGGGATATATGTTTATCTTTTCTTGCACTGCCCGAAAAAGAATGATGGCCGATCTTCATGTGTTTTGTTTTAATAATGAAATGATAGATGGCGCTTATAGCTATCGTTCCATTTCTTAGCGATGTTAAGAAATGAATTTTTTTGTTTTTGTTTTTATTTCAATTGCCCGATGAGCAACGAACCTATTTGATTGGTGGTTGAAATGGTATGATTAATCCGCTGAACTGAGCGGGTTCGTGGAACGGATAGAATTTGAAATCTAAATATAATTCTATAACCAAAGTTGTAGCAACTGCCGCGCGCTTTAGACGGCAATTAAAGTGTACCAGTGGTTGAAATTTAAATTTTCAAATATTATGAAATAACAAAAAAGTCATTCCACAAGAAAATAATCAAATGGAAAAGAGAGTAATTAAAGTATTTTAAGCTAACTTTTATTGTGAACAAAGTAAGTTAATTGAGTGTGTTATAAATAACACATGAAGAACTAGGGCCTAGTGACTTACAACTCTCAACCATTCCTGTGTGCGTGTCTGCAGGAATAGAGGGGACCTACAGTTTATTGCCGAATCCGAACGGCTAACGAGCGGCACTTTTCTGTGACAGGAGATACTCTTGGAGGATTTGTCAATTCCTCGCAAGAGGCAGTAGCCGTTTTTTCTTTTAAATAAATAGGTGGCGAGGCTAGGGATCGAACCTTAGACCTCCGGCATGACAGTCCATCGCACTAACCATCACGCCACGGCTACATCATTGAGTGTGTTAACCTGCAAAAAAAAAATGTGAAATAGGAAAAATACTTACAGAAGTACCTACCTACCTGCAAATAACACAGTGTACCTACTTTAGCTACAAATATAATTACATGCGAGTGTAAAATCGCCCACATTTATTCATATCAAATTGGAATAGTTAATTGGTGAGTGAGATAAAAAAATGAAAAGTTAGGAAATGTTAAAATTATGAAAAGTAAAGTATATATTTCAAAATTAGATAAATTAAAGAAAAGAAATTTTTTTAAATATAGTTGCCTACATACCGATACGTATATATGAAAAGTGATAGATTTTCTTTTTTTGTTCTTTTACAATTGGATTTAAAGCAGTTTGGCGATCACCGACTACCATATTAAGAGTCGGGATCGCCGCCAAATTTATTCCACGGATTTATCCAGAAGAATATTGTCCAGAAGATTATTCCGTTTATTAAGAAATCGATTTTTGATATTTTTGTTTAATATTTGTTTCCACCATGTACGAATTCGATGCAATATGTTGTCAGTCATTGAATCTTTGTATTTATCCCACAACGTGTCTGCTCGTCCCGGGAAACATGTAATCAACAGTATAGCGAATAGTAATCGAGTTTGTGTTGCTGTACAGCTCAATGCTGCTTCAGCAAGCATATCGTCCCAGTGATTGTCGTCTTCGAGCAAGCCGAGTGCAAGGCATGCATCTTTATACGTTGGATACTGTTGTCCATTCACTTTGCGTATATCTTGAAATGATAATGGGCCGGTAACACTAACCAACAACAGTCGCAGATAGAAGCACTCAGTCTGCCTTGGACTGACTGTATATACTCGGCCCAAAGTGTTTGATTTGAAAAGGCTGAGACACGCATCAATTGGTGTACCTTGCTTGCGGGGAATCCATTTTTTTGTTTGATTCCATGTAAAATAGCGTGGTACTTCAGAATAGAGTAGTGTTCGTGCAAAGGCACCGAAAGTATCCGCAGGGTCACACAATTCGAAAAATTCGGTGAGTGTAGTTTTTGGTGGATTCAGTGCACGCTCAATTGCTGTCTCGTTGGTGAAAATTATGCGCTGGCCGTTTTCAAGATAGACAGCTAAATGTATAACTTCTGGGTCGCGTTCATGAATTGGGAATCCAAAGATTCGCCAGACAGCTTCATTGGAGCTGATGTACCGGCCAATTTGGTAGCGCATTATTTCATCATTGTCATTCAATCGAGGAGTGTTCACACCAGTATTCTGAATTTTAAAAATAGCCATATCGCTGCCTTTATTCACATACTTGCAAATGTATTTTATTGACTTCGCCGAGCTGCAGAACTCAACATTAATATGAGCATTGAATAGGTGAATATGCTTATATCTGGAAATGAAGGTCATGTTATTAGAACTTACACTTTATTTACTTTTCATTAATTATTTTTGCTTACCTGGTTTTGATTTACCCTTTCGTTTCTTCTCTATTTTCCTTTTTATTTAATTATTTTATTTCCACCTCCAGTAGTCTTATTTTTTTTTGTTTGCTGCCGAACTTTTCGAGGCCATGTTAATAATTTTGTTTTGATTTGATTGTTGTTTCTCATGTTATCTCATGTATGGGATATATGTTTATCTTTTCTTGCACTGCCCGAAAAAGAATGATGGCCGATCTTCATGTGTTTTGTTTTAATAATGAAATGATAGATGGCGCTTATAGCTATCGTTCCATTTCTTAGCGATGTTAAGAAATGAATTTTTTTGTTTTTGTTTTTATTTCAATTGCCCGATGAGCAACGAACCTATTTGATTGGTGGTTGAAATGGTATGATTAATCCGTTGAACTGAGCGGGTTCGTGGAACGGATAGAATTTGAAATCTAAATATAATTCTATAACCAAAGTTGTAGCAACTGCCGCGCGCTTTAGACGGCAATTAAAGTGTACCAGTGGTTGAAATTTAAATTTTCAAATATTATGAAATAACAAAAAAGTCATTCCACAAGAAAATAATCAAATGGAAAAGAGAGTAATTAAAGTATTTTAAGCTAACTTTTATTGTGAACAAAGTAAGTTAATTGAGTGTGTTATAAATAACACATGAAGAACTAGGGCCTAGTGACTTACAACTCTCAACCATTCCTGTGTGCGTGTCTGCAGGAATAGAGGGGACCTACAGTTTATTGCCGAATCCGAACGGCTAACGAGCGGCACTTTTCTGTGACAGGAGATACTCTTGGAGGATTTGTCAATTCCTCGCAAGAGGCAGTAGCCATTTTTTCTTTTAAATAAATAGGTGGCGCGGCTAGGGATCGAACCTTAGACCTCCGGCATGACAGTCCATCGCACTAACCATCACGCCACGGCTACATCATTGAGTGTGTTAACCTGCAAAAAAAAATGTGAAATAGGAAAAATACTTACAGAAGTACCTACCTACCTGCAAATAACACAGTGTACCTACTTTAGCTACAAATATAATTACATGCGAGTGTAAAATCGCCCACATTTATTCATATCAAATTGGAATAGTTAATTGGTGAGTGAGATAAAAAAATGAAAAGTTAGGAAATGTTAAAATTATGAAAAGTAAAGTATATATTTCAAAATTAGATAAATTAAAGAAAAGAAAATTTTTTAAATATAGTTGCCTACATACACATACGTATATATGAAAAGTGATAGATTTTCTTTTTTTGTTCTTTTACAATTGGATTTAAAGCAGTTTGGCGATCACCGACTACCATATTAAGAGTCGGGATCGCCGCCAAATTTATTCCACGGATTTATCCAGAAGAATATTGTCCAGAAGATTATTCCGTTTATTAAGAAATCGATTTTTGATATTTTTGTTTAATATTTGTTTCCACCATGTACGAATTCGATGCAATATGTTGTCAGTCATTGAATCTTTGTATTTATCCCACAACGTGTCTGCTCGTCCCGGGAAACATGTAATCAACAGTATAGCGAATAGTAATCGAGTTTGTGTTGCTGTACAGCTCAATGCTGCTTCAGCAAGCATATCGTCCCAGTGATTGTCGTCTTCGAGCAAGCCGAGTGCAAGGCATGCATCTTTATACGTTGGATACTGTTGTCCATTCACTTTGCGTATATCTTGAAATGATAATGGGCCGGTAACACTAACCAACAACAGTCGCAGATAGAAGCACTCAGTCTGCCTTGGACTGACTGTATATACTCGGCCCAAAGTGTTTGATTTGAAAAGGCTGAGACACGCATCAATTGGTGTACCTTGCTTGCGGGGAATCCATTTTTTTGTTTGATTCCATGTAAAATAGCGTGGTACTTCAGAATAGAGTAGTGTTCGTGCAAAGGCACCGAAAGTATCCGCAGGGTCACACAATTCGAAAAATTCGGTGAGTGTAGTTTTTGGTGGATTCAGTGCACGCTCAATTGCTGTCTCGTTGGTGAAAATTATGCGCTGGCCGTTTTCAAGATAGACAGCTAAATGTATAACTTCTGGGTCGCGTTCATGAATTGGGAATCCAAAGATTCGCCAGACAGCTTCATTGGAGCTGATGTACCGGCCAATTTGGTAGCGCATTATTTCATCATTGTCATTCAATCGAGGAGTGTTCACACCAGTATTCTGAATTTTAAAAATAGCCATATCGCTGCCTTTATTCACATACTTGCAAATGTATTTTATTGACTTCGCCGAGCTGCAGAACTCAACATTAATATGAGCATTGAATAGGTGAATATGGTACCACCCAATGATTGTCAATGTCACTTTGTGCGTTGTTGATATTTAGCGTGAATGATTGTCCACCATTATCAGTATTTCTTCGACGATATATTGGATATCCGTCGACGTTTGTGATCGTGTCATTGGTGAAATCTTTAGGAAAACACTTTGTACATTTTCCATTTGCCATGCAAGGCGACAAACGATTCAGAACACCACATGGGCCATGGATCATGTTTGCGGTAACAATATCAAACAGTAGTTGATCAGTAGACAGATCTGGAATTTCCGCGGAAATTACACTATCGATTTCCTCAGGGCGTATTTTGTCAACTAACCAAATCAAAATGTGTGCATGAGGTAATCCTCGCTTTTGCCATTCAACCGAATACATCCAGCAATGTGTGGGACCGAATATATTTAATTTTGTAATGAAGCTCAATTAAAGATTTCAGTTTTTGTTTAAACACACGGGCTGTAATGTCATGGCGATGCATTGCGTTTTGGCCTGGCAATAGCAAAGATGTAATCTCCTGCCACTTTGGATTAAACGTAAACGTGATAAATAAACACGGTTGTCCTTATTCTCCCACGAAAGTCATAGCATCCTGTATATATTCTTGCATATGACGTGGACTGCCTACGTACGATGATGGTAATATAATAGAGTTACCGATTTCGGCGGTGTTAGCGTTGCTCATGATAGCGTCTCGCAAGTGAATGTATTCTTCCGCACGCAGCTTCTGTTGATTGTGTCGCAGGAATCGCTCTCTACCTTCGCGTACACGTCGACCATGAATTGTTGGCACAGCTCACGGCATCACAGTATGACGTTGTCCTGACCACTTCGAATCGTCATACGATACGCATAAAAATCCATCGAGCTCACTTTTTTGTTTGTTTCGGCTCCTGAAACAACATATTCATGAATAATATTTATACAAAATGAGTAATGATGTTCATAATGAATAAAGTACCTATGGCGAGATCTCGTTGTTTTATGTTTATGCAATATCCGTCTTCCAGGTTATTGTTTCTTCTTCCAATTAAAACTTCTCGCGTCGCTGTGCGGTCTCCATCCATGATTCCAGCAACTTCGTCAACAACAGTGAATTGAATCTACGCACGTGCTCTCCAGCTGGTGTTTTATCTGGGTTGATGACAATAGCGTCATTGTCACTTTGCAGTTCGTGCATGTGTGATGTGAAGAACTTCAATAATTCATTGTGCTCATTCAATAGAGCGTCCAGCTCGCCGACGATGCGCCTGGCTTCAGGAGAATTAAGATTATTGTAGTCGCAACGTGCATCCACGCGATTGGCGAGTACACGGTCGGTGTCCGCAAGATTGATGTCCTCACCGTAGATTTGTAAAAATTTATACGGTTCGTTTGGCATTGGCAGCAATGAACCCAGTTTGTGGTACACTTGGCCTTTGATTTTGAAGGTTGAATTGTTGCCGCAGTATTGTGAACTATTTCTGTTGCTCTGAATGATTTCATGAATGAATCTGCGAATGAACTTCAGGAACATGTTAGAATCTGGATCCGTGCCGATGAGTAAGCCGTTCAATGGTTCTGGTTGTGTTTAAATTTATGGTAGTTGCACTTTTCCTGATGTGCAACCACATGCCGGCTGTCTCATGTTTGAATTTGAGCGCATGACAATGGAACATTCCTTGTCCATAGCACCAATCTGCACTTTCGGATGAGCGGAATTATCAATATCTGGCTCGTACTCGAACGCGAGACGAAGGAACGAAGCGGATGTATATGCTCGATGCACTTGTTGACGTTATCGGTTATTTGCTCTGTTTGTTTCAATTGCAAACCAACGCGTTTGTCTCCGTTGCAATTATTGTTGTTGATTTCGTTCAACTCGTGCCTGTTGTGATTGAGATGCACGCAACTGCGAAATACTCACACGCACATTTTCGTTATCTTGTTGGATTTGTCTCGCTGGAATTGTTCAGTGCAGCACACACACACACACACACACACACACACACACACACACACACACACACACACACACACACACACACACACACACACACACACACACACACACACACATACACACACACACACACACACACACACACACACACACACACACACACACACACACACACACACAAACACACACAAATAAAAAAAAATAGGATTTGAAAATTTCCTCTATAATTAGAAGAGCTTTTTATACGATTAATTGAACCTCGCTTAATATAATTACTTACTTAATTGGTTTTAAAAAATGCACTTACAAATCAAACAATAAATTATTACAGGCGTATTTCTTTTTTTACTTTTTTTAAAGAATAATTTATTTTTGTTTCATAGTTACAAAAATTTGTTTATTTTGAATAAAATGTGTTCAATTTTTTTATGTAGGTATATACATAATGTATGTATTTAAAAAAAAATAATTTTAAGTTGAAATTTCTCAAAAGAATATTTTATTTTGTATAGTGGTGCAATTAATCGGTTTTCGCTTAATTACATTGCTGCGTTATTTTATGTTACTGTGGTTAACTATAGTTAACTTCGATCGTTCTTTTAATTCAAAAAAGTTACTTCGAGTTAACTTTATGACGTCATAAAGTGTTGTGGACACTGTAGTTTAACAAAAAAAAATACTAGAAAAAGAAAAACATTAGTATGTTTTGATTTTTTTTTTTTTTTGAAATACAAATGCCTACCTACATGTTTATTTTTGTTCATAAATGTTTATTTTGGTTGGTATGTGCTTCTGCAACAGCAGCGAAGGTATTTGGGTTCGATGTCCTATTGCCATCCGAATGTAAGATCGCTGTGGAAATATAAAAGAAACATCAATTCATGTTTATTTAAAAATCTAATTAAACTAATTTTTGATACCCACTAATTGTTTTTTTTTTTGCTGAAATAGTGTTGAAATTGACCGAGGCCTTAGCATGCATCCCTGGACTATTGAAAGTTACTTTTTTGCTTATATCTGGAAATGAAGGTCATGTTATTAGAACTTACACTTTATTTACTTTTCATTAATTATTTTTGCTTACCTGGTTTTGATTTACCCTTTCGTTTCTTCTCTATTTTCCTTTTTATTTAATTATTTTATTTCCACCTCCAGTTGTCTTATTTTTTTTTTGTTTGCTGCCGAACTTTTCGAGGCCATGTTAATAATTTTGTTTTGATTTGATTGTTGTTTCTCATGTTATCTCATGTATGGGATATATGTTTATCTTTTCTTGCACTGCCCGAAAAAGAATGATGGCCGATCTTCATGTGTTTTGTTTTAATAATGAAATGATAGATGGCGCTTATAGCTATCGTTCCATTTCTTAGCGATGTTAAGAAATGAATTTTTTTGTTTTTGTTTTTATTTCAATTGCCCGATGTGCAACGAACCTATTTGATTGGTGGTTGAAATGGTATGATTAATCCGTTGAACTGAGCGGGTTCGTGGAACGGATAGAATTTGAAATCTAAATATAATTCTATAACCAAAGTTGTAGCAACTGCCGCGCGCTTTAGACGGCAATTAAAGTGTACCAGTGGTTGAAATTTAAATTTTCAAATATTATGAAATAACAAAAAAGTCATTCCACAAGAAAATAATCAAATGGAAAAGAGAGTAATTAAAGTATTTTAAGCTAACTTTTATTGTGAACAAAGTAAGTTAATTGAGTGTGTTATAAATAACACATGAAGAACTAGGGCCTAGTGACTTACAACTCTCAACCATTCCTGTGTGCGTGTCTGCAGGAATAGAGGGGACCTACAGTTTATTGCCGAATCCGAACGGCTAACGAGCGGCACTTTTCTGTGACAGGAGATACTCTTGGAGGATTTGTCAATTCCTCGCAAGAGGCAGTAGCCGTTTTTTCTTTTAAATAAATAGGTGGCGAGGCTAGGGATCGAACCTTAGACCTCCGGCATGACAGTCCATCGCACTCGCACTAACCATCACGCCACGGCTACATCATTGAGTGTGTTAACCTGCAAAAAAAAATGTGAAATAGGAAAAATACTTACAGAAGTACCTACATACCTGCAAATAACACAAGTGTACCTACTTTAGCTACAAATATAATTACATGCGAGTGTAAAATCGCCCACATTTATTCATATCAAATTGGAATAGTTAATTGGTGAGTGAGATAAAAAAATGAAAAGTTAGGAAATGTTAAAATTATGAAAAGTAAAGTATATATTTCAAAATTAGATAAATTAAAGAAAAGAAAAATTTTTAAATATAGTTGCCTACATACACATACGTATATATGAAAAGTGATAGATTTTCTTTTTTTGTTCTTTTACAATTGGATTTAAAGCAGTTTGGCGATCACCGACTACCATATTAAGAGTCGGGATCGCCGCCAAATTTATTCCACGGTTTTATCCAGAAGAATATTGTCCAGAAGATTATTCCGTTTACTGGCTGAACAGAATAGAATGAGGGAACTGAAGACGCAGACGGAACTGGAAGAGTTGTCAAAAAGTGTCGTACGTTATTTTTTTTACATGCCCACAATGCAGCTGTACAGCTTTGAAGGTATTTTGAAGAAAAACAAAAGAATTATATTGTGTACAAGCTCAGAATTCACATTTTTTGTTTCCAATAATTTTCCTTTTAATAAATAATTTTTTTCGCGATACAAATAACCACAATATTTTTTTCCGACCCAAAAAGTTGTTTTTTTTCTTCATACAAATTGAAACGTCAAAAGTGCCGTACGTCAAAAGTTAAAAGTTGGTGAACTCTTCCGTCTGCGTCTCCGTATGCGTCTACGTCCCGTTGTGTTCGCAACATTGAATTTGCGTGTATTCAATATTTTGACAGCTATTCCGTCTCCGTTTCCGTCTGCGTCACCATTCTGTTCAGCCAGTTATTAAGAAATCGATTTTTGATATTTTTGTTTAATATTTGTTTCCACCATGTACGAATTCGATGCAATATGTTGTCAGTCATTGAATCTTTGTATTTATCCCACAACGTGTCTGCTCGTCCCGGGAAACATGTAATCAACAGTATAGCGAATAGTAATCGAGTTTGTGTTGCTGTACAGCTCAATGCTGCTTCAGCAAGCATATCGTCCCAGTGATTGTCGTCTTCGAGCAAGCCGAGTGCAAGGCATGCATCTTTATACGTTGGATACTGTTGTCCATTCAATTTGCGTATATCTTGAAATGACAATGGGCCGGTAACACTAACCAACAACAGTCGCAGATAGAAGCACTCAGTCTGCCTTGGACTGACTGTATATACTCGGCCCAAAGTGTTTGATTTGAAAAGGCTGAGGCACGCATCAATTGGTGTACCTTGCTTGCGGGGAATCCATTTTTTTGTTTGATTCCATGTAAAATAGCGTGGTACTTCAGAATAGAGTAGTGTTCGTGCAAAGGCACCGAAAGTATCCGCAGGGTCACACAATTCGAAAAATTCGGTGAGTGTAGTTTTTGGTGGATTTAGTGCACGCTCAATTGCTGTCTCGTTGGTGAAAATTATGCGCTGGCCGTTTTCAAGATAGACAGCTAAATGTATAACTTCTGGGTCGCGTTCATGAATTGGGAATCCAAAGATTCGCCAGACAGCTTCATTGGAGCTGATGTACCGGCCAATTTGGTAGCGCATTATTTCATCATTGTCATTCAATCGAGGAGTGTTCACACCAGTATTCTGAATTTTAAAAATAGCCATATCGCTGCCTTTATTCACATACTTGCAAATGTATTTTATTGACTTCGCCGAGCTGCAGAACTCAACATTAATATGAGCATTGAATAGGTGAATATGGTACCACCCAATGATTGTCAATGTCACTTTCTGCGTTGTTGATATTTAGCGTGAATGATTGTCCACCATTATCAGTATTTCTTCGACGATATATTGGATATCCGTCGACGTTTGTGATCGTGTCATTGGTGAAATCTTTAGGAAAACACTTTGTACATTTTCCATTTGCCATGCAAGGCGACAAACGATTCAGAACACCACATGGGCCATGGATCATGTTTGCGGTAACAATATCAAACAGTAGTTTATCAGTAGACAGATCTGGAATTTCCGCGGAAATTACACTATCGATTTCCTCAGGGCGTATTTTGTCAACTAACCAAATCAAAATGTGTGCATGAGGTAATCCTCGCTTTTGCCATTCAACCGAATACATCCAGCAATGTGTGGGACCGAATATATTTAATTTTGTAATGAAGCTCAATTAAAGATTTCAGTTTCTGTTTAAACACACGGGCTGTAATGTCATGGCGATGCATTGCGTTTTGGCCTGGCAATAGCAAAGATGTAATCTCCTGCCACTTTGGATTAAACGTAAACGTGATAAATAAACACGGTTGTCCTTATTCTCCCACGAAAGTCATAGCATCCTGTATATATTCTTGCATATGACGTGGACTGCCTACGTACGATGATGGTAATATAATAGAGTTACCGATTTCGGCGGTGTTAGCGTTGCTCATGATAGCGTCTTGCAAGTGTATGTATTCTTCCGCACGCAGCTTCTGTTGATTGTGTCGCAGGAATCGCTCTCTACCTTCGCGTACACGTCGACCATGAATTGTTGGCACAGCTCACGGCATCACAGTATGACGTTGTCCTGACCACGTCGAATCATCATACGATACGCATAAAAATCCATCGAGCTCACTTTTTTGTTTGTTTCGGCTCCTGAAACAACATATTCATGAATAATATTTATACAAAATGAGTAATGATGTTCATAATGAATAAAGTACCTGTGGCGAGATCTCGTTGTTTTATGTTTATGCAATATCCGTCTTCCAGGTTATTGTTTCTTCTTCCAATTCAAACTTCTCGCGTCGCTGTGCGGTCTCCATCCATGATTCCAGCAACTTCGTCAACAACAGGTGAATTGAATCTACGTACGTGCTCTCCAGCTGGTGTTTTATCTGGGTTGACGACAATAGCGTCATTGTCACTTTGCAGTTCGTGCATGTGTGATGTGAAGAACTTCAATAATTCATTGTGCTCATTCAATAGAGCGTCCAGCTCGCCGACGATGCGCCTGGCTTCAGGAGAATTAAGATTATTGTAGTCGCAACGTGCATCCACGCGATTGGCGAGTGCACGGTCGGTGTCCGCAAGATTGATGTCCTCACCGTAGATTTGTAAAAATGTAAACGGTTCGTTTGGCATTGGCAGCAATGAACCCAGTTTGTAGTACACTTGGCCTTTGATTTTGAAGGTTGAATTGTTGGCCATTTGCCGCAGTATTGTGAACTATTTCTGTTGCTCTGAATGATTTCATGAATGAATCTGCGAATAAACTTCAGGAACATGTTCGAATCTGGATCCGTGCCGATGAGTAAGCCGTTCAATGGTTCTGGTTGTGTTTAAATTTCTGGTAGTTGCACTTTTGCTGATGTGCAGCACATGCCGGCTGTCTCATGTTTGAATTTGAGCGCATGACAATGGAACATTCTTTGTCCATAGCACCAATCTGCACTTTCGGATGAGCGGAATATTCAATATCTGGCTCGTACTCGAACGCGAGACGAAGGAACGAAGCGGATGTATATGCTCGATGCACTTGTTGACGTTGTCGGTTATTTGCTCTGTTTGTTTCAATTGCAAACCAACGCGTTTGTCTCCGTTGCAATTATTGTTGTTGATTTCGGTCAACTCGTGCCTGTTGTAATTGAGATGCACGCAACTGCGAAATACTCACACGCACATTTTCGTTATCTTGTTGGATTTGTTCATCTGCTTTTTCTGCTCTAATATTTCGCATGTTTGCTGCTTTATTCATTCGGTGGCCCAAATGGGACCCCTTGTGTCTCGCTGGAATTGTTCAGTGCAGCACACACACACACACACACACACACACACACACACACCCACACACACACGCACACACACACACACACACACACACACACACACACACACACACACACACACACACACACACACACACACACACACACACACACACACACACACACACACACACACACACACACACACACACACACACACACACACACATACCCACCCACACACACACACAAATAAACAAAATTTCTGTACGGACTGTCGAAAAATTTTATTCCGATAATTTCTACTTTTAGTATTTTACCAACCTTTCACAGTCAAAAAATACGTATAATTACACATCTTTTCGTAATTGATTTTCTGTCTTAATTGAACGAAAAATTAGAATTTGAAAATTTCCTCTATAATTAGAAGAGCTTTTTATACGATTAATTGAACCTCGCTTAATATAATTACTTACTTAATTGGTCTTAAAAAATGCACTTAAGAAGAAGTTAATTTTTCGGTTAATTGAATGGCAAACAATAAATTATTACAGACGTATTTCTTTTTTTACTTTTTTTAAAGAATAATTTATTTTTGTTTCATAGTTACTGTTTTTGAATGAGTTTAATGTGGACTGTTTTTGTGTGTAAATTGTGTTATGTGTTGATTATGTGTAATGTGTGTTAATTTTATAATAAAAAAAGAATAAATTCAATTGTTGAATTAATATAAGTTTTTAATTAATATGATATGTATAATGTGTTACGTATAAATTGTGTGATGTCCAAATATGTATGTATAAAAAATGATCTCTCCTTTGCTGCTGCTTCTTACTTAATGTGTTGATCGTCCAAAAGTTCTTTTACCAATGACCTAGTTTTAGCAAGAGCACGGAATACGGATAATTACAATGACATATGTATTGACAATCAATCGGTAAAAAGAGAGCAATTGAAAAAATAGTGTAACTATACAAAGTTTGTTAATATATAAAAATAAAACTGTTATACAATTCAAATGAAAATATATGCAATTATTAAAATATATTGTTATTGTTAGATAAATATGAAATTAAAAAAGGGTTGATTTTAATTCAAAACATTCAGCCCCCCCTGGAAGACTCCGGTCTTTCAGTAAACGGTAAGGGAGCAAGTTTCACCACTGGTCGTACGTAGCTGCCATTAATTGTCTTGACGGTTGCAACTCGGCATTTATGGTCTTGTCCATGATGAACTTCAGTCACTCGTCCAAGAACCCATTTCGATGGAGGAATGTTGTTTTCCTTTAATAAAACCACATCATTTACTTCAAGATTGCGTTTCGCTTTTTGCCATTTTGGTCGACTTTGTAGAGACGTTAGGTACTCTTGGTGCCAGCGCTTCCAGAACCCTTGCATGAGTGCCTGTAAAAGAGACCAGTTATTTCTAATCGAAACATTATTTAGCGAAATATCGGGTGAAGGGACTGCAGAATACGATTCTCCAATCATAAAATGTGACGGAGTTAAGGCAGCGGGTTCGAAGTCTGATGTTTGCCACATCGGGCGCGAATTGAGTAAGCTTTCAATTTTCGTTAAAAGAGTGTACATCTCTTCGTAGGTCAACCTGTGTTCACCGATAACGCGTTTGAGGTGAACCTTTAGTGATTTTATTCCAGCCTCCCACAATCCACCAAAGTGAGGTGCGGAGGGCGGGATGAATTTCCATGAAATTTTGTCCTTTGACAGGTAATCTACGATGATACTGTTGCGTTGTTGATTTAAAAGAAGATCGTACAGTTCACCAAGTTTTCTTTTTGCCCCGTGAAAATTAGTTGCGTTATCGCTCCAGATCTCTGATGGCCTTCGGCGTCGCGCCACGAACCGATCAAGGGCTAGGAGAAATGCGTCCGTAGATAAATCATTTACGAGTTCAATGTGTACACCTTTAGTGACAAAACACACGAACACGACAAACTTGGGATTCCGTCCACGATTGAGGCGAAGGGTAATAGGACCGGCATAATCGCACCCAACCTTGCTAAATGGACGCGAAAACCGAACGCGTTCTGCTGGCAAGTCGCCCATCAGCTGATTCGATATTGTTTGACGTTGTCGAAAGCAGGTAGTGCAATTAAAAACAATTTTGCGTAACAAATTTCTGCAGCCGAGAACATAATAGTTTTGTTTTAAAAGGGCAATCATAAGTGTTACTCCGGCGTGTAGGTACTGTATGTGAATGGAACGCGCTATGAGTTCAGATATAGGATGCGACTTACATAAAATTATTGGGTGCTTTTCACTATATTTTAAAACAGAGTTCGTTATACGCCCACCAACGCGAAGAACATTAGATTTATCAAGAAACGGGTTTAGAGTTAGTAATCTGTTTTTGCTAGGCAATTCTTTTGCCTTTTTCAAACGGCTTATTTCCGAACCGAATAGCGAAAGCTGAGCACATTTTATAACCACAGTCTTAGCGTCATTAATCTCTTGGGCACACAAGTAAGGGAAAGATGTTCGATTTGTTTTAAAGCGAATATTTCGATAAAATCTAAAAATAAATGCCACTACTCTTATTAGTTTGAACCAGTTTGAACATTTAGAAACTAAATCATCAATTATGTTTTTAGGTTTAAAATTTGAAGCGAATACCTGAACCTTTGAACTTTTTCTTTGCTCCAAAACATCAGTAGGAATATCGTTTACATTATATTGCGAGAGTGGCCATTCAGTAGGGTGCTTTTTTAACCAGCATGGTCCTTGCCACCAAATATCCGTTGATGATAACAGCGACGGTGAAATACCTCGTGAAGCGATATCTGCTGGATTGTGCGCCGAACGTACGTGATTCCAGGATTTGAATGGTATTGAAGACTGAATTTCTGACGTCCGATTAGCAACAAAGACGGACCATTTTTTAGGAGGAGCGGATAGCCAGTGAAGTACTATTGACGAGTCGGTCCAGGCAAAAACTCGAATGTTTGCTTCCTGTAAAGAAATCTTTATTTTATCTATAAGTCTGGTTAATAAAAGAGCGCCACAAAGTTCTAATTTAGGCAAGGATAATACTTTAATCGGCGCAACCCTACTTTTAGCTGCTACAATAGAAACAGTTACGTTCCCATTTCTGTCAACACTACGACAATAAACGACAGCGGCATATGCGTCCAATGATGCATCGCAAAATGCATGCAGCTCCTTGTTGGTCCTATTTGACCACATAACCCTTGGAATTAAAATCGACTCCACCAAATGGAGTTCATCACGGATAGTAGTCCATCGATTCTCAAGTTCTTCTGGAACATCGTCGTCCCAGCCTATTTGTTCTCGCCAAAGATCCTGAAAGAAAATTTTGATGGCGACTACAACTGGAGCCAGGAATCCTAACGGATCAAATACTCGTGACGCGTCGGAGAGTATACGGCGTTTAGTACATAAAGTCGGCTGAGAAAGGGATACTTTATAAGAGAAGCAATCCTTGGATGGGCACCAACGAAGACCAAGCACCTTGATCACGCTAGATTCTTCAAACTCCACTGGAGACATCTCACGTTGATCCTCTGGTAAAGAGAGTAAAAGAGGCCAGCAATTGGTGGTCCATTTCCGCAGGTTGAATCCGCCAAGCTTCAGAATCTCCACAAGCTCTTTTCGAAGATAAATGACATCATCTATGGAATCCGCTCCTGTAAAAACGTCATCGACGTAAAAATCGTTAAGTATAACGTTGGCTGCTCTAGAGTGGGTTTTTTCATAATCCAGCGCAAGTTGTTTCAGGGTGCGTACTGATAAGAAAGGAGCCGCTGAAGTTCCGTAGGTCACGGTTAATAACTTATAATGTTTCAATGGTTCTTCTGGAGAAGAACGCCAAATAATTCGTTGATAGTTTGTATCGTTCGGTGAAACCAAAATTTGACGGAACATTTTCTCTATATCCCCTGATATAACAAAAACATGACGACGACTCCGAAGACAAATAGTGAAAATGTCGTGCTGAATAGTAGGGCCAACAAGAAGAAGCTCGTTGAGAGAAGATTTGTCTGTCTGATGAGGTTTCGCCGAACCGTCGAAAACTACCCTTAACTTGGTGGTTGAACTATCATTTTTTAAAACTGCATGGTGAGGAAAATAATAGCAGTTGGAAGATTGCTGTGTAATTTCATTCTGTGGAATTTCCTCCATGTGGCCTAATTCGCGATATTCATTAATAAAACGTAAATATTGGGTTTTTAAATCAGGATTAGCTATGAACCTGCGTTCCATAGAGCGTAACCGGTTTAAAGCTATACCAAATGAGTTGCATAGTTTTGAATTAAAATTTGGTTTAAATGGCAAATGAACTATGTACCGTCCGTCGGCTGTTCGCTCGTGAGTTGCAACAAAATGCTCTTCGGCCTGTTGTTCTTCAAGTGATAGGCTTGGTTGAGAATCAACTTCTTCCAATCTCCAAAATCGTTCCAAATCAAATTCCTGCGAAAAATCAAGCTGCGTACAAAATGTCCTAACTTCCTGTTTGAAGAATGAACGCTGCTGCTCAATGTCGCCAGCTATCACCAACCCAAATATTGTAGGAATACAATTAGGAACATCTATGTTTTCTGAAGTGAAAGGAAATTTGATGACATCGAACACCCTGTCTGCCCCTATCAAAATATCAATATGACCTGGCTTATTGAAATTAGGATCAGCTAATTCAAGTGACATATAAGGTTCAGTTATTGAATGAGAGACGGAGGCTGGTGGAAGAAGCGAAGTTAATTTAGAGATGACATAGCAATCAATTTCAATATTGTTAGTATCAAAACGCGAAAATAAATTTAGAGTTACCACACCATTGGTAACACCAGCAGAAGTGGAAGCAACACCCATTATAGGAATTCGCGACGGCTTACGAAGTAATCCCAAACGTTGAACGACCTGCTCTGTAACAAAAGAGACTTGCGATCCAGTATCCAACAATACGCGAATTTTATGGTGAGCTCCATGTTTATCTTGAACCATGACGACAGCAGTAGGAAGCAGAGTAAAAAAATGAAAAGACGATTCCAGCGAATGACAATTTAAGTTAGTCGGCACAGAAGAGTTGACTGACAAAGAAACACCAGCTGAAGTTGTTGGAGCTATGTTTTCAGTAGGATGAACCAACGTATTATGGCGCTTGTTGCACAATTTGCATCGTAAATAAAAACGACATCTATTTGACGAATGTCCAGAACGAAAACAATTAAAACAAAGTTTATTCTCCTTGACGAATTCACGACGAGCTTCCAAACTAAGCGAAGTGAATGATTTGCAAGATGAAAGGTGGTGATCTTCCTTGCATTTTGGACACCCTATCGAAGTCTCAACCATATGAGACCGAACACCTTTTTGAACATTGATTGTTTGCTTGGCAGAAGATGACTCAAGTGGACCGCAAGCTTCAAGACAACTACATCTAGTTTGTAAAAAATCAAGAAACTCTTGAATGGTGCAGTCGGTTTGAGACCCTATCTCCTGAGCCCAATCTTGTTTTGTTTCATAATCAAGTTTTTGCAACAAAATATAAATAATCCACGGATCTCTCGTAGTAGCTTCTAATGAATTAAGACCCCGTATTACTTCATCCGCTTGATCAAAAATTTTACGAAGCAACGCGGCATTTGTAGCTTTAACCGAATGCAACGACTCCCTGTACAGGGAGTATTTTTGAATAATTCGGCAGGTTTCTTGCCAAGAAACGATTTTAAATACTGGAACTTTTGAGTGCCAGTAAGAGTTGGATTTGAATCGATCGTTCCCATGAATATATCCTTAAAACCCGGCCAATCCTTGTAATCGCCATTGAATGTGGGAACAACAAGTTTTGGCAACTGTACAGATTTCGACACCTTTGTTGTTTCGATATCTTTTAAGAATTTAATTTGTTGCGCAGAAAGAGAATCAGTTAAAGACGCTACGTTGAGGGCCGGAGCAGGCTCGGGCAAAGGAGTTTTATCACGAATCGCGGTGGTCAATATCGCATGAGTTTTCAAATATTTAGATTCATAATCCTCAAATTCTGTTTCAGGATCTACAAAACCTGGATCGTTGACGAATTGGTACATTTGGTCTGAAAGTGCAATAAAATCAGACCAAGCTTCATTAAGCCTCGATAAATGAATTTCTAGAGACGCAAGGGTCGTATCAGTAGTCATATTTTCCGCGAAAACTAATTGTAGCGATATGGAAGCTTTCGCGCGACCACGCTTTCCCTTCACAAGTTGAATGCTCATAGTTAATAGATCAAAAAAATCAAAAAGAACTTCCGAAAAACAACCGAAAAATTGCCATTACTGTTGTAAAATGGTGTAATCTTAATCAAGATAACTGTTTGATAGAAAGATTTCGAATCTTTGTGGTCGAATGTTCTTTAAAATTCTATCTCACGTGTTCTGTATATATGTATGTATATATAAGTATGTATGCAAAATTATATAAATACCGTAGTTTTTAAAAAGGAATGGTATTATACGCACAAATAATTCTTCATATCATCATCATATTGGAGACAAATTAATTAAAACTGTCTCAACAAAAAATTTATAAGTCACTAAATAACCGCGCACTGCACAGATTTACATATAATATGCATCCGGACTCCGAAGGACCATGTTTTTGAATGAGTTTAATGTGGACTGTTTTTGTGTGTAAATTGTGTTATGTGTTGATTATGTGTAATGTGTGTTAATTTTATAATAAAAAAAGAATAAATTCAATTGTTGAATTAATATAAGTTTTTAATTAATATGATATGTATAATGTGTTACGTATAAATTGTGTGATGTCCAAATATGTATGTATAAAAAATGATCTCTCCTTTGCTGCTGCTTCTTACTTAATGTGTTGATCGTCCAAAAGTTCTTTTACCAATGACCTAGTTTTAGCAAGAGCACGGAATACGGATAATTACAATGACATATGTATTGACAATCAATCGGTAAAAAGAGAGCAATTGAAAAAATAGTGTAACTATACAAAGTTTGTTAATATATAAAAATAAAACTGTTATACAATTCAAATGAAAATATATGCAATTATTAAAATATATTGTTATTGTTAGATAAATATGAAATTAAAAAAGGGTTGATTTTAATTCAAAACAGTTACAAAAATTTGTTTATTTTGAATAAAATGTGTTCAATTTTTTTTATGTAGGTATATACAATACATATGTATGTATTTAAAAAAAATAATTTTAAGTTGAAATTTCTCAAAAGAATATTTTATTTTGTACAGTGGTGCAATTAATCGGTTTTCGCTTAATTACATTGCTGCGTTATTTTATGTTACTGTGGTTAACTATAGTTAACTTCGATCGTTCCTTTAATTCAAAAAAGTTACTTCGAGTTGACGTTCAAATGGGTAGATATGTCTCCTCTATAACCTCTGTCTATCAACTCCTACTCTCGACCTCCCCGTGGTGAACGTCGGGTGCCTAGTACCTGAACTGAAGATGGGGTTCCAATCCCTGTGGACGGTTTAGGTTTCAGCAAATGAGAGAGGGGGAGAGGAGTGTTCCCACTAAGGCACTTCTCCTTTATCCAGGCGGCAGCGGAAGAATTCCCCAGATGGAATCAACGGTGGCGTCTACAGTTCCAGTCAGGTTGAACTACTTAGTGAACACCTTATATGGCCTACTACGACGTATTCGTAGCTCAGGTCTATAAGGAGCGGTTTATCCGGCTCCCCGTCCTTGGAGTTATAATAAGGATCTGGTCCTCCAGGCTAGGGGGTTGTGCGTCGGGGTGACTTCCCTACCACGTAAAAAAAACTTCGGTTCCGAAACAACAACAAGCCTCGGATATGGATGATTTTAATGTTGACGACCCCAGCAAACGAAACAAGGACAATGAATTTCGGATCTGCACGTGGAATGTCCGGACCTTAAACAGGCCACGTGCAGCCGAACAATTAGTGGAGAACCTGGATAGGCTAAAGGCTGATGTAACAGCCATCCAGGAAGTGCGATGGGATGGAGAGGGCATACGAAGGATGCAATCGTGTGACATCTACTTCGGCGAGTGCTGCAAGGAGCAGGGTCAGCGGCTCTTTGGTTGTAGTTTTGTGGTAAGGGGAAGACTTAGGCAAGACCTAGGCATCAAAGCAAAGTTCAAAAATATCCCGTTGATCTGTGCCCATGCCCCAACGGAAGAAAAGGATGACTCAACCAAAGAAGAATTCTACGATCTCCTCGAGGATACGTATGATAGGTGCCCCAAGTACGACGTCAAGATTATTCTTGGCGACTTCAACGCCAAGATCGGAAAGGAGGGCATCTTTGGTTCGATAGTCGGAGGACACAGCCTGCACGACAACACTTCCGGTAACGGACTCAGGCTCATTGATTTCGCGGCGGGGCGAAATGTCATCATAGCAAGCACTCTATTCCCACACCTCAATATACAAAAAGGGACCTGGCGGTCTCCGGATCAACGAACCGTCAACCAGATTGATCATGTTGCGATAGACGCCAGACATGCTTCCAGTATCTTGGATGTCCGAACGTTCCGAGGTGCCAACATAGACTCGGATCACAACCTAGTGGTAGCGCAAGTACGTATGCGGATATCCATGACGCCACAACGACGAGCGAATGCTGTAAAACGATTTAACGTCGCGAAGCTAAAATCGCAAGAGATAGCCAGGACTTTTGCAGACCACGTCTCTCTTAAACTCTCAACAAGCCCGCCACAAGCATCATCTGTAGAGGACCAGTGGAAGCACTACCAAAATGCCATCAAAAGTGCCGCTACTGATGTGCTGGGTTTCACTAGGCCACCACAACGAAACCCCTGGTTCGATGAAGAATGCAGACTGGCGCATGAAGCAAAGAACGAGGCCTACCAAGCAATGCTGCAGACTAGAACCAGAGCTGCTGAGAGAGCAGCCCGGGAGCTCTGCGGGCAAAAGCGAAGGGAGGAGCGCCGACTTCTCAGGAGGAAAAAGAGAGAGCATGCGAAGCGGGCGGTCGAGTCTATTGAGGACTATAGCGGCAGGGGGGATGTTCGAAAGTTCTACCGAAGGGTGAGGCAAACTACCCAGGGTTACAAGGCCAGAACGGAAGCCTGCCGAGATGAGAGTGGGAATATGGTGGTAGACACACAGTCGGTGCTGAGGATCTGGAAACAACACTTTTCTAGACTGTTAAACGGCGAAGATGGCCAAAATTCCGCTGTAAGACAGAACACTCCATTCAACCTGGACGATTATGGTCAAAACTTCCGTCCACCCGACCTAAATGAAGTTCGGTTAGCGATAGCCAAGCTTAAAACGTTCAAGGCTGCTGGTGCGGATGGCCTGCCGAGCTATTCAAAGCAGGGGGAGATGACTTGGTAGGGAGTATACACCAGCTTATCTCCACAATTTGGTCGGAGGAAAGTATGCCCGATGAATGGAACCTCGGTATAGTGTGCCCTATCCACAAGAAAGGAGATGCTCTGAACTGTTCCAACTACAGAGTTATAAGTCTCCTTAACGTCGCATACAAAATCTTGTCATCTGTACTATGTGATCGCTTAAAACCGTTTGTCAACGATCTGATCGGCCCCTATCAGTGTGGTTTTAGGCCCGGCAAATCAACCGTCGATCAAATGTTCACACTCCGACAGATCTTGGAAAAAACCAGGGTGTTTCAAATCGATACACACCACCTCTTTATCGATTTTAAAGTCGCATATGATAGCGTAGACAGAGACGAGCTATACAGAGGCATAGCGCATCTCGGCATCCCTGCCAAACTCGTCCGCTTGTGCAGGATGACGATGGAGAAATCTCGCTGCTCCGTCAAAGTCGGCAAGAACACCACCGAACCCTTTGATGTCGAGAAAGGTTTGAGACAAGGCGACGCGTTATCATGCAGCCTCTTTAACATCGTTCTTGAAGCAATTGTACGCAACTCGCAAGTCAACAACAGAGGTACAATGTTTCAAAAGTCCGTTCAACTACTTGCTTATGCAGATGATATTGACATCATTGGAAGAACGAAGCGAGCTGTCACTGGTGCGTTTGCAAGTATTGAATCGGAGGCGGCGAAAATGGGTTTGGCTGTTAATGAGGACAAGACGAAGTATATGCTATCATCGAGAAAGGAATCTCAACATCGTCGACTCGGGCAAAATGTCACGATGGATAGGTACAACTTCGAAGTTGTCAAAGACTTTGTCTACCTGGGCTCCACTATAACATCGCAAAATGACATCAGTGCAGAGATCAAACGAATAATTACTCTTGCCAATCGCTGTTTCTTCGGGCTAAGAAGGCATTTGAGTAATAAAGCCCTCTCTCAAAGAACCAAGGAGACCTTATATAAGACCCTTATCATCCCGGTCCTGCTGTATGGGGCAGAAGCATGGACCCTGACAAAAACGGATGAGAATCTACTTGGGTGCTTTGAAAGGAAGATTCTTCGGGTGATCTTCGGTCTAGTATGTATCGATGGAGTATGGAGGAGAAGATTCAACAACGAGCTTTACGGGCTTTACAGCGACGTCGACCTGGTCAAAAAGCTTAAAATACAGCGGCTAAGATGGCTGGGACACGTGGAGCGTATGGACACCAACGCACCAGCCCGACGAGTCTTCTAATCTACCCCTGACGGTCTGCGCAGCAGAGGAAGACCCCACCTTAGGTGGCGCACACAAGTGGAGAACGACCTCAACCAACTTGGAGTGCGTAACTGGAGGCAGCTAGCTAGGGACCGAGCTGGCTGGAGGGGCTTGTTGGTTGAGGCCGAAGTCCATCCTGAGCTGTGAGCGCCATCTAAAGTAAAGTAAGTACGTACTTCGAGTTAACTTTATGACATCATAAAGTGTTGTGGACACTGTAGTTTAAAAAAAAAATATTAGAAAAAGAAAAACATTAGTATGTTTTGATTTTTTTTTTTTTGAAATACAAATGCCTACCTACATGTTTATTTTGGTTGGTATGTGCTTCTGCAACAGCAGCGAAGGTATTTGGGTTCGATGTCCTATTGCCATCCGAATGTAAGATCGCTGTGGAAATATAAAAAAAACATCAATTCATGTTTATTTAAAAATCTAATTAAACTAATTTTTGATACCCACTAATTGTTTTTTTTTGCTGAAATAGTGTTGAAATTGACCGAGGCCTTAGCATGCATCCCTAGACTATTGAAAGTTACTTTTTTGCTTATATCTGGAAATGAAGGTAATGTTATTAGAACTTACACTTTATTTACTTTTCATTAATTATTTTTGCTTACCTGGTTTTGATTTACCCTTTCGTTTCTTCTCTATTTTCCTTTTTATTTAATTATTTTATTTCCACCTCCAATAGCCTAATTTGTTTTTGTTTGCTGCCGAACTTTTCGAGGCCATGTTAATAATTTTGTTTTGATTTGATTGTTGTTTCTCATGTTATCTCATGTATGGGATATATGTTTATCTTTTCTTGCACTGCCCGAAAAAGAATGATGGCCGATCTTCATGTGTTTTGTTTTAATAATGAAATGATAGATGGCGCTTATAGCTATCGTTCCATTTCTTAGCGATGTTAAGAAATGATTTTTTTTTGTTTTTGTTTTTCAATTGCCCGATGAGCAACGAACCTATTTGATTGGTGGTTGAAATAGTATGATTAATCCGTTGAACTGAGCGGGTTCGTGGAACGGATAGAATTTGAAATCTAAATATAATTCTATAACCAAAGTTGTAGCAACTGCCGCGCGCACTAGACGGCAATTAAAGTGTACCGGTGGTTGAAATTTAAATTTTCAAATATTATGAAATAACAAAAAAGTCATTCCTCAAGAAAATAATCAAATGGAAAAGAGAGTAATTAAAGTATTTTAAGCTAACTTTTATTGTGAACAAAGTAAGTTAATTGAGTGTGTTAACCTGCAAAAAAAAAATGTGAAATAAGAAAAATACTTACAGAAGTACCTACCTACCTGCAAATAACACGAGTGTACCTACTTTAGCTACAAATATAAGTACATGCGAGTGTAAAATCGCCCACATTTATTCATATCAAATTGGAATAGTTAATTGGTGAGTGAGATACAAGAATGAAAAGTTAGAAAATGTTAAAACTATGAAAAGTAAAGTATATATTTCAAAATTAGATAAATTAAAGAAAAGAAAAAAATTTTAATATAGTTGCCTACATACACATACGTATATATGAAAAGTGATAGATTTTCTTTTTTTGTTCTTTTACAATAGGATTTAAAGCAGTTTGGCGATCACCGACTACCATATTAAGAGTCGGGATCGCCGCCCAATTTATTCCACGGATTTATCCAGAAGAATTTTGTCCAGAAGATTATTCCGTTTATTAAGAAATCGAAATTGATTTTTGATATTTTTGTTTAATATTTGTTTTAAATATTTAAATTCAACAAAAATCAAAAATAATCATCCAATATTTAAAATTATATATATATACATACGCAAGAGAGGTCCCCTTTACAGTATTCTTCTATAGATATATATATGAGCATTCTCCTACGAGTATATATATAAGTATATATAAGCGCATATACGTTTATAAGCATACATATATAAACATACTTAAAATTGATGGTTCCGGACTTCCTGGAAATTGTTGAAAACTCAAAATTAATTTTTTTTTATTGTGCTCGGTGCAATATATTTTTTTTTTTTGTTATTTATTTTCTTAGAAAGTTTAATTTCTTAATTAATTTTTGTTTTTTTCTTTGTATTGGTTCCTTGTACAAGTAATTGGGAATTTTCTTTTGAAAATATTTTTTTTGCAATCTGCGGAATAGTATTTGGTTTCCCTTTCAAAAAAAAAAGATAAGGTAATAAAGTTTGTCCTTTTCAGGTACTCTTCCCTAATTTGAGGTCGATGCAGGCAGGGTTAACTGATAGGGTTTGAAACGTACAAATTCGTTGTATTTTTTAGTGTGATTTTTTCAGATTTGGTGTTTAAAATAAAAAAAAAAAATAATAAAAGGTGAAGCTAGGTAAAATACCGCCATAAATATTAACAAATTCCTAAATACTTAATTTTTCCTTTTTTTTATTTGTTACTTTTTTTTGTTATAACATTCTAGTTCTTGGCTTTTTATGCAGGGTTGCCAACCCTAACTTATTATATTTTTATTAAATTATTTATTTCTCTTTTTTTTGTAACTTTAATTAAAATTTTGAATTCAATTTGTGCAGAATGATAATAATTCATGCTTAATAAAACTTTAAATTGTAAATTGCACCGATATGGTTGAAAACACATCTTTTTCTTTTCAAGCGCATAGCTTGATGGCTTGCTAAGTTGTTTATTTTCAGGGGATGCGGAAGGTAACTAAAACTAATCGGTGAGAATGAACTGAGCTGAAACATAAGGTAAGTGGAGTAACCGGGGGATTTCAATTAAGGCCGCGAACTTCGAAGGTAGGGTGCGTCAGGTCAAGCTGAGATAACATCATCAGCACCCTCTAGTGGTAAACGTCCGTCCGATTTTTATTTAACTCAATCTTCTTTTTGGCATGATAACTGTTTATTGTGATAGGTGACATTTGAGTCGTGTGGACAAGTTCCCACACATTTCCGGCGAGCTCGAGCCGAGCACTCAGCCAGCATGCCAAGTCTATTACACTCAAACAAACTTCATTCGGATTTTACTCAAATCACACTCTCAACCCTATTACAAATGGCGCCCAACGTCGTGAGTCTTCGTTTTTATTTTCCTTTTCCTAACTTTTCTATCTTCTAATTCTAACTGTCTTCATCATCGGTAACTCGTATGTCGTGAACAAGTAAAGTTTCAAACAAACCTTTTTACTTGCTACGAGATAACAAGATGATGATGACAATTATGATGAAACCGCGTTTTGTTCGTGTTAACCCATCCTTAAGTGTTAAAATTTTTCTTTTCTATCTCTCTATTTATATTTTTCACTCATTTGTCTCGTTTTTTCTCCTCAAAGAATTGTGGCCATGTAAGTTGACGAAATGTCACTACTGTTGCACAATTTCTTTTTTTCATTCTCTTCTACCTTTCTATGTTCTGCTTATCTGACAGCTTCAAGTCTTCTAGCAAAAGCTGCAGGCTTGTCTAGAATTGCGGGAGCTGCCAGATAGCAATTATTTTGTCCTATGTTAAATTTATGTATTACTATTTACCACTAAGAGGTAATTTTTTTTTCAACGAGTCCGTCCGAAGTCTACTAGTGTCATAAAATAGCTACCTTTTTCAGCTCAGTTCATACTTCGTTAAAACTACTTGCCCGAAGTATCCCCGCCATGTTACATGTACAAAACCCAAAAAAATATAAAACGAAATAAAACAGTTCAAAATTATTGGAATTCTTTTTTTTTTTTCAAGTTTATTGAAAAAGAAAAATCTAATAGCAAAAATACCTAGTTAATAAAAACTTTAAAGCAAAGTTTAAACAAATTTAGTAATATTTAAAGTTACTTTCAAAAATTTACAATTACTTTTCTTTTTTTTTTTTTGCAAAATACAAAATTTGAAACACATTTTTTTTTTAATTTTCTTGGTAAGATTGGTACAAATTATATTAAAAATATAACATTTAAAAATTAAATTTATTAGGTTATAAAACTTAAAAATAAGTAATTAAGTAAGTAAGTAAGTAATTATTCATTTATTGATACATTTGGTACATTGGATTCATGAATTTTAAGCTATGGCATTGCCGTCAGCTCGGTTAGCAGGTTTAATTAATTTAATGTATCCTTTCCGTTATAACTATTCAAATTCTGACATTAATAACATCATATACTTATAAATATCTTTTAAGAAGCAGTAAAGAGTTTTCCAATTAGTCTCGTTCAAAAGTTTTATTGTTTCTGGCATTGTTAAAGTTTTTTTTCCGCAGTATGCTATTCGTTGTGAGGCAAATATGGGGCAGATACTTATTAAGTGGAAGCAGTCTTCTTTAGATTTAAGGTTACAAAGAGTACAGAATTGGTTAAAACTTCCGTTGTATGGCATTCCGTTAAGTCCTAAAAGTTCGCATCTCGTTTTAAAAATCAAAGAGATTTCTTTGTAGCTCAGTGAATCATTAAAATAGTTTGACTGCATTAAGCTCATACTGAGTTGTGAGTATAAAATTCTACTTGAGGATTTACGCGCATTGACTTTAAATTCATCCCGCACAGAGTTTTCATGTTTTTCAATAATTCGATACAAATTCTCCTTTATATTTTCCACGTTGCTTGAATTTATGACAAGAGCCTCTTCAAAAGTATTTCCCATATTCTTCCACTTTGCCACCCACCAATCCTCATTTCTTATTTCGTATTGCAGCATTTTTTGCGTCAGTCGGTCGTCCGAAAGATGGGACATAATCTGCATGAGACTTCAATGTACTTGTGAAAAGTTTGGAAAGACCTGTTTCTATGTATAAGGCATAGTTTGGCGTATTAAGGGGCAAACTAAACAGTTTTTTTATGAAATTTCTTTGGAATTTTTCAACCACTTCATATTCTTCTATACCCCATACTTGATCTGCGTAACACAGTGTTGTTTTCACGACAGCTTCAAATATTTTGTATTTTGCAGATAGGGCAATGCGCTTGTTTGAAAAAATATTTCTCCTAGAAAGGTTCAACAAACTTTGAGCTGAATTAGTTTTTTCGATCAAGTGTTTGCTGAAGTCAAGGGTTGTGTTTAATTTGACTCCCAAGTACTTTAGTTCGTTTACAATTTCTATACTGTTTCCATTGAAAGTCCAATTATATCTATTCAGATTTCTAGCAGACCTTGAAAAAACCATAATTTTAGATTTATTTGAGTTAATAGTGAGATCCCATTTTCAACAGTACTCTGTTAGTCGATTTATCATATATTGGAGGTTTTCGGCTGATTCTGATAGTAAAACCAGATCGTCAGCATACAACAACACATTGATGGACATTCCTGAAATTCGTATTTCTCCAGGAAGGTAGGCTGCCACGTCATTAATGAAGAGTGAAAATAATAGTGCACTCAGTAGACATCCTTGTTTAACACCACTATCCGTCGGAAATATATTAACTTTTCTTAAATTCTAAAAATCTTAAACCTATTTCGATATACATACTTAAAAACTAAAATATTTTCCTTTGGTTAAAAACACTATATAGATTTAAAACATACATTATTTAAATGGACTCAACAGCTAAAGACAAAAACAGTCAAATTTCCAAAACAGGTACTATAAAAAAGAAAGGTACTAGATCTTCGAGTAGATTAAACCCAACCGAACAAGAAAGGTTGTTATACAGTCTAAGTCCGATTGTTCGGCAAACAGATTCAAACAATATTGGAAAAAATCAGTCACTTTCAGATTCTAATCCCGTTCCACAATCCTCCAATCAATCGGATCGACCCCAATCAACAAGTGAAAACATTGTTGAAAGTTCAGGTCAGGACACGAGATTTTCATCAAATTCAAACAATAATCTGCATATATCAACCAATAACATCATGAATAATTTCAATATTCTTCCAACTCCTCGTGTTCAAAGAACACCAATTCCAGTTGTTGTCAATCAAAGTTCTTTGCCAAATATTCCGGAGAGTGGTGAACACTCGAATGGTTCTATAGATATAGATTCCATTTCGGCTCCGTCTTTTAGTAGCTTTAGCAATGTAGGGGCAGGTTCTATTGACTTTGATAACAGTATTCAAACTATTCGCAATCAAGAAATATTACAAAATGGAAGCCGGACGGAAAGAAGTGCTAATCCTACAGAAGTGCCTAACGACATTAAAGCTTATGTCAACTTAGCTATAGTTAATGCGTTTTCATCATACGCTGAATCTATGAAATCAGATATCTCCGATAGTATCAAACAAATGATGAAAGATAATTTCATAGAATTTTTGGGTGAAATTAATTCGGCAAAGCGTCCATTGGTTAATCAGGAAAATACCGTTCCTAAACC
This sequence comes from Epistrophella euchroma, assembly GCA_947049315.1. Lineage (NCBI taxonomy): Eukaryota > Metazoa > Arthropoda > Insecta > Diptera > Syrphidae > Epistrophella > Epistrophella euchroma. Next base: position 73,027,520 of record OX346245.1, on the reverse strand, counting down.
AACCGTTCCTAAACCTTCAAATATGTCTGCTTTCAGAAAACCCGTGCCACAAAGGCAACAAAAACAATCTAATCATCTAATCAACAACAACAATCGCAAAAACCTTCACCGTCACAACCTCAAACATATCAGCATCAATATCCCCAACAACAACAACAATATCAACAACAACAGTTATTACTACCTACAGCTCAAAATGTCCAATATAATCATTCTGCTAAAATACCACAATCAATAAATACTTTCCAACCAATCAATAATCCGAATCACAATCCATCATTTCAAATTCCACAACCAATAAATAATTTCAATCAAATAAATAATCCTAACAATAATCCCCAAACTCATTTTTCACAAAATTCACCAGATTTTAGATATTTCGATGGTTATCAACCTCAAAGTCCCCAAAATTCATATTACGATATGAATCGAAATTTTCATAGAGGGTATCGCGATGTAATTAAAGTAGACCGATGGGGTCTTAAATTCGACGGAAAACCTGAAAATTTAACCGTCGAAGATTTTATCTTCCGTTTGGAAACTCTCCAAATACAATATGCTTATCCTTGGCCTGAAATTCTAAAACAATTTCACCTTACGCTTTCAGGTACAGCACAGGATTGGTTTTGGGAGTTTCAAAGATCGAATTATAGACCTGATTGGCCAATGCTCCGTGAAACATTATTGCTTCATTTCAGAAATGCAAAATCTGACTATGAGATCATGCGAGAATTGGCAGATCGGAAACAATGTGCTTTTGAAACCTGTGAGAATTTCTTCACCGCAATTTCGAAGATCAAATCTCAACTGAAGATACCAATCCCTAAATGTGAACTAATTAAGATGCTAAAAAGAAACCTTAACGATAAAATTGGCAAGTTAGTTTATCCGATGGCAATATTTTCGTTAGACCAATTAAGGTTCGCATGCAAAGAAGCTGAAAATGCATGTCCTACTAAAGAAAATTTGAATACCAGGCAGTATAGACAACCGCCCAAAATGAAAGCAAATGAACTTCAATATTATGAAGATGATTGAAAACAATATGAAGATCATCTCGCAGCGGTGAATTATATAAATATTAATAGACCTAGGCCAGCGAACAAAGTTCTGAACTGCTGGAACTGGAAGGTGAATGGTCATTTATATTGGGGGTGTCCGTCTCCCAAACAAAACATTTTTTGTTTTCGATGTGGAGAAGAAAATGTTATCTGTTCTAACGATTTCTGGAAGGCATTCAAACTTGCACCTGGAATAGTCAGCGAAATTAAAATTAAAACAAGTGGTGTTGAGGATACTTCAGATACTCACCAATGTCTCCAGAGCAAGAATCGAGATTGGACGCTGTCAGGCGAAAATTTCGGTGCTATACCAGGTACGGCCTTGGAAAAACGACTCTTGTCGAGCTCGTCATCGAAACTGGAGATGCGGTTCCAATGAAACAGCGTCACTATCCCGTCTCTCCAGCGATACAAGCCTTAATGTATGCCGAGATAGATAGAATGTTGAGCCTTGGAGTTATTGAAGAGAGTGAGAGCCCTTGGAGTTCGCCAGTGGTCCTGATACAGAAACCCGGCAAAAATCGTCTGTGTCTAGTGGTTACTCGCGTAAGCTGAACTCCCTCACGAAAAAAAATGCATATCCTCTCCCCAATCACGAAGGCATCTTCATTCGTCTCCACGATACTATTTTCATTAGTAGTATCGATCTCAAAGACGCGTTCTGGCAAATTCCGTTGGATGAGCAAAGCAGGGAGAAGACTGCCTTCACAATACCGGGACGGCCCTTGTACCATTTTACCGTCATGCCCTTTGCATTGTGCAATGCAGCCCAAAGGTTATAACAGTTGATGGACAAGGTCATTCCCTCAAGGTTACGGGACCGTGTCTTCGTCTACCTCGATGATCTGCTCGTCATCGCTCCGGATTTTGAGACACACATCACACTGCTGGACGAAGTTGCTGCGTGTCTCAACAAAGCTGGCCTCACCATCAACGTTTCGAAGTCAAAATTCTGCTTCAAGGAATTGAAGTACCTGGGCTTCATCGTTGGTGGTGGGAACATCAGGACAGACCCCGCTAAAGTTGAGGCGATCGAAAATTTTCCGATCCCAAAAACGACAAAACAGGTTCGCAGACTGCTTGGTCTAGTAGGGTGGTACCGTAGGTTTATACGGGAATTTTTGTCCTTGACGGCTCAAATCACCGACACTCTGAAAAAGTCCAACAAAAAGTTTAAAATGACGGAAGAAGCTCTGGAGGCATTTGAGAAGTTTAAGAAGGCCTTAATAACCGCCCCAGTATTATCGCATCCGGATTTCACGAGGCGATTTTACATCCAGTGATGCATCTAACACAGGTGTAGGGGCGGTGCTTTTTCAAAAAAATGACGCCGAGGAAGAGTTACCTATCTCTTTCTTTTCGCAAAAATTGAATAAATGCCAAACAAATTATAGCGTTACCGAGAAAAAATGCCTTGCAGCGGTTTTAGCTGTTCAAAAATTTAGACCATATGTGGAGGGAATGCTGTTCACGGTCATTACAGACCATTCTAGTTTAAAATGGCTTATGAGTCCTGAGACCTGATTGGCAAACTTGCTCGATGGAGTCTTCAATTGCAAGCGTTTTCATTCGATATCAAACATCGAAAAGGTTATTTAAATGTTGTGCCTGATGACTTATTCAGAGTATATATGGAAGTAGAGAGCATAAATATTTAATAGACTTGAGTTCGAAAGAATTTGAAAGCGATGAGTATCTTAGTCTACTTAAAACGGTTGAAGATAATCAGGACAGTCTGCCTGATTTGAAAATCGAAGATCACTTTTTGTATAAGCGTGGTTTTCCAAAATATGATGATTTCTATACCGTAGAACATACTTGGAGGTTATGGGTACCTTCAGGGTTAACTAACGACATTATCGTTCGTGCCCATAATCCCCCACAGGTTGCTAATGGTGGAGTAGGAAAAACTCTTCAAAGAATTCGCGAGTATTTTTATTGGCCAAATATGACGGTCCAAATATGCGAGTATATTGCAAAATGTGACACTTGTACTCAATGTAAACCGTCTAATCAAGTCTTGCGTCCACCTATGTCTAGTGGTTACTGCGTCGATCGTCCCTTTCAAAAGTTGTAGGTTGATTTTCTAGGTCCTTATCCGCGTTCTAAGTCCGGTAACAGTTTTGTTTTTATTGTCCTCGATCATTTATCAAAATTCGTCTTTTTTAAATCTTTAAGATATGCTAATATATCAAGCATAATTAAATATTTACAAGAAAATATCTTCACCATGTTCGGAGTGCCACAAGTAATCCACTCCGACAATGGAAAACAGTTTCTATCGAAAGATTTTCAAAATTTTATGAAAACATACGGTATTTGACATTTCAAAACCGCGAATTACGAGTACTCTCCTCAATCAAATGCATCCGAGAGAGTGAATCGATTTCTTTTAGCTGCAATACGTTCCTATCTGAAAGAAGATCAGAGAGATTGGGATCTTCACTTGAGTGACATAGCATGGCACTTTTTGGGTTAAATATGATGACTCACGGAAGTTGTTATGAGCTGGCGGAAAAGTTAAATTCATTAGAAGATGGCGAATTTATGACCCTATCACGGCATACGCGCTTACAAAGTATGCGAAATAAAATCAAAGAAAGTATAGCTAAAGCGAATGAAAAGAGTGCCCAAAAATATAACACTCGTACACGAAATATATGTACGTATCCTACCTGGACAAGAGGTATTCCGAAGAAATTTTGTCCTCAGTGACAGTTCGAAATACCTTAGTGCCAAATTATGCCGGAAATTCGTCAAGTGTCGAGTTGTACCTATAAAATCTATCGGCAAAAATTTATACGAACTAGAAAACTTATCCGGCAAAGCTATTATTGTTTTTCATGCTAAAGACATTAAACAATGAAATGAGTTTAAATTATAATCCACTTATTTTTGATTCATTGTTATGGCAACATTTTTTCATTTAATTATTTTTTTTTTGTAATTATGTTCTTGGTATAATACTTTCTAATTCCAAGCCTTTTTTTTATGACATTATAAATCTAAATCTTTATAAAGTTTTTTTTTTAATATTAATTTATTTCTTTTTATTATTTATTTATTAATTTATTTTTGTTATTTATTTATTTATTTATTTATTTATTTATTTATTTATTTATTTCTTTACTATTTTTTTGTAAACTATGAATTTGAGACTATATCTCACCATCATTTTTTTTTGGTATCATAGCTTTTCAATACACTATGTATTATTTATTTAATTGTTGCCATATTAGTTTTGTGTTAATTTATTGATTACTTATTTAATTTATTAATTAGTTTATTAAAACAGTGTAGTCCTTCAGACCATGTGATATTTTTGTTAATTCATTTTAGGTTAAGATTGCAATATTAGTTTTAGTTTAGTTTAATTATTTATTTATTATAGATTATTTATTATTATATTTATCACGGTCATGCATTGACCCAACCAATGAAAAGTGCAGACGTTGCACACGAGCATCCGTTTGCACCTTGAGTTTGTTTCCCATCGGAAACTTGATGCGAGGCCAATGCCGCGTACTGGGTCTGCATAGGAACTGCAAGCTCAGCAGTTAGTTAGTTATTTCATAGGATTCTTATCAAATAATTATTAGAATTCATTTTATTCTGTTTGTGACATACGACAATAAAGTCGATTTATAAAGTTCTAAGAAAAGTCTTTTTATTTCACGGGACCAGTGCCGAGGTCCCTTAAATTAATTTTTTTATTCAAAGCGGATATAAAATCCTTTACTGGCGCCTGAGCAGGGACCTCGCGAATAAGTGCGTGATAAAAAGAAATACGTGCGTGTTAAAAAGAAAATGCGTATGTGAAAAAAAGAGGAAAACTTTCTGAGGAATACCCATCGGAAAAGTGTTAAGAATGCTCTAAATGAAACTAAAAATTCCAGTTTTCGAGGAGAAAGTCTATAAAAAGAGATCCATTGAAAACAAAATTAAACAGTTAGAGAGCAGGAATTCTATTGAAATAGTAGATCTTCCGTAGAAAAAGAGCCTCTTCGAGGACCAAACACAGAATCGGAGCTTAGGGAAATTGCGAAGTTGCCTGACTCCGTAAAGAAAATACAGGCATTCGAATGCAACCCAGTGCACTATGTGTCCTGGGTACATAGTGTCGAAACTGTTCTAAAAGACTACAAATTTGTTCGTGGTAAGCCCATCTACAGGGCGATAGTCCAACATATCAGACAAAAAGTGAGGGGTAAAGCTGATGCTGCATTAGTTTCCTATAACATCTTCGATGGGGAGTGGGAAGAAATAAAAAAAGTATTGTCTCTCCACTATGCAGATAAGAGGGACATAAGAACCCTAGAGCATCAACTAAACTCGCTCAAGGTAACTCGAGGGTTGTCGACTATTATGCCACTGTTAACCACCAGTTCTCCCCTATAATAAGTAAAATTAGAGCTGAAACATATTCATGCCTAGGGTGGTGCCTGCCCCTAAGTATATATTTATCTCGAAATTTGATATCGCAACATCCCAAACAGACATAATTAATCACATTAAATATATTTTAAATCAGCATAACTTCCCAAACGACCATAACTTAATTAAATGTAAAAACATGACCAGGTCTAACGGTAGAGTTGCATCATTCAAGGTTACAGTTCCAAAGCCGATGTTCAATTTATTGATGTCTCCATCATCGTGGCCTAGTAATACTTTTATTCAGGAATTTGTCAACCGTAATACAAGACTTAATACTAACTCTCTTTTAGTTTCAAAAAACTGATTTGCTTATCCCTTTACTACCAAAATGTAAGGGGACTTCGTTCTAAAGCCCGTGATGTATACTTAAAGTCACAAGAACTCCCTTTTGATGTTTTTGCCTTAACGGAAACAAATCTTAGGTTAGGTTAGGTTAGTGGGCTGACAGTTGATCTTGTTACCGTCACACTTAGATCAATGTAGATCCATTGTGATACCCTATTAAAAAGAGGAAAACCTATGCTAAAAATCAAGACATGTCGTATTCCGTAAAAGGGGATAGATTTCAGCAAGCAGCTGCTTAAGGCTAACGTGGAGGTTCAAGTAGCTGTCATCAGAAGCATTGACACCGGGTTGAGGGGAGGTTGCGTCACCGCTGTCATTTGAGGGCGTGTTCCTCTCCTTTACCCCCACTGAGTGGATCATTCCCCCCACCATGCCCGGAGGAGCAATTGGCTCCCCACAACGCCTGGTGGGTGGGTTTGATAGGTCAGTGGTTATGGTGTAAATTTGCTCTGTTATGTCAAGGCTGAGGTGAATCGAGAGGGTCGCTCCCTACCACAAGAGAAATTTTTATCGATCTTGTGTAGGAACGGCCATCACAGATTCAAATGACAATCACATTCACCGCATGAGTGGCAAGACTGGTGTAAGGCTAGCTGCCCCAACTCCTTTATTGCCACTCCCGTAGGAATGTGTGCGTCTTACAATCATCATTGCATTTGTTCAGTAATTGTGAGGTCGGTTTGTAGACGAGATATTAGGGACTTTCGAGCCATTTAGTAGCGTTAATGAACTTTAAGAGATTCTTGCTAGGAATATCAGAGAGTTCCACTAAATCGTCGAAGAAGTGTTTCCCCAGGAGTCTGCTTCTCAGATGACATAGCGCAGGGCAGTGACAGAGGTAATGAAGGGTATCTTCCTGAACTTCCTCGTCACTACAGCCTCTGCATAAGTCATCCGAGATGAGTTGCATCTTTTTCTTGTGGTAGCCCAATAGGTTGTGACCTGTGGTGATACTCACAAGAAGAGAGAGTGACTTTTTGTTCAATTTTATGATCTCTTTAGTTCTTTGATTATTAAATACTGGCCATAACTTCCTAGTAATGACGCAGGTATCGAGTGAGCTCCATCTTCTATTTGTTGTAGATAGAACTTTACCCTCGATTTCTTGTTTGAGAATACAAAGTGGGGTCTGGACTATTGACTCTGTCTGAGCTGGCTCAAGTGTTGAACCAGTTCTTGCCAGTTCATCAGCACTCTCGTTGCCTGGAATACCACTGTGACCAGGAACCCAACAGAGCCTTACGTTGTGCTGTGTGCCAAGAACCCTGAGCTCTTCGCGACAACAATTTACAAGCTTCGATTTGATTTCAATGGCAGAGATAGCTTTTATTGCTGCTTGGCTATCAATGAAAAAGGTGATATCAGCTCGTGGTATTGCCATCATTGAGACCTGTTTGGCAGCTTCCGCCACTGCCCAAACCTCAGCTTGGAAGACACTGCTGTAGTTAGGCAGTCTGAATGAGCTGGCTAGTCCAAGAGTTTCTGAGAAGAAGCCCGCACCAACCCCAGCATCCATCTTGGAGCCGTCGGTATATATTGAAACCATCGATGCGCAGGTTGATGGAACGCTAGTTTGCCAGTCCTCTCTGCTTGGAAAGGCGGTTGTGAACGGGATATGAAAGTCTAAACGGGGTAATAAGTAGTCAGTGCTTATCCTATTTCCCATGAATTTCTGTAGAATCTGCGCATGACCAAAACCATTTTGTTTCCAACTACCTGTTTGGCTGAGCTGAAGTGCGCTTTTGGCAGCCGATTCTTGCACGTATAGATCAAGGGGTTTCAGGTTGAGTAATGCTTCCAGGCCCGCTGTTGGGGTGGATCTCATAGCCCCAGTGATTCCAACACATGCCATTCTTTGAACTTTGGTCATGATTTTAAGGTTGGAAGCCTTTTCTAATGCATTCCACCAGACTACATTACCATATGTCAGTACAGGTCTGACAATGGCCGTGTACATCCAATTGATGATTTTTGGACTTAGTCCCCAGGTTTTACCAAAAATCCTATTACAGGAATAGAATGCAAGCATGGCTTTGTTGGTTCTTTCTTTAATGTTGAGACTCCAGTTAAGCTTCTTGTCCAAAATCACACCAAGGTATTTTGCGTGATCGGAGATCGTAAGCTGGGTCCCTTCAATAGAGGGGGTTCTAAAAGTAGGTATTTTTCTTTTGTTTGTGAAGAGGACAAGTTCGGTTTTTTGCGGGTTAACCGATAGTCCGCATTTCTTAGTCCAGGTGTTCACAATTGATAGAGAATTTTCTATAAGTTCACTAATTGTGGAGGGAAATTTACCTGTCGCTAGTAATGCTACGTCATCCGCATATGCAATTACCTTGACTCCACTATACCTAAGTCTTAGCAAGACTGCGTTCATCACGAGAGTCCAGAGAAGCGGAGAGAGAATTCCACCTTGTGGAGTTCCTCTGGAAGTAGATACCTTAATCTGTACTCCTCCTAACTCTGAGTTGATTGATCTGTTTTTTAGCATGAACATGATCCATCTGATGATGACGCTATTCACGTTTAAATTTACGAGCGCCTCTTCTACCGCTTCGTTATTGACATTGTTGAAAGCTCCTTCAATGTCTAGGAACGCAGCGAGGGTATAATCTTTGTCTTTAAGAGTTTTTTCAATCGTGCTGACGACATTATGTAATGCTGTCTCTACACTTTTACCTTTTGTATAAGCATGTTGAGCTGGAGAAATGATTTCCGGGCTCAATGTGCTGCGTATATGAATATCTATGAGTCTCTCGAAAGTTTTTAGGAGAAACGACGTGAGACTGATGGGTCTGAAGTCTTTAGCACCCGTATGACTAGGTTTACCAGCTTTCGGAATGAAAACTACCTTGACTTCGCGCCACGCTTCAGGCACATATCCCCATTTAAGGCTACTAAGGAATATGTTTTTTAAGTGTGGGATAACATGGTCTACGCATTTTTGTAGCATCATGGGGAAAATACCGTCCAACCCGGGTGATTTGTACGGCGAGAAGGAGTTGAAAGCCCATTTTATCCTTTCCTCCGTAATCAAATCCGTTGGTGTTGTATTTCCTGTACATGGCTCCGCTTGTGGGTTGTTGTTCCCGTTAGAGGTGCAGCCAGGAAAGTGGGTATTGACCAAGAGTTCTAGAGTTTCGCTACACGATCCTGTCCAATGTCCATTGGTTTCTTTAAGAGAACCTAGGACGGTTGGTGCTTTCGAAAGGATTTTCCTGAGTCTTGCTGATTGATTAGTGTTTTCAACTTGACTGCAGAAATTTCTCCACGAGCTACGCTTGGCTCTTTGTGTTTCGGTTTTGAATTTCTTTTGACTGTTTTTATAGATCTCCCAGTCATTGTCTGTTCTTGTGCGCTTGGCAACATTGAAGAGTCTCCTCGTCTCTTTCCTAATGTTGCCAAGCTCACTTGTCCACCAGGGTGGTTTCTTTTTGCCCTGTCCGCAAGGTTTTAAAGGGCAGCTTCTTTCGAAGGCTTTACCAAGAATTTCAGTAAGGCTATATGTAGCAGTATCTATGGATACAGGTTCTAACAACTCGTTAGTATCGAGTATGTGAATTTCGGTCCCTACTTCCCTATTGAATTTTTCCCAGTTGGTCTTCCTGAGATTTCTAAAAGGTTTACGGGGGTCAAGGGTGTCAGGTATTGAAAACTCTATGAGCCTATGGTCAGAGAAGGATTCTTCTTTCAACACCTTCCAGTGGTCAATTCTGATAGTATCCGAGTTACTTAAGAAAGTTACATCGAGTACCTCTTTGCGATTTTTAGTAACGAAGGTGGGTTCTTTGCCTCTATTAGCTACTAGAATGTTGTTCTCAATAATAAATTCAAAAAGCAACTCACCCCTTACATTGGTATCGGTGCTGCCCCATTGTAAATGGTGGGCGTTGGCGTCGCAGCTCACAACGGCATCCCATTTCTCTGATGCAACACGTTGGAGGAGTTGCTTGGTTATATCAGCCGGTGGTCCTTCGATCCCATCCCCAGGCATATAGCATGATGTTATGATGAGTGGTGGGAGTCCGGCGCGTTCTAACTTTACCGTTGTTTGGTCTATACAACTGTATGTGGATAGAAGAAAGAGATTAATCTGTTTTCTTGCTACGATACAGGCTCTGATATTGCTGTTAATACCTACATTTGTGGTCTTGTACAGTGACAGTTCTTTGGAGTGTAGGCCCTTGATTCTGCCACCTGCAAACCAGGGTTCTTGAATCAGGGCAATGTCTATTTGTCTACTCTCCATGAGGTAGACTAGGTTGGCGCTGGCAGCTTTACTATGATGGAGATTGATTTGAATTAATTTCATAAGTTTAAAGAATCCCCCCCCCCTTAATTACCTTTTTTATGGAGGGTAGCAGCCGCAACTTGCATCGGTTTATACCGACGCGCACCTTAAAATCGATCTGCCGGAGAAGCGGTATTGACTTGTGATCTAGGATCACTACCACTTCCGTGCCATCCTTGGTCTTCTCACCCATCTCAGCTACCTCCCAGTTTTGACTTAACTGGTCGGTGTTGAGTGACCTGAGGTAGCGCTCAACTCGGTCTCTCGGGATGACCGGTCCTCTCAGCATTAGCTTTGCTCTTGGCCTCGAAAACTCTCTGATTTCCTTCTTTCCCATGAGGCGAAGGTCAGCGTTGGGCCAGGGAGCTACAGCTTGCTGTACAAATTCCTTGAGCCATGCGAGGGTTTGTGCATCCTCACATGACAGCATCTTGAATCCTTGAAAGGTGCCGAGGGTACCGAAGAGTGGTGGAGACCGGCTACTTACGATAGCCTCGTTAACCCCTTCAAGGATTCGGAGTTCAAGTAATTGCCATTGGTCTTCTGTCAGTTTACGGGTAGGGTTGCCATAGTCAACAATGGCTACTTGATGCCCTACCGGCACCCTGGAGATTTTGGCTTTTTTGTTTTTGTTCGTCGGTGATTTCGTCGGTGTGTTTGTGTCGTTCCTTGCCCTTTTGGATGAACCCGCGACAGCTTGTGGGTCAGTGGGGGTTCCCCCTATAGACGCTCCTGTAGCGGGGTTCCTAGGGCTTGGAATAGTCCTGTTTATGTTCTTAGTTAGTTGTGTCGTCTGGAGTCGTTGATTGGATCTGTCCAGAGCCAGCCGCTCCTTAGCCGTTAAGGTTTCAGGGTTTTTAGCGGCTAGATGCCGGACAGTCCTCTCAGCGTTCCGTAATTGTCGTCGTTGTATCTGTTTGTCACCGAGGATTCTCTTCACCTTGCGCTGCGTAGCAGGTGTTGCTTTGCATTGCTTGGATTGATTCACCTCGGTTGTCGTGTCCTTGTTACGTATAGTGCTCCCAGTACGGTCACCTGGTTGGGAGGAGCACGACTCATCCAGGTTACAAGTGGGGCTGGGGCCCTGCGTGCAACCTAGGAGTTTACTGTTCCCCCCTACCTCACCCTGAGTTACCTTATCACCATCCAGGCCCGAAGGTGACAGCGGCTCCTTACAACGCCTGTCTGATGTGCCGGGTAATCTATAGGTGTGTACCTTAGCTGGGGCTGTCCGTACGTCGGATTGCCCTGGTAGCGAGGAGGTGGGGGCAACTGATTTGCAAGTTTGGCTACGGCCTTGCAAGCTCCTCAATTGCTCCATCTTCCTGCCTACCTCTTCCGTTGGTATCTTACCACCCGTCAGGCCCGAGGAAGCTATGGGCTCCCCACAACGTCTGGCAGATGGATCGGATATCTCGGCAGTTGGTTCCTTTTGGTCCGTTGGTACGTTCAGGTCAGTCTTTGTCGGGGTGGATGAGTGGATCGTCCTTACCTTGGTATGGGTGTTGCCAACACGCGAGGGGGGCGGTCCCATCAATCCACTAACGCTGGTGTTTTCCCCAGGAGGAGCTTCCTTTGAAGTATGAATTTGTGGTTCATTCCTCATTGGAAACTCCTTCTGCAGAAACGCACGTGCGTTGTGTAATCGTTTACGGTCTCTTTCGTCAAGTTCTTCCCAACTCTTTGTGCCAAGTCGTTTGACCGTCTTCCTACAGTTGGAGATTCTGCTCCGTCTGGAGGTGGTAGACAGTCCTGAGAGGTTGGAGCTGGCAACTGAACAGCAGTCAATGACATCGTCACTGTCGACCGTACAGATGCTGGCCCCATCCTCTACCCCGAGATTGGCAAAAGGGTTGAGAAGCAAGTCCTCTTCTTCGTCCGTCATTGTCACTGGTATGTCCTTTTCGTCTTTGTCGTTCTTGTATAAAAATGTTTTTGTCACTGGCGACTTAGCTTCTTGCGAAGCCAAGCCCTCGCCGGCAGCCGTGACTTCTGCCGACACTTTAGCGTATATCCCCGCTAGATTTTTGTTCGTATTCGTTGTATCTGTCATGTTAGTCATAGGTTAGGGTTTCTTAGTTTGTTGAAAACCACAGCTGTCCAGCTGCAGACTTAAGGATGCAAGACCACAGCTGGCCAGCTGAGGATTTCAACGTAAGCCTCCTCACCGCGTCAAGGTGAACCCTGTCGAGGAGGAAACAAAACAAATCTTAACAGTAGTTTTAATAACAATGAGTTCTTCACATCGGATTTTAATGTTTATCGGAAGGATGGTCTTTTGGACTTGGGGGCGCAAGCTGGTAGAGGGGTTCTTATAGCGGTACATTCTAGCTATGATAGTTCCTTCTTTGATATTCCTGATACAGAAAACATTGAACTGATCTGTGTTAAAATAAACGTCAAACAAAAAAGTATTTTCGTTTTGTGCTGCTATTTGCGACCTTGTAGCCAAATTGATAGTTACCAACTTTTAATTAAAGCAATTGACTTTTTGAGTGATGTCATGGAAGTACATGATAGCCTATTAGTCATGGGTGATTTCAATCTGCCTAATCTGTCATGGTCACGTTCTGAAGATAACACTCACTTCGTCACTAGTAACGCAACAACTCAAAAAGAACTATTATTTGTCGACAATATGACTAACTCTGGTCTACACCAGATTAGTGGGATTAAAAACAACCTTAACAGGCAACTTGATCTTATTTCTTCTAATGATGCTTATAACTGCATCGTAGAGAGCAGTAACTTAACTCTTTCAACCATTGACCTTTTCCATCCCCCATTATCTTTAACTTTTGCTTTCGATGGCAGTACGAATGTAGAACATGAAAACACATATCGTTTTAATTTCCGTAAGGCTAACTTCGACAAAATGAACGAGCTTCTTAGAAACATTAATTTTGATTTAATTCTCAATAGCGATATTAACAATAATATTGATGCCTTAACAACTAACTTTTATTCAGTTATTTTTGAATGTTTTATACAATCCGTTCCTTATGGACTACAGAAAAACACATCATCTTCACCTCCTTGGTATTCGAAAGAGTTGCGCAAACTCCGAAATTCTCGTAATGGTCTATGGCATAAATATTTAAGATCTAGATCAGAAACTGATTATTCTCTTTACATGTATGCATATAATGAATTTTCCACTCTTTCTAAACTACTCTATGAATCCTATATCAATCAAATGCAATCTGATATTATTACAGACCCTAAAAGATTTTGGCAGTTTATAAACTCAAAAAGGAAGTCTGATGGCTATCCTACTTCCCTTAATTATTTAGAGCATTCTTCTAATGATTCTAAAATCATAACTAATTTATTTGCAAATTTTTTCAGTCTTGCTTTTTCCGACAGTAATTTCGAGCCTGATGTCAACTACTTTCATTATCTAAATAATTTAAACCAATCGTCTTTGGTCTTAATTAGCATTACTACTAATGATGTGGTCAATTAGATAAATAAACTTAAGGATGATTACTCATCAGGCCCAGATGGTTTACCAGCAATTGTTTTAAAAAAATGTGCAGCCAATCTGGCCAAGCCTCTTGCTACTCTTTTCCAAAAATCCCTATCTCTTGGGATTTTCGCTTCTATGTGGAAAAAGTCTTTCATCATTCCAATTTACAAAAAGGGTTGTAAGTCTGATATTTCTAATTATAGGCCAATCGCCAAATTGTCGTGCATTCCGAAACTATTCGAAAGTATAGTCTTTGACACCGTATATTTTCATTGCAAACCTTTGTTCTCTGCCAAACAACACGGGTTTCTTAAAGGTAAATCCACGACCACTAACCTAACTGAATTTGTTTCTTATACTTTAAATGCATTAGAAAAAACAAATGAAGTCGATGTTATTGCCACAGACTTCAGCAAGGCCTTTGATAAAATCTCTCACAAAATTATAGCTTTTAAATTAAAGGCTCTTGGATTTCCTTCTGGTTTTGTTCAATGGATAGAATCGTACCTATTCGATCGAAAATATAGAGTGTTGTTTAGATCTTCAATTTCAAATTCTTTCATTGCTAAATCTGGTGTCCCACAAGGAAGTCATTTGGGCCCTATTCTTTTTATCCTGTCAATCAACGACGTGGAAAGCGTGATTAAGCATTCAGAACTATCTACATACGCGGATGACATGAAAATTTTTAAAGTAGTTTCTTCACTTGACGATGCTTTACTTCTGCAGAATGACCTTAATAATTTCTTTGTCTGGTGTGAAAAGAACAACTTAGAACTTAATGTTGGGAAATGCCAAGCAATTACGTATTCTCGAAAACGGGTTTGTCCACCACCGCGAAATTACTATATAAATAACGCCCTTGTTTCCAGAGTAACGACAGTCAGGGATTTGGGTGTTATCTGTGATAGCGAGCTTAACTTTCGACCCCATTACGACAACATAGTAACGAGAGCTAACTGTGTTCTTGGCTTTATCAAATGTTGGTCTAAGGAATTCTCAAATCCTTACGTTACGAAATCTCTTTACACAACCTTTGTTCGACCTTTGCTCGAATATGCTAGCCAGGTATGGTCCCCTTATCACCTCGTGCATATTAGGAGAATCGAAGCTGTTCAGCGTAGATTTCTACGTTTCGCTCTGAGGGGACTTCCTTGGACTGACAACTACAATTTACCCTCTTATCATGATCGGTTGCAGCTCATAAACTTGCAATCTCTCGAAAAACGACGAGAAGTGGCTGATATTATTTTTGTTCATCAAATTTTGTCTGGTGTAACTGATTCCTCTGCCCTCCTCGAGGTAATGAATATTAACATCAACTCACGTTCTCTTAGATCAGTACCCCAATTCCATCTAGCTCCTCACAGAACTGACTATGGAAGAAACGAGCCAATTACTAGAATGTTGAGGGAATTAAATGCTAATTTTAATGTTTTTGACTATAATCATAGCAAGATCAAACAAAAAAAACTGCTTTATGGTTCTTCCACTTTCTAACATAAATCTTATAAAATAACGTAATATTATGTTTAAAGAGAAACGAGATAATTCTATTGAGAAACTGAAACTACTCTTTCTAACTTAACAAATGCCTAAGCATGCTAATCATTTCATTTTAATTTTTTACTTTTTGACTTTTCATATTAAGAACTATTCTACATATATGATCTTTTTTTTCTTATTTTAATCATATTTTTATTTTTATTTTTTTTAATTTCTTTGCCTTTTAAACTGCTTGCATTAAGCAGTCCACAATTTTTTAACTTCCAGATTAGCTCGCGCTTTCCTTGAATACGGGTTGTTGTTGTGTTAAGTTGGCATCAACTTAGCACAATATACATACATACATATAATAAATATTTTTGATTTTTTTCTTTTAGAACATAATAATTTAATAATAAGTTCCGATATGACTTGCAACCGCAATTGCCGTCGTACTCGGTGTAAATGGACCCCAGCGCGTGCGGGATCTGGGGGGGAAAGAGGCGTGGGATTATTTATTTATTTATTCATGTGAGACCGCTGATGCCCTAGTGGGAACATACCGCGATAGGGCTTCGGATGTATTTGTAAGGGGATTAAGTGGGGACTTTTCAAGATTTTTGATGATCCAGAAGCCGAAAACTCTTCCCGAGGCATATTCAGCATGCCTCGAGATGCAAAATTTAAATTTTAGGAATAGTTCGGTGCACGTCCAAGCATCAAACATGATTTCCGCCTCTGTGCACTATAATTTCAACTCCGATAAAGCACCCTCTCCCTTAGCTAACAATGTAGATAAATTGCCTTATAATAAAGTTGCATCTGCCCAGCAACAATCAGGTAGGATTCCCAAGAACAAAAGTACATACGGCCAACAGAGAAACTCGTCGTGGAACCCAAGCTATGAGAATAAGAACTACCAGCCTCCGCCAAGACCAACTGGACCTAAACCTCCAGTTAAGATGGAATTGGGTTCAGTACAGACCTCAAACGTAAATTATATGAATCATCCCAACAATCCGTTCAAGCGGGAAGCTAGTTCTGAAAACTACCCTAGAAAACAGCAACGCCTGAACCATATGGTCACAGACTCCCTGGAGGTTATAGAAGAATCTGAATGTCCTAATGCACCAGAGGAAGAGAATTTTATGATAGATAGAGTATGGTAAAAGAGACGGGAAAATCTTAGATTTTCTCGTAGATACTGGTGCGAATAAAAATTTTATTAAATCAAATGTAGCACCAATATCTCACCCTGTAAAAACACCTTTCTATGTCAACAGCCCTGCTGGTTAAATTTTAGTGAATAGTAAAGATTGCGGCAAATTTTTCTCATTTGCCGGCTGCAGTTTAGACATCACATTTTTCGTGCTGCCCAACCTACAATCGTTTGATGGGATCATCGGCGACGATACCCTGAAAGCGTAAAAAGGCAGTTATTGATAGAGAAAAAAATGTGCTGGTGTATGAGTCAAGCATAAGAATACCCTTAAAGAACAAAACTTCGGATATAGTTAATAATCTAATTACTATATCAAACAAAAATGTCTCTGACTCTGCCAAGGAGAAGCTGGAATCTATCTGTAGGAAATTCAGTGATTTGTTCGGACCGGTTGGAAATGAAAAAGTTAAGACCAACGTTAGGGCGGAAATTCGAACAAACACGGATGAACCAATCTACACAAAGAGTTATCCATACCCCGCATGTATGAGAGAGGAAGTGGAGAGACAGGTTAATGAGCTTTTGGCGGAAAACATAATTAGACCGTCAAACAGCCCATACAACTCACCTATATGGGTTGTATCAAAAAAACCTAAGCCTAATGGGAAAAGCAGTATCGAATGGTCATAGACTATAAACGTCTAAAGTAACCATTTCTGATACTTACCCCATTCCAGACATTAACAACACTCTTGCAAGTCTGGGTGACGCAAAACTCTTCACAACACTAGACCTCACCTCAGGCTTTCACCAAATTGCCATGCGTGAAAAGGATAGCATTCTCTACAATGAATGGCAAATTCGAGTACGTGAGACTACCTTTCGGGCTTAAGAATGCCCCGATCATCTTTCAACGTATGATAGATGACGTCCTAAAGGAGCTGATCGGAAAGATTTGCTATGTCTATATTGATGACATTATCATCTACAGTAAGACAGAGAGTGATCATTTAAAGGACATAGAGACAGTTTTTTCAAAAATCCATGAAGCCGGGTTAAAAATAAATTTAGAAAAAACCCATTTCATGGACACAAGTGTAGAATTCCTGGGATACTTAGTTACCTCGGAAGTCATTCTCCCTAACCCCGAAAAAGTAAAAGCCATTGAAGCTATTCTTCCTCCAAGCAACTTAAAGGAGTTGAAGAGTTTCCTCGGACTCACTTCTTACTACCGAAGATTTATTAGAGACTATGCTAAAATTGCAAAACCTCTAACTAACATGACTCGCGGAGAATTATCACAGGTAAGAGCCAATCAATCGAAAAAAGTTCCAATCCAACTTGACGATAAAGGACTTAAGGCTTTTGAAACCTTAAAACAACTCCTCACCTCGGCGGAGGTTTTAGCCTTCCCAGATTTCCAAAAGCCTTTCAACTTAACGGCAGACGCTTCAGACTATGCTATCGGTGCTGTTCTGTCCCAAGGTGAACCCGTTCTTTGAGCAAAACTGAAGAAGGTTATGCAACAAACGAAAAAGAACTTCGTGCCATAGTTTGGGCACGTGATAACCTGAGGAACTATCTCTATGGTGCCAAAAAGATCAGGATATACACTGATCACCAACCCTTCACCTTCGCTCTAAGTAATAGAAATTACAATGCGAAGCTCAAGCGTTGGAAATCCAGAATAGAGGAATACAACTACGAGTTGATTTACACACCTGGTAAATCAAACTTTGTGGCCGACGCCCTCTCGAGGCTCCAAACGGAGGTTAATCACCTCTCGGGTTCAAGTCCCTATTCCTCTGGGACGGACACAGCAAGCATACATACAGATACGGCGGACGAAAGACGAACACAAACGAGCACAGAAACTGCCGACGAAGAACTAAGTGCGATGGGGAACGCTACAGAAACTTGCACTGCCGAAGGACTATGCGAGGAATCAATTGACAACGAAGATTCCTGCACCATGTATAGTGCCGAACAGGATAGCTCGGACTTGATTCCGCACGTGGAAGCCCCAATCAATGTTTTTAAAAACCAAATAATTTTCAAGATTGGCATCGACCTTGGCTCACACGAGGAGCCTCATCCTGGCTATCATCGCCATTATGTCTCCGCGAGGAGGTTAAATAAGGAAAAGCTTATAGAATCTTTAAAAGAATATCTCAACCCAAATATAATAAATGGCATCAAAATACCCGAAGAGTATCTTGGGATGCTCCAAAATGTATATTTGGAACATTTCGGAAAATACAAAATTAGGGTAACTCAAAGGGTAGTCGAAGATGTGGCTAATGAAGAACGTAGATTCTGCATAATAAAAAAAAAAGAACACCGAAGAGCTCACCGTGCTCCCATAGAAAACAAGGAGCAAATACTTGAAGAGTATTACTTCCCCCGAATGATGTCAATTATAAGGAAATTTGTTGCTTCTTGTGAGATTTGCAAAGCTAACAAGTACGATAGACATCCTTCAAACCCTGAACTACAAACTACACCTGTTCCTAGATATCCATGTGAAATAATCCACATGGATATAATGGAAATTCAGGATGAGAAATTTCTGACAGTTGTAGACAAATTTTCCAAATTCTCCAAGTTTTTCCATATCAAAGACCGATCAGCCATATATGTATCTCAGATCTAAAATGATTAAAATCCTTCACTATTTTACTGTCCCTCTAGTCCTAGTGACTACTAATGAAAGAGGCTTCCTCAGCCCAATTGTCCTTAATTTAATCAAAAACTTGGAGTCAAGTTGTACCTAACACCATCTCACAGAAGCAAAGTTAATGGTCAGATTGAGCGTGTTCACTCTACGGTTCTTGAAATATATCGATGCCTTAAAGCAGAGCACTCAGATTTAAAGGTCAAAGAACTCGTAAATGTAGCTGTTGATAGGTACAATAACACTGTCCATTCTGTCACAAATAAAAAACCAAGTGATATTTTTTTAATAGGTCACAGAGAATTAACTATCAAAATCTGTTAAACAACCGTTCAAAACTTAACAAGGATCTTAGGGGGATAATTAAAAGAAATATGCAGGCTAGAAATATCCGTAAAAACCTAAAGAGAGTGATACCGAGGAAGTTTAATAAAGGCGATGTCATTTACGTTGCTATTAAGGGTAGACAGAGTAAAAATAAACCCTTATACAGGAAAGAAATAGTATCAAGAGACAATCGGGTAACTGTAACAACAGTAAGTGGTAAAAAAAACTACAAGGCCCACATAAAAAATGTACACAAATTATGTAAATTAAAAATGTGTAAATAAAAAAAATAATACAAAATTTTTGCGATAAAAAAATATGCAAATAATTAAATTAATTAAAATTCTATTGAATTTTGCCCTATAGTGTGGCTCTCGCGAAACAAGGGACCGGTCCACTAAAAAATTACTTAATCGTAATTGCGGTGGTGTCGATCTTCGTACCCTAGTAGGCTGTTTGAATATTTAACCTTACAAGCCAAAACGGACCAATACGGACCTTCCGACCCGCAGTGGCTATCCCGAGAATAAGAGAGTTAACTCACTGGGCGCAAAAAAATAAAATGCAAAAATAAAATGAAAAATGAAATTAAAAACAAAAAGCTATATTAAAAACAAAAAAGAAAATGTATATATATGCAAAATATATGTAACCATTATTATCTAAATAATTTAACCATTGAGGAAAAATTGTAAGATTTTCAAAATGTTTGATTAATAAAACTGCTTATATTACAGATTAGTAGCTATTTTCACTCCCATGCAGACCTTGCACATATTTGCCTACGAATCACCGGTGGTGACGATTAAAGAAGGAAAAGCCTGGGTGACAAATGGGTACTTCAAGTTGGTACACGTAATTGACCTAGCTAAATATGACAACTACTAAGAGGTACAGAACAATTAATGGTCAGATACATCAAAAACGGAGAAAGTAAATCTATCATAAGCTACCATTTAGGGCAAATCATCGCTTTGCTGAATTAAAGGACGCAAGGGCAAGAAAGACTAGGTCAATAAACTGGATAGGCACTGCTTGGAAGTGGATAGGCGGTTCTCCTGACGCAACGGACTGGAACAAACTCTTAGAAAAACAGACCGATATTGAGGAAAACAACAACCGACAATACTTAATAAACAAGAAACTTTTCGACACGACTTACGAGATAACGGACAAACTTAATAAAGCAATAGAGGGTTATAACAACTTCATACAGAAGGGGGAAACAGACAAGGTTAGCCAGGACTTACTCAACAAGGTACTTTATTTTAAAAGAAGGAATAAACGAATTAATAAGAGCTAGCCAAATGGCTAAGAATGGTATCGTCAATAGTAATCTATTAGATTCAGAGGAAATCAACACTATCATTAATGAACTCGAGACATTGCCTTACCAGAATGTCGTAGAAGCTGTCGAGTATGGTCAACCATCGATCTATTGCAACGGGACATTGATGCTCTATACATATGTATATTGTCCTTACCTAAAATTGACCCATAAACTTATCACCTTCTGACTGCCCGTGCGGCAATTAAGGACACACGATAAATTGACTTAGGGCCAGTTGTACAAATATTTGATCCGTGGTTCAGGAATTTTAACTCACCAATTTCGGCGGATTAACTGTGGTTCAACGATGGTTCAGGCATGTAATTGGCTTTTAGTGCATATTGGAACCTTGAACCATCGTTGAACCTCAGTTAACCCGCCGAAATCGGCGAGTTAAAATTCCTGAATCACGGATCAAAATTTAAACCACGATTGTACAACTGGCACTTAAGAGTTCTTAACATTAGAAATAGCTCTGTTTGTCGGGAGAGTGACCTTAAGAAATTAAGAGAGGACTCATGTTTACCTAGGATACTTAAAGGTGGCAACGCTCTTTGTGACAATAGGACAAATACTGGCGAAGTAATTGAACTGATTGGCGAAAATACGATCTTCTTGACAAACTTTAATGGGTCGATATTAAATAAAAATTCATCTATTCCCTTAGAAGGTACTTACCTCATACAGATAGATAACGATACGGTCCAAATCAAGGATAGAACATACAAAAGTAAGGTTGCTACCATCCCACAGGCACTGCCCCCAGCACTGTCCAACATTACCAGCAAAAGGACGATTCCCAATTTGGAGTTTGTGCACCGTCTCAGTGCCAAAAATATTGAATTGATTAATATTTTACATAAGAACCTTAATTCTTCTATATTCACAGAGATCCTGATAATTATAATGTTTGTGAGCATCGTTTGCCTATTCTGGAGAAAGGTTTATGGGAGAGTCAACATCCCAGAGCTCCGCCTATCTTTCCGTCGAAGACCAGTTCTAGTACCAGGACCTAACCCAAAAGTCAGTGGAGCCAGCGGAAGTCCAGGGCGATGCCCTTCTTCAACGATCGATCTGCGGGACGCAGATATTTAAAAGGGTGGCAGTTATCACGGTCAGGCATTGATCCAACCAATGAAAAGTGCAGACGTTGCACACGAGCATCCGCTCGCACCTTGAGTTTGTTTCCAATCGGGAAACTTGATGCGAGGCCAATGCCGCGTACTGGATCTACATGGGAACTGCAAGCTTAGCAGTTAGTTATTTATTTCATAGGCTTCTTATTAAATAATTATTAGAATTCATTTCATTCTGTTTGTGACATACGACAATAAAGTCGATTTATAAAGTTCTAAGAAAAGTCTTTTTATTTCACGGGACCAGTGCCGAGGTCCCTTAAATTAATTTTTTTATTCAAAGCGGATATAAAATCTTTTACTTTATTTATTTATTATTGTTAATTCTTTATTTATTTATTATAGTTTAGTTATTTATTTATTTTACCTAGTCAAATTTATTTATTTATTATAGTCAAATTTATTTATTAATTATTTTCTTTTGCTTATTTATTTATTTATTTATTTATTTATTTATTTTGTTTATTTACCTATCTGTTAAATCTACTTATTTAATTGTTCGTTCCAATAATTTATTTATTTGTCTGTCAATTTATTTATTTAATTGTTAATTAATTTATTTATTTATTTGTTCGTATTAGTTCATTTAGTTGTTAATTTATTTATTTATCCGTTAAATTATTTATTGGTTCATTTAATTATTCGTTTGTTCATATTAATTTATTTACTTGTGAGTTTATTAATTTCTTAATTGTTCATCCATTATTTATTTTTTTTATCGTTATCTATTTACTCATATTTTTTTTCCATTATTTATTTATTTCATAATTATTTTTCATTACTATTTTCGTATTAATTTATTGCTTTCTTATTATTCTTTTATTATGCTTCAATTATTAGTTTCATACTTTAATCGTTCACTCATTCACTGTAGTCTATAGCATGCTTAACACAAATGATAATTTTTTTTATATAATCATACCTAATCTACATAGCCGTTAGGTACCGATCCATCAACCGCCAATTATAAAGAACACATAAATAAACAAAACACTACCTAAGAAATCTCAAGCACAAGAATAACGTAAGAATAATGCCCGGCTTATGAGGGTTCTTCCCCACGTTGACACATATATACCTAACGATTACTAAAATCACGAACCACCTTCTTCACAGCAACACCATAATCGTAGCGAAACAAAAAAAAAAAGAAAAAAGAAAAACAAATTTAAAGAGACACAGTGCCCGTGCAAATATTTTATTTGCAAATTCCTTAAATTACATTCCCACTTAAACTATGAAACTGATTAAATTATTATAATTTATAAATAAGAGATAATAATACCTACAAAACTATCTTAATCTTTATATCTAAGAATCTCTATGGTTTTCACTCGTAGTAGGTACTCACCGCTCTACTACTGCACATTGTATTTTACAATGCTTCTGGTGGATTGTTTCTCATTACAAACCATGTGTGTCCACCGTCCTTGATTTCGAAGGGTTTTCCTTCAAGTCCGGTGCTTTGTTGTGGACACTGTAGCTAAAAAAAAAATTTTAGAAAAAGAAAAACATTAGTATGTTTTGATTTTTTTTTTTTTGAAATACAAATGCCTACCTACATGTTTATTTTGGTTGGTATGTACTTCTGCAACAGCAGCGAAGGTATTTGGGTTCGATGCCCTATTGCCATCCGAATGTAAGATCGCTGTGGAAATATAAAAGAAACATCAATTCATGTTTATTTAAAAATCTAATTAAACAAATTTTTGATTTTTTTTTGCTGAAATAGTGTTAAAATTGACCGAGGCCTTAGCATGTATCCCTGGGCTATTGAAAGTTTTTTTTTGCTTATATCTGGAAATGAAGGTCATGTTATTAGAACTTACACTTTATTAACTTTTCATTAATTATTTTTGCTTACCTGGTTTTGATTTACCCTTTCGTTTCTTCTCTATTTTCCTTTTTATTTAATTATTTTATTTCCACCTCCAATAGTCCAATTTGTTTTTGTTTGCTGCCGAACTTTTCGCGGCCATGTTAATAATTTTGTTTTGATTTGATTGTTGTTTCTCATGTTATCTCATGTATGGGATACATATATGTTTATCTTTTCTTGCACTGCCCGAAAAAGATTGATGGCCGATCTTCATGTGTTTTGTTTTAATAATGAAATGATAGATGGCGCTTATAGCTATCGTTCCATTTCTTAGCGATGTTAAGAAATGAATTTTTTTTTTGTTTTTGTTTGTATTTCAATTGCCCGATGAGCAACGAACCTATTTAATTGGTGGTTGAAATGGTATTATTAATCCGTTGAATTGAGCGGGTTCGTGGAACGGATAGAATTTGAAATCTAAATATAATTCTATAACCAAAGTTGTAGCAACTGCCGCGCGCTCTAGATGGCAATTAAAGTGTACCGGTGGTTGAAATTTAAATTTTCAAATATTATGAAATAGCAAAAAAGTCATTCCTCAAGAAAATAATCAAATGGAAAAGAGAGTAATTAAAGTATTTTAAGCTAACTTTTATTGTGAACAAAGTAAGTTAATTGAGTGTGTTAACCTGCAAAAAATAAATGTGAAATAAGAAAAATACTTACAGAAGTACCTACCTACCTGCAAATAACACGAGTGTACCTACTTTAGCTACAAATATAATTGCATGCGAGTGTAAAATCGCCCACATTTATTCATATCAAATTGGAATAGTTGGCATCATCGCAACCCATCATATCTAGCTCATCATGCCGCAGCTGAACATGACCCAACTCATCATAACCCAACTCATCATAGGTTACAACTCATCATAGGGTACAACTCATCATAGGGTACATCTCATCATAGGGACAACTCATCATGGGACAACTCATCATGGGACAACTCATCACGGGAATAAGTCATCATGGCAATAAGACCCATTTTCAGAATTAATTTTGTTTGAACGCATATTACATTTGTTTGTTTTCGTAGCGTGAGGCTGCTTGAGGGTTGGTACTTTTTAGTTTTGTACATTGATAACCGCTCAGTATAAGGGGTCAAAATCATAAAAATTAATTTTTTGCATATATCTTAGAAACGGTTTGTGCTAAAATCTTGTAGCTGAGGTTAAGGGCCACAAAAATGGCCCGTATAATTTTTTCGTAGCATTAACCGTTAAAAAGTTATAACAAATCGAAAAGTCAAAAAATCTCTGAAAAGGGGCCAAATGTTATGAAAATGTGCTGTAACTTTTTAACGGTTAATGCTACGAAAAAAATATTAAGGACCATTTTTGTGGGAAATTGCATCAGCTACAAGATTGTACAATATAATTTTTCTCTAGCACAAATGCTTTCAGAGAAATTAGCAAAAAACTCATTTTTATGACTTTTGACCCCTTATATTGAGCGGTTATCAATGTACCAAACTACAAAGTACCAACCCTCAACCAGCCTCACGCAACGAAAAACAAACCAATAATATGCCTTCAAACAAAATCCATTCTGAAAATGGATATTATTGCCATGATGACTTATTCCCATGATGATTTGTCCCATGGTGAGTAATGAGTTGTCCCATGATGAGTAATGAGTTGTCCCATGATGAGTTATGCCATGATGAGTTGTCCCATGATGAGTTGCCCCATGATGAGTTGTCCCATGATGAGTTGTCCTATGATGAGTTGCGAATATGATGACTTGTTCTGTGTTGAGTTGGTTCATGATGAGTTCGACCATGATGAGTTATACCCAACCCCATAGATAATAAGAATTATACAAACCCTACTCAAAAAATACTTAGTTATATAAAAACACATGCCATAAATGATTATATTGTTGAATCATACATAATAGACCCAAACACTGAGCTAAAATTCGAATTTGAGAATATTGACACATTAAGTTACATAAATATAACAAAATCAGAGTCAGTAATTGGAATTGGTACCATAAGTATAATTATTGTTATTATTATATTAGCCTTATGTTTGAAGAAAAAACAAATCAAAATTAACAATAACATACCGATTGAACATATATTCGAACCAACATCAACATCAGCTCCGCAAAAAGAGATGACATTAGAAGACGGGCTTGCCTTACTTCAGAAACATATTGATGAATCGGGGCGATTCATTTTGAGCGATGGGGGGAGTTATAAACACTCAACAGTACCAAAACAGTAAGAGGACAAAATAAAATAAACAGGATCGCTAATGATCTACAAGCATCATATAATAATAAGATAAAATAAATAACAGATATTTTATTATCAACAAAACAAGATAATAAATAAAAACAAGATAAGGATACAAAAAGTAATTAACCAACACAACCATAGACCATGAGGACAAGAAGTTCAACTCATCAGGATAACGATATAAATAGATACATCACAGAAGGAGTTTTGCTAGTAGTTGCCGAGTAGTATGTAAGAACCATATACCTAGGAACTATTGAAATGTTTAATTTGTTAGTGAAAATAAAGTTATTATTTAAAAAACATTTTTTGGAAAATTGCTTTATTCCGTCGAATAAATACAATTCACGCAAATGGTGGCAGCTAAAGCATGTTAGAGACCGAGATGGCAGTAGGCGGAGGGCTTGTTGGTAAAGAACGTGGTTCACCCTGGACTGTTTAAAATAAAGTAACTTAACTTTTAATGTAAGGAAAAGAAAAAGAGTTCTTAGGAATTTTTTTTACATTTTTTTTTATTTGTACCTATAAAATTAATAAAAAGGCAGGTCTAAAATAAAATAGGCTTATTACAAAAAATTACCTTCATTTCTTGATATGTATCATATAGAAATGAATAAAATGAAGAACTAATATCGCAACCGTGGGAAAATAAAGGAGCAAAAATTACATAAGTCGATAAAGTTCATCAGTTGTTGTTGAGGAAAAAGAACCTAACTCAACATAAGAAATTTTATCTCACAATCTTAAACAAGGAAAAACGACCTAAGTAGACATAGGAAATATTAAACATCATTTCAAAATAAGGCAAAATAGCCTAACTCGATTTATGAGTTTTAATTTTTTAGCGGTCAACAAACCATAACAGATTAAGTGTGTTTTTCTTTAATATCTCTTTAATTACCCGATGGAAACTAATTTACTTTTAGTTTACAAAAAAGAAGTACATTTACTTTAGTTTTGCATTTACACACTTTAAAAATTAGCATTATCTTATTCTTAGAGATGACTTTAAACTTCAATCTGCTCTCCTGAAAAGTATGAAAAATCGACTTAGGCGGTTATGGCTTGTGGCCACTGATACTTTTGAGCAACATAGGAACACCACTTGCTACATGCAAACACCTCTTCAAACAATATGCTCTAGAATCAACAAGTGCTAGATGGTCACAGGGTACCACCTGCCTAGCAACTAAACAAATATGGCCATGCATAGACCTGAAGCGGTCAAAAGGCTTGATTTCCCTGAGCAGACAAAGTTTAAGCTCCACAATTGGAGTCATAACAGGACACTGCCTCATAGGTAGACATACTAAGAGGGGGGGTCTACACTAATGACTTCTGTAGAAGCTGCATGGACGAGGAAGAAGAGGAATCAATCCAACATCTTCTATGTACATGTCCGGCACTCTCCAATAGAAGGAACACCTACCTAGGTAGACCCTTCTTTGATAATACCAGTGAACTGGCAACGATCGACACAAAATGTCTCTCAAACTTCATTAAAAGTACAAAACGGTTTGATTAATTTCATAACTCTCCCATGAGTAACTTTCCTTAGTGGTACCACAATGGACCCTTAGGGTCTAAGTGAGTCAAGAACATCTAGACGGCCACTCTAACCTAACCTAACCTAACCATCACACCACGCTCTTCCACAATCAGCATCAGATATAACCCTAGAAATGATATATGCTGAAATTTTAGAAGTAAAAAAAAATTTAAAAAAGTCCAACTAGAAGAACCACAAGCAAAAAACATTGAGTGCGAAAATAAAATTAATCTCTTAAAAATTAAAGTGAATCATTTGGAACAGCAATTCATAGCTAATACATTTGAAATTTATAATGTCCCTCCCTTGACTTCTAATGCCACCGCTATTGAATAGGCAGGAAAAGTTTTTCGGGATGGAATGCACGTGGAAGTGACAGAGAGGTACATTGATTTCTGATACACTAAAAAAATTATATCGCATCATAAAAGCTCACAGAATAACGCTCCACAAAGCTTTACCAATATTCTTCATGTTAGACTGTTATCTCGACATTGCAAAGAGAAGATAATGTCAGCCAAAAAACAAATGAAAGAACCGTTGTCCACAACCCTACTTAACTCTAACGAGGATTCTTAGGAGATGTACATCAACGAGTGTTTGACCTATCGGACTCGTCAACTACTCAAATCGGCAATTTCAATGAAAAACTCTAAGAATTTTAAATATGTCTGGACCAAAAATGGAACAGTGTACATGCGTAGGATTCCACTATTGTTAATTTGTGTATAAATCAGAATATACTTACGTAGTCTAAGATCAAATTTTTGTTTGCTACTGGCGCTGGCGCATATAGAACCGCTTGATGAATTACCTATTGTTATTATATTAAGTGAAATATGGATTTAAATCCAGGTCAAACACTCGTTGATGTACATCTCCTGAGAATCCTCGTTAGAGTTAAGTAGAGTTGTGGACAACGGTTCTTTCATTTGTTTTTTGGCTGACATTATCTTCTCTTTGCAATGTCGAGATAACAGTCTAACATGAAGAATATTGGTAAAGCTTTGTGGAGCGTTATTCTGTGAGCTTTTATGATTCATATTCGATACCTTAATGCACACATGTGCTATGTCCGTTTTTGCTGTTTTTGGCAAACTCAATTTAAAGTTTTGCTACGTGCATAACTCTACTAATGCAGCTCCATTGGCTTTGATATTTAAGTATGTTATGACCTGATAGCTTTGTAAAAGTATAATAATGTAACATAAATAATTCTTCAACCACTTTTCAATTTATTTATGATAGTATAAAATATGTTAGGACATAGCACTTTTGTATTTGATGCCAATTGTACAAACAGGACAAAGAACACAATTTAGTTCCTAAACATTTTATTTACTCTATTATTTACATTTCTTTCTAACCAAAAACCTTGTCAAAATAAGTTTTTTTTTTAACTTAAGTCGTTTGATATTCTTTTGCAAATAGCAGAAGAACTAGGGGTATTCACGATCGGGTGCAACAAGTCTAGTAAAATTGCAAAATTTTATTTTTTTTATTAGATCGTTAACGCACTTTGTATATGCCGTTGTAACACTGCAGAAAATACACACTCGAACAACAGCTGACAGCAAGAAAGATATTTGGCTTGCTATCAAATTCACGTTCGCAAATTTTACACCGTTGTATTTTTTTGTTGCAATAGGGTTGAGGTATAGTAAAAGTGCAAGAGTGTTGTAAGATTGTATTCAGTATATTTTGTTGTTGAAGTGTAAGAAAATGTTACACTTTTGCACTTTTACAACGATACTATACCAGTTGCACCGGATCGTGAATACCCCTACTATTTTTTTCTTAAGTGCACAAGAGTGGGGTGTGGGATCTTAGCACCCCATATATGGAATTTTCGCAAAAAATGTTTGCAATCTAAAAGGTAAGCAATTAGTCATAAAATGTCAGGTATAGTTTTGGAAATTGGTCAGGCTTTGAAAATTTTTAATCCAGACTTAAAGTTTTTCAAGGCCACCCGCGACTTTTGGCACCTGATTTATGGAATATTCGCAATAGAAGTATACCATTTGAAGGGCTATTGTATAGCGATAAAAGGTCAGTTAATTTCAGTAGTAGGTTTTTTTAAGTTCATTTTTAGTATTTTTTTCAAAGTCACAGTACAAGACTTTTTAGCACCTCATTACTGAAATTTAAGGAAAGGAAGTATGCAATTCAAAAGGTCATAAAAGTCCAGGTAGCTTTAGTCATTGTGAGGCATAGATTTTTTAAAAATAATATTGTAAAGTTTTTTCAAGGACATTACAAGGTCGTATAGATTTTTAGCACCTCATTTATGGGATATTCGAAAAAAGTGTATACCATCTAAAAGGTTACCTAATCCTTATAAAAGGTCAGGCAGTTATAGAAGCTGTTCAGCTGTAGCTTTTTAGTTATGAATTAAAAAAATATGTAAGGTCATTGACCTTCACCTAGCAATTTTTTTTTTTATAAAAAATCATAAAAAATAATTTTGAAACTATCTGACCTTTTATGAGGATTAGGTAACCTTTCAGATGGTATAAATTTTGTTGGAATATCCCATAATCGAGGTGCCAGAAATTACAGGTAACCTTGTGAAACGTTATCCCTGGATTAAACATTTTCTAAGCCTGATCAATTTCTGAAAATAGCTGACCTTTTATGACCAATTACCTATTGACCTTTTAGATGATTTACTTGTTTTGCGAAAATTCCATATATGAGGTGCTAAAATCCCACAGACACAAAAGTGCTGTGTCCGGCCATAGTACAAAATTTTAAACATAAAATGGACATAGCACAAATTATTGGACATAGAACAAATTATGCTTTTAAAATAATTCAAGTAAGGGACTTAGCACATTCGCCTTTTTTGCGAATTTAATCAATTTAGGATTTCTGTTGGACATAGGACGTATGTGCATATGAAAGTACTGCTTCTCACCTTTACATTGGTGCCAATATCTCAAAACAGCCAAAATTGGACATAGCACATGTGTGCATTAAGGTATCGTAAGTCAGCTAGTGACTTGTGAATTAAAACAGATCTAATTCATAAGTCATCTAGTAACTTGTGAATTAAAACACATTTAAGTCACAAGTCATCTGAGGGACTTATGAATTGAAAAAATTTAATTCATAAGTCAGCTAGTGACTTATGAATTAAAACAGATTTAATTCGCAAGTCAATAGCTGGCTTATGAATTTAAACAGATTTAAGTCATAAGCTATATAGGGA
Organism: Epistrophella euchroma; assembly: GCA_947049315.1. Classification (NCBI taxonomy): domain Eukaryota; kingdom Metazoa; phylum Arthropoda; class Insecta; order Diptera; family Syrphidae; genus Epistrophella; species Epistrophella euchroma. Next base: position 72,996,922 of record OX346245.1, on the reverse strand, counting down.
CTTATGAATCAAAAAAATTTAATTCATAAGTCTGTTAAACTTATGGTGAATTTACATGTATCTTCATGCGAGTCCTGCAAAAAATATGGATATAAAAATATAAAATGTATGTTTGGATTTGGATAGAGAGATAGAAGAACAAAATCAGACTTCTTCATAAATTCAGATTATAGGAACGCAGATGAAGATTATAGCGAAGATGAGCTTGTTTATCTTCATAGTGGTGCTCTTTCATGGTAACATTGCAATAGTAGAGATACAAAAATTTAAAAGCTTTTGCTAAAAAGACTATACCATGGTACATAAAACAAGCATATTCAACAAGATACTGAAAAAGAGTTAATTTGTGATTTAAAACCAAAGTAACATTGGGTGTACGAATATGAATTTGTCTTCTTTCAACTGAGTATTTAAAGTTTTGTTAAAAAATGTCCTCTTTTTGTCAAGGGATGGTATTTTTTTTTGGTCTGCAATATTGAATGGTTATCAGACCTTTGACTTCAAATCAATTACAGTTCAGATTTTGCTGTGGTCTTTGATGTAATTCAAAAAGAAATGCATAACTACCTACTGTACGAATATGAGTTTGATTGACTGTATATAAAATAAAAGATTAAAGGCTCTCCCAAACCAACGCGATTAATCGCTGCGACAATAGAAAACAATAACAACAACGTGTTGTTTTGTTTGACAACCACGTATTGTTATTGTTGTTTTCTTTTATCGCAGCGATTAATCGCGTTGGTTTGGGAGACCCTTAATTGTTTGAAATGGAAGATATTCAAATATAAAAATTAAAAAAAAAAAACAAATAGGTACACAAGTTTCTTAGAATTATAAAGATATTTAAATATGCGAAGCAGGGCGAGCACGGGCCCCCTAGTTAAAAAATAATTAACTTATGAGCTAGTTGGTAAATTATAAATTTGTAAGCTTATTTTGGGAGCATAATTATTATTAAGGAATTTCAATTTTTAGAATATATTTAGTGAGTTTCCGTTCATCCAGTCCTATATTTCATTCAAAAATCACTAGCTGCCTTATAAATTCATTTCTTTAAATTTTTTCATAAGTCACTTACTATATATAATGTAGCTTATTAATTAATTTTTTTAATTCATAAGTCACTAGGATAGCTTGTGAATAAAATTTTTTTAATTCATAAGTCAGCTGGTGAATTAAATTTTTTTAATTCATAAGTCCTTTAGATGACTTATGAATTAATTTTTTTTAATTCATAAGTCCCTTAGATGACTTAAGAATTAAATCTGTTTTAATTCATAAGTCACTAGCTGACTTTTGAATTAAATTTTTTTAATTCATAAGTCCTTTGGATGACTTATGAATTAAATCTGTTTTAATTCATAAGTCACTAGCTGACTTATGAATTAAATCTGTTTTAATTCACAAGTCACTAGCTGACTTATGAATTAAATTTTTTTAATTCATAAGTCCTTTGGATGACTTATGAATTAAATCTGTTTTAATTCATAAGTCACCAGCTGACTTTTGAATTAAATCTGTTTTAATTCACAAGTCACTAGTTGACTTATGAATTAAATTTTTTTAATTCATAAGTCCCTCAGATGACTTATGAATTAAATCTGTTTTAATTCACAAGTCAATAGCTGACTTATGACTTAAATGTGTTTTAATTCACAAGTCACTAGCTCACTTATGAATTAAATCTGTTTTAATTCATAAGTCACTAACTATCTTATGAATTAATTTTTTTTAATTCATAAGTCACCTACTAGCTTGTGAATAAAACCCGAGCTTAAGCTAGGAAGTGACTTAAGCTTTTGCAACTCTGTGTCAACTAAAGAAAAAAATTTATTTGTTTTGGGGGATATAAACATTGACATTCTAACTCCCTCAGATATTTTTACAGAGAAGTATTTGTTTCTTATGGCCTCTAACGGACTGGAGAGTATTGTTAATGTACCTACTCGCATTTCAGATACTTTTTCGAGCTGCATTGACCATATATTCACTAGAGTACATACAAATTTTTAAAATATTTTTAAAGGTAGGGCACATGATTTGAAAATTACGGACCATCATATAACTGTTCTTTGAATTATAATAAATTTTCAACAACAAAATAATTTTACTCCCCCAAAAAAGAAACAGTTCTTAACTATACCATGCTTACAGAAAAGCTAACATATGAGTTTTTGGAGTCGGTCTTTCTTGACAACAATCCTTCTGCTGCTTTTGACGTCTTTCACTTGACCTTACAAAATCATATCAGATCTTGCACTGATGTATCATTTCATAACGCTAATAGAAAAAAAAAAAACATTTAAAACCGTGGATGACAAATGTTCTTCTAGATCAAATTAAAATAAAAATTTTTTATGCAATTAAATCGCGAAAGAATCCTACAAATCAAAGACTAAAGAATATAGTACTTCAAGCTAAGTAAAAAGATTAAAAAAATAGTTACAAAAGCACGCAAAAATTATTATGTATACAAGTTCGAATGCGCCAATAGGAATAGCAGAGAGGAATGGAAAGTTGTAGACAGTATTCTCGGGAAAGAAAAAGAACCAGTACAAATTTGGTTGTTAATGGTGTGTGTTTCGGATTCCGCTGGTATAGCTTACAACAGTATTTTCCAAACTTTTGGCATTGCCGTACCCCTTTTAAAATGTTCGTAGCCCTGAGTACCCCCCGTTATATGTTGAAATATATTATTATTCTTTACTTTTGTAGTTCAAAAAACGAAATTAATAATTAGTATTTTAAGGTATAGAAGACGATTTTTTTTTTGTAATGTAAACGCTTTGAATACTCGAAGGTTTTAAGCTTAAATCTTAGATTTTTGGCCGTTTTCAAAAACTTTAAATCAAAGTTAGAAGCTGCAATCGTCAAATATGCAATCATCCTCCTCCTGCTTGCAAACAAACCTTTTGATAAACTCAAATAATATTTTTTGACGCAGATGACGTTTTCGAAAACGTCCTTTGCTTTTGTGGGAGCATGCCTGCTAGCGGTGAAAACTGAATTTGCGAGTCGTTACCGAAATTTCTGAGCAACTGAAACCTTCATTAGACTCCTTCAGTTAGTAGTTGTAACTGTGCCGTACCTCCAAATTATGTTAAAAATAACGTCCAACCTAATAGTTTTGTCTCTAATACAATAACCTCTGGTGAAATGTTTAAGCTTATAATGTCCTTTAAAAATAAAAATTCATGTACAAGTGATGGTATAACCAGTATTATATTAAAAAACATTGCTTGGCATATAGTCGATATTTTGAGTTACATTTTCAACCTCAGTATTAAACCATGGCTGTTTTCCTCAATCTCTGAAAATTGCTGAAGTAATACCACTTTAAAAAGGCAGTAGACGAAATGTATCCAATTATAGACCTATATCTCTTCTACCGATTTTCGCAAAACTTTTTGAAAAGCTGATTAAAGTTAGAATGTTTAATTTCTTAAATTACAATCGTTTCTTCTCAAACAATCAGTTTGGTTTTAGGTCCGGTTTATCGACTGAGGATGCTATCCTTAGAGTGTGCACCCAGCTTTATGATGGTTTAAATAGTAATCATTGCACAATGGCTTTGTTCATAGATATGACCAAAGCTTTTGATATGGAAGATCATAAGCTACTATTAGATAAGTTATATAATGCTGGTTTCAGAGGTACAATATTTGATTGGTTTCAATCTTATTTAAAGGATAGAAAACAAAAAGTGAAAGTAAAGGAAATTTTAAGTACATCTCTTGTTATAAATAATGGCGTTCCCCAAGGTTCCGTACTTGGACCTCTTCTTTTTTTGATATACATAAATTCAATTTTGTATGTGGACTTAAACGGTCTGGAAACTGCTTTCGCTGATGATATAACTTTCACTATTGTTTCAAAACTAAGTTTGAATGTATTTTTAAGATTGGAGAAGACATAGAAAAACTTAGACTCTGGGTTTGCTGCTCATAAGTTAATTATTAGTGAAAAGACAAAACTGGTAACATTTACAATCTTCACTACCATGCGTACGATTGCTCTATGTTTACTTGTGGTCTAGCAAACTTTCACGCTAACAAGTCTTGTTCCAAAATTGTTTTAAAATTGAAGAAGTAAAAAATTTTAATTATTTACGAGTTTTAATAGATTATAATCTAAACTGGAAAGATCACATTTTAACAATTAAATCACACATGAATTTAATATCTCGTAAATTTTATCTCATTAGGCCTTATTGCTCTAACCCCGAGGCCACACAGGCAAGTACTGGCAAGCAAGTTGGGTACATACACCGCCTGCCAAATTCTCGTGTGGCCTCAAGGTAAGGAAGTACTATTGAAAGTGTATTATGGTCTTGCACACTCGAAGTTGCAGTATGGAATTGTCTGTTGGGGTGGATCATATTTTAATACTATAGGCTCTGTGTTGACTGCATAAACACATCTTATTTGAATTATCTCTAGCTGTAATCGATACACTCACAGTTGGCCTCTATTTAAAAAAAATAAAATTTTACCTATAAGGCATTTGTATGTATTCAAAGTACTCAGGGAATTTTTCAAACAGAGTGGCAACATTCCAAGTAGAAGTAATGATATGTATATAAAATTTAAGAATAAATTATATGGCTTTTGTAAATGTTCCAATTGCACGAAGAACCCATTATTAAAACTTCTACACAGTTACAGCCCCATCTTATTTTAATAAATTTCCATATTCCATTCGCTTAATGCATACTCTAATAATATTAAGAAATGGTTATTCAATATTGAATTAAATAATATTGAATCCTTGTCATGAAATAGTGTTTGAAGGTGGCATAGTAAGTTTATTTTGGAGTCTTATTTTTTTATTATTATCTTTTTTTTTTCTTTTTTTGAATTACATGAATAAAATTTTATGTTACTGATGTTACCCCATATCACACAGAAGTATTTGAAAATTAATTTTGATATGTCATTCAACACCAATCTAGGACATTTTTAGTCCATTAGATTACATAATGACATCCATTTATTCACTTGTTTCTATAAGTCATACATACATATATGTTATTAACATTGTTGTCTTAGTTTTAAGTTAAAGTGGATAAAATAAAATAAATGAAAAAAAATCATATGACTCGGGGTAATTTTGAATTTGCAGAACGTTATAGTTGTAGACTTCATCGAATATCAGATCTTCGGTGTTAAATTCGATGGGAGATTCTGAGGAATTTACAACTGATTAACTATTGGCAGGAGTCATGCTATTGTCAATATATAGTCCATTGGGAAATTGTTGAGAAAGACATATACTATCTACATTAACTTCCTTGAGGACAGGGACTACGGTTACGGATCTAGGAGGGATAGTAACTAAATGTGAAGGGATTAAATCATATTCAATAATAAATTCTTCCCAAGAAAATGTAGGCATTTTAGTGCCATAGTCGATCTGGGCTTTATGATCATCTACGAAGTTGTTTCCTATTATTCCATCGGTACTTATAGGAAAGGTTTTATCTACTACATGGAAAGGGTAAGAAATTGTAACATTTTGTGGAAGATTAATAAGAAGTTGTATAAGACCTTTGGTACGGATAACAGAATTAGTAATACCAGATAAGGAATGAATTATACTAGAGTCGATGGACAGTTCAGGTTCTAATTTGTCTATTTTAATTTGGCAAATTTCGCTACCGCCATTGATGAGAAATTTGGAAGGTTTAGGATTAAGCAAGGTTTCAGACGAACGTTTAATTGAATCTACTCTACTTATTTTATTATTCAGATTTGTGTGGAAGATGTGGCGAGTAGGATTTAGTTTTGATTCCGAATCCTGCTACTGGTTCCGGCCTCTGAATGGTTTCCGAATGCTTTTTTGCCGATGAAATAGATGAGGAGGCATTCGAGTTGTTTTTATTTTTGTTGTTGTTGTATTCTCTTTTTCTGCATTCGTTAATGTGATGTCCGAGGTTCTTACAGCAGCTACAAGTAATAGTTACCTTTTTAACCTTACTTTTGAAAGAAGGAAGCTGTTCCTTGTCTTTCTTTAAATAGCATTGTTCGATGCTATGTCCGGGTTTCTTGCAATAATTACACGATATGGAATTTCTGGATTTAGGTTGGGATGTGCTAAAGGAAGTTTGGGTGGAATATGAAAAGCCACTTTTTTCTTCTAGTACGGCAGCTTCAATAGCTTCCATCAGCGTAGTGAATCTAGAAGCCTTAATAATAAGACTTATTTTGGGGTTTAGGCCTCTTTCGAATGCTTTTAGTGCAGTTTCCTGAATGCTTTTAGTGCAGTTGCCTGAGCCCTCGCTAGCGATGCAAACGTCATTCAAGTTTGCCAAGGTTTGTCCCAATCTATTGGAATAAGCACGCACTATCTCGTTTGGTCTTTTTTTTATGTTAATGAGATCTAATTCAAATTGGGAGAGGGATTTAGGCTCTAAAAATTGTTGGACTAGTTTTTCTTTTAAGTGAATTCTGTGTATTTAACTATATTGTAGGCTGGTCCAGTTAGTTTGTTCTTGATGATTAAGGGTAGGATAGGAATTTCGGAGGCGGGGATGTCTTCGGATATTATATTGCACGCACTAAAAATTTATGAAGGTGTTCCCTGTTCCCATCAAATTCGGGGATTAATGTGAGGGCAAATGATCGATCCAGTTTTGGGGCCATTTCGGAATCGGTTTCTTAAATGGAATTAGTGGTCTCCGAGGAAGAGGAATTTTCAACGGTACTGGAGTCAGATTCTTCGGAGTCGGATATTTCTAGAAGCTTATCTTCAGATTTAAACAGATTTATATTTTTTTTGTTTACTGATTAACACTTTTAGGTGACTTTTTTGTTTACTCTATATATTTGTTTCACTGATTGTTAACACTTTTAGGTGACCCCACACCTGACACCAATTTTTATGTTGTGACCTTTTTTATTTTTAACTTGAGACGCACGAATCTCAAGCGGGGTCTTACCTTTGGGATGTGATAACCAAAATAAGAAAAACGAAACTCCCAACGTATGTAGACTTCAAAAGTTTATTCGTGACTGACTTAATTCTAATTATCATATAACACAGCATGTTTTCATGTCAATGTGATGTTACTCATACACATGCGTGCATTGGTATAGAAGTGTAATTACATAATTTTCAACACCCTTCCTCAGTACAAGCATGTTTAACAAAAAAAAAAATGTTTACTTTAAATTTAACATTGCTCTAAATTCATTGTGCTTTTTCTTCAGCAGATTTTTGGTTAATATGTCAGCTACCATCACATCTGTCGATGCATATTTCAAAACGATTTGACCTTCATTAACAATTTGTCGAACGAAATGATACCTAATATTGACATGCTTAGTCCTCGCATGATGCACAGGGTTCTTTGCAAGTTGCTGCGCGCTTAAGTTGTCGCCGTACACAACTGTTGGGGTGTCCGTCTCACCACAGCCAATTTCAATAATGAGCATGCCTATGGCCTCCTTGCACGCAGTCGATAACGCCATATATTCAGCCTCATGGTGCTGCTGAGGGCCACACTACGTTGCTTCTCTGATTTCCAAGATACCGGACCACCTGCTAGGAAATACACGTAGCCAGTATATGATTTGCGGTCGACCTTGTCGCCGCACCAGTCAGCGTCAACGTAACCAGTAAATGCTTGGCCGCACTCTTTGTAATGCAGCTTCATGTCAGCCGTAAATGCCAAATACCTCATGACATGCTTTACGCCAGAAAGATCCGTACCCTTGTTCCGCTGCGCTAATTTCGCAACTGAGTGCAAAATGTCCGGCCTGTGCCGAGATTTAGCTATTTCAGCGAGTGAAGTGAGATGACTCGCCTTACTCGCCGACTCATTTCACTTCATTCGCAAAAGTGATTTAGCTATTAAAGTGAAATGAGTAATTTCGAATCTAGACTTTTAATTTGTTGTCTTTGGTTTTGTTTGTTTGAAGTTTAATTTTACCCTTTTGTATTTTTATTTTAATTAAACTTATTTTAATTAAACTTAGCTCAGGTTTCTCAAGCTCACTGAGATCTCAGCAATCTCAGAAATCTAAACGTAATTCCTCAGTGAGATTTTTACTTTTGCTGTCAAAAAACTGAAGGCTGTTTCACAATGCGACGAGGAAACGAGACGTGAACGTGACGAGAGCTCGTCGTAGCTGTCAAACCAATTTCAAGCAATAAGAATATACCAGAGTATTCACAATAAAGCGTTCCTCGTCGTCCCGTCACGCCATGATTTCGAAAAATTGGAAAAAAGACGCGACGAGACGACGATTTTAATTTTGACAATTGAGAACAGGACACCGAGCGTATCTGTATTTGTATTTATATTTATTAAAATTGTGTAGATAAATAAATTATATACCGAAAATGGCGAGAAAATAAGTGTTTTTATTTTGCGACTAATTAATTTTGTCTTCATTAACACTCATTAACACACACACTTGGTATTTTTTTGCCTTTTGCTTTTTTTGTAAATAAACACTCTCAAAAGTACTAAAAGCATTTTCTAACATTTTCATTTTCTTTTTTTTCAAATTTTGTATTTTATTTCCCAAATTCACTGACAAACACAAATAATTCTACGCTGTCTCTGTGAATAACTCGCTGCATTGTGAATTGAGGAACGATGTTATAACGAGAAAAAGATGAAAGCGTTTTTCGTCAGGCTGACGTTTTCTCGTCGCATTGTGAAACAGTCTTAAATGCGCTTTGATGCAGAAATTGAAATCGTCAAATATGCAATCGTCCTGCTTGCAAAAAACCTTTTGATAAACATCGAATGATTTTTTTCTTTTGCAAGCGCATTTGACGTTTTGGAACAAAAGTTAAAACAAAACTTAATCAATTCGGTAAAAATCTATTTATTCAGTCTGTTTGTTTACTTGCAACTTTAACCAATTGTCGCACTTCGTAGATTACGAATATGCATTTTTAAAGTCGCTAGGTTAAGTCGAAAGTCAAGTTCAAAGGCCTCAACTTTGATGCCTCTAGCACGTGTAGTTAAGCCGCAAATCGGGTTTAAAGACAAAGTCGATTTTTCATATAATGCGTTGCATCAATTGAAAGGTGGCACTTCCTAGATTACGAATATGCATTTTTTTTGGCCGCAAGTCAAGTTCATTTTTTTTTAAAGTTTTGGAAAAAAAAATTTTTACCAACTTTTTTTCCGATTTTTTAGAACTAGCGCACTTCCTAGATCACGATTATAAATTTTTGAAGTCGCTAGGTCGTTTAGTTTAGCCGCAAGTCAAGTTTAAAGGCCTCAACTTTGATGCCTCTAGCATGTCTAGTTTAGCCGCAAATCGCGTTTAAAGATAAAACTCGATTTTTCATATAATGCGATGAATCAATTGAAAGGTGGCACTTCGTAGATTACGAATATGCATTTTTGAAGTCGCTAGGTTGCTTGGTTTAGCCGCAAGTCAAGTTTAAAGGCCTCAACTTTGATGCGTCTAGCACGTCTAGTTTAGCCGCAAATCGTGTTTAAAGATAAAAGTCAATTTTTCATATAATGCGATGCATCAATTGAAAGGTGGCAATTCCTAGATATCCTCAATATCAAGCTCTCAACGAAAAACCTGAAAATCCGAACCTAAATCAGCTCGAGCTCTCGATCCTGAATAAAAACGTATTAAAAAAGTTGCTAGGGTGAGCAACTTAAATACTACTCAAGCTCGTTTAATTACCACATGTAAACGTAGTAAAAGTTGCTAATGGTATTATTCAATCAAAAATATGATTTTGGTATCACTTTTCCAGGTTTCACACGCACTCGCACTTGCACACATACCAGTATAAATTGACATTTATCGAAATGTCATTGTGAAATTTTTCATTTCGCGATTCGTTTTGTTGATTTTTGAATAAAAACTAATTAGTTATTGTTAAAATTATTTGTTTAAACAAAGCGAGTCACTTTTTCCGTTGTTGCTAGTTAGTTGTTTTAGTTACGCAAAAAAAAAAGTGAATTGCTCTGTTGGTTTGTGAAAAAATGGGTGTCCTTCTAAGTTAACGTCAACTTAACAGATAAACTTCTCACAATAAGATTATGTAAATCGATCCGGTTTTGGATATTATGTTGAAAACTACTTAATTGCTTATTAGTTATGCAAAAAATAAATTAATTGTTATTTGAGAGAGATTGGGTGTCCTGCTAAGTTGACTTTTTTTGCAAAACAAGACAAAACGACTACGAAATGAAAAATTTCACGACAGCGTTGCCGAAGTACACGACCGTGCTTTTTGGACACGATAGTTTCCTCGTGGCACGGTGGCACGAAAAATTTCAATGTGACACTTTTTTTTTAATTTCCTTTATTTTACTTAAAATGAAGCAAATTTCAACAAAATTTAATGAAAATTGGTTTCCGTAAAAAGTGGGCAGGAACTAGGGTTCCCAACTGTCCTCCGTTTGGGAGGATAGTCCTCCTTTTCAAAAATTTGTCCTCCCGTCCTTGTTCATTCTGAGATGTCCTCCTTTTCAAAAATCTAAAGGATGTGATCAATAATTCATTTTTTTAGTATGTACCTTTGTTGTTATGCGTCATAATATTATTATTTCTGCCATTTTATTAAAATGTTGGTCATAATCCTGCTTGATAACAAACTACCAAATAACATTTTTTTATACAACTTTGCAAGATCCAATGGAAGGAATGCAATTTTTTTGCTACACACACTGACAAAATGTAAGATTTTTTTTCAAAAAAAAAATATTTGGTTTTGAAATGCAATTTATATTGTGATGAATAAGAAGAGTAAAATATTGTAACTTTCCTTTTGAATTTTTTGAGTTTAAGCCTTTTTTGTTATTATTGCAACAAAATGCCAATTTTTTATGATATTATTTATAATTTTTTTATTATTTATTTTTCCTTATTATTTATTATTTTGTAATAATTTATGCCAAAAACCCGCTTGGAACAATGGTAAGTTTTGCCAAGTTTACGGAACGCCCTAAAAATTTTCATTATTTTCATTAGGGGAAACTTGGCAAATACTCGTAAGCCCTTGCTTGAAGAATTGTTAGGCAAGTTTTCCTATCTCATCAGAAATACCCCTTTTAAGTTTAAAGTTATTCATTTTCTGTATTTCAAAGTAGCCAGAGCAGTGGTTAGCGTACTAGTAAGGCGAAAGTTCTAGTACCGAATCTAAATTAAACCAATTTTTTTTTTTCTCTTAAAGTGGAATGGTAATTACTGGCGAGGGACTGGTTGACTTTGAAAGTACCTGCTTTGCTAGTACCTTGTAAGAAAACTTATTTGATTTTCCAGGCGGCAAGGATTTTATTTATAATGAGCTTTTAAATTTAAAATATAAGTAGGTGCCTACCGTATTTTATTTTTATGTACATATTTAGAAAAATTGAGTCCTCCTTCCGTTTCGAAGAAAGTTGGGAACCCTAGCAGGAACACATATTTTTTGACAATGCACGAATAAAGCAAATGATTTACTTTTTTCTGTTTTTTTTCTGTTGTATTATATCCCGTTATAAAATTTATTACAGTTTTTTCAACAAAATAGAAGAATTTGTGGTTTTTTCATATGGCAAGGAAATTGGCACTTTTTTTTCAGAAAATATGGCACATTAATTTTATTTTGGACGGTAACGCTGTTTACAATGAAGTTTAAATAAATGTCAATTTATTTTGGTATGTGTGCAAGTGTGTGTTTGGCCGTATGTCCCCTTTCACACAGGGCAACTGAGTTGCCGGCAACAATTAGTTCATAGGCGAGAAGGGCAGGAAGAAAGAGGGGGAAATGAAATCTCCCCGGTCAACAAATTCAGGAGATTTTTCTGACGTTTCTCTTCACACTACGTTTGTGTGCGTTCAACCAAGGTAGTTTCAAAGGAAAATAAAGAAAATCTCCGGGTTTTTGTTGTTTGCGTGTGAAAGGTACAAGAGATTGTTAAGGAGATTTAAGGAAAACGTCAAAAAAATCACCAGCAACTAGTATCTTCGTGTGAAAGGGGACTATGTGACTTAGTAAAGCCGTCAACCACTAGGATAATTAAAGGCCCATTGCACACTAGGCCACTTTAAGGGCCTTATTTTGATTCGCCAATCGAACGTTCGCATGTAGTCGAACGGTTTGGCGAACGTTGTGAGGTTTCGTATTACGGTTGGGGAATGAACTCATTCACCAAAAATTCATCGAAAATTCATTTATTTTAAATTATTTGCTATAGTTGTCAAAAAAAAAAATAATTATCATAAATTAATTTTATATATAAAATATTTGCAGTTTTGTTCAAGTTTTATACGTTTTTTTAATAAGTTCAATTAAATATTTCGCGGCACATCATTTTTATGTTGATAATTCAACCAAATTCGTTGCAACAAATCAAAAAATTAAAAAGAAATCAACACACGGAAGTGCGTCTGTCAATTTGGTAAATTCGTGTATCGGTATGTTTTTTAAAAACAGTGGTTTTCAATTGATAATGGCAATTTTTACTTTTAAACATATTATTATACATATTTTGTCTGAAAATATAAGGCTATTGCCTAATAAATTCGTGTTTTATTTGTGTTCGCCGGTTAGTCACTAAAAATTTTCATTCGCCTAGTTTTGACGTCTGAGGCGAGTCATTTGACGAATTTTCGCTAATTGTAATACGGCTTTGATTCATTCCAAGTTTTTTGGTTCGCTTCGCGAACGGTAATGGGGCCCAGAGTTTGCTCGCCCTAGCGCTATGGCGCAGACATATTTTTTAGTGTGCGGAAAAGATAAAACACTATCTACTCATGAAAATCAATAATAAAAAATTAAAAAATGTCACTTTGAAGAGAGCACGCTTAATTAATGTACTCAGTGCACAACACACCACACAAGACATGTGTGGATCCGGCTTTACCCTGAGGCCACAGGGGCAAGTACTGGCGAGCAAGTTGCAACACACTGGGTGCGTTCGGCTGACTATCCAAACCTAGCCGGATAGGTTTGTGTTGTTGTTATCCCGAAACACGAAATCTCGAATCACGAAATGCTGCCAAAAAAAAAATAAAAATCACCCGATAGATCTTTTAAAAATATTTGACGGGATTTTCACTTCTCTTTTTAAAGAATTATTTTGTACTTTTTAAAAAATGTTTCTAAATAAATTTTTTTGACAAAATATTAAATTTTATTGAAATATTTTTAAATTATTCTTTGCCAATCAGCACTCACTTTTCAATAGCGACATAAGGCCAAATTTTAAGAGTTGGCCTTATGTCACTTTTGAAAAGTGACGTAAGGCCAATTGGGCCTTATGTCACTTTGAACTGTTTTCTTTAAGACCGAAACTATATTGAATAAATTAGGCATGTCGCCACGTACATGTATATTATTACCGTAAAAAGCCGAAATAATGAAATTCTAGAATTTAACGGTAAATTCTAGAGCACTCAGCATTATGGCGTATAAATAGAGAGGTATGTATGGGGGGGCATGCTGCCCCCCTGCAACCCCCCTGCTTGGCCCACTATAGGCATTGGGATAGGTGCGAGGTTGGGTGTATGCAAAGTTTCTTTTGCAGAATTTACCGGTAAATCCTACCTCACTGTTTATACATAGGATACATTCAAAGTTTCTTTAAATTCAGATTCTTAAAATACAAAAAAACTTTGCATACACCCAACCTCGCACCTACCCCAATGCCTATAGTGGGCCAAGCGGGGGGGTTGCAGGGGGGCAGCATGCCCCCCCATACAAACCTCACCTTTTATACGCCGTAATGCTGAGTGCTCTAGAATTTACCGGTAAATTCTAGAATTTCATTATTTTGGCTTTTTACAGTAGTATATACATATACGTGGCGACATGCCGAATTTATTCAATATAGTTTCCTTTTGAAAGATGTCCGAAACCTCTTTTACTGTAAGGGGAGCTTTTGTGAATGTTATATAATTATATTTGGCCTTATGTCTCAAAGAAAATTGGCCTTATGTCACTTTACAAAAGCGACATAAGGCCAAATATGTAAATTCGGTCTTATGTCGCTTTTGTAAAGTGACATAAGGCCAAACACCCAAATTTGGCCTTATGTCACTTGGCCTTAAGTCACGGCACCCTCAATATCAAGCTCTCAAAGCTATGAACGAAAAACCTGAAAATCCGACCCTAATCTAACTCGAACTCTCCATCCTGAATATAACCGTAGTAAAATTCTCTTTAACGAAGTTTCCTAACCAATGCAATTATCTGTTTTTATTGTAAAATACTAATTTTTCCATGCAGATAATTCAATTCACAGTAACAACTTGTAATAGAGAAAAATACTTATTTTCGTTTCATTCGGATTCTGTGATATCAAATTCACGAATTTCTATATTCGTAGGAGATATTTCACTATGAACGTAGTACTAATAGATTATGTGATCATTTTTTCTTCATTCGGAGAATATTTTCGATTACGATAAATTCTGTGATAGGGTTGAATAGTTTTATCATCTCGCAAAAGAAGTATAACTTCCAGAGCGCGTACGTTAGTACACACACAGTTTTTTTTAATCAATATAAATACAAGAAAATTAGGTAGGTAAGTACCTACCAAAGGAGTAGATTTATTTAAAAATTTAAAAAAAAACTAGAAAGCGCGATAGGTAGGTAGGTACATACCTAACTTATGAAAATAAATTTAGAATTGCAGAAAAGCTACCTATTGAAAAAAAAAAATAACTCATGCATTGATCACGAATTTTGTTAGGCTATTTTTGCGACTCGTTATTATTTTTTCATTTTAAATGTAGGTAGGTAGGTATGTAACATGCGTTAATTTTTTGAATTAAAAACAAAAAGACAGTACATTTTTTTTTAATCGTTAGGAAGAGGCCTAAAGGGTATATATTGAAACTTTCGACCAATTTCCTCTTTAACTTTGGCCGCCATCTTGAATTCAATTTTTTAAATGCTAAATGTTAAATATTTTAATCACTTTCAACTTTTGAACATAAATTAATAGGTATAAAGAATGTTTTTGGTTTGGAGCTCTACAACATTGCAAGTTTTCCATATAAGCAGGAAGAAAGGAATTAAAGCATCATAAGAAAATCAAATTACCCTACGAATAATAAAACTCTTTTCCACACCACCACGGTAGAGGTATAGGCGCGTTTTTTTAAAAGTGGCCTATTCCACAAGTTATCAGTAAAAAGTTTTTTTTTGTTTTTTTGGTTTTTAGTTCTTAATCCATGCTATTTTTTTTTCTTTGATGATGGACTTTCAAATATATACCCTTTAGGCCCCTTCCTAACGATTAAAAAAAAATTTACTGTCTTTTTGTTTTTAATTCAAAAAATGTTAACTAACGCGCTTAACAGATGAAAAAACGATTGTAATTGTATTTTCTGGATTAATGGAAAAATATCAATCCTAGGAAAAAAACTGTTATAACCAAAGTTGTAGATAATTAAATTCTGAACACCTTTTGTTAAGTGCATTTTTAGTCAAAAGTTGAAAATAAACGAGTTATTCAACGAATACGAATTTTCCTTAAATTCAAGATGGCGGCCAACGCAATGGAGCTAGGCGGTCGAAAACTTAAATTTAGACTCCTAATAAGCCCCCCTAACGATTAAAATAAAAAAAAAACCCTATCTAATTTTTTCCATTTCAGGCCTATTTTTTGTCTAATTCGACTGGACTACTAATTTTTGCAGGTAGATAGGGACATACATGTACATATCTTTTTAAGAGATGGATTGAAATGTTCGAAAATCATACATATGTATATTAGATTCTGTTGATTTGTAGGTAGGTATGTACCTAGGTAAGTATATGATGCACAAATCTTAAATTTGCAAAATATCTACAGTGGAGTAGATTGGATATATGTAGGTATAAAATTAAATACCTATTACTGTTACTGGTTGAAAAATTATATTTGTACTTTGTACATAGCTAGGTATGCAGTTAGATCTTAATTCCGAGTGTTATTATAATTACAATTATTTTATATATCTTACCTTACTGTATGCTATTGCTATACAAGTTTCACAATAGTAAATTCTAATCAGCTTCAGTGGATTAATGTTCGTTTTGTGTAATATAATAAAACGAGTGGATATACATACCTACCAGTGGCGTGGTGTCCCATAACACGATTCCTTTCGAGTTACCTTTTGAAATTCTACCTTTTAACATTCAACCATTCAACACAAATCATCATTAAAAAAAGAACTCCACACCACACCACAAAAAATCAAAGAGATATCAAAGCTATTTCTCGTTGGAACTAGATAGAACAAATCTGTTCTCTTTACTTTTGTTCTCTTATTATTTATTCCCATTAAAAATTCTCAAAATATGTCGAAGAAAACCGTGTTATTTTTTTCCATAAGAAAGCGTGTATGAAAAGAGAGGTGTCACGCGCTCTGTTCAATACACGCTTTCTTATGCAAATAAATAACTCGGCTTTCTGCGTCTTAGTTAGGGATACGCGATATATGCATTTAAGGTAGACATTAATAATTTAGTTATCTTAGTTTTCGGTAACTAATTTTTCTTCGACTTACCATTTGAAATCATTCACGCCACGCCACTGATACCTACCTATACAGGGTGATTTGCATAAGGTGTGACAAAAGGCTAAGGCGTGTAGGTTGGACTTAAACGAGAAAAAAATCGTATGGGAGGGGGTCTATTTGCCCCCGTTTAGGTGGGAGGGGCAATTTTCAAAAAAAAAAACTCACTCAAAACAGAAAAAAGATTGTTAAAAAATAACGATAATACCTATAGAGTTATGCTACAGCACTTTGAAAAGCCAAAAATCCGTTCTTTAATTTTATTTTTAAATAATGTTGTTTTAGTGAATAGTTTTTGAAAAATTAAAAATGCTAATATACAGAAAATAATGATTAAAAAGCAGCTAGAACTTTTTGCTATACTTTTTAAATCCAGAAATTGCTGGTTTTATTTTGTTTTTACATTAAGTTGTTTTATTAAACAGTTTCTCAAAAAATAATTTTCAAAATTAAATTTTTGAAAAAAATTTTAAAAGTCGTGTTCAAACTAATTTTGTGCAATGTGCAAAATTGTAAAGTAATATTTTTATTTTAAAAATTCAATACTCCTATAAATTTGTAGTCGAAACACTAAAAACCAGATTCTTAAATGTCTTCTGATTTTTGAGAAAAGTAAAAAAAAAATTATTTAAACATTTTGAATTTGAAACCAGAATGGATTTCTGGCTTTTAAAAAGTACCCATGGAATGACATTGTAGGTGTTGCCGTTCTTTTTTAATAATTTTGTTTTTGCATTTCAAGTCGATTTTTTATAAAATTGCCCCTCGGCCATATGGGGTGGCCACCTGTAACGTACGCCTCGAGATGTTGTTCGAGTTAGAGATGAACAATTAAATTATTCACCTCAATAACCACCCACTCTCCACGCTACCATTATGACCCAGAACTTACAGGAACTCTGAGAAAATCCTGGAAGCAAAAGTAACGGCCGTCCAGGTTACTGACAGCAAGAACCCCCCTCCGACGAGCTAACCATCGGCTGTGCAAGCATGCCACGCAGTTGGAACCTGGACACCCATCCACTTTTGCTTCCAGGATTTTCTCAGAGTTCCTGTAAGTTCTGGGTCATAATGGTAGCGTGGAGAGTGGGTGGTTATTGAGGTGAATAATTTAATTGTTCATCTCTAACTCGAACAACATCTCGAGGAGTACGTTACAACCTCTATAGCTTTTTCACACCTTATGCGAATATCTATGGAAATATGGGTTTAAATTATTAAAAAAATATTTGAAAAGTATTTTTAACTTCTCCAACTTCCAAACATTTTGCCTACCTACATTATACTTGCATAAGTTAGGTACCCAGAAAAAAGAATAACAACACTACTGTGAACCATCACCACCACAACCTCTTTCTTTCCACGAAACAAAATTGCCTTTTTCTAGCTCCTTCAAACTTCCAAACATTTCTTGTACCTACATACCTAAACCTGCACAAGCTAACCCAGAAAAAAATATCAATAACATTTAGATCTCAATAAATGTAGGTCAACAAGTCTAAAGAATAAAGATAAAAAAGCCTTGAACTTGCAAAGACAACGAACTGACAAATTCCTTACAAAAAATTCCTAAACAAAATCATTGTATATATTCTATAGTACTCTCATGGAGAGGAACGAACAGTGCGCCGTTTAGGCGAGCACACGCAGAACTTTTAGCAATTGCACTCGTGGAGTGGTTGGAGAATTGGGAATTGTCAGTTATTGAAAGACAAAGTCCCCTTTCACACGAAGATACTAGTTGCTGGTGATTTTTTTGACGTTTTCTTTAAATCTCCTTAACAGTCTCCTGTACCTTTCACACGCAGATACAAAGTTGGAGGAGACTTGCTGTATTTTCCTTTTAAACTACCTTGGTTGAACGCACACAAACGTAGTGTGAAGAGAAACGTCAAAAAAGTTTCCTGAATTTGTTGACCGGGGAGATTTCATTTCCCCCTCTTTCTTCCTGCCCTTCTCGCCAATGAACTATTTGTTGCCGGCAACTCAGTTGCCCTGTGTGAAAGGGGACAAAGGAATAAATATTAGGATAAATGAAATTATAAAAGAACGAGAAGAAAGTATACAAAATTTAAGAGAGCTGAAGGGAGACGAGAAAAAACCATTTTGCACATTTTCTTTTATTATTTTCTATACAAATAGGTGGGAGTGTCTTATTTTTTTCTCTGGTTAAAGAAAGAACGATAATAAATATAATTCAAAAGACGTTATATTTTAGTCTTTTGTGAAAATGACTAGGAAAAAAATTGGCACGGTTGCCATTTTTAATATAAATGCTTTTTATTTTTAAAACGAAGGGAAATTTTTTTCTATTTTGTGGGTAGCTCGTCATGATTTAGGTAGGTAGGTATAGGTATATGTATATAAAATGTATTGAATTTAAATCAATTTATAGGGTGTTTGAGAAATATTTATCAAAACGAAGGGGTTGACGGGGGTGTATTATCCATAGGGAGGCGGGGGTGGTGAATAAAAAAAAATAAAAAATAGAAAAAAAAAATATTAAAAACGAAGTCATTACCCAGCTACAAAACTAAGAATCCTAAAGTATTTTTTTTTTTTCAAAATGTTTGAATGGTGTTGAGAGGGAGGAGGGGTTGGAAGGGGGTCCATTTTCCCCTTATAGTAGGGGCAATTAAAAAAAAGATTTTAAAATAGAAAAAACGGTGGAAAGTCGTAAGAATAAAATAAATAAATTTTGTATGTCAATTTTGAGAACGAAAACATATAAAGGTATTCAAAAAAATAAAATTGGTGAATTTTTTCGAAAAATCGTATCGGTAACGCTAAAAATTCATTTTAAAAGAAAAAAATTCTGAAATGCTCAAAAAAGTTTTTAAAAAAATTACGCATCGCATAATATAAAAAATCGACGAATCATACCAAAATTCATATAATTTTAGACCTAAAAAGTATTTCAAAAAATCAAATAACTTTTTTTCGAGAAAAATTTATAAATGAGAATTTTCGAAAAATCATAAATTTGATTTTTTGAAATAGATTTTAGGTGTAACAACTTACATTTAAAACTTTGGCACATCATAATTTGTATTGAATATAAGGAAAACCTAGGAAAACTAACTTTTGTTATTTAAAATTTTTTACAAAAACTAGAAAACATTTAAACATTTGTTTAAAACTAAAAAATCGATTTTTTTCTTCTAAACGAATCGATTTTTTTGTTAAAAGGAATTCGACAAAAAATTTAGTTTTTAATTTTTTTTTCAAAATTTTGAGTTTGAAAATTATTAAAAAAAAAAACATTATCTGAAAACAAGATAAAAAAATGAATTTGTGGTTACAAAAAAGGTATATGTATATCATTATATTTTAATGATTCTTTTTTAATAATTTTATTTTTATTTCAAGACAATTTTTGAAAAACTTGGCTTTCCCACCTAAACAAACGGAAATAGACCCCCTTCCCCATACAATTTTTTTTTCTTGTCTCAATTCAAGCTAAAAGCCCACTCTTTTGTCACATTTTATACAAAACACCCTTTATATGTATCTACCAACATACGTAAAGCATGCACTTACCCAACTACCCACGTTGACAGATACCTACAAAATATGCTTATTGCATACACCGATGTCGCCAACTTAGATTCTTGTGACGTCACAAACTAAAAAAAAATAACAAATAACTATTTATATACCTACAGCCAAAAATCTATTTCAAGCATATTCGAAAACAAAGCAACTTTGTGAAATCGTGAAATTTAACAACGTTGCTTTCAGCTTTCAAAAAGAATTGAAAATTCCAAATCAAATTATCAAATTGCAAAAAAAAAAAAGCGGGAGAATACCTCCTATCATATATTCTATAGCTACCTACGACAAAAAAAACCTCGTTGCCACGACGCTACCAGCTGATTTATTTTTCTCACTTACTCCACTTAATTGTTTTCAGACGAAAATTAATACAAACCTCTCACTTTTACTACTTGTCGAAATCCTTTTGCTCACCTAATTCTAAAGTCTCCACTATCAGTCTTTCATGGTTTGTGGTGTCGACAGCGTCTCCTGTAGAGCACATGCAGTACTAAAAGTTTCCGTTCCATGAGAGTACTATAGAATATATATACAATGACAAAATCAAAACCTTTCTACCTACCTACTTGAAAAAAATCGCCAACACAACATACATACCTGCACCTCATTCTCAGCCCAGAAGAAAAAAATGTAAACAAACTCCTATAAAAAAAATACTAAACTTACAATTTTTTTTTTCTTATACTCCTCAAATTCCCATGAATTTTCTTAGCTCGCTCCAGTTTTGTGGCAGTTTAGACGCTTCAACCACTGATCTCTATAATATACTGTATAGCGCATCCATACAAAAAAGTTGAAGCAAATTGAAGAATTGTTATACTGGCCACTCGTACACCAACTGTCAAAATAGATACAAAAAATATAACAAATATAACAATTTTGTGTTTTCAAGATGAGATGACGTCAAGAACAAAAACAAAGTAGTTTGGGGTTATTTTTTTTTTGTGAAACCAACTAAATAAAATAGGCACTCTTTTCGTTTGTTTTTTTTTTGTTTTGTATCCGATATTGGTACAAAAATATATTTTAAACTTGTCAAAAGTGGAAACGAGATCCAGGCACACCGCAAATTACGCAAGTTCGTCGAAAAATTTGGGCCTGGTCTGGACGATTACTAACAAGTAGATTTGCAGAACATTCTGCTTATACGAAACCTCAAATGGAAAAGAACGGTCTTGTTGCAGCCATGGAACAAGACAAATTCATCATTAGAATGTCAAGGGATTCCCACTCACTGTTTAAGAGACACATCCAGGATAAGAAGCTGGAAATGCTCTCTCAGATTGTGACTAAGTATCTCCTAATTGATACTTACGAAGGAACAGCACGCAGCAAGGCTCAGTGCGATGGCACAGCGGGTGCAATAATAGGCGAGGCTCTTCGCTAGGACAATAAAGTACGCTTGTTTTTTGGTCTCTAAAAAGAGGTAGATTTACAGAGCCTTACCATGACGACAACAGATCCACCCACTGAAGAAGAGGATGAAAACGCCATGATGCTCCAGATAGACCAAAGAAAAAGAAACCGAAGAAAGACCAGCTTTTTTCGAAAAAAAAAAATCGAAATCCGATCCAAACGCTGCCGCCCATGATCGTGTACCTCTGCCAGTACTTAAGGGCGCTAATAATAAATTATATGAAATTTAAATAACCTTTAGGAGTTAGAGAAATATTTATCTTATTAAGTTTTGTTGCTTTCTCTATAATTCAATAAAAACCTACCTACAAGTGTATTCCGAGGTTGAATTTTTTTTATAGAGCTTTGGAACTAAAACTTTGTATGCTCCTTTTAAAGAGATCGAAAGCAGATTCCAAAATGGTATCAACCACATTTGTAGCACTCTCCATTCAATAAAGAAACTCTAAAACCTTTTTCAGTTTTTTGAGTTTCTCATCAAATGGCCTGCCTTCAAGTGTACTCCGAGGTTGAATTTTTTTTATAGAGCTTTGGAATCAAAACTTTTTGTGCTCCTTTTAAAGAGATCGAAAGCAGATGCCAAAATGGTATGAACCACATTTGTAGCACTCTCCATTCAATAAAGAAACCCCACAATTTCTTTGAATATTTAAATTTAAAAAAAACTGAATAAGGTTTTGGGGTTTCTTTCTTGAATGTACAGTGCCACAAATGTGGTTGATACCATTTTGGAATCTGCTTTCGATCTTTTTAAAAGGAGCACAAAATATGCTTATTGCATACACCGATGTCGCCAACTTAGATTCTTGTGACGTCACAAACTAAAAAAAAATAACAAATAACTATTTATATACCTACAGCCAAAAATCTATTTCAAGCATATTCGAAAACAAAGCAACTTTGTGAAATCGTGAAATTTAACAACGTTGCTTTCAGCTTTCAAAAAGAATTGAAAATTCCAAATCAAATTATCAAATTGCAAAAAAAAAAAAGCGGGAGAATACCTCCTATCATATATTCTATAGCTACCTACGACAAAAAAAACCTCGTTGCCACGACGCTACCAGCTGATTTATTTTTCTCACTTACTCCACTTAATTGTTTTCAGACGAAAATTAATACAAACCTCTCACTTTTACTACTTGTCGAAATCCTTTTGCTCACCTAATTCTAAAGTCTCCACTATCAGTCTTTCATGGTTTGTGGTGTCGACAGCGTCTCCTGTAGAGCACATGCAGTACTAAAAGTTTCCGTTCCATGAGAGTACTATAGAATATATCGTCGTCGTTCTATGAAAACTCCCTAAGTCCATTTTTTTTAATTTTGTAACATTGACATTTGTTATGGAATTTTACTAACAATAACTTGAAAATTTTTGAGTTTGATAAATTTTATATTTTTTCTTGAATGTACAGTGCCACAAATGTGGTTGATACCATTTTGGAATCTGCTTTCGATCTTTTTAAAAGGAGCACAAAAAGTTTTGATTCCAAAGCTCTATAAAAAATTCAACTTCGGAGTACACTTGTAGGCGGGCCATTTGATGAGAAACTCAAAAAACTGAAAAAGGTTTTAGAGTTTCTTTATTGAATGGAGAGTGCTACAAATGTGGTTGATACCATTTTGGAATCTGCTTTCGATCTCTTTAAAAGGAGCATAAAAAGTTTTAGTTCCAAAGCTCTATAAAAAAAATTCAACCTCGGAGTACACTTGTAGGTAGGTTTTTATTGAATAATAGAGAAAGCAACAAAACTTAATAAGATAAATATTTCTCTAACTCCTAAAGGTTATTTAAATTTCATATAATTTATTATTAGCGCCCTTAAGTACTGGCAGAGGTACACGATCATGGGCGGCAGCGTTTGGATCGGATTTCGATTTTTTTTTTTTCGAAAAAAGCCGGTCTTTCTTCGGTTTCTTTTTCTTTGGTCTATCTGGAGAATCATGGCGTTTTCATCCTCTTCTTCAGTGGGTGGATCTGTTGTCGTCATGGTAAGGCTCTGTGTTAAGTCCTTTACTTCTTAATATATTATTTGAAATAAGAAGACAGCCCTTTCTATATAAAATAATTCATTTATTAATTCAATTGTTGAGGTAGGAGAATTATGACCTGAAGGTTTGGAGGTAAGGCAAAAAGAGGCAGAAACCACAAGGTATTTTTGACAGGAGGAAGTTTATCATAAATCACGGCAAATATCTCTCCAGGGCGCGTAGGTGTTGTTAGATGACTACGTCCAGTGTTCGTAAATACACAACAGTCCTCTCCTCTTAAATACACAAGAGTCCTCTCCTCTTAATCCATTAGTATCCCAACCGCTCCACTGGTTTCCTGATTCGACTGCTTCTTCGAACCGTGGGAATGTCTTGTTTCTCATTGCTTACTTCCTTTGAGGTTGAAGGTTGGACAACTTCTTCACTCGGTGCATGTACCCTGGATTCATTTGTTGCTTGTGCCAGAGGTGATAAAGTATCCTCCCTTGGTTGTGGTGGTGAAGTTGTGAGAGCGATGTTATATGTAGGGTGAACCGTCGGTAGAGGATGTGTCAGCTCTACGTCCGGATCACTAGGTACTTGTGTCAAGTCCACGTTACACCTTTGTATCTGATCTGCATGTCTTCTCCAAAGCCTGCCGTTAACCTCGATAAAATAGTGTAGAAGTCCATCTGGACGCACTATTTTTCCAAATTCACACTTTTTGTCCTTGCTAGTATAGTTCCTTACTTGAACTTTATCCCCCGGATAATACAGTGTCTCGTTCGAGTAGGGTCTACATAGTTTCTCCTTGCAGTTTTCGATGGTGGATGAACGGACCAAATCCAACCTAATGCGTATATCTCGTTGTAGGAATAATGTACAAGGTGCCACTCCAGTTGTAGAGTTTGGTGTTTTCCTATAACGCATAAGATAATTAGCGAGTTTATATGCAATGTTACCTGGGTCTTTAGTCATTTTCCGAAGTGCTACTTTCATGTTTTGAACAAATCGTTCGGCTTGACCATTTGTGGCTGGGTGGTATGGTGCAGTGAACTTATGCCGTATACCGTTTGCTTTAATGAAGCTTTTAAACTCCCCTGATGTAAAAGTTGGCCCATTGTCACTGACCAAGGTCAATGGAATCCCATCCTCGTCGCCACTGTTAAGTCCTTTACTTCTTAATATATTATTTGAAATAAGAAGACAGCCCTTTCTATATAAAATAATTCATTTATTAATTCAATTGTTGAGATAGGAGAATTATGACCTGAAGGTTTGGAGGTTAGGCAAAAAGAGGCAGAAACCACAAGGTATTTTTGACAGGAGGAAGTTTATCATAAATCACGGCAAATATCTCTCCAGGGCGAGTAGGTGTTGTTAGATGACTACGTCCAGTGTTCGTTAATACACAACACTCTGTAAATCTACCTCTTTTTAGAGACCAAAAAACAAGCGTACTTTATTGTCCTGGCGAAGAGCCTCGCCTATTATTGCACCCGCTGTGCCATCGCACTGAGTCTTGCTGCGTGCTGTTCCTTCGTAAGTATCAATTAGGAGATACTTAGTCACAATCTGAAAGAGCATTTCCAGCTTCTTATCCTGGATGTGTCTCTTAAACAGTGAGTGGGAATCCCTTGACATTCTAATGATGAATTTGTCTTGTTCCATGGCTGCAACAAGATCGTTCTTTTCCTTCTTTTCCATTTGAGGTTTCGTATAAGCAGAATGTTCTGCAATGCAAATCTACTTGTTAATAATCATCCAGACCAGGCCCAAATTTTTCGACGAACTTGCTGCTTGCGGTGTGCCTGGATCTCGTTTCCACTTTTGACAAGTTTAAAATATATTTTTGTACCAATATCGGATACAACACAAAAAAAAATAAAAACACGAAAAGACTGACTGACAGTTTTATTTTGTTGATTTCACAAAAAAAATAACCTCAAACTACTTTTTTTTTGTTTCACAAAGATGTCAAAATTGGCCACTCAGCCACCTTATGTCATCTTCAATTGGAATGAAAAAAACTGTTATACTTGAATGGTATACACTATCCAGTATATTATAGAGATCAGTGGCTTCAACACTACCCAAAAACAACAATAACAACACATACGAAGCAAGATCCTTCACAAAATAGCAAAATACTGGCAGACCAAATTCTTTTTTCGTATTCCGCAAACACTCAAGAATTTTCTATACCTACCTACGTCAGCTACGCTACAACAACAACATAACAATATAGCAACAAACCGAAGGTAAAAATAAAAAGATCCTCAAAAAAAAAACAAACTCTCTTGGCAAAAATAATGTAAACGAAATCCCCAACCCAAAACAAAATAGAGAAACTTGTCTTTTTCTTGTCTCCCTTTGACAAATTTTGTATGTAGCGTTCTCGTTTTATTATTATCGGCATTTCTTGCTTCAAATTCCCCTTTGTTAATCTCCAATCTCTACAGCCGAGAGCTTCTTAATCGCCGCTATAGACGTCGCCACTATCTTTCGCTTTCATGGGAATACTATAGAATGTATATACAATGGCACTATGCACAGCTCCGCCCATAAACAATAAAATAAAATGAAAGTGTGGTGAAATTGTATTTAGTTTTTCTTATTTTCCGGAAAAACTACATTGTCACAAACGTTTTTATTGTTAAATTCAGGAGTCACAAACAATTTCTGATCGATTGAACCCAAAAAAACCTATTTAAGTACAGTTTTGAGAAATATGTTGACTAACTGGTACTTTTTATTTGAATTGTTAATAACTAAATAACTAAGGAGTCACAAAACTTTATATTGTTGTCACAAACATTCACGAACGAATCGCAAACGATTGGCGTAAAAAAATATTTAAAAAGTCGATTTTTTAAAATTCGTGTTGGCTAACTGGGATGAGCTGACCATCCGTGGACAACCCATTTTTCAAGATTTTTGTGTAATTTTTTGATGGAAACTTTTTAATCTATTGTGAGGGTTGTGAAGGATTTAGAATATTGATTGAGATGTCAATTTAAACGTTAGCTTTCCAAGGTGCTGGTAAAAGAAATATGAAATATATAGATACACCCAATAAAAAGTTGGGGTCGTTGAAAAATTTTAAATATTTACATATAAATCAATAATCTCTATCAGCTGTAGAAATTTCAGATTCTTATGTCGAATTCCTTTTAATAAAAAAATCGATTTGTTTAGAAGAAAAAAATCGATTTTTCTCGACAAATTCCTTGTATTGAAAGAAAAAAATGGAGTCTGTTTAGAAAAAAATCGAATTCGACATTAGATTTTCTTTTAAAAATATAAAAAATCAAAAATCACTAAAAAAGGTAAAAAATGTGTATTTTTCAAAATTCAAAAAGTAGGTGAAAAAAAATTCCTACCGAAAATTCCTGAAAAAGGATAATTTTTTTTTCATTATCTTTTAATGATGTAAAATTTATTTCTCTAAATGAAACCCCCTATTTATGGCGAATTATTTGTTAAACGCGTCTTATTCAAAATTCAACTTATAACATTTTATAACTCGCTTCGTAGATTTTTTAGATTTTTTTTTTTTATCTAAAACTTTCTTGTATTTTAAAGATTAATCAATTAAAATTCGAATGAACGTTCTACCCCTTCCCGTTTAGAAAATAGTTTTTCGACCTTTAATCAAAAAAACCCTATTATACCTTACTTAAAATTGGAATTTCAAAAAATTGCGTCTTAGTGCGCCTATACAAAAAATTTTCTATTAAATAAAATAAAGTTTATATTTTTATGATTTACTTTATAAGCTGTACAATGATGAGTCAGATGAATGAATCAGTGAGTGAGTCACCGGTTCTTTAATTTATAATATTGTAACGATGAAATCACCACCTAACTACTTTCGGAACAAACAAAGAGCCAAGAATAAAAATACCCTTATCGAAGACAACAACCATCTATAAAATTTTCCGAGAGAACGCGCCATCTCTCTTACTTACTTACTTACTTTACTTTAGATGACGCTCACAGCCCAGGATGGACTATGGCCTCAACCAACAAGCCCCTCCAGCCAGCTCGGTCCCTAGCTAGCTGCCTCCAGTTACGCACTCCAAGTTGGTTGAGGTCGTTCTCCACTTGTGTGCGCCACCTAAGGTGGGGTCTTCCTCTGCTGCGCAGACCGTCAGGGGTAGATTAGAAGACTCGTCGGGCTGGTGCGTTGGTGTCCATACGCTCCACGTGTCCCAGCCATCTTAGCCGCTGTATTTTAAGCTTTTTGACCAGGTCGACGTCGCTGTAAAGCCCGTTAAGCTCGTTGTTGAATCTTCTCCTCCATACTCAATCGATACATACTGGACCGAAGATCACCCGAAGAATCTTCCTTTCAAAGCACCCAAGTAGATTCTCATCCGTTTTTGTCAGGGTCCATGCTTCTGCCCCATACAGCAGGACCGGGATGATAAGGGTCTTATATAAGGTCTCCTTGGTTCTTTGAGAGAGGGCTTTATTACTCAAATGCCTTCTTAGCCCGAAGAAACAGCGATTGGCAAGAGTAATTCTTCGTTTGATCTCTGCACCGATGTCATTTTGCGATGTTATAGTGGAGCCCAGGTAGACAAAGTCTTTGACAACTTCGAAGTTGTGCCTATCCATCGTGACGTTTTGCCCGAGCCGACGATGTTGAGATTCCTTTCTCGATGATAGCATATACTTCGTCTTGTCCTCATTAACAGCCAAACCCATTTTCGCCGCCTCCGATTCAATACTTGCAAACGCGCCGGTAACAGCTCGCTTCGTTCTCCCAATGATGTCAATATCATCTGCATAAGCAAGTAGTTGAACAGACTTTTGAAACATTGTACCTCTGTTGTTGACTTGCGAGTTGCGTACAATTGCTTCAAGAACGATGTTAAACAGGTTGCATGATAACGCGTCGCCTTGCCTCAAACCTTTCTCGACATCAAAGGGTTCGGTGGTGTTCTTGCCGACTTTGACGGAGCAGCGAGATTTCTCCATCGTCATCCTGCACAAGCGGACGAGTTTAGCAGGGATGCCGAGATGCGCCATGGCTCTGTATAGCTCGTCTCTGTCTACGCTATCATATGCGACTTTAAAATCGATAAAGAGGTGGTGTGTATCGATTTGAAACTCCTGGGTTTTCCCAAAATCTGTCAGAGTGTGAACATTTGATCGACGGTTGATTTGCCGGGCCTAAAACCACACTGATAGGGGCCGATCAGATCGTTGACAAACGGTTTTAAGCAATCACACAGTACAGATGACAAGATTTTGTATGCGACGTTGAGGAGACTTATACCTCTGTAGTTGGAACAGGTCAGCGCATCTCCTTTCTTGTGAATAGGGCACACTATACCGAGGTTCCATTCATCGGGCATACTTTCCTCCGACCAAATTTTGGAGATAAGCTGGTGTATACTCCCTACCAAGTCATCTCCCCCTGCTTTGAATAGCTCGGCTGGCAGGCCATCCGCACCAGCAGCCTTGTACGTTTTAAGCTTGGCTATCGCTAACCGCACTTCATTTAGGTCGGGTGGACGGAAGTTTTGACCATCATCGTCCAGGTTGAATGGAGTGTTCTGTCTTACAGCGGAATTTTGGCCATCTTCGCCGTTTAGCAGTCTAGAAAAGTGTTGTTTCCAGATCCTCAGCACCGACTGTGTGTCTACCACCATATTCCCACTTTCATCTCGGCAGGCTTCCGTTCTGGCCTTGTAACCCTGGGTAGTTTGCCTCACCCTTCGGTAGAACTGTCGAACATCCCCCCTGCCGCTACAGTCCTCAATAGACTCGACCGCCCGCTTCGCATGCTCTCTCTTTCCTCCTGAGAAGTCGGCGCTCCTCCCTTCGCTTTTGCCCGCAGAGCTCCCGGGCTGCTCTCTCAGCAGCTCTGGTTCTAGTCTGCAGCATTGCTTGGTAGGCCTCGTTCTTTGCTTCATGCGCCAGTCTGCATTCTTCATCGAACCAGGGGTTTCGAAACCCAGCACATCAGCAGCGGCACTTTTGATGGCATTTTGGCAGTGCTTCCACTGGTCCTCTACAGATGATGCTTGTGGCGGGCCTGTTGAGAGTTTAAGAGAGACGTGGTCTGCAAAAGTCCTGGCTATCTCTTGCGATTTTAGCTTCGCGACGTTAAATCGTTTTACAGCATCCGCTCGTCGTTGTGGCGTCATAGATATCCGCATACGTACTTGCGCTACCACCAGGTAGTGATCCGAGTCTATGTTGGCACCTCGGAACGTTCGGACATCCAGGATACTGGAAGCATGTCTGGCGTCTATCGCAACATGATCAATCTGGTTGACGGTTCGTTGATCAGGAGACCGCCAGGTCCCTTTGTGTATATTGAGGTGTGGGAATAGAGTGCTTGCAATGATGACATTTCGCCCCGCCGCGAAATCAATGAGCCTGAGTCCGTTACCGGAAGTGTTGTCGTGCAGGCTGTGTCCTCCGACTATCGAACCAAAGATGCCCTCCTTTCCAATCTTGGCGTTGAAGTCGCCAAGAATAATTTTGACGTCGTACTTGGGGCACCTATCATACGTATCCTCGAGGAGATCGTAGAATTCTTCTTTGGTTGAGTCATCCTTTTCTTCCGTTGGGGCAGGGGCACAGATCAACGTGATGTTTTTGAACTTTGCTTTGATGCGGATTGTGACCAGGCGCTCGCTTACATTTCTGAAGCCCAAGACTTCTTGCCTAAGTCTTCCCCTAACCACAAAACCACAACCAAAGAGCCGCTGACCCTGCTCCTTGCAGCACTCGCCGAAGTAGATGTCACACGATTGCATCCTTCGTATGCCCTCTCCATCCCATCGCACTTCCTGGATGGCTGTTACATCAGCCTTTAGCCTATCCAGGTTCTCCACTAGTTGTTCGGCTGCACGTGGCCTGTTTAGGGTCCGGACATTCCACGTGCAGATCCGAAATTCATTGTCCTTGTTTCGTTTGCTGGGGTCGTCAACATTGAAATCATCCATATCCGAGGCTTGTTGTCGTTTCGGAACCGACATTTTTTCCGTGGTAGGGAAGTCACCCCGACGCACAACCCCCTAGCCTGGAGGACCAGATCCTTATTATAACTCCAAGGACGGGGAGCCGGATAAACCGCTCCTTAAAGGCCTGAGCTACGAATACGTCGTAGTAGCCCATATAAGGTGTTCACTAAGTAGTTCAACCTGACTGGAACTGTAGACGCCACCGTTGATTCCATCTGGGGAATTCTTCCGCTGCCGCCTGGATAAAGGAGGAGTGCCTTAGTGGGAACACTCCTCCCCCCCTCTCTCATTTGCTGCCGCCTAAACCGTCCACAGGGATTGGAACCTAATCTTCAGTTCAGGTACTAGGCACCCGACGTTCACCACGGGGAGGTCGAGAGTAGGAGTTGATAGACAGAGGTTATAGGGGACACATATCTACCCATTTGAACATCTCTCTGAAGGAAAATGCGCTGAATGGAAGAGTGGAGAGAACGCCATCTGACAGTGCTGGAATGGAATCTTCTAGATGGGTTTTTGTGCCAGTATTTTCGAGTAGAGTCTCGAACCTCTCAGCTCACTATATAAGGAGAAACTTTTTGAGCACAAACACAGTTTATTTTTGAAAGCGAAAGTGTATAGTCAGCTACGCTACAACAACAACATAACAATATAGCAACAAACCGAAGGTAAAAATAAAAAGATCCTCAAAAAAAAAACAAACTCTCTTGGCAAAAATAATGTAAACGAAATCCCCAACCCAAAACAAAATAGAGAAACTTGTCTTTTTCTTGTCTCCCTTTGACAAATTTTGTATGTAGCGTTCTCGTTTTATTATTATCGGCATTTCTTGCTTCAAATTCCCCTTTGTTAATCTCCAATCTCTACAGCCGAGAGCTTCTTAATCGCCGCTATAGACGTCGCCACTATCTTTCGCTTTCATGGGAATACTATAGAATGTATATACAATGGCACTATGCACAGCTCCGCCCATAAACAATAAAATAAAATGAAAGTGTGGTGAAATTGTATTTAGTTTTTCTTATTTTCCGGAAAAACTACATTGTCACAAACGTTTTTATTGTTAAATTCAGGAGTCACAAACAATTTCTGATCGATTGAACCCAAAAAAACCTATTTAAGTACAGTTTTGAGAAATATGTTGACTAACTGGTACTTTTTATTTGAATTGTTAATAACTAAATAACTAAGGAGTCACAAAACTTTATATTGTTGTCACAAACATTCACGAACGAATCGCAAACGATTGGCGTAAAAAAATATTTAAAAAGTCGATTTTTTAAAATTCGTGTTGGCTAACTGGGATGAGCTGACCATCCGTGGACAACCCATTTTTCAAGATTTTTGTGTAATTTTTTGATGGAAACTTTTTAATCTATTGTGAGGGTTGTGAAGGATTTAGAATATTGATTGAGATGTCAATTTAAACGTTAGCTTTCCAAGGTGCTGGTAAAAGAAATATGAAATATATAGATACACCCAATAAAAAGTTGGGGTCGTTGAAAAATTTTAAATATTTACATATAAATCAATAATCTCTATCAGCTGTAGAAATTTCAGATTCTTATGTCGAATTCCTTTTAATAAAAAAATCGATTTGTTTAGAAGAAAAAAATCGATTTTTCTCGACAAATTCCTTGTATTGAAAGAAAAAAATGGAGTCTGTTTAGAAAAAAATCGAATTCGACATTAGATTTTCTTTTAAAAATATAAAAAATCAAAAATCACTAAAAAAGGTAAAAAATGTGTATTTTTCAAAATTCAAAAAGTAGGTGAAAAAAAATTCCTACCGAAAATTCCTGAAAAAGGATAATTTTTTTTTCATTATCTTTTAATGATGTAAAATTTATTTCTCTAAATGAAACCCCCTATTTATGGCGAATTATTTGTTAAACGCGTCTTATTCAAAATTCAACTTATAACATTTTATAACTCGCTTCGTAGATTTTTTAGATTTTTTTTTTTATCTAAAACTTTCTTGTATTTTAAAGATTAATCAATTAAAATTCGAATGAACGTTCTACCCCTTCCCGTTTAGAAAATAGTTTTTCGACCTTTAATCAAAAAAACCCTATTATACCTTACTTAAAATTGGAATTTCAAAAAATTGCGTCTTAGTGCGCCTATACAAAAAATTTTCTATTAAATAAAATAAAGTTTATATTTTTATGATTTACTTTATAAGCTGTACAATGATGAGTCAGATGAATGAATCAGTGAGTGAGTCACCGGTTCTTTAATTTATAATATTGTAACGATGAAATCACCACCTAACTACTTTCGGAACAAACAAAGAGCCAAGAATAAAAATACCCTTATCGAAGACAACAACCATCTATAAAATTTTCCGAGAGAACGCGCCATCTCTCTTACTTACTTACTTACTTTACTTTAGATGACGCTCACAGCCCAGGATGGACTACGGCCTCAACCAACAAGCCCCTCCAGCCAGCTCGGTCCCTAGCTAGCTGCCTCCAGTTACGCACTCCAAGTTGGTTGAGGTCGTTCTCCACTTGTGTGCGCCACCTAAGGTGGGGTCTTCCTCTGCTGCGCAGACCGTCAGGGGTAGATTAGAAGACTCGTCGGGCTGGTGCGTTGGTGTCCATACGCTCCACGTGTCCCAGCCATCTTAGCCGCTGTATTTTAAGCTTTTTGACCAGGTCGACGTCGCTGTAAAGCCCGTTAAGCTCGTTGTTGAATCTTCTCCTCCATACTCAATCGATACATACTGGACCGAAGATCACCCGAAGAATCTTCCTTTCAAAGCACCCAAGTAGATTCTCATCCGTTTTTGTCAGGGTCCATGCTTCTGCCCCATACAGCAGGACCGGGATGATAAGGGTCTTATATAAGGTCTCCTTGGTTCTTTGAGAGAGGGCTTTATTACTCAAATGCCTTCTTAGCCCGAAGAAACAGCGATTGGCAAGAGTAATTCTTCGTTTGATCTCTGCACCGATGTCATTTTGCGATGTTATAGTGGAGCCCAGGTAGACAAAGTCTTTGACAACTTCGAAGTTGTGCCTATCCATCGTGACGTTTTGCCCGAGCCGACGATGTTGAGATTCCTTTCTCGATGATAGCATATACTTCGTCTTGTCCTCATTAACAGCCAAACCCATTTTCGCCGCCTCCGATTCAATACTTGCAAACGCGCCGGTAACAGCTCGCTTCGTTCTCCCAATGATGTCAATATCATCTGCATAAGCAAGTAGTTGAACAGACTTTTGAAACATTGTACCTCTGTTGTTGACTTGCGAGTTGCGTACAATTGCTTCAAGAACGATGTTAAACAGGTTGCATGATAACGCGTCGCCTTGCCTCAAACCTTTCTCGACATCAAAGGGTTCGGTGGTGTTCTTGCCGACTTTGACGGAGCAGCGAGATTTCTCCATCGTCATCCTGCACAAGCGGACGAGTTTAGCAGGGATGCCGAGATGCGCCATGGCTCTGTATAGCTCGTCTCTGTCTACGCTATCATATGCGACTTTAAAATCGATAAAGAGGTGGTGTGTATCGATTTGAAACTCCTGGGTTTTCCCAAAATCTGTCAGAGTGTGAACATTTGATCGACGGTTGATTTGCCGGGCCTAAAACCACACTGATAGGGGCCGATCAGATCGTTGACAAACGGTTTTAAGCAATCACACAGTACAGATGACAAGATTTTGTATGCGACGTTGAGGAGACTTATACCTCTGTAGTTGGAACAGGTCAGCGCATCTCCTTTCTTGTGAATAGGGCACACTATACCGAGGTTCCATTCATCGGGCATACTTTCCTCCGACCAAATTTTGGAGATAAGCTGGTGTATACTCCCTACCAAGTCATCTCCCCCTGCTTTGAATAGCTCGGCTGGCAGGCCATCCGCACCAGCAGCCTTGTACGTTTTAAGCTTGGCTATCGCTAACCGCACTTCATTTAGGTCGGGTGGACGGAAGTTTTGACCATCATCGTCCAGGTTGAATGGAGTGTTCTGTCTTACAGCGGAATTTTGGCCATCTTCGCCGTTTAGCAGTCTAGAAAAGTGTTGTTTCCAGATCCTCAGCACCGACTGTGTGTCTACCACCATATTCCCACTTTCATCTCGGCAGGCTTCCGTTCTGGCCTTGTAACCCTGGGTAGTTTGCCTCACCCTTCGGTAGAACTGTCGAACATCCCCCCTGCCGCTACAGTCCTCAATAGACTCGACCGCCCTCTTCGCATGCTCTCTCTTTTTCCTCCTGAGAAGTCGGCGCTCCTCCCTTCGCTTTTGCCCGCAGAGCTCCCGGGCTGCTCTCTCAGCAGCTCTGGTTCTAGTCTGCAGCATTGCTTGGTAGGCCTCGTTCTTTGCTTCATGCGCCAGTCTGCATTCTTCATCGAACCAGGGGTTTCGAAACCCAGCACATCAGCAGCGGCACTTTTGATGGCATTTTGGCAGTGCTTCCACTGGTCCTCTACAGATGATGCTTGTGGCGGGCCTGTTGAGAGTTTAAGAGAGACGTGGTCTGCAAAAGTCCTGGCTATCTCTTGCGATTTTAGCTTCGCGACGTTAAATCGTTTTACAGCATCCGCTCGTCGTTGTGGCGTCATAGATATCCGCATACGTACTTGCGCTACCACCAGGTAGTGATCCGAGTCTATGTTGGCACCTCGGAACGTTCGGACATCCAGGATACTGGAAGCATGTCTGGCGTCTATCGCAACATGATCAATCTGGTTGACGGTTCGTTGATCAGGAGACCGCCAGGTCCCTTTGTGTATATTGAGGTGTGGGAATAGAGTGCTTGCAATGATGACATTTCGCCCCGCCGCGAAATCAATGAGCCTGAGTCCGTTACCGGAAGTGTTGTCGTGCAGGCTGTGTCCTCCGACTATCGAACCAAAGATGCCCTCCTTTCCAATCTTGGCGTTGAAGTCGCCAAGAATAATTTTGACGTCGTACTTGGGGCACCTATCATACGTATCCTCGAGGAGATCGTAGAATTCTTCTTTGGTTGAGTCATCCTTTTCTTCCGTTGGGGCAGGGG
The DNA here is from genome assembly GCA_947049315.1 of Epistrophella euchroma. Taxonomy (NCBI): domain Eukaryota; kingdom Metazoa; phylum Arthropoda; class Insecta; order Diptera; family Syrphidae; genus Epistrophella; species Epistrophella euchroma. The sequence continues at coordinate 72,961,501 of OX346245.1, read as the reverse complement.
CACAGATCAACGTGATGTTTTTGAACTTTGCTTTGATGCGGATTGTGACCAGGCGCTCGCTTACATTTCTGAAGCCCAAGACTTCTTGCCTAAGTCTTCCCCTAACCACAAAACCACAACCAAAGAGCCGCTGACCCTGCTCCTTGCAGCACTCGCCGAAGTAGATGTCACACGATTGCATCCTTCGTATGCCCTCTCCATCCCATCGCACTTCCTGGATGGCTGTTACATCAGCCTTTAGCCTATCCAGGTTCTCCACTAGTTGTTCGGCTGCACGTGGCCTGTTTAGGGTCCGGACATTCCACGTGCAGATCCGAAATTCATTGTCCTTGTTTCGTTTGCTGTGGTCGTCAACATTGAAATCATCCATATCCGAGGCTTGTTGTCGTTTCGGAACCGACATTTTTTCCGTGGTAGGGAAGTCACCCCGACGCACAACCCCCTAGCCTGGAGGACCAGATCCTTATTATAACTCCAAGGACGGGGAGCCGGATAAACCGCTCCTTAAAGGCCTGAGCTACGAATACGTCGTAGTAGCCCATATAAGGTGTTCACTAAGTAGTTCAACCTGACTGGAACTGTAGACGCCACCGTTGATTCCATCTGGGGAATTCTTCCGCTGCCGCCTGGATAAAGGAGGAGTGCCTTAGTGGGAACACTCCTCCCCCCCTCTCTCATTTGCTGCCGCCTAAACCGTCCACAGGGATTGGAACCTAATCTTCAGTTCAGGTACTAGGCACCCGACGTTCACCACGGGGAGGTCGAGAGTAGGAGTTGATAGACAGAGGTTATAGGGGACACATATCTACCCATTTGAACATCTCTCTGAAGGAAAATGCGCTGAATGGAAGAGTGGAGAGAACGCCATCTGACAGTGCTGGAATGGAATCTTCTAGATGGGTTTTTGTGCCAGTATTTTCGAGTAGAGTCTCGAACCTCTCAGCTCACTATATAAGGAGAAACTTTTTGAGCACAAACACAGTTTATTTTTGAAAGCGAAAGTGTATAGTTCGAAGTTAAAAGTATCCGGAAGTGAATTTAAGTTGCATACTATTGAGATTGATGATTAATAAAATATTTGAAGTGAAGTAAAGTGTGTTTAATTTAAAAGGAAATAATTGACGGTTGACAGTTAAAAACAAATAAGTTTTATATCGAACCGTGGTAAAACGTTACAATATGTAACTTACATGTTGGACTTGTTGGTTCTGTTGTGGCTCTTCTGGCGCTGAATACATTATTATTTTGTCCTTGATCACTCGTTGCCATTTTATTATCTTTGATTACTGTAATGTTTAAGCAATTTGGTAGCATTTACATTTATACTAATAGAGTTAGATAATCTCATGTGAATGAGATAAAAGATTCAAATAAAATCGTTACAGTGTTAATAAAGTAGTTAAGAAAACAAGACGTGTTTTATTCCTGCTAACATTGATTTCAATTTACAACAAACATAAACATATTCAACAACAAACAAACACCACTACATTTGGCGACGAGGATAAAAAGGTAGATACGAGTTTACAACAAATAAATTCTATTTATTCGGAAAAAAAATCGATATGGAAGGAGGTAGAATTCAATTTTTCAATTATAATGAGGATGCTACCAACGCTGGTGATCGTTGGAAGAAATGGATTGCTCGTTTCGAGAATTTTCTCATCGCGAGCGATATCAATAACATCGACAGGCAAAAAGCATTGTTATTGCATTATGCAGGAGAAGATGTCTTTGAAATTTTGTACAACTTGCCATAGCCGACCATAACAACAAAAGAAATAATCAACTAAAAGGGTGCTCCAACAAGAGTAAACATGAACTGTTTTGAAATAGCGAAACAAAAGCTATTAAATTACTTTTCGCCCAAAACAAATATAGAGTTCGAGATTTTTTATTTTCGGCAGGCAAAACAAAATGCGAACGAAACAATAAGTCAATTTTATGCCAGGCTATTGAAATTGAGTGCCAATTGTGATTTCACGGACAGAGACAAAGAAATCAAATCTCAAATCATATGCACAACAACATCACACAGACTTCGAGATTTTGCATTTCAATCAAAGCCAACTCTTCAGAGGTTGTTATAAAAAAAATAAATTTGATGGCACAACAGCTCATGAAGAACTAGGGCCTAGTGACTTACAACTCTCAACCATTCCTGTGTGCGTGTCTGCAGGAATGGAGGGGACCTACAGTTTATTGCCGAATCCGAACGGCTAACGAGCGGCACTTTTCTGTGACAGGAGATACTCTTGGAGGATTTGTCAATTCCTCGCAAGAGGCAGTAGCCGTTTTTTTTCTTTTTAAATAAATAGGTGGCGAGGCTGGGGATCGAACCTTAGACCTCCGGCATGACAGTCCATCGCACTAACCATCACGCCACGGTTGTTAGAAGAGGCAAAACCATACGAGATGTCCGAAGAGCATACAATCAAAATCGAAGCGCAGCAACAACAAGAGCAATGCAATCATGTGAGAGCGAGACAACACCAACACTCAAAATGCGCCAAAACAACCAACAAAGACGCCCACAAAACAAAACTGCACACAAACAAAAAACCTAATTGCAAAAACTGTAGAAACGACTGGCATTCTAACGGACTCCAACAATGCCCAGCACGAAATATCGTTTGTAACACATGCAAAAAGAAAGGACATTTTGCTAAAGTCTGTATGCAATCCAAATATTCAACAAATACTCACAAAGCACACAACATAAATCAAACAGAAAATGAAACCCAACAAACAGCATTTCACGTAAATGAAAAAAATAACACTTTGCCAACAATAACAGTATCAATTATTAATAACATGCCAACAAATTTTACAATAGATACCGGATCAACAGCGACCATAAATAGTAACACTATATTTAAAAAACTCGGAAATAGACCAACACTTACTAAATACACAGGAAAAATCATTCCGTACAACTCCAATACACCACTGCTTATCATTGGAAAATTCACTGCAAATTTAACTTTGAAAAATCACTCCATAGCCGAAACCATTTTTGTAATAGACAGCCAAGCAACATCTCTACTCAGCTACAACACATCTAAACAATTAAACATTATTCACATAGTTCAACATTTAACAAATAACATCAATCTTAACATCAAACAGAAATATCCTGAAGTATTCAGAGGAATAGGAAAGCATAACAAACACAAAGTCCATCTTTTTATCGATAAAGAAGTACCACCTGTAGCACAACGTTTCAGACGAATTCCTTTCCATCTGCGACCAGCCGTTGAAGACGAAATCAACCGACTCTTGAAGGCAGACATCATAGAGAAGCAACGGGTCCAACACCATGGGTATCATCAGTGGTAATTGTGCCAAAACCCCATAACCCAAGTGCTATTCGGATGTGTATCGATATGCGAGCAGCAAACAAAGCAATTCAACGAGTAAAAAAGGTTACACCAACACTGCAAGATATTATAACTTCACTTAATGGCACAACTGTATATAGCAAAATAGATCTGAACGAAGGTTACCATCAAGTCAAGTTGGACAAGGAATCGAGATTCATAACAACATTCAACACACACTGTGGAGTCTACAGGTACAAAAGATTGAATTTTGGTGTCAACACAGCAGCAGAGGAGTTCCAGGACATCATAAGACAAACACTCATCAACATAAAAAATGTCCTGAATGTGAGTGACGATATTTTTATCTTCGGGAAAACACAGGCTGAACATGATGTAGCGCACAATCTAACAGTCAACGAAAGCAAATGCGTATTCAGTCAACCCCAACTTAAGTTCTTTGGTTTTGTTTTTTCCAAAGACGGCATCCAACCAGATCCAGAAAAGGTAGAAGTGTTCGAGAAACTTGAAAAACCCAACAACGTATCAGAAGTTCGCAGCATCCCTTCCAGAACTAGCAACGCACACCCAACCGCTAAGAGAGTTAATTAAAAAAAACAAAGAGTTCGTCTGGGAGAAAAAGCACGAGGAAGCACTAACGTTCATGAAGAAGCTAATGGGAGATGCTTCTAAACTGGCATATTATGATATCAACAAACCAACACACCTACATGTTGATGCAGGACCTGAAGGTCTATCTGGAAAATTGTCACAGTATCACAACAACACTTTTAAGATCGTGGCGTATGCAAGTCATGTTCTCAGTCCGGTCGAAAAACGATATAGCCAGATAGAGAAAGAAATGCTAGCTGCAACATGGGCAATGGAACATTTCAAAGTCTATTCGTATGGAACAAAGTTCACGCTCCATACAGATCACATGCCATTAGTAAGCATTTTCAAAAACCCACTATCTAAACCAACAAGCAGAATTGAACGTCTCCTACTCAAAACACAACAATTCAACTTTAACATCCAACATCAACAAGGTAGCTCAAATCTTGCAGATTATTTTTCCCGACATCCAAACAACAATAGTAACACCATAAACAAAAGCAACGAAACCGAAAACTATGTAAACTTCATACTCGAAAACGCCCTACCAAAAGCAATTTCAATGACAACAGTACAACAAGAAACACAACAAGATCTAATTCTACAAAAACTCATAAAAGCAATTACAACAAACCAACACAGCATGAGGAACTGCAAAGAAATATCTCATTATAGAGGAGTGCGTCAAGAGCTATGCGTAACGAACGGGTGCATACTAAAAGGATCGCAATTACTTCTACCCGAGAAGCTTGTAAAACCTTCCATCGCTCTAGCACACAAATCTCACATGGGTATTGTTGGCGGCCTTCGGCATAAATAAAGTTCACGACTACAAATTGTATTTTACACTGTTTATTTATTGTTAATGTTAATTGTTAAGAAGTAAGTAAAAATGGTGGAGAAATACGAGACAAGTGCCACTTATCGTTGTCTCTTTCGTCCAATAATAGATGCGAACTGCTCTCCCTCGTTCAGGTGCTCAATTATGGTGATGACATCGTTCAGGTGCTCAATTATTGCGACGACATCCCACCCTCCGTGAATTCTCCTGGAGATTCACCATGTATTTGCAGTAGGGCTAGCTTGGATGCCGGGCGACGTAGAGTACCTTGGCTTGTCTTGACTTCGGAAATTCTAACTTGACTGTCTCTGGCTGGGTACACATGAACGATCCTTCCTCGCTGCCATTTGCTTCTGGGTTGACTTGCATCACAAATTATCACCAAGTCATTTACCTTGAGAGGTGGTACGACATCGAACCACTTACTTCGCCTGGTCAACATCGGCAAGTATTCATGGACCCATCTTTTCCAAAAACGATTTTTAAGTTGTTGTGCTATTCTCCACTGTTTCCTGCGGCATATAGGTGAGTCATCGAGGTTAGGTGTCTGCGTGGGGTTGGTGCACCCGATCAGAAAGTGATTGGGTGTAAACGGTTCATCTTCTTCCGAAGTAAGTGGAAGCTCAGTTAACGGTCGCGAGTTTATTATATTCTCCGCTTCAATCAATAGGCTTCGCAAGGTTTCCACCTGAGGAGCTTCTTCACGTAATGTAACTCTGAGTATCTTCTTGACAGACTCTACCATGCGTTCCCATATGCCTCCTTCGCTTGGATTTAATGGACATGAAAATCTCCAGTCGATTCCTCTTGATGACATCTCCTTTTGAATGTGATTAGTGTCAAATAGTTCGGCTTCTTTGGCGAGTTCTCTTTTTTCTCCGATGAAATTCGTCCCATTGTCACTCCTTATACGAACGGGAGTTCCACGGCGGTTAATGAAGTTCCTTAGGCACAAAATCAGGGCATCAGTGAACAAGTCTCCAGCAAGCTCTAGATGGATAGCTCGAGTCGTTAGGCAAGTAAATAATGCCACCCATCGCTTCTCTCTTCTTCGTCCAATAGTGACTTGCAGGGGTCCAAAGTAGTCGAGACCCGTATACGTAAATGGTCGTACGTATGGTGTTAGTCTATCCGCTGGCAGCTGTCCCATTTGCGGAGTAGCAGGCTTGGCTCGGTCGATTTTGCATTGTTGACATTCTTTTTTGATCCCTTTTAGTACCGTCCGTATATGCGGAATCCAGTATCGTTGACGAATTTCGTTAATGGTTAAAGCATCGTTTTGATGATGCAAGTGTTCGTGATAGTGGCTCACTATTAAATCAGTAAATGCATGGTTCTGGGGCAAAATTATCGGTCTCCTGGCATCGGCTGGCAAACATTGAGCGGCATCAATACGTCCACTTACTCGTAGTAGTTCATCTTGGCCCAGATGAGGTGATAACTGGTATATTTTACTTGTTTTCGACACTTGAATACCTTTTCTTAGGGAGCGCATTTCTTCAAAGAAGGCTTCGCATTGTGTTTGATAACACAAGAATCTCTCTGTTGATACAATCTCCGAGGCAGTTAGTTGATTTCGGCGAATACGATCCTGATAGTTTGAGGTGCGAATATTTTGTGTTGCTTTCTGTTGTGCAGCAATTCTGTCTCTGGCACGGCTTACGGCTGCACGGCTTCGTAAGACCCACGCAATAACTCGTCTTAATTTTGTAAAAGAGGAAAAATTGTTAATACAAATTACAGAGTTACTTGCCTGGTCAATGTGAAACATCTTCGGGCGTATTTCTTCGTCAAGTGTTTCGGGAACCGGTGACTTAAAGCAATTTGGCCATTGCGTTTGAGGGCATCTTAAAAAACCAGGTCCCGTCAGCCATTGACTATTCATGTTGAACTCAGGTGGATTAGTAGCTCGTGTGGCATCATCTGCTGGATTTAAGTCTGTTGGAAGCCAATGCCAATCCGTTGGCTCTGATGTGTCTAGTATTTCAGCTATTCTGTGGGCGACAAATGGTTTATATCTTCGGTGTGATGATCGAATCCACCAGATTGTAGTTTTGGAATCACTCCAGTAGACTACACGTGAAATGGCAATGTTGTGATTCTCTCGTATTGTTGTCTGCAAACGGCTTCCGAGGACTGCTGCCTGTAGTTCTAGGCGCGGGATCGAGAGCATCTTCTTTGGAGCACACCTTGTTTTGGCAGAAACAAAAGCTACGTCCACTTTCCCTTGATAGGAGATACGAAAGTATCCCACTGCGGCAAATGCACTTTCACTTGCGTCTGTGAAAATGTGAAGTTCGAAATTTTCGGCATGTTGTAAGTTTGGCGAGTAGCAGCGGCTTAATCGGAATTGTTTGATTGTGTGCAATCCTGTCCACCAAAGTTTCCAGTAGTAAAAAACGTCTTGAGTCAATGAATCGTCCCAACCGATTCCAGTTTTCCAGGTCTTTTGAAGAAGTATTTTGGAATATATGAGAAAATTTGCCACAAATCCATACGGGTCGGAAACGGCCTTAATAATGCCAAGCATTTCCCTTTTTGTTGGCGGTCTCAACAATTCCAACACTTCTCTGTCAATGCGATGGAACTTGAGTTGGAAGCGAAAGGTGTCATCGTCTACGTTCCAGTACATTCCCAGAACCTTCTCCTGGCCTTTATCTGGCTCCAGGTTAACTGCTAATTTGACTGGACATATTAGGTGGTTTAACTTTTCTTGAATTCCAGTTATGTTGCATACAAAATTTCGAAGCATGAAGCTCCCTTCGGCGTGAATTCTTTTGACCTCCGTACTGATTCGCTCTGCGTCGGTTTGATTTGAGAAGCTGCACACGTAATCATCGACATAATGGTTGTTTATAATGGCCTTAACCGCTTCTGGTGACTCTAGCTGAAATCTTTTGGCATTAAGATTCTTTATGTATTCGGCTGCGCAAACGGCGAACAAGTGGCACCAAATATCATCGACGTCATGGCATACACCCGCGGCAATATACTACTCTCTCCGTCCCTCCAGAGGAATCTTTGGGAATTTTGATCACTTGTGAAAACATCTCTTTGATGTCAGCGACCACTCCAAAAATACCTTGACGGAACTTGAACAATATTGACAGGAGCGGTTTGGCTTGCTCTGGCCCTTTTAGAAGCATAGAATTTAGTGATATTTCTCGAACCTCGACTGCGGCATCAAAGACGATACGAAGTTTTTCTGGTTTGTGTGGGTTAACAACTCCAAAATGTGGCAAAAACCAGGTGCGGCTATCTGTTAACGTTGAGTCCTTTGGCGATAATTCTTTGGCGTACCCATTTGAACGTAGGACATGATTTGGTTTTTTTATCGCTCGGCAAATTCAGGATCTCTTCTCATTTTCGCTTCGATGTTCTGTAAACGCTTATATGCCATTTCGTAACTATTTGGCATTGAAACATCATCACGACACCACAACAAACCGGTCTCAAACTGTGCTCCCACTCGTCTTGTCGACTTCTGTAAAATTAGTCTTGCTCTTGTATCATCCTCAGATTCCATAGTCTTGTCACCTTTGCTCACGCCAAAATTCTCTACTATGAAATATGAATCCACCAGCTTATCGAGTTTCGCGAAGGCATCGACCTCTTTGACGTGAAAAACTATTCGTATCTCATTATTAGACTCTTGGTGTGATCCGTATGCGACCCAGCCGAGCTTTGTGCAAGCCATTATTGGTTCTTCTTGGTTTCCTTCGATGGTCGTACTAGCGACTCCCAAGTGGCAGTTGTCCAAGCCTATTAACAGAACCGGTCTTGCATTTTTGTAATTGTCAAAGGGCACACTGTCTAAATGTTCCACCTGGGCTTTGTCAAAGGACTGAATTGGAAGGCTTAAGCTTGGAACTGTCCTCACGTTTCTCATCTCATACCACTGAGATCCCTTTTCCATTCCTCGAATTTCCAGAGCAACTCTCCGAGATGGTTCCGTTACCACCTTGTCGCCAAACCATTGCAATTTTAGATTTTCCATCTTTCCTTTCAATCCCAGTTGCGTGGCTACATCCTCTTCCAAGATGGAAACCGAAGAACCCTCATCGAACATTGCGAAAACAGACTTCTGACCTCCTGGGCCCATCAAGACAACCGGCAATACCCGGAAAAGTTGACTACTGCTGTTTTGTATTTGACAACTGTGAATTCAGTGAAGCGGTGCAACTGTGTCGTGCTCATCATGTAGCATTTTGTTGTGGAATTTTCGGCATCCGTTGACGTCACACCTCCGGCGACTGCGGCACGTTGCAGTGGCCATGACCAATTTTCAAACATGAAAAGCAGAGATGCTTATCCTTGACCAACTTCCAACGCTCGTCGACTGTAAGGGCCTTGAAAACACCGCACTCATACACCAAATGACATGCACCACAACAAATGCAATTGCCTCGGTGCGCAATTGATCGACTGAGGTTTTAAGGGCGTTTATTTGTTCCAACAAAGCGTTTAAAACTTGATTTTCTGCAGGTGGCTGTTCGTTGTCCAAATCTGTTGCTATTGTTGGTAACTCTGATGACTCTGATCTGTATCGCAACGGCGGAATCCCTTTGTTTTTTCTTCCACTTCTTCGATGTGGACTCGGCATACGTTGTCAGAACAAACCACAGACGCTGTTGGTGACGATGTCGGCAGACAAAGGGTAAGGCGTGCAATCTGCCCGCTGTAATAAAAACTCGGACAGCAATTTCTCGGCAAATAAAATTATAGTGTACTTACACAGCTGCTGCAGCTTCTTCTATAAGCTGTAGCTATCAAAAAATTCAGGCAAGTTTTCCACACTGGGATGACGGCAAAACAATTTAACTTGGATCCTATTCCAAGTTGAACAGACACTGGCAATCCAGACGGTGCAGGCGACAATTGTATACGGCGGATGGGTGGTACCAATGCTGGTGAATGCAAATTCCAGGCGGCAATGCTGGAGAAATGCACAAAATCCAGACGGCGACTGTACCACGTCGGGCAGGTGCTACAAAAAATGCTGGCAAAAAATTGCAAAGTCCAGACGGCGGCAGTAACTGTAACACGGCAGGCAGGTGGCTTCTTGTTGAAAGCAAATGGCGGCTACCCCAATCAACGAATGTAATTTTAAGAATTTTAAAAACTTTGTTGGCGGCCTTCGGCATAAATAAAGTTCACGACTACAAATTGTATTTTACACTGTTTATTTATTGTTAATGTTAATTGTTAAGAAATGACAAAGTAATTAAATCGATCATTTTTAAATTGTATTTTAATACACTTGTTGGTAGGGTGCTTTCCTCACGGCGAAATGTTAAGAAGTAAGTAAAAATGGTGGAGAAATACGAGACAAGTGCCACTTATCGTTGTCTCTTTCGTCCAATAATAGATGCGAACTGCTCTCCCTCGTTCAGGTGCTCAATTATGGTGATGACATCGTTCAGGTGCTCAATTATTGCGACGACAGGTATTGTGAAAACAAAACAGCTGTTAAGAACAAAAATTTGGTTTCTCGATTTGGACAAGCGAGTGGAGGAAGCAGTCTCACAATGTCACATATGCCAAGTGGTTAGGTTAGGTTTGAAGGGGTGATAATACGGCAAACCGCATCATCTCACTCGGATCTCAGTGGATCCATTGTGCTCCCCAAGAAAAGGGTAGGTAGGGTATAAGGACGGGTGAGGAAAGGAGTAAGTGGAGCCTGGGGGTTAGGTGTGGGGTGCCTTCCTGAACCATCTTGAATTCTGGATGAATTTTATGATGTTTTTCAGTGGCAAACACGAGATGTCGCCCAATTCTTCTAAGAAGTATTCTCCGAGGGTTATCTTCGTGGTTCTTGCTAAGCTGGGGCACTCACAAAGGAAGTGATAAGAGCCCTCTTCCGCCTCTTTGTCATGACACCCTCTGCATAAGTCAGATGTGGTAATACCCATTCTGCTCATGGGGGTTCCCATTGAGTTGTGACCCGTTAGGATTCTAACCAGGAGGGACAGTTGAGGTCTACTTAGCGTAAGAAGGTAGTCAGTTTTTTTCTTAGAGATATCTGGCCATAGGTTCCTCGAAACCCTACAAGTATCAATTGCTGACCATCTGTCGTTGGCGGCCTTTAGGAAACTTTGGCGTATTCTACTTTTTTCTTGTGCCAGTGGCATGGAAACAGAGGATTCAATTTGGCTCGGATCAAGGGAAGATCCGCCATTTCATTCCCATATATGTCGCGGTGTCCTGGGACCCATCGGAGGGTAACTGTGTTTGCTGCACTGAGTAATTTCAACTCATTACGGCACCGGTTCACCAGTTTGGATTTTATGACGATTGAGGAAATGGTTTTTATTGCCGCCTGACTGTCAATGAAGATATCTATATTTTTGTTTGTTAGTTCACATGTGGCAAGACATTTAGCGGCTTCACAAACTGAAAAATACTTCCGCTTGAAAATGCCAGGTAGTTACTAATCAAGTGGTTACTAATCAAAACAAACGGGAGCCTATTGAAATTGTCGAACCAACATCAACACCATTCGAAAAAGTTTCAATGGACTTCGCTGGACCACTTCCAAATGGAAAATATTTACTTATTCTGGTCGATGAATATTCAAAATACCCATTTGTCAAGCAAATAAATTCAACAAAGTTTATTGATGTGAAAAAGGTTCTCACAAAATTTTTTGCAGCGTTCGGTATCCCGATGAACTTAAAGTCCAACAATGGACCACCGTTCAGCAGCCATGATTTCAAAGAATTCATGGATCAGCACAACATTTGTCATCATAAAACAACTCCGTATTGGCCCGAAGCAAACGGTGCAGCTGAGAGAATGGCCAAAATCATAAAAAAATCGCTTTTGTGTTCTGAGTTGGAGAATTCCAATTGTTTTTCTCAGTTGGACATATTTCTGATGGATTATAGATCAACTCCGCAAGCAACAACAGAAGTATCACCGTTGGAGATGATGTTCAACAGAAAAATAAATAACTTTTTTCCATCACTAAAAAAACAAACGAAAAACTTTAACAAAAAAGAACAACAAAACAAACTAAAATACAAACAATATGCTGATAAAAGAAGGCACACAAAACCATCAAATTTTCTCATTGGTGATGAAGTCCTTTGCAAGCAAAAAAAGGTCAACAAACTGACACCACTATTTAATCCTATTCCGATGAAAATAATTAAAATCATCGGATCGCAAATCTGGGCCAGCAGAGGAATTGGAGATGTAATTATCCGAAATTCTTCATTTTTCAAACATTACTCCAGGCATCAAAATAAGATTCCGGAAATAAGAAAAGCTGAAAATAAAAAGATAATTTATTTACCACCCATAATAAATGAACAAGAAATTAATACGAACAATCACAATAATCAACAAATTGAAAATGTAAATTTCATCAGCTGGTTTTCACCACAGTATACATATTGAAGGTAATATATTGCGCATCTTCGAAAATTACAGTGACCTACCTGTCAGAATTTACAAAAACAAAACACAAGTGTTTCCAAATCGCAGTGACCCTCTTCCACAATACACAAAAACAAAATACAAGACATGCGCAGAACTGAACAAAAATGAAAACTCGGAAGATATTACCTTCTATTATGTGTACTGTGGGTTTTGACAACCAAATAAATAACAGGGGTGCTACTGAGGCTGAAGTTTTCAGTACAGCACACTGATCTCTATAATATATATAATATTATATATAATATAATATAATATCTCTATAATATAATATATTATAGAGATCAGTGGTACACCAACAAATTCACCACAGCCAATACCACAACTTTTACACCAAGGACATAAGCGGACCACAAGAAGTCAGATGCACATAGTTTGTTTTTGATTTTACTTTTAATAATAAGTAGAGGAGGAAATGTAATGTTTAAGCAATTTGGTAGCATTTACATTTATACCAATAGAGTTAGATAATCTCATGTGAATGAGATAAAAGATTCAAATAAAATCGTTACAGTGTTAATAAAGTAGTTAAGAAAACAAGACGTGTTTTATTCCTACTAAGACGCTGATTACACGATTCTTTTTTTTCGGTTGTTTCGTCTTTCGTTATTTTGACAGATATGGTGAGGGGTGTAGAAATGTAAGGGGAATGAAGTATGAAAATTTCAAGACTTTTTCTGGTTGAACATTTGACGTTCTGATTTGACAACCGATTAGTGATTAGCGATGATGGCAATCAATGTAACCGGGATTCGTTATTCAAAGTAAAGCTAAGTATAGACGATTGTCAGAACTTACAATATTGTCAGATCTGTCAATGGTCTGACAATAGCGGACAATTAGCTGACAATTGACAAATTTCTTACAATGTAAAATTGTCCGTTCACACGATTGGTAGATTTTGTGCCAAAGTCTGACAATTTAATTGTCAGCTCTTGTCTGACAATTTTCGGACAATTATATATCTGACAATATTGTCAGCTTGAAAATTTTCTGTTCACACGGTTGGCAGACCAATAAAAATTGAAGTCACAGTAAACATTCAATTCAATTGAGGATTTCAAGATCAAACAAACTTTTATAGAATTTCACTTTTTAATGTATGTAGCCACTATCAAGAAGAGGACACTTTCAAAGTGATTTGAAAATCTAGTGTCATAGTGGTAATGCCAAAACAATTGGACGAGCATTTGAAACAATTTAACTACAACTGGACATCGGGGGCGACGGGCGACTTTACACACTATGAAGGAGAAATATGCCAGAGGTCGTCAAGACGCGCTACGAAGAATAAAAGTTCATATTCTGTATCAAATTATTAAACAAAAGAAAAGAGCTTAAATTTTAAGTCCAATTTCTTTTTAACTCGTTGGAATTTGCTGTTCACTTTATTTTTATCGTATTTAATCTTCATTTGATTAGATATCTTTCAATTGTTTTATTTATTCCGAACAAAATATACAGCACAAGGAATTTAATATAAAAGTGAGTCCAGTTGCTTTATCGATTTCTTTTATTCAGTTGTGGAAAAACTACAAATTTCCTACATAAATGTTTTTTTTTATCTCTCAACTCGGCTGCAACCGTTTGACATTTCGAACAATGAAAAAATTGTCAGCGATTGTAAGATGTTTTCAATGAAAACATCTGACAATGACCAATGAGTCTGACAATGTCCTAATCGTCTGACAATGACACAAATTGTGCGTTCAGACGATTGTAAGATACCTGACAATTTTTTGTCAGATTGTCATCTGACAATTACCTGACAATGACGTTTCTGACAATATTGTTAGACAAAATTGTGTGTACAGACGATTGTAAGACATTTGGGACAGTATTTTCACTGACAGATCTGAAAATATTGTAAGATCTGACAATCGTCTGTACTTAGCTTAAAACATCGATACATATTCCAGTATTGATTTCTTGATAAATTACATCGACCATACAAGAAAATAGAACCATGCAAACAAAATAGTTTGTTTAAATCAAATGCAAAGAGAGAAAGTTCACAAAAATATTTGTTGTTTTATATCAAGTTGTGTGTTCTTTCAATAAAAAAATTATCATGTGAAAGCATATTGTAATTTTATTAATTTGTTATAATTATAAAATTATAAATTATAATTGAAGGATTCTAAAAAAATTGACAAAAGTTCATTAGGTACTATTTCATGGAAAGGGAATAAGGATAATTTCAATACCCAAAGGAGTTAGCAAAGAGTTCAGCAAAGAGGGTGCGTAACAACTAGTTATAAATCAGGCACAAATTCCAAATTATGTCAATATCTACTTTTAAACCAAGACAATAAATGTTCCAACCAAAGTTAGTCTAAAAATGTTTTTTTAATAAAACGAGTGTGACTCTTCCCAATTGGTTGAAAAAAATCACAACACAGGTTGGCGAAGTCGACAATTCACATAGGTTTCAATACAAACAATCGATAACAAGCATGAAATTCACGTCTATATTTCGCGCTTAGATAAGAAGTCGAAAATTCTCTGGGCTTTTGTAAAAGTACTTAGCTGTTATCGCATTATGCTGGATTTACATGTATCTTCATGCAAGTTCTGCAAAAAATAAGGGATACAAAATATAAAATGCGTGTTTGTTGGATAGAGAGAGAAGAACAAAATGCAGAGATCTTGATTATAGGAACGCAGACGAAGATTATAACGAAGACGAACATGTTCATCTTAATGGTGGTGCTCTTTCACACATTCGGTTTTTTGGTATCACTCTATCCCGCTCTACTTTTCTTGATGTTTGCAGATGAAGATACATGTAAATCCATCATTAAACACGTTAACTGATAAGTCGTGTTTTTTTTTATAAAATTTCCTTTGGGGATTAGGGAAAACATACGTGGTGTGGTAAAATCATTTTTAAGGTTATGGTGGTATATTTTATGAGTTACTGAAGAAGTAAATGTTTTGATAGCTTTTTGTTGGTGTGATTTACATGTAGGAACTTAGCTTAATATGAAAAATGTCTACATTTGTACAAAGAAGAAGCCTATGCTTTAGTAGCTTTAATTTTTTAACTTTCCAAAATGTTATCATATCATTTTTGTTTATTAATTAAAGTATTGAAGATTTAATGGAGGAAAGAAGTTTATAAATTTCGAAAGACACCCATATTATTTTACGTTTTAAATCAAAAACACGTTTTGAAAATTTTAACATATTTGGTCCTTAAAATAGAAAAGGAAGAAGTATTTCCTTTGTTTTCAAGTATCGATTTCGAAAAATACCGATGTTTCGGTTCGATAAATGTGTGTGCCGATTTATCGCTGAGAATCTTTCAATATGGCTCATCCCTAAAATCAAAGCATTATGCGAAGAACTTTTAAACTTTAAATTATAAGTTTTAACATTGCTTTTCATTGCTAAATAGGGTATACATTTGAATAAGAAGTGATTAAACCCCTTTTTTAATTATTATTAATGTTTATTTTCCAATAAATCCACCGCGGAGATTCTGAATGTCAAAATAACGAAAGAAGTCTCACGAATGTAAAAAAGAATCGTGTAATCTTGAGGATACGTACCTGTCAAAAAGACGAATAACGAAACGAACGAAAAAAAGAATCGTGTAATCAGGCTCTAACACTACAGTTACATGCCCCCTCCACAGGCCATGAACGATGGCAGGATTATGAACATGTTTACAAAAAATCCAATTGGGGGGTTCACATTCTCAAATTTGCTTGACACGCACGGCATTATTGGCTTGATTTTGATAATGTGAATGCTCCATACCGCGGCATGTCAAGCATGCAGGATGGAAATCAAAATATTTTGATATTTTGCTTGCATGACAAGCATATTTGAGAATGTGAACGCATGCTTGTCAAACTCAAAGCAAATTTAATTTCCAAAAAAGTTCTCATGCCGTGCACATCGTAAAAAAAAATATAAGAATGAGTTTTATTGGCAGTAAGGATAATTTAGGTGGATAAATGAGCTTAATTTAAGTTTTATGCAGATCTGCAACAAGTTAATTTTCACATTTTCTAAAATTTCATAAATACTATGAATTCGTGTAGCATGGTCAAAGTTCTAATGAAAAGTGATGTTTGACAGCATGCTAGAAAAATGTGAACGCTGCTGGTTTTCATCCATCAAACATTCATCATGCCGTGCAGGTCAAACAAATTTGAGAATGTGAACCCCCCTAATAAAGGCACAAAAATCCATGTCCATGTCATGAACATGTCGACGAAAACTAATTTTTGAACAAGACATGAGCTCTGTTCAAAGATTGGCCATGAGATTTGACGTTCCATGTGTGTGAGAGAGGTAGAAGTAGTACTGGAATGAATTTTAGTGTGATCCTCTTGCTCTGACTTATTAGTGTAATTTATCGACATGACATAAAGTGCCCAGTGCGAAAACAACAAGCTGATTGTTGATTGGATTGTTGTTTGGATCTTGGGCATTTGTATGTCCTGTGGAGTCGGCGTGTTATGTGATCGTTATACTACGTTTTCACCGACCAATAAACCGAGATTTAGGTCGATTTACCACAAATCTCTTTACAAATCCCGTGATTAAGCATACAAATTTTAATCTCCTCAAATCAAGATTTAAAATAAATCTCATTTAAATCTTCATAGGTAAAATTCGAACTGACCTATTCCCCTATTCAGCGCAATACAAGCTGCTAAAGCAAACTTGCCATCTCACTTCCACTTCATAAGAAAAATGACCCACCACCTGCATTTTGAATGGTTCTGTCAAAATTAATCTATTTTTTAATCTTTTTTTCTGGTGAAAAAACTATTTGGGATTTATGAAATCTAAACGAGATTAACCTGCAGTGAAAACGTAGTATTAATTGTTGTAAGAGATTTCATTTGCTGAACTACAGTAACATTAAAGGCTGATTTCCAATGGCGCGTTGGGCGTTGCTTTGACAGATTTTTTCTGTCAACGCGTAAGTTCACACATAGTGCCCTATTACACGTTGACTCTCTTAGAGTCATAACTCTCGATATTGAATGAGTGCGAAGGAGGAAAAAGATCGGATTTCACCTTCGCACTCATTCAATTTCGAGAGTCATGACTCTAAAAGATTCAACGTGTAATAGGGCACATAGCAATTAATGCAAAGTGTTTACAATTACCCCTCACACACGCCACATCGAACAACCACATCCACAAAATATTTCGTTTTTGTATGGGCATTTACACGCCAATACGTCGATGTAGAAGTTTATGACAAAATCAGCTGTTAAATGGTAAGTGTTGTCAAAAATTTTAAATGAAAAGGGAAAATGACCGTATGCAAAGTAATTTTAAAAAAATATTTAAGTAATTTAATAATGTATAAAAAAAGAAAGCAAATTAGATCTCGAAAAAGATTATCAGCTCTATTTTCTGCATGTACGTGAAGAACAAGGAAGACTCAGGCTGTTTGTGCAGCTATATGGTGACATCCATACAAATTTACAAAACTTCTTTGGAAGAATATAAATACATTTTTCTTGATCATTTTCCATTATTATTTGTGTTTAAGATACTTTTAATGAAATTATCAAAAAACTATTCAGTGAATCTAAGATTTACAAGACCAAAAACACTAGTTGACAACAAAAACCGAATAACAACAAAAAAAAAACGGTGTCGATGAACTAGTTCGCTCCTTTTCACACGCCATATCGGCATACTACTTCGAATGCCAGAGATCGCAATGCTGTGTCGACACATTTTCATTTCACATGACAAAAAAACCTTACCGACAATAGGTTTGTTTGGTTACTGAAACTTTGTACGAATTCGTACGGCGTCGCACATTTTTTCACAAATTCCTGTTTGTTAACTCAAAAAAGTTGCAGAAAGTAGCAAGAAGAGAGCACAACGAGAGAGTAAGAAATTTCTCCTCCTTGCAACTTTCAGCTGCAGAAATTTCTTGTTGCAAGAAGTTTAACAACTGTCAAAATCCGTAACAGCCTTTCCGTTCGTTTATTTTCATTTCGCTGTTTTTTTAAATTTAAAAATGCAATATGTCGGACAAAGTTTTTAATTGCCAATATATTGTAACGATGAAAACGGCACCTAAGTCCCCTTTCACACAGGGCAACTGAGTTGCCGGCAACAATTAGTTCAAAGGCGAGAAGGGCAGGAAGAAAGAGGGGGAAATGAAATCTCCCCGGTCAACAAATTCAGGAGATTTTTTTGACGTTTCTCTTCACGCTACGTTTGTGTGCGTTCAACCAAGAAGTTTAAAAGGAAAATAAAGAAAATCTCCGGGTTTTTGTTGCTTGCGTGTGAAAGGTTCAAGAGATTGTTAAGGAGATTTAAAGAAAACGTCAAAAAATCACCAGCAACTAGTATCTTCGTGTGAAAGGGGACTAACTACTTTCGGAACAAACAAAGAGCTAAGTACAAAAATACCCTTATCGAAGACAACAACCATCTATAAAATTCCCGAGAGAACGCGCCATCTCTCTCTGGAGGAAAATGCGCTGAATGGAAGAGTGGAGAGAACGCCATCTGACAGTGCTGGAATGGAATTTTCTAGATGGTTTTTGTGCCAGTACTTTCAAGTAGAGTCCCGAACCTCTCAGCCCACTATATAAGGAGAAACTTTTTGAGCACAGACACAGTTTATTTTTGAAAGCGAAAGTGCAAAGTTCAAAGTTAAAAGTATCCGAAAGTGAATTTAAGTTGCATACTATTGAGAAGTGATTTTGAGTGAGCAACAAGTGTCAAAGAGCTGGTCAAGGATTTTATCGGAAACTTGATAAGAAAAAGAGTTAAAAACATCACTGATTTGAAGTTGTTTTGCATAGGATTTGATAAATTAAATCTGCTATGTAAAATACACAGAAACAAACGAATTCATTCAAATATTCATCTTTGAAATTTTGTAAAATCTTACAATTTAAAGCGAGAGAACTTGCGGAATCCTAAATTGTTTAAACAATCATCACACTTCCCCAACCGGAACAAGGAGAGACTCCCCCTGCTTGGAATAGCACGGTTCTTTGGTGAGTTTGCCTTTTCCTCTTCTCTTGATATCATCACTTCCATACATCTTTTTTCATCACTTAAAATAAAAATAAATATCACAATAACTAATTAAATCAACCATTTATATATCGGCGAATTGATCAATTAAATTATATAAACATAATTTCAATTAGATTAAATAAAAAACAATAAACACTCAACTTAACAAAAAATTATCTCATTATCTGTCAACACGTTCTGTCAATCATATTAGTTTTCTTACACTTGAACATTACAATACATAAGAAAATGGACAGTGCTGTCGACCAAAAACTAGATAGTATTTTAAATACTTTGGGAAATTTTCGAAATGAATTATTAAATCAAATTAAACAAGAAACTGAGATTTTAAATACCAAACTTGACAAAATATCAGACAACTACCACGCTCTTGAGACAAAACAAAATTATATAGAAGGAAAAATTAAATATATAGAGAAATCACTCAAACGAAAAAATATAGTAATCTACAACATCAACGAAGTAGAGACAGACAGTAACTCTTTACAAAAGTGTATTTTGGACTTTTTCAACAACATTCTAAATGTCGAAACTCACATTTTTGAACTTGACTTTGTTAGACGAATTGGAAAAAAAGGAGATAGAACGCGACCGCTTTTAGTCGGGTTTACAACTCAAATTAAAAAAGACATTATCATGAAAAATAAATTCAAATTAAAAAACTTCAAAGACGCAATAATTTACATAAAAGACGATATGATAAAAGAAGATATAAACAGTACGATAAAAGAAAAACACAACATACCGAAACCAAAAAACGACAACAAGCAAACACCAAAAAAACACTCTGATAGAATAATCAAGGCCAACTCAATAAAAAGAGTTCATGAAAATGAAACACAACTAAATGACGATCAACCATCTATATCTGGATACAAGAAACATAAACAAAACAATGACCAGATCACTCATGAAAAAACGCAAACAGATATTTATCAATTTTTTAAACAAAACTCGAACAATAAAATAATAAGACGTTCTAATCGAAATGAACAATAGCAAAAAAATATTATGACCACGCAAAATAAAGATAGTAAAATAAACTATAAAAATCAAACAACAGCTTCCTCAAGCCGGTTAGCCACCGTGAGGAATGTAGGCTCAACCCCCCCAACAAATTTGCCAAACATAAATAATTTGACAAAAACTACAAAATTCACAAATTATAATAAACATAACACCCTGAACATATGCACGCTTAACACAAGAACTTTATCGACGGAAGAACGACAACAAGAACTAAAGATTGCACTTTCCAATTTAAACTGGGACATTCTCGGTTTATCAGAAACGAGACTATTCGGACAAGAAATTCTAGAATCTGACAACGAAATCTTCTGCTACATAGGTGAAACAAAAGGATTACATGGAGTTGGTTTTTTAATAAAAAAAGACTTAAAAAATGGAATACTAAACATTCGGTTTTTCAGCGAAAGGATCTGTTCCATTACCCTTAAGGTTCAAAACACAAAACTTACAATTATACAAATATACGCACCAACAGACAGAGCCACAGACGACGAGATTGAAAATTTCTATAACAAACTTGACTACGCATATCAAGAAACAAAAACCGAACTGATGTTCGTAATTGGCGACTTCAATGCTAAAGCCAGGTACGCAGTTCAAGCTAAACTAAATTTTATCCCTACAATTTTTATCTCTACAATCGTTTGCTAAGAGCACAAATGTCAAAATTTATCTGTGAAAGAATGCGTTGTGCATTATTTCGCTTGCTAAATTAAGTGGAGACTTTTTGAATTTAGCGCGTGAACTGCGTACTGCCTAGCTAAATATCCTCGCTTAAATTTATCTTTGGAGGAAATTTGTATGGAAGATAAATTTTAGCGCGATCTGCGTACTAGGCTTAAGCTTGGAACATGCAACGATGGAGAGGAAAATATATTTGGAAAATTTGGATATGGAAAACGAAATAAAAGAGGAGAACGACTTTTAGTGTGGCTGCAAGAAATGAATATGTACTTCGGAAACTCGTTTTTCAAGAAAAAAGACAAAAATAAATGGACATGGTTATCACCAGATGGAACAACAAAAAATGAAATTGACTTAGTATTAACAAATAAGTTGACTACATTAACAGACGTTTCAGTTATAAATAACTTCAAATTTGACAGCGATCACAGAATGGTAAGAGCAAAATTAAAAATTGACCATAAAACATTAAACAGAAATCAACAAAAACTGATTATTCCAAAAACTGTCTACGACGAACAGACTCAATCTTACAACGATATCCTTTCAGAGAGAATAACAGAACAGATCAATTTTAACGAAATACAATATAACACTCAAACATCATATAACACTCTTGAACAAATCATAAAGACGTCAGCTAAGGACACAATAATGAAACCCAGATCCAGCAAAAATGATAAAATTTCACCTAACACAAAACTTTTGATCGATCTTAGAGATACTTTGAGAAATAAAACAATCCAAACCGATGAAGAGAAATTACAACTAAAAAATTTGAGAAAATTAATCAAGACGAAAACAAGAAATGATATCCAAAATTATAATGAAACAACAATTAAGGACATACTTAAAAACACAAAATCCATAAAAAAGACAAAACAATTTTTAAACAACGAAAAAGAATGGATTATTTCAATGAGACACATAACGAAACAAACAAGTAAAAGAAAGGAGATTAATGAAGCAGCTACATGTTTCTTTGAAAATCTATTCAACTCTGACTATGAAAAAGACAACAACAATCTCAGTTCAAGCTCTATTGCAATTAACAATGATATATCACCGACGAATGCACTTATTTTTACGGAAATCGACATCGCAACATCTATTGACAACATGAAAAACGAAAAAAGCGCAGGAAATGACGGCATTCAAGCCGAAATGCTGAAATATGGAAAAGAATCTCTAACTCCAGTACTGACGAAATTATTTAATTCTATACTAACGAGCCAAGAAATACCCAAGCAATGGAAACAGAGTACTATAATATTACTACATAAAAAGGGAAACAAAGATGACATCAACAATTACAGACCCATCAGCCTGATATCGACTCTATATAAATTATTCTCAAAGACCCTATACAAAATAACAAAAAAATCACTTAATGACAAACAACCCCGGGAGCAAGCTGGGTTCAGAGAAGGTTTCTCAACTTCTGACCATCTACAGACGATTAATCAACTCATAGAAAAACATAACGAATATAAAAAACCACTCTATCTTCTATTTATTGACTTTACTAAAGCTTTTGACACAGTGGAACACAATTGCATCTGGACAGCACTAAGCAATCAAAACATACACCCAGACTTCATAAAGACCATGAAAAGCATTTACAAAGACAACACAGCAAAAATCAAAACGGATAAAATTGGAAGATGCTTTAACATAAAAAGAGGAGTTCGCCAAGGAGATCCATTATCTCCACCACTGTTTTCTTCAGTATTGGAAGATATTTTTGGACGACTAAAATGGAACAAATACGGACTTGATATATGGGGACAAAAGCTAAACAACTTACGATTTGCAGACGATGTCGTTCTTCTCTCTGATTCACCCGATGACATTCAATCAATGGTAAACGAACTCAATTATACTTGCAAACTTTATGGACTATGCATAAATATGATGAAAACAAAGATCATGACGAATCATTTTAAAAAAGACATCCTTCTGAATGACAACAAAATAGCTTATGTTGATGATTTTATATACTTGGGGCAGCTTAAATCATTTTCAAATCAAGACGAAAAAGAAATAAACCGACGTATAAGCAATAGCTGGAAGCAATACTGGAATGTAAAGCAAATACTGGACTCAAAATTAAGCGACGACATGAGAAAATACATTTTAGACTCCACAATTCTTCCAACAATGACATATGGTTTAGAAACTTTAGGACTCACATCAAGTTCACACGAAAAATTGAGGATATGCCAAACGAAAATCGAAAGAAAATTGCTGAATATAAGACAAGCACAGAGAATAAGAAACGAAGACATAAGAAAGAGAACGAGAATAGTTGACGTAATACAAAGAACAAAGCTTTTAAAATGGAGTTGGGCTGGACATATATCACGAATAGAAGACCAAAGATGGACAAAGCTAGTGACGAAATGGATTCCCTTCAATGAGAAAAGACCGAAAGGACGACCAAAAAAGAGATGGGCAGACGACTTGAGACAGTTCAATCCAAACTGGTATAATGACGCCAAAAGCCGAGACATATGGGCAGCAATGGGGGAGGCTTATGCCGGATGAAATATCACCGAATTAAACTAATTGACAACTTTACATACAAAAAGTAAAATATGACATGCATTTTTTTTATATGATAAATCTTTATTAAACTATGTAATTTAAATTAAATTGGTAAATAAAGCTTATAATAATAATAATAATAACTATTGAGATTGATGATTAATAAAATATTTGAAGTAAAGTAAAAGTGTGTTTAATTTGAAAAGGAAATAATTGACCGTTGACAGTTAAAAGAAATAAGTTTTATACCGAACCGTGGTAAAACGTTACATTGGTGTCAGAATAAGGGATAAAACTTATTTTATCTGTGCATTTAAGTAAATTAACTTGAAATAAAAAGTGTGTGTTTTTTTTTTTTTTTAATTAAATAAACAGACAATGGGTAAAATTTTGAATGATTTAAATTGTGTCGAACTTAAAGCAGAACTAAATAAACGAGGTTTTCCTACTGCTGGATCAAAAAATTACCTCATTATTCGTCTGCAGGAACATTTAAGACAACAAGGTGAAAACCCAGACACGTTAATTTTCACGACTAAAATGGAGGAAGAGCAAGTAAGTACTAGTTCAGATATGACCAATATGATGGCGCTGCTGCTCGCCCAGTTCGAGGAACAAAGAAAAGAACAAAAGAATATTCTCGAAGAGCAAGGAAGAGAACAAAAGAATGAACAGAAGAATCTTCTCGAACAAATGGAAAAACAAAGTGTTGAGCATAAGAATCTACTAGAGGAACAGAAAAACATCCTCGAAAGTAAAGTAACTGTATTTAAAAACAAGTTCATTGCTCTTGATGAACGTTTTGAAGGCGTCGAAAAACAATTCTCGAAAGTAGACGCAAAGATCGAGAACGTTCAAGATAAGTTTGAGACAGTGGAAAATAGAATTCAGAGCATTACGATGGAACTAGATAGAGTTCGGAAAATGAAGATTCGAAAAAGTTCTGGCGACTTTGTAAAGCGAAAGGAAATGCAACCGCCAACATTTGATGGACAAACTTCTTGGTCGATTTACAAAAAGCAGTTTGAGGCAGCCGCGGCAACAAATGGCTGGGATGACGAAGACAAATTTATAGCTCTGATGCTTGCCCTAAGAGGACCTGCTGCTGAATTGTTGCAAACCATACCAGGAGACAAGAACGGCAACTTCACAGCCCTTGTTCAGGCCACTGACAAACGCTTTGGAGATGGCCATATGCAAGAAGTCTTCCGCGTCCAACTCAATACCAGAGTTCAGAAAAGAGGAGAAAGTCTGCAACAACTTCAAGAAGATATCGAACGGCTGGCTCACCTGGCTTATCCAACTGCAGGAGAGGTAATAATAAACCAGTTCGCAACGGAAGCATTTGTCCGCGCTGTATCCGACATCAACCTTCAGCGAGCGATTCGAACTGCCAGAAAACGCACGCTTCCTGAAGCATTGGCGTTCGCTCTAACTATGAAAGCAGCAGAACAAGCATCTCGAGAAGTTCTTCGGGTAAGAGAAATAGAAGTTGAAGAATGCTCCTGTCAGAGAATCGCATTCCAAAGAAATCAGCGAGACGGACCTGTTCGATGCTGGAATTGTAATAATACCGGGCATCTTCAGTGGCAGTGCAGATTGCCACCAAGAAAAGCTGCATGTCGCCATTGTAGAAGCAGAGAAAACAACAGAGAACAACGTGGCAATTACACCAACGCTCCTCTTACTCGACTTGTTCCACAACCAGAAAAACAGGTAAGAAGTATCGATGGCCCCAGAACCACTGTCCAGGTCTCACAGACTAAACGAAACAACAAAAGTCTGACTGTGGAGGCGACGTTAAACGGCAAGAAACACGTGGCTACAATCGACACAGGTGCCACTGCCTCCATTGTAAGAAGGGACTTGGTCAAGATGACATGGCTGCATAACACCAATAGCTATCGTCTGAAAACAGCTACAGGAGAGGCAGCAAAAGTGTACGGAGAAGTTTGTCTTCCGATTCGTTTGGCAGAACTGGAGTTTTCACATCTGTTTTTGGTAGCAGATATATGTGACGAGTGCATCATTGGAATCGACTTCATGAAAGAACATGGAATAATTCTGGATATTGGTAAGCAAGTTCTTAGTTATCAAAATGTAGAGATTCCTATGGTTTATGGTGACGAAAAATCATCAACTCTAAGAAGTGTCATCAAAGAAGACATATGCTTGCCGTCTTTTCCTGAAGTGTTCGTTTGGGCTAAAATTAAAGGCGATTTGGGTTGACATCGATACCTCATGGTGGAACCAGATACTGACCAAGGCTCCCAAAACATCATCGTTGGGAAGACTCTTGTGGCACCAAAAAACAACATGGTACCTGTACGGATTCTGAACATCAAACCGTACGAAGTTAAGTTGAGAAAAGGAGAAATAGTCGGAAAATGTGAACCTGTGTCAGCAATAACGAAGATCACAGAAGTGGACACGCAGAAGCCTGCGAATTCCGAAAAGTTAAAGGCAAAAATTCTGAACTCAACCAATCTGAGTCAACATCAACTAAGTATTGCTGGTAGCCTTCTTCATGAGTATGCTGACATATTTTCTTCACCAAGTGGGCAGAATGGCCGAACACAACTCGTGCAGCATCGGATCGACACAGGAGACGCTAGACCGATTCGTCAACCAGCAAGACGTCTTCCCTTAGCCAAAAAAGCCGAAGTTGAAGAGATGATATCAAGCATGAAGAAAGATGGGCTGATCGAAAACTCTAAAAGTCCTTGGGCATCACCAGTGGTCCTTGTCAAAAAGAAGGACGGAAGCACTCGATTTTGTGTGGACTACAGGAGACTGAACGATGTGACAAAGAAAGACAGCTATCCTCTGCCCAGAATCAGCGATACTTTGGATGCAATGGAAGGTGCTCAATGGTTCTCCACACTAGACCTTAAGACCGGCTACTGGCAGGTAGAAATTCACCCAGAAGATCGTGAAAAGACAGCTTTCTCCACAGGAAATGGTCTGTGGCAGTTTAAAGTGATGCCATTTGGAATATGTAACGCTCCGGCTACATTTGAGCGTTTGATGGAATGCGTTTTACAAGGACTAACCTTGAAATCTTGCCTGGTCTATTTGGACGATGTCATCGTGTATGGGAAAACATTTGACGAACATTGTGACAACCTAAAAGCTGTATTCCAGAGGCTTCGAGAAGCACACCTCAAGCTTAATCCAGATAAATGTGCTCTTTTCAAGACCGAAGTAAAATATTTCGGACACATCATCTCATCCCAAGGAGTAAAGACTGATCCTTAAAAGTTGACACTGTGAAGAATTGGCCAACACCACAGGACAAACATCAACTCCGAAGCTTCCTTGGCCTAGCTACTTATTACCGGCGTTTTGTGAAGAATTTTGCTGGAATTGCCAAAAGCTTGCATCAGCTTACGGAAAAGGGAAAGCCGTTCAAATGGTCAGGTGAGTGTGAGAAAAGCTTTCAGGAACTAAAGCTGCGTTTATGTAATGCTCCTGTGCTCACCTAACCGACCCCGGGAAAACCTTTCATTGTTGATGCGGATGCAAGTAATGTTGGAATTGGTATTGTCACAAGTCCACGACGGAGAAGAAAAGGTTGTCGCCTACTACAGTAATGTACTTTCAAAGCCAGAACGGAATTATTGCGTGACCAGAAGGGAACTTCTAGCTCTGATCTTGGCAACAAAGCACTTCCATAAGCACATCTATGGACAGAAGTTCCTTCTTCGAACAGACCATGGCGCACTCAACTGGCTTTTGAACTTTAAAAATCCTGAAGGTCAGGTATCAAGGTGGATCGAAAGACTGCAGACATATGACTATCAGATTCAACATCGAAGAGGAAAGTTGCATTCAAACGCAGACGCATTGTCTCGAAGACCTTGCAAACAGGACTGCAAACATTGCACACGCCAAGAAGAAAAGGAGATAGTCGCCGTCCAACGCATGAGAGCTGATCCAATTTACGGTTGGAGTAATGAAGAACTAAGGACTGCCCAACAAGAAGACTCGGATATAGAGCCCATTCTTGCGTGGAAAGAACAACAAGAAAAACCAGAGTGGTGTGACATCTCCGACAGAAGTCTGGCCCTGAAAGCATATTGGGCACAATGGGACTCGCTTTATGTGGAAGAAGGTGTTCTAAGGCGTAAGTGGGAATCCGCAGACGGTAAGTCCTATGTGATGCAGCTGGTCGTTCCTCGGTCCAAGGTTACTGACGTTCTTCGAGAGATGCATGACGGAGCTTCTGGAGGTCATTTGGGAGTCAATAAGACTTTGGAAAAGATACGATAACGGTTCTACTGGCTACATGCAAGAGAGGACGTCGAAAAGTGGTGCCGAAAATGTGATACTTGTGCTGCTAGCAAAGGCCCAGGTAGGAAGCTTCAAAGTAAAATGCAACAATACAATGTAGGCACACCTTTCGAGACGATTGCAGTAGACATCGCAGGCCCTTTTCCTGAGACCAACAGTGGAAACCGATACATCCTTGTAGTCATGGATTACTTCAGCAAGTGGCCTGAGGCATTTTCCATCCCAAACCAAGAAACCAAAACAGTTGTGGATCAGATTGTCTTCAATTGGGTGAGCAGGTTCGGCGTACCTATGGAACTTCATTCCGACCAAGGAAGGAACTTCGAATCTAACATCTTCCAGGAAGTCTGTTCGCTCCTTGGCATTAAAAAGACGAGGACAACGCCACTTCATCCACAATCTGATGGGATGGTCGAACGATTCAATCGGACGCTAAAAGAACATTTATCTAAAGTTGTCGGCGACTACCAACGAGATTGGGATAGACATATTCCATTATTCCTAATGGCATATAGGAGTGCAGCTCATAGCTCGACAGGACATACACCGTCGGAAATCTTGTTTGGAACGTCAATACGACTGCCTAGTGAGGTGAAATTTGGATGCCGGACAATTGAGCCACAACGAACAGAAGAATATGTGGATAACCTCAAAGAAAGGCTCATTGACATTCATCAACGAACCAGAGCATTCATAAAAACATCTAGTGATCGGATGAAAACACGTTATGATGCCCGAGCAACAACAACAGGATTTCAAGAAGGAGACCTCGTGTGGTTTTACAGTCCCCATCGACAAAAGGGACTGTCACCAAAGCTTCAACAGAACTGGGAAGGACCCTACACTGTTGTGAAGAGACTTAATGACGTGGTCTACCGTATACAGAGAGGAGTAAGAGGGAAACTTAAAGTAGTTCATTGTGACCATTTGCATCGTTATAATGGTGAAAGGAGCGACAGAATTGTTCGGGACGATCAATCTTAAAAGGGGGCAATGTAACGATGAAATCACCACCTAACTATTTTCGGAACAAACAAAGAGCCAAGTACAAAAATACCCTTATCGAAGACAACAACCATCTATAAAAATTCCCGAGAGAGCGCGCCCATCTCTCTCTGGGGAAAAATGCGCTGAATGGAAGAGTGGAGAGAACGCCATCTCTCTCGTTGGAATGGAACCTTCTAGATGGATTTTGTGCCAGTACTTTCGAGTAGAGTCCCGAACCTCTCAGCTCACTATATAAGGAGAAACTTTTGAGCACAGACTACAGTTTATTTTTGAAAGCGAAAGTGTAAAGTTCGAAGTTAAAAGTATCCGGAAGTGAATTTAAGTTGCATACTATTGAGATTGATGATTAATAAAATATTTGAAGTGAAGTAAAGTGTGTTTAATTTAAAAAGGAAATAATTGACGGTTGACAGTTAAAAAGAAATAAGTTTTATATCGAACCGTGGTAAAACGTTACAGTATACTATCTTTCTTTAGTGACGGATAGTAATCTATAAAATATTTCAGGTGCAGACACCGTGTTATGTTTGGGCCTCCAAGACCGGTCAACAAATGCTTCAACCAACCAAATTAGGTTTGTATTTCAGTAATCAAGTTTTTTCAAAAATTCCTTAGGTTGAGTTGAATGTCAGACGTCAAACTTTTACCTTCATTTGGAAAAGATGGCACTGTTTATTATAAGTAAAAATAATTGTTGTGTCCAAACCTTTCGGAAGTTTCCAGTTAAAAAAAGACGAACCGCTTCGTTTGGCTTTTTATTTGAGAAGAAGCTCAACTTTCATATTTTATTACTTATGCATCTGTAGGAATTCATTTACACTTGTGTTAGTTGTCTTTTGTGAAGCTTAAGGCTAAGAGCTAACATTATGATTCTTAAAGCAACTGTTACATGATCATTATTTACAACATTTCTTCCCCTCTAAATTAATTTACAAGTTAAGTTTTACTGGGGGTTTTATAGTTCTTTTAGAACGTCTTAAATTATCTGGTTCTTTGTTACTTACAATAGTAGTCTTCTTTTTGGATATATCTATGGTACCAGGGTGTTTGACAGATTCCTCATTATAAGCATTAGGATTTTTGTCGTTTACTACTGTTGTAGTGCTGGCCTGTGTTTGTGGATGTCCCGACTGTGTATCTCCCGCAATTGGAGTTTCAGTTGGATTGTTATTGATTTTTTGCTCCGGTTCATTTCCAGGTAAATAATCAGGTAACTGGAGTTCTGTGTTCGATGGCAAGTTGTTTTTGTATTCATTATTATGTCCAGCTTTTTTAATTTGGTCCACATGTCGCCTCCAGATTCGGCCATCTTCTAGTTCCACATCATAATGTAGGAGACCACTTTTTGATAGAACAGTTCCGAATAACCATTTGGTTTTTGAATCCAAATATTCTCTAGCTTGAACGTGATCACCGACCTCAAAATAGCGAATTCCATTTCTTGAGTAATTTGTCTTGTCCATGCAATCATTAGGGATCATCAAGTCGAGTCTTGATCGAATTTGTCTGTTAAAGACAATCATTGATGGGGATTTTCCTGTTGCCGGGTGTGTCATTTTACGATAATCCAGTAGGATATTGCATAGTACTTTTACGATTTCATCAGGTGCACATTCCATGGACTTAAGTTTTTGGTTTATGATTTGAACGTACCTCTCCGCTTGTCCATTTGTTGCTGGGTGGTATGGTGCTCCCATTTTATGTACCACTCCATTGTGTTTCAGGAAGTTTTTGAACTCATGACTTGTGAACTGAACGCCATGGTCACTTACAATGGTTGTTGGAATTCCGCAGCGGCTGAATAATTCTGGACACTGTTTTATTGTTGTTTATGTTGTCATGTTGCGAACCACGAATACTTCAGGCCACTTTGAATATGCATCAACCAAAATGAAAAAGATCCTGAATGGGCCTGCATAGTCAATGTGGACTCTTTCAAATGGCCCACTCGGTGTTAGCCAGCAGTGTCCTTGTTCCCTTTTTGGATTTGGTCTAACCTCTGAACATGATCGGCAATTCAATGACATCATTTCTATGTCTCGGTCTATTCCTTCCCACCATTAATAGCTCCTTGCTAACGCTTTCATGCGTGTAGCCCCAAAATGAGTAGAATGCAGCTCTTCCAAAACTTTGTTTCTCAAAGACTTCGGAATAAACACTCGCATACCTCGCATGATGTAATTATCCTTAAGTCCAAACTCTGATTGATCAATTCCAAAACGGTAAATACTGTCCACAGTCCTGCCTGTCCGTAGTCCTATATGTATGATATATGTGGCTCAACACCGCCCCCACTGCATAAGGCGAAGCATCTGTTGCAAGCGAAAGCTCTAATGAGGGATCGAAATGTACTATAAAATCGGATGACAGCATTCCTTCTTTTACTTTCTTAAAAGAATCTTCACATTTTTCGTCCCACTTGAACTTGACATCGTTTTTCAATAAATTGTTAATAGGGTACAATATTGTGCTGAGGTTTTTGAAGAGTCTAGCGTAATAGTTGACTAGTCACACAAATGCTCTAACTTCGTCTTTGTTACACGGGCGCCTCATGTTTTGGATAGCGTTTATCTTTGATTGTGATTTGTGTATGCCAAATTTATCAATTACAAAACCACAATATTCTATTTTGTCTTCAAAGAAAGCACATTTTGCAAGATTCACTTTCATGTTGCGTTCGTCCAAACGTTTGAAAACTTCATGCAAACTTTTTAAGTGTTCCTCGTCCGTTCTACCAGTCACCTTTATGTCATCTATGAAAATTTTTACCCCGCGGATTCCCTGCAATAGCTGTTCCATATACTTTTGCCAAATTGCAGGTGCAGATGCTACCCCATACATAAGCCTCGTTGGCCGCATTAGACCCAGGTAAGTGTTCAACGTTAAGACAGCTTGTGCTTCCGGATAAACTTCCATTTGCAGATATGGCACAGACAGGTCTAATTTAGAAAACTTGTTTCCCCCACTCATAGACTCAAAAAACTCTTCTGTTGTTGGAAGTGGATGCTTATCTACCCAGAGCTCTGGATTAACCGTGACCTTATAATCCTCACACAAACGTACCTTATTGTTTGACTTCATTACCGGGACAAGATGTGTAGCCCATTCGCTATAGTTAACCTTGACCAAAATTCCGTTTTCAACCAACTCTGCTATTTTTTTTTCGACGACTTCTCGAATCGCGAAAGGTACGGGTCGGAACTTCCTAAACACAGGCCTAGCTTTTTCGCGAATATTCAATTTTGCTTGAAAATTTAAAATTTTACCTGCTGAACCATCAAACACCTTGGGATACTTTTTTTTAAATCTTCAATTATATTATATATACTTTCCACCGTTTCAGTTTCCTCAACATCTGTTTCGTCTGCGACGAAGTTCGCTTGATAGTTTTTTTTACATGCGCGTCGGATATGTCCAACCTTTTTACAGAGTGAGCAAACTGAATTCTTGTGGAAGCAATCATTTGCTAAATGGTTTTTATTTCCGCATCTAAAACAACTGAACGTGCTAGTACTAGTGGTACAGGATTTAATTTGTATGCTACTATTTGGTTTTCTATTTGTACCTTTATGTAAATTCATTTCACCGCTACTTGCCACCATTTTGTTAACCAGCACCTCTTGCTGCTTGCCGCCCATTACCACACCACCTCTTTCTGAAGCCTCCATGCCACGAGCCAAATCTAGAGCTGCATCTAGCGTCAGATTTCTCTTTTCCAGACATCTGTTCTGGGTATTCTTGTTGTGCAGTCCAAAAACTAATTGGTTTCTGAGTGCCGTCTTCAGATAGTCTCCGAACCCACAATTTGCCGACAACCTTTTCAGCGCCACCACAAAATCATCCACTGACTCACCCTCTTCTTGTTTCCTTATGTGAAATTTATAATTTTCCACAATTTCGAGTGGGACAGGATTAAAGTGCTTTTCCAATATTTCCACCACCTGCTCGAATGACTTCGACGTTGCTTTGTCCGGTGTGATTTTGTCCACAATAACTTTTTAATTTTATGTCTGATTTTTTTAGTATCAAGTTTTCTTTACCAAAATATTTAATGAAATTGTCTTTACTCATAATTGTAACTAAAGAACCAGTGTCTAATTCAAATTTTACGTCAGTATCCAGAACGTTCAGTGCGATGATAAATTTATCCGTTCCCGACGATTCAATCTTATTAGTTTTAATATTTTCTAATGTGACATTGCAAATACTTTCCACCGTTTCAGTTTCCTCAACATCTGTTTCGTCTGCGACGAAGTTCGCTTGATAGTTTTTTTTACATGCGCGTCGGATATGTCCAACCTTTTTACAGAGTGAGCAAACTGAATTCTTGTGGAAGCAATCATTTGCTAAATGGTTTTTATTTCCGCATCTAAAACAACTGAACGTGCTAGTACTAGTGGTACAGGATTTAATTTGTATGCTACTATTTGGTTTTCTATTTGTACCTTTATGTAAATTCATTTCACCGCTACTTGCCACCATTTTGTTAACCAGCACCTCTTGCTGCTTGCCGCCCATTACCACACCACCTCTTTCTGAAGCCTCCATGCCACGAGCCAAATCTAGAGCTGCATCTAGCGTCAGATTTCTCTTTTCCAGACATCTGTTCTGGATATTCTTGTTGTGCAGTCCAAAAACTAATTGGTTTCTGAGTGCCGTCTTCAGATAGTCTCCGAACCCACAATTTGCCGACAACCTTTTCAGCGCCACCACAAAATCATCCACTGACTCACCCTCTTCTTGTTTCCTTATGTGAAATTTATAATTTTCCACAATTTCGAGTGGGACAGGATTAAAGTGCTTTTCCAATATTTCCACCACCTGCTCGAATGACTTCGACGTTGCTTTGTCCGGTGTGATTTTGTCCACAATAACTTTTTAATTTTATGTCTGATTTTTTTAGTATCAAGTTTTCTTTACCAAAATATTTAATGAAATTGTCTTTACTCATAATTGTAACTAAAGAACCAGTGTCTAATTCAAATTTTACGTCAGTATCCAGAACGTTCAGTGCGATGATAAATTTATCCGTTCCCGACGATTCAATCTTATTAGTTTTAATATTTTCTAATGTGACATTGCAAATACTTTCCACCGTTTCAGTTTCCTCAACATCTGTTTCGTCTGCGACGAAGTTCGCTTGATAGTTTTTTTTACATGCGCGTCGGATATGTCCAACCTTTTTACAGAGTGAGCAAACTGAATTCTTGTGGAAGCAATCATTTGCTAAATGGTTTTTATTTCCGCATCTAAAACAACTGAACGTGCTAGTACTAGTGGTACAGGATTTAATTTGTATGCTACTATTTGGTTTTCTATTTGTACCTTTATGTAAATTCATTTCACCGCTACTTGCCACCATTTTGTTAACCAGCACCTCTTGCTGCTTGCCGCCCATTACCACACCACCTCTTTCTTAAGCCTCCATGCCACAAGCCAAATCTAGAGCTGCATCTAGCGTCAGATTTCTCTTTTCCAGACATCTGTTCTGGGTATTCTTGTTGTGCAGTCCAAAAACTAATTGGTTTCTGAGTGCCGTCTTCAGATAGTCTCCGAACCCACAATTTGCCGACAACCTTTTCAGCGCCACCACAAAATCATCCACTGACTCACCCTCTTCTTGTTTCCTTATGTGAAATTTATAATTTTCCACAATTTCGAGTGGGACAGGATTAAAGTGCTTTTCCAATATTTCCACCACCTGCTCGAATGACTTCGACGTTGCTTTGTCCGGTGTGATTTTGTCCACAATAACTTTTTAATTTTATGTCTGATTTTTTTAGTATCAAGTTTTCTTTACCAAAATATTTAATGAAATTGTCTTTACTCATAATTGTAACTAAAGAACCAGTGTCTAATTCAAATTTTACGTCAGTATCCAGAACGTTCAGTGCGATGATAAATTTATCCGTTCCCGACGATTCAATCTTATTAGTTTTAATATTTTCTAATGTGACATTGCAAATACTTTCCACCGTTTCAGTTTCCTCAACATCTGTTTCGTCTGCGACGAAGTTCGCTTGATAGTTTTTTTTACATGCGCGTCGGATATGTCCAACCTTTTTACAGAGTGAGCAAACTGAATTCTTGTGGAAGCAATCATTTGCTAAATGGTTTTTATTTCCGCATCTAAAACAACTGAACGTGCTAGTACTAGTGGTACAGGATTTAATTTGTATGCTACTATTTGGTTTTCTATTTGTACCTTTATGTAAATTCATTTCACCGCTACTTGCCACCATTTTGTTAACCAGCACCTCTTGCTGCTTGCCGCCCATTACCACACCACCTCTTTCTGAAGCCTCCATGCCACGAGCCAAATCTAGAGCTGCATCTAGCGTCAGATTTCTCTTTTCCAGACATCTGTTCTGGATATTCTTGTTGTGCAGTCCAAAAACTAATTGGTTTCTGAGTGCCGTCTTCAGATAGTCTCCGAACCCACAATTTGCCGACAACCTTTTCAGCGCCACCACAAAATCATCCACTGACTCACCCTCTTCTTGTTTCCTTATGTGAAATTTATAATTTTCCACAATTTCGAGTGGGACAGGATTAAAGTGCTTTTCCAATATTTCCACCACCTGCTCGAATGACTTCGACGTTGCTTTGTCCGGTGTGATTTTGTCACACAATGTGTCGTATGTTTCAGCACCCATGTGATGCAAAAGATATATATTATACATGTCGACAGGTACTTTGTACATAAAGAATGCAGTCTCTTAACGTTCTATGTACCTGCTCCTTTTGCATTTCCTTCTATCAAATGCTTCGAAGGTAAAATTTGGCATCATTGAAGCCGCCACCACGTTTTTTTGTCCGCCAGTGTCCTTTGGCATGTCTTAGACTTTACTTAGTTATATGTGCTTATTATTTCTTTTCTTTATCTTACTTTTACTTTAATTTGCACGGTATAATAACTGTTTTTTTTTTTTTTATATATACTTTTTTTTACCTCGTCGCCAGTTGTTGAGTCCAAACCTTTCGGAAGTTTCCAGTTAAAAAAAGACGAACCGCTTCGTTTGGCTTTTTATTTAAGAAGAAGCTCAACTTTCATATTTTATTACTTATGCATATGTAGGAATTCATTTACACTTGTGTTAGTTGTCTTCACTGATCTCTATAATATACTGGTTAGCGCATCCATACAAAAAAGTTGAAGCAAATTGAAGAATTGTTATACTGGCCACTCGTACACCAACTGTCAAAATAGATATACAAAATATAACAAATATAACAATTTTGTGTTTTCAAGATGAGATGACGTCAAGAACAAAAACAAAGTAGTTTGGGGTTATTTTTTTTTTTTGAAACCAACAAAATAAAATAGTCAGTATTTTCGTTTGTTTTTTTTTTGTTTTGTATCCGATATTGGTACAAAAATATATTTTAAACTTGTCAAAAGTGGAAGCGAGATCCAGGCACAACGCAAGTTCGTCGAAAAATTTGGGCCTGGTCTGGACGATTATTAACAAGTAGATTTGCAGAACATTCTGCTTATACGAAACCTCAAATGGAAAAGAACGATCTTGTTGCAGCCATGGAACAAGACAAATTCATCATAAGAATGTCAAGGGATTCCCACTCACTGTTCAAGAGACACATCCAGGATAAGAAGCTGGAAATGCTCTCTCAGATTGTGACTAAGTATCTCCTAATTGATACTTACGAAGGAACAGCACGCAGCAAGGCTCAGTGCGATGGCACAGCGGGTGCAATAATAGGCGAGGCTCTTCGCCAGGACAATAAAGTACGCTTGTTTTTTGGTCTCTAAAAAGAGGTAGATTTACAGAGCCTTACCATGACGAAGAGGATGAAAACGCCATGATGCTCCAGATAGACCAAAGAAAAAGAAACCGAAGAAAGACCCGCTTTTTTCGAAAAAAAAAATCGAAATCCGATCCAAACGCTGCCGCCCATGATCGTGTACCTCTGCCAGTACTTAAGGATGCTGATAATAAATTATATAAAATTTAAATAACCTTTAGGAGTTAGAGAAATATTTATCTTATTAAGTTTTGTTGCTTTCTCTATAATTCAATAAAAACCTACCTACAAATGTACTCCGAGGTTGAATTTTTTTTATAGAGCTTTGGAATTAAAATTTTGTATGCTCCTTTTAAACAGATCAAAAGCAGATTCCAAAATGGTATCAACCACATTTGTGGCACTCTCCATTCAATAAAGAAACCCTAAAACCTTTTTCAGTTTTTTGAGTTTCTCATCAAATGGCCTGCCTACAAGTGTACTCCGAGGTTGAATTTTTTTTATAGAGCTTTGGAATCAAAACTTTTTGTGTTCCTTTTAAAGAGATCGAAAGCAGATTCCAAAATGGTATCAACCACATTTGTGGCACTCTTCGTTCAATAAAGAAACCCCAAAACCGTATTCTGTTGTCGTCATGGTAAGGCTCTGTAAATCTACCTCTTTTTAGAGGCCAAAAAACAAGCGTACTTTATTGTCCTGGCGAAGAGCCTCGCCTATTATTGCACCCGCTGTGCCATCGCACTGAGCCTTGCTGCGAGCTGTTCCTTCATAAGTATCAATTAGGGGATACTTAGTCACAATCTGGGAGAGCATTTCCAGCTTCTTATCCTGGATGTGTCTCTTGAACAGTGAGTGGGAATCCCTTGATATTCTTATGATAAATTTGTCTTGTTCCATGGCTGCAACAAGATCGTTCTTTTCCATTTGAGGTTTCGTATAAGCAGAATGTTCTGCAAATCTACTTGTTAATAATCGTCCAGACCAGGCCCAAATTTTTCGACGAACTTGCGGTGTGCCTGGATCTCGTTTCCACTTTTCACAAGTTTAAAATATATTTTTGTACCAATATCGAATACAACACAAAAAAAAAAAAAAAAACGAAAAGACTGACTGACAGTTCTATTTTGTTGATTTCACAAAAAAAATAACCTCAAACTACTTTTTTTTTGTTTCACATAGATGTCAAAATTGGCCACTCAGCCACCTAATGTCATCTTCAATTGGAATGAAAAAAACTGTTATACTTGAATGGTATACCTTATCCAGTATATTATAGAGATCAGTGGTTGTCTTTTGTGAAGCTTAAGGCTAAAAGCAACTGTTACATGATCATTATTTATAACAATAATAGATGTCCCTAGTTTCTTCGACAAAAAATGCTTGTTCAGGTCAATTGTCAAGGATGGCTTTAGTAAAATTTTCTCTTTTTTTACACTTTGCACCAAGAGCCATATCTAGTATGTCAATGGGGGTGATAGTCA
Organism: Epistrophella euchroma; assembly: GCA_947049315.1. Classification (NCBI taxonomy): domain Eukaryota; kingdom Metazoa; phylum Arthropoda; class Insecta; order Diptera; family Syrphidae; genus Epistrophella; species Epistrophella euchroma. The sequence continues at coordinate 72,923,438 of OX346245.1, read as the reverse complement.
GGAGAAAAACATAAAGCGGGGTACACATTATCGATCACGTATGACAGTTTTGCTCACGACTGATAGTGTGTACACTCTATTTGATGGTTTGTCGGGCAAACTCCAGGCAAGCTCATGCTCACAAAATTTTTTGATATTGACTGACAGTCAGCCGACTGTCATACTTGATCGATAATGTGTACCCCACTTAAAGATTGCAGTGAGCAGTCACGTTACATATCCGAAATGTGCCACTTTTTCCGTTTTGAATTGTTCGTTGAATGGTAATGGGAATAAAAATGAAAATATAAGAAATTAAACGAAGGTAGAAGTAGAAAATGGTTATGCAATTGTTGATTTGAAAATTGCAAACAATCTAAAGCAGATTTAAGGCTCTCCCAAACCAAGGCGATTAATCGCCGCGACAATAGAAAACATTAACAACAACGTGTTGTTTTTTTGGGGGAGCCTTTAATTGCTCTTCCTTTCTTGTATTGACACTATTTATTTATTAATAGTTCAAACTCAAGGTTCACGGTGCTCAAAATAAAACGTTTCAATTCACAGATATTCCATAAGATTTCAGAAATGCACATGAGTGAAATCTTTTAAGTGAAGACACGCAGTGACTGTTCACTACGTAGTGAAAATGCACAATCTAAACAGGCTCCAGCACACATTTTTACCCCCTTCACACTCCTTGCTAAGAAACCGTAATACCAGCACAAACACTCTCTCTCACACGATTAATACTCGTTGGGATAGTGTGGAAGGGCTATTAGCTTACAAAAGGTAACTTGTCAATGTCAAAAGTGACAGCCATAACTTTGTGGGCTTGACACATGCGAACGAAGAACGAAAGCGAAAAAAAAAATTGTTTTTTTATACTAGAAGTTTAGTATGTTGTTCCGAAGTGAAAACCAAAGATAAAATGAATACCAAGATATGAATCCTCGGCTGTCATCCGGTTTGCCTACAAGCTGAAAACACGCACCCATAGACAGTTCGGCTAAATCCACCACTAATTTATTGCACGCATATACAGTTGGGCTAAATCCATCACCAAAATGGTGGTTATTTTGAAAATCTCATGACTATGTTCAAAAAGTATAAAAAGATCAGAATTGAATTCTCAAGTGCTCACGTACCCCTATTTTATAATGTTTGTTGCGATCCTCCGAGAAGTTAAATGGCTAAACAAAAAAAATTAAAAGAAAAATGCAGTTTAAATTTTTTGTACTTACCGAAACCCAAATTGATGAAATTCACCTCCATATCCTTGGTAGGTACACCCATAGGAAACTTCAGGTATCTGAAAAAGAAAAATATCAAACAAAATATGAAATCATAGCAAACTAGCAACAAATAACAATAAACTACAACCTAATCTAAAAAAAAATTCAACAAATCTAACAAAATATTAAACTACAAACATTAGAAAAGCATTCATAAGTTGCAGCCGCCATTACGATGTATGCGTGCGGCTGCTGGGGAAAAAAAAGTAAATGAATGAATGAAAATATGTAAGACACTGATCTCTATAATACACTGGATAGCGCATCCATACAAGAAAGTTGATGCCATTTGAGAATTGTTATAATGTTGAGTTGCCCAGTTTTTTGTATAACGGTATAACTGTATAACATAATGAATGCAAAATTTTTTACAACATTGCAACTAAAATATTTTAAATTCACTTTTATTCGGTTGTAGTAGAATTTTTGAGATCTCAGGAACTTGAACTGGCTTTCTCAGCATCACTGAACATACCTAAAGTGTTGAGTTGCCTCACTGAACATACCTAAAGTGTTGAGTTGCCTACGTACTTGTCATCTTCAATTGGAAGTAGAAAAATTGTTATACTTTGTAGGGAATCCACTATCCAGTGTATTAAAGAGATTTGTGATGTAAGATTGCGCTGAAGGGAGAAAACTATATGCATTAATAAATAGTATCAGATTTGGAAAGATGCTCGAAATTAAATTATATGTGGAACCCATTTAGTTCCACTAGGTTTAGCCAAATTGGAACCTATGAAGTAGTTTCTGGATCGGTAAAGGTAGTTCCGGAAACAGCGTGTAAGGACAAAAATAGGCAAAACTTAGGATCGCTAGTGGGGGAGGAGAAAGACGAAAATGAAGCTAAGCAAAGTGTTGGTAGGATTGTACGGCGAATTCAAATCGGTTTTGGTTAGCGAGCGGTACATGGATGAATGTATAAGTAGACATGAGATGAATGTAGGGTTTTGATTTGCGGGTCGGAATCGGCTATTTATTTAGCTCAAAACCGTGGCAAAATCAAGTCGTTTAACAAGAAGTTCCTGACATAGAATAACACAAAGACCTTTTTTTTTAGGAACACAACCAAAAAGGCAGTTCGGTCATAGTAAAAACCATAGAGTACCTATATTATCTAGAGAACCGACTCGTACCCCTCTTGCCTATAATATCCGCAAAATTTATTTGAGATGAGTAAAAGAAAACTCTCTTATTTTACTCTTTTTTCCTATCTGTGAATCCATGTGAATTCTGGAATATAAAGCCTAGTACGCAGATCGGGAAAAATTTTTCTCTTCATACAAAATTTTTCCCAGGACAAATTTTGTCTTCAGTTTTTTTCCAGGCAGTACGCAGTTCAAGCGCAAAATTGTGACATTTGGACCCGCTGTAGGGTGAAGTCTCCACTAAATTTTGCCAGGAAAAATAATGTTCGAAGCATTATTTTGCGGGAAAAATTTTGATAGGTCAATAATTTTGCACGATAAACACGATCAACTATTATCTATCATTTACATGATTTACATGTATCTTCATCTGCAAACATCAAGAAAAGTAGAGCGGGATAGAGTGATACCAAAAAACCGAATGTGTGAAAGAGCACCACCATGAAGATGAACATGTTCGTCTTCGTTATAATCTTCGTCTGCGTTCCTATAATCAAGATCTCTGCATTTTGTTCTTCTCTCTCTATCCAACAAACACGCATTTTATATTTTGTATCCCTTATTTTTTGCAGAACTTGCATGAAGATACATATAAATCCAGCATAATTTAACAAAAAGAAGAAAAAGAAAAAAAAATTAATTTTGCGCGATTTTTCCATCGTTTTTGTAGAGATTAGAATTGTAGAGATAAAATTTGTCTTTTCCCGATCTGCATACTAGGCTTAAATACAAAATGGCCGCATTTGCTCAGTTTTTTTTGTATAGATTTGTCAAAAGTGACAGTTCTCATTTGACAATTCAAAGTTTTTATTGCCTGAAATAAAAGTGAGCTTGATATAAAAATCAAAATTATTTGTATTCTTTTAAAGTTATTAACATATTTATATTCTTTTCCATTTCGGCTATTCGCTTCTTGGCTTTTAATCAAAAATCTGCCGAGAATTTCCCGACGAATATCAAGAGCTTCTCTGCACACCATGCCGAGACAACTTTTGGGAACTTTGAAAACAAGGTGCCACACTCCGGGTAATCAATGCAAACCCAACACAAACTATGAACCTCATTCACCTAGCCGGAACACCAGGCTCCCAAATTACCCAATATGCTGGTGTCTCTCAAGGAAGAAATATAATTTCTATGAGTGGTCAATAACAGCCAGCGCATCTGATAAGTACTCAGGAATCTTCTTTCCACTTCAACCACACCGCTAACAAACCCGTTGTCAGTCCTGCACCTACCAAACTCATCTCACAAAAAGTAATCACAGAAGCCAGAAAATATAGTTATTTTATTATTTCTTGCATTTATATCTATAAAGGTAACATATACTATTACATCTAGATCGCAGGCTGTTAAAAATGGTTCGCAGGTTCCTGTTTCACAAAATGTGCACAAAGTTTTGACAACTGGCGGACAAATCGTGCAAGCAAATACACCTAAAAAGCCAACAAATCTGCAGCAACTGATTGTGCAACCAGGCCAAAAACTTCTAGTTGGTCAAAATGCACAAGGTCAGAAAGTATTAATATCGTCACCTACACAACAAAATATACAACTTGCTCCTACACAAAATATACAAACTGTCACGCAAGCAGCTCCCCATCAAGTGGCATTAAATCCTCAACCGACACAAAAAGTCATTCAGCAGATTGTTAATACAAGTAATGTTCAACAACAAATTATGGTTGGTGGTCAAAGAATAATATTTAGTCCGGGACAAACTATTGTTACCCACAGATCAGTACCACAGTCTTCGCCGGTGCTAGTTTTACAACAGCAAATAGTACAACCAGCACAGCCCCAACAGCAACAGCAGCAATAAATACAACAACAGCAAATGGTTACTCATGCACAATCTCCGCAAGTTGAAACCAGAACCCAAATTGTCCCTAAATTGAAAGTGCAAAACCAAACTATAAGTCAACAAATTGAACAACAGCAACAACAAATACAGCAGCAGCAACAACAACAACAAATACATCAGCAACAACAACTGCAACAACAGCAGCAGCAGCAACAACAACAACAACAGCAGCAACAACAACAACAGCAGCAGCAACAGCAACAACAACATCAACAGGTTCAGAGTGTTCAATGTAATCAACAGCCAACACAACAGCAACCTGTGGTTCAAAATTCTGCCTTGGTGCAACAATTAGCACAGGGTAAACTTCAAGTTGCTAATGTTAATGTTCAACAAGTCATAATAAAGCCTTGGGAAATAATCAAGCACAAATTGTCGCACATATCAAAACTCAAAGCGACGGAAATGCTCACATTGTTACAAGTACAAATTTCAATGCAAATCCAAAAGAAACACCACCACAACAAACACCTTCAGTTAAATCTAACACGCCGACTCCACAGGACATACAGATGCCCAAAATCCAAACCACAATCCGATCAACAATTCAGCTTGTTTTTTCGCACTGGGCACTTCATGCCATGTCGTTAGTTATGTCGATCAATTCCACTAATAAATGACAGCAAGAGAATCACACAAAAATTCCTCTCAGTACTACTTCTACCTTTCTCACACACATGGAACGTCAACTCTCATGGCCAATCTTTGAACAGAGCTCATGTCTTGTTCAAAAATTAGTTTTCGTCGACATGTTCATGACATGGACATGGATTTTTGTGCCTCCATTGAATTTTTTGTAGACATGTTCATAATCTTGCCATCGTTCATGGCCTGTGGAGGCGGCATGTAAGGCTGACTCTTTAAGTCGTCTGTCATGTTGACGCGTTCGTTAAGCTTGTAAACTTATACGTAAGTCCCCTTTCACACGAAGATACTAGTTGCTGGTGATTTTTTTGACGTTTTCTTTAAATCTCCTTAACAATCTCTTGTACCTTTCACACGCAAGCAACAAAAACCCGAAGATTTTCTTTATTTTCGTCTTAAACTACCTTGGTTGAACGCACACAAACGTAGTGTGAAGAGAAACGTCAAAAAAATCTCCTGAATTTGTTGACCGGGGAGATTTCATTTCTCCCTCTTTCTTCCTGCCCTTCTCGCCTATGAACTAATTGTTGCCGGCAACTCAGTTGCCCTGTGTGAAAGGGGACTAAGCGTCACTGATCTCTATAATAAACTGGATAGCGCATCCATACAAGAAAGTTGAAGCTATTTGAGAATTGTTATAATGTTGAGTTGCCTATTTTTTTGTATACCGTTATGAAATTAATTTTTTAATGAAATGCAATTTTTTTTTACAAAATCGCAACAAAAATATTTTAAGTTCACTTTTACAATTATTTTAAATTACAAAAAATCAAATTTACAAACAAGTGATGGTTCTTTTGCTTTTTTTTCTTAGAAATTCCACTTTGGTTTTTGCACCTCTTTGGTTGTAGTAGAATTTTTGAGATCTCAGCAACTTGAACTGGCCTTCTCAGCATCACTGAACATACCTAAAGTGTTGAGTTGCCTCAATGAACATACCTAAAGTGTTGAGTTGCCTACGTACTTGTCATCTTCAATTGGAAGTAGAAAAACTGTTTATACTTTGTAGGGAATCCACTATCCAGTGTATTATAGAGATCACTGATCTCTATAATACACTGGATAGCGCATCCATACAAGAAAGTTGATGCCATTTGAGAATTGTTATAATGTTGAGTTGCCTATTTTTTTGTATAACGATATAACTGTATAACATAATGAAATGCAAATTTTTTTATAAAACTGCAACTAAAATATTTTAAATTCACTTTTACAATCAAAAATCAAATTTACAAACAAGTGACGTTTCTTTTGCTTTTTTTTCTTAAAAATTCCACTTTGGTTTTTGCCAAAGCCTCACTGAACATACCTAAAGTGTTGAGTTGCCTCACTGAACATACCTAAAGTGTTGAGTTGCCTTCGTACTTGTCATCTTCAATTGGAAGTAGAAAAGCTGTTATACTTTGTAGGGAATCCACTATCCAGTGTATTATAGAGATCAGTGATAGAGATCAGTGGTAAGCGCCTCTTAAGGCCTGGTCAAACAGAACGCGGTCCGGCGGTACGGGAAAAAATTCTGCCCGTCGCGTTCCTTGTCTTCTATAGAATTATACGTTGTTGTTCAAACAGAACGCGGTCAAGGTCAGCGGTTAAAAATGGAACGCGACGGTCAAATTGAAGATGTAGATGAAGATGTCCGGTATTATTACAATTCCAGCATCGAACAGGTCCGTCTCGCTGATTTCTTTGGAATTCGATTCTCTGACAGGAGCATTCTTCAATTTCTGATGTCGGATACAGCGCGGACAAATGCTTCTGTTGCGAACTGGTTTATTATTTCCTCTCCTGCAGTTGGATATGCCAGGTGAGCCAGCCGTTCGATATCTGCTTGAAGTTGATGCAGACTTTCTCCTCTTTTCTGGACTCTGGTATTGAGTTGGACACGGAAGACTTCTTGCATATGGCCATCTCCAAAACGTTTGTCAATGGCTTGTACAAGAGCCGTGAAGTTGCCGTTCTTGTCTGCTGGTAAGGTTTGCAAAAATTCAGCAGCAGGTCCTCTAAGGGCAAGCGTCAGAGCTATAAATTTGTCTTCGTCATTCCAGCCATTTGTTGCTGCGGCTGCCTCAAACTGCTTCTTGTAGATCGACCAAGAAGTTTGTCCATCAAAGGTTGGCGGATGCATTTCCTTTCGCTTTACAAAGTCGCCAGAACTTTCTCGAATCTTCATTTTTCGAACTTTGTCCAATTCGTTGGTAATGCTTTGAATTCTGTTTTCGAACTTTTCTTGAACTTCCTCGAGCTTTGTGTCTACTTTCGAAAATTGTTTTTCGACGCGCTCGTCAAGAGCAACAAATTTGTTCTCAAAAGTATCGAGCTTACCGTCGAGGAGAATTTTCTGTTCCTCAAATCGTTCAAGAAGCTTCTTTTCTTGTTTTTCTAGAAGATTCTTTTGCTCAACACTATGTTTTTCCATTTGTTCGAGAAGATTATTTTGTTCATTCTTTTGTTCTCTTCTTTGCTCTTCGAGAAGATTCTTTTGCTCATTGCGTTGATCTTCTAGAAGATTCTTTTGCTCAACACTTTGTTTTTCCATTTGTTCAAGAAGATTCTTTTGTTCCTCCTTTTGTTCTTTTCTTTGCTCTTCGAACTGGGCGAGCAGCAGAGCCATCATATTGGTCATGTCTGAACTAGTACTTACTTGCTCTTCCTCCATTTCAATCGTGAAAATAAACGTGTCTGGGTTTTCTCCTTGTTGTCTTAAATGTTCCTGCAGACGAATAATGAGGTCATTTTTTGATCCAGCAGTAGGAAGACCTCGTTTATTTAGTTCTGCTTTAAGTTCAACACAATTTAAATCATTCAAAATTTTACCCATTGTCTGTTTATTTATTTAAAAAAAAAACACACGCACTTTTTATTTTAAGTTAATTTACTTAAATGCACAGATAAAATAAGTTTTATCCCTTATTCTGACACCAATGTAACTTTTTACCACGGTTCGATATAAAACTTATTTCTTTTCAACTGTCAACCGTCAATTATTTCCTTTTTAAATTAAACACACCTTTACTTCACTTCAAATATTTTACTAATCATCAATCTCAATAGTATGCAACTTAAATTCACTTCCGGATACTTTTAACTTGGAACTATACACTTTCGCTTTCAAAAATAAACTGTGTCTGTGCTCAAAAAGTTTCTCCTTATATAGTGAGCTGAGAGGTTCGGGACTCTACTCGAAAGTACTGGCACAAAAGCTATCTAGAAGGTTCCATTCCAATGAAGAGAGATGGCGTTCTCTCCACTCTTCCATTCAGGGCATTTTCCCCCTGAGAGAGATGGGCGCGCTCTCTCGGGATTTTTTATAAATGGTTGTTGTCTTCGATAAGGGTATTTTTTTACTTAGCTCTTTGTTTGTTCCGAAAGTAGTTAGGTGCTGATTTCAACGATGAAATCAGCACCTAACTACTTTCGGAACAAACAAAGAGCCAAGTACAAAAATACCCTTATCAAAGACAACAACCATCTATAAAAATTCCCGAGAGAGCGCGCCCATCTCTCTCTGGGGGAAAATGCGCTGAATGGAAGAGAGGAGAGAACGCCATCTCTCTTCATTGGAATGGAACCTTCTAGATAGCTTTTGTGCCAGTACTTTCGAGTAGAGTCCCGAACCTCTCAGCTCACTATATAAGGAGAAACTTTTTGAGCACAGACACAGTTTACTTTTGAAAGCGAAAGTGTAAAGTTCGAAGTTAAAAGTATCCGGAAGTGAATTTAAGTTGCATACTATTGAGATTGGTGATTAATAAAATATTTGAAGTGAAGTAAAGTTTGTTTAATTTAAAAAGGAAATAATTGACGGTTGACAGTTAAAAATAAATAAGTTTTATATCGAACCGTGGTAAAACGTTACATTGGTGTCAGAATAAGGGATAAAACTTATTTTATCTGTGCATTTAAGTAAATTAACTTAAAATAAAAAGTGCGTGTGTTTTTTTTTTAAATAAATAAACAGACAATGGGTAAAATTTTGAATGATTTAAATTGTGTTGAACTTAAAGCAGAACTAAATAAACGAGGTCTTCCTACTGCTGGATCAAAAAATGACCTCATTATTCGTCTGCAGGAACATTTAAGACAACAAGGTGGAAACCCAGACACGTTTATTTTCATGATTGAAATAGAAGAAGAGCAAGTAAGTACTAGTTCAGATATGACCAATATGATGGCTCTGCTGCTCGCCCAGTTCGAAGAGCAAAGAAAAGAACAAAAGGAGGAACAAAAGAATCTTCTTGAACAAATGGAAAAACAAAGTGTTGAGCAAAAGAATCTTCTAGAAAAACAAGAAAAGAAACTTCTTGAACGATTTGAGGAACAGAAAATTCTCCTCGACGGTAAGCTCGGTACTTTTGAGAACAAATTTGTTGCTCTTGACGAGCGTGTCGAAAAACAATTTTCGAAAGTAGACACAAAGCTCGAGGAAGTTCAAGAAAATTTCGAAAACAGAATTCAAAGCATTACCAACGAATTGGACAAAGTTCGAAAAATGAAGACTCGAGAAAGTTCTGGCGAACTTCCAAAGCGAAAGGAAATGCAGCCGCCAACCTTTGATGGACAAACTTCTTGGTCAATCTACAAGAAACAGTTTGAGGCAGCTGCAGCGACAAATGGATGGGGACTGTGGAGGCGACGTTAAACGGCAAGAAACACGTGGCTACAATCGACACAGGTGCCACTGCCTCAATTGTAAGAAGGGACTTGATCAAGATGACATGGCTGCATAACACCAATAGCTATCGTTTGAAAACAGCTACAGGAGAGGCAGCAAAAGTGTACGGAGAAGTTCGTCTTCCGATTCGTTTGGCAGAACTGGAGTTTTCACATCTGTTTTTGGTAGCAGATATATGTGACGAGTGCATCATTGGAATCGACTTCATAAGTACATCTATGGACAGAAATTCCTTCTGCGAACAGACCGTGGCGCACTCAACTGGCTTTTGAATTTTAAAAATCCTGAATACATTGTTGTTTTGCCATTTCATTACACATACGTGAATAAATATTGTAACGATGAAATCAGCACCTAACTACTTTCGGAACAAACAAAGAGCCAAGTGAAAAAATACCCTTATCAAGGACAACAACCATCTATAAAAATTCCCGAGAGAGCGCGCCCATCTCTCTCTGGGGGAAAATGCGCTGAATGGAAGAGAGGAGAGAACGCCATCTCTCTTCATTGGAATGGAACCTTCTAGATAGCTTTTGTGTCAGTACTTTCGAGTAGAGTCCCGAACCTCTCAGCTCACTATATAAGGAGAAACTTTTTGAGCACAGACACAGTTTATTTTTGAAAGCGAAAGTGTAAAGTTCGAAGTTAAAAGTATCCGGAAGTGAATTTAAGTTGCATACTATTGAGATTGGTGATTAATAAAATATTTGAAGTGAAGTAAAGTTTGTTTAATTTAAAAAGGAAATAATTGACGGTTGACAGTTAAAAATAAATAAGTTTTATATCGAACCCTGGTAAAACGTTACATTGGTGTCAGAATAAGGGATAAAACTTATTTTATCTGTGCATTTAAGTAAATTAACTTAAAATAAAAAGTGCGTGTGTTTTTTTTTTAAATAAATAAACAGACAATGGGTAAAATTTTGAATGATTTAAATTGTGTTGAACTTAAAGCAGAACTAAATAAACGAGGTCTTCCTACTGCTGGATCAAAAAATGACCTCATTATTCGTCTGCAGGAACATTTAAGACAACAAGGTGGAAACCCAGACACGTTTATTTTCATGATTGAAATAGAAGAAGAGCAAGTAAGTACTAGTTCAGATATGACCAATATGATGGCTCTGCTGCTCGCCCAGTTTGAAGAGCAAAGAAAAGAACAAAAGGAGGAACAAAAGAATCTTCTTGAACAAATGGAAAAACAAAGTGTTGAGCAAAAGAATCTTCTAGAAAAACAAGAAAAGAAACTTCTTGAACGATTTGAGGAACAGAAAATTCTCCTCGACGGTAAGCTCGATACTTTTGAGAACAAATTTGTTGCTCTTGACGAGCGTGTCGAAAAACAATTTTCGAAAGTAGACACAAAGCTCGAGGAAGTTCAAGAAAATTTCGAAAACAGAATTCAAAGCATTACCAACGAATTGGACAAAGTTCGAAAAATGAAGACTCGAGAAAGTTCTGGCGAACTTCCAAAACGAAAGGAAATGCAGCCGCCAACCTTTGATGGACAAACTTCTTGGTCAATCTACAAGAAACAGTTTGAGCCAGCTGCAGCGACAAATGGATGGGGACTGTGGAGGCGACGTTAAACGGCAAGAAACACGTGGCTACAATCGACACAGGTGCCACTGCCTCAATTGTAAGAAGGGACTTGATCAAGATGACATGGCTGCATAACACCAATAGCTATCGTTTGAAAACAGCTACAGGAGAGGCAGCAAAAGTGTACGGAGAAGTTCGTCTTCCGATTCGTTTGGCAGAACTGGAGTTTTCACATCTGTTTTTGGTAGCAGATATATGTGACGAGTGCATCATTGGAATCGACTTCATAAGTACATCTATGGACAGAAATTCCTTCTGCGAACAGACCGTGGCGCACTCAACTGGCTTTTGAATTTTAAAAATCCTGAAGGTCAAGTAGCAAGGTGGATCGAAAGACTGCAGACATATGACTATCAGATTCAACATCGAAGAGGAAAGTTGCATTCAAACGCAGACGCATTGTCTCGAAGACCTTGCAAACAGGACTGCAAACATTGCACACGCCATGAAGAAAAGGAGACAGTCGCCGTCCAACGCATGAGAGCTGATCCAATTTACGGTTGGAGTAATGAAGAACTAAGGACTGCCCAACAAGAAGACTCGGATATAGAGCCCATTCTTGCGTGGAAAGAACACCAAGAAAAACCAGAGTGGTGTGACATCTCCGACAGAAGTCCGGCCCTGAAAGCATATTGGGCACAATGGGACTCGCTTCATGTGGAAGAAGGTGTTCTAAGGCGTAAGTGGGAATCCGCAGACGGTAAGTCCTATGTGATGCAGCTGGTCGTTCCTTGGTCCAAGGTTAATGACGTTAAAGTTAAAAGTATCCGGAAGTGAATTTAAGTTGCATACTATTGAGATTGGTGATTAATAAAATTTGAAGTGAAGTAAAAGTGTGTTTAATTTAAAAAGGAAATAATTGACGGTTAACAGTTAAAAATAAATAAGTTTTATATCGATCCGTGGTAAAACGTTACAATATGTTAAAATTCCTTTGGAAAAGAACGCATACTTATGCAAAAGTGTAAATTTACCAACACATACACCAAGTCACCTGTAGTAGCCCGTGGCGTAATGGTTAGTGCGTTGGACTGTCATGCCAGAGGTCTGGGGTTCAATACCAGTCTGTCTGTAAAGTCATAGAGTACCTATATTATCTAGAGAATCGACTCGTACCCCTCTTGCCTGAAACACCCGCAAATTGTATTTGAATTGAGTAAGAGAAAACTCTCTTATTTTATACTTCAAATGCACGGGACCACTAACACATGCTCAAAATATAGGGCAAACTCTATACATATAGTGGTTGGAGTTCCATTTAATGTCGAATTCCTTTTAAGAAAAAAATCGATTTGTTTAGAAGAAAAAATTGACTTTTCTGGACAAATCCCTTGTATTAAAAGAAAAAACTCGATTCTGTTTAGAAAAAAAATCGAATTTTTTTGGTAAAAGGAATTCGACATAAAATGCACGGGCCAACTAGCCCATACAAAATATAATGGGCAAATTCTCGCAGTACAGCTTGTAGGGTGGAAGCACTGATCTCTATAATACACTGGATAGTGGATTCCCTACAAAGTATAACAGCTTTTCTACTTCCAATTGAAGATGACAAGTACGAAGGCAACTCAACACTTTAGGTATGTTCAGTGAGGCAACTCAGCACTTTAGGTATGTTCAGTGAGGCTTTGGCAAAAACCAAAGTGGAATTTTTAAGAAAAAAAAGCAAAAGAAACGTCACTTGTTTGTAAATTTGATTTTTTGTAACTTAAAATAATTGTAAAAGTGAATTTAAAATATTTTAGTTGCAGTTTTATAAAAAAATTTGCATTTCATTATGTTATACAGTTATACCGTTATACAAAAAAATAGGCAACTCAACATTATAACAATTCTCAAATGGCATCAACTTTCTTGTATGGATGCGCTATCCAGTGTATTATAGAGATCAGTGGGTGGAAGAGAACAACTACCTTAAGCCGGTTCTCTAGATAATATAGGTACTCTATGACTAAAGTGTTGAGTTGCTTACGTACTTGTCACACGCCAACTCCACAGCACATACAGGTGCCCAAGATCCAAACAACAATCCAATCAACAATCAGCTTGTTTTTTCGCACTTTGCACTTTTTTTCATGTCGATAGTTATGTCGATAAATTGCACTATTAAGTCAGAGCAAGAGGATCACACAAAAATTCCTTTCAGCACTACTTCTACCTCGTTCACACACATGGAACGTCAAATCCACTGATCTCTATTATATACTGGATAGCGTATCCATACAAGAAAGTTGACTCCATTTGAAGAACTGTTATAGTGGAGCTGCCTACTTTTTTGTATAATAGTATAACTTTATAACATAAAAAAGTGAAGAGTCTCATCCAAAAATACTGAATATAAAGATATGAATCCTTCGTACGTTTCACCTTTCAAAACCCATTTGTTTACATTGTTGTTTTTGTAACTTCGTTGCGTGTCGATGAATAGATGTGAATCGCAACAACGAGGTAGTGACACTGATCTCTATAATATACTGGATAGTGTATTACCTACAATGTATAACAGTTTCTGTGGTTCCAATTGAAGATTATAATACGTGGTCAGCCGCATAATTTGACGTTTAACTGACACAAAATAAATATTATTTGTGGTTAATAATCTACTCTCTACTCTCTCTACTCATATTTTAGTATTCGGTGTATCTCCAAGAAGAAAAAAATATGAAACAGTTTTTGTTTTTTCACATTCTTTGCTTTTGGAGTGTGAAACGTACGAAGGATTCATGTCTTTATAATTAGTACCTTTAATTCATATCTTTATATTCAGAATTTTTGCCGTAATTTTTGGTATTTTATATGTTATACATGTATACTGTTATACAAAGAATGGTCAGGCGCATAATATAACAATTGTTCAAATGGAGCCAGCATTTTTTTATGAATACGCTATCCAGTGTATTATAGAGATCAGTGGGTAGTGAAGTGTGGAGCTGCTTAAATGTGTGCGTTTTACGTAGTTTTTGACACACATACTTTGAAAAGCTTATGAGTCAGCTGACTGCTGTAGCTTGTGGAAAAACCGGATTGACAGCCGAGGATTCATATCTGTGTAATTTAGTATCTTTGGTCAAGTGAAACAATTTGTTTCTGTGCTGAATTTTTGGCCACGTTCATCACCACGTTTTTGACAGATCTAAAAATTCAGTTCTGAAAAACGTAACACTGAACGCACAAAAAAGTCTGAAATTATTTATTCTGTTTTTATTATTTTTTGCACTTTAAAATCAAAATCCGAAAAGCGATACGAGACCCAGACGATCAGACCACACACAAAAAAAAACTGGATCAAGAACTGTTTTTTTGTTGCTTTTAGCTGTCATCTGAATTTTCAGATAGAATTTTTCATCTGAAAATTCAGAAAAAAACGTAAGAAACGTAACTAAATGTCAATCGACGTCAACTGAGTTTTTATGACTGCTGGCCAATCAGAAGCTCTAAAAATGACAGTTCAGAACTGTCAAATGTGCTGTTGAACGCGGCCTTTGTTAAACAAAATAAATTCAGGGTGAAGAAACTTAATTATTGAAATGTTTTCCATTTTAAATCTTAAATACATATTCGTAAGGTATTACCTTCAATGAATGTGATTTGTTATTTGTAAGTACGTCACGTCGGCTACTTTATTTATATTTTTGTGTTGTAACAATTGCAATGACGATAAGATAGATAGATAGATAGATAGTTTTATTCATTTGTTAAAAAAAATCGGTTACATTTACATATGTTTTTTCTTAGTTGAATAAAGTAGGGCATGGCATTGCTGCCGTCAGCCCGAGTGACTGTAGCTATTTTAATTTTTGCGTTAACATAAATTCTTTGAAAATAATATAATTGTTAATTTTAACAATATGAACATGATTAAAGGTTTAATTTCTAATTTCTAATTCAGTAAAGACTTTAAAATTAGTAACTTTTAGTTTAGTTAAAACAAATATAATTTTTATAATGGCTTTTAGTTTAGCTAAAACGGAATATAAATATATGATTTTTTTTTTTTTTTTATTTATTTATTTATTTTTTTTTTTTTATTTGCAACTTTTAGTTTAGTTAAAACAAAATATAAATAAATGTATTTTTGATTAAAAATGCCATTTCAAAAACAAAATTTAATTAAAAAAGAATAATAAATTAATTTAAGTTTAAAAATTTTCACTAATTATTCTGCTTCTGTAGGACATTGCTTCTGTGATGAATTCATATAATCAGAACCAGTCTTCTCCATTCAAAATCATTCTAAATTCTTCTTCTTGTATGTAATTCTTCTCAAAGAAAAGTCTCCTAAGCTCCATCAGCATTGGACATATGGCAATGAAATGGTAAATGTTCTCAACTACTCTCATATTGCAAAGAGAACAAATACCTTCCAAATCGGTTCTATGTGGCATATAGTTGAGTTTTAATAGTTCGCCCCTGGCTTTAAAAATACTGCTTATCATTTTTCTTGGATATTCCTCATTGAAGTAATTTCTCTCATTTAAATTGTAGTTTAGCTGCGCATATGTTGTTCTTGCATTTGAAGACCTTGCTTGTTCTATGAAAGAATATCTTTCGTTTTCATCGATATTTTGAATTATTTCATAAAGAGCTGTTTTCCAATGTAGGGCATCAGTGTCGACTAAGTTTTAACTCCATCCACAATTCGCTGCATGATCGACCCAATCTTTATAAAACAACGATTTTCGACGTACGGAATGCATAAACACCACCTTAGGCAATCTGGTATCCTCCATCTTTATTACTCGGATCAAGTAATCTGCATTTAACTTCAGAGTAGAGGTGAAAAGCGTTGGTAGTCCTGTTTCTAAGTAGTACATATATTTTGGCGTATTTATTTTTCTCAAGAAGAAACGCAACAAACTCTCCACTGTCTCAAATTTTCTATTACCCCAGGTTTGTGCTCCGTATAAAAGTATAGCTTTAGCAGTTGCATTAAAAACTTCAAACTTCGCATTTGTTGAAATAAACTTACTGTTGAATATTTTTTTCCAATTTGCACAGATTGCTGTCTTGGCCACGTTAGCTTTTGTTTCGAGATGTTTCTCCATATTTAAGTTATAAGTTATCGTCATTCCCAAGTAATTGTACTCTTTCACTATTTCCAACCTGGTTTCGCCATACCTCCACTGTTTCTCTTTAGAAACTCTTCCTGCGCCATTCTGGAATATCATCACTTTTGATTTCTCTGTATTAACTTCCAAGCACCATCTTTTGCAGTAGTCAAAGAGTCTGTTTATATTTAGTTGAAGCGAAGTTGGTGATTCTGCCAAAATTAAGATATCATCCGCATACATAATTACTTTTATTTTAATGTTTCCATATTCAACTCCACACGGAAGGCATTCAACCACGTCATCCAAAAAAAGGGCAAATAACATCGGACAAAGATTGCATCCTTGCCGAACTCCGCAATTAATTTTAATGTTTTTTGATGTCTGTGCCCCATTAAATACGCGTCCAGTTGTTAGTTGATACAATTTTTCCAGCGCTCTCCCGAATTTAGTTGAAATACCAAGATTATAAAGTTTATATAATAGAGCTCTTCTGTCCACTTTATCGAATGCAGCTTTAAAGTCAACGAAAAAAGCGTATAGTTTTTTATTTTGGTTAAGCTTTGAATGGGCTAGATTTCCCAGCACAAAAATATTGTCAACAGTCGAATAGCCTTTTCGAAAACCGGATTGGAATTCGCTTAGTTTATTATTTATGTTTACCCAATTATTAAGCCTATTATTAAGAAGCGATGCATAGATTTTCAAACTTGCATTTAAAAACGAGATTCCTCTGTAATTCTTGGGGTCACATGGGTCACCTTTTTTATGGATTGGCCAAATAAGAGCTTCTTCAAAGCAATCCGGATGTACAGCAAAATTAAAAATGACATTTAGTGCTTGGGTAAGTTTTTCTTTTAATAATGCAGAAGAATGTTTAAAAAATTCAGTTGGAATACCGTTTGATCCTGCCATTTTGCTATCCTTAAGAGTATCCAGAACTACTTCGACTTCTGATAATGTAATTTCTTCATCTAATACGTTATTCCATATATCTGGTCTTGCATAACTCCATGACATTTGGTCATTATATGAGCCCAGCAACGAATCAAAGTGTTCTCTTAAGACTGAGATTTCTATTTGTGAAGATTTTGGAGCTGCCTCCTTACCATTTATTTGTTGTGTTAGTTTCCAAAAATTTGCGGAGTCATTGCATTGGCTTAGTTTTTTTGCTAAATCCTCTTCATATTTTTTTCTTTTTTCTTTGCATAGTCGCTTATACTGTTTGGTTATTTCCACGTATTCTCTGCGAGCTGAGTTTAAGTTGCACCTTCTTAGTGAGTTAAGCAAACCTAATGATTTTTTTCTCAGTTTTTCACATGCATTATCATACCATTTTTGTTTTTTTTTCATTTTTTTTTGTGTTTTGCATAACAGCTGCTGCATCCTTGATAATTGTTTCCAATTCGATTAATGGTAAGTAGGTAATTTTGCAGTTGTGTATTTTTCTTGCCAATAAGTCATTTAACCTTATTTTATAAGTATTGCCACCCATTTTAAATTGGGTATATCTAAAGATTTTTGTTGACTGGAATTGCCACGGATGCTGTCTATTCCAATTTTTACTAATATTGGAAGATGATCCGAGTAGGCAATGTTTTCCACCTTAAAGTCTCTTACAATGGAAAGCCAGTCTCCACTGATAAGACAAAGATCTATCGTTGAGCATCCCTGTTTACCGATAAAAGTAAATTCTCCATTCATATCACCGTCAACGCTTCCGTTTAAAATGCTTAAGCCAAAATCGTTGCAAAAATCTAGGACTTTTTTGCCTTCTGTGTTCATGACTTGATCTTTTGCGCTACGTTTTCTATCTCCCATCTTGAATGCTGATTCTTTATCAGCTGTTCTAGCATTGAGATCACCTATTACCATTACATCTTGAGTTTTTGCTTCACATAACACATCATACAGCATCTGGAAATCTCTTTGCCACTTATTGCAGTTTAAATAAACTGGGATGATGAAATAACTTTTTTCGTACATTTTTAGTTCAATAATCATTAATTCTTCTATTATTCTTACTGTACTGTAGAATGACGATAATAAATTGATTATAGCTTATTGCAGCTAATGTTTCTCTTTTTAATACTAAGAATAATTATGTAGTGAAAAAACTAACATTCAATTCTAATTTCGATGGCAAAGAATCCACTTTAATGATCAATTTGACTCCTTTAAACGCAGCTTCATTTACAGCGACTCCTTCATCGGCTTCCCCTTGCTTGCTCCTCTTTATCTTCATCGTTGTCATCATCGTGTTCTCTTCCGACAACAGCATCACCGCTATCGGCAGCACCAACAAGCGGTCTTTCATCTTCGGTTATTCCAACAGCCCAGATCGTAACCACAAAGTCTGGACAGAAACAGATGTTATAGGTAGTAAAAACTAGTAGCAGAAAATCACTTGAATGGAAGAGCTATTTTCTTCGATAAGATCTATAATAAGAAAAAAGTTCAGGTAAGTTGTGGCGCTTTTGTTTCGTCTTTTTATTTTATGCTAAAGCTTTTCAATGTAATTTTTTTTCAGAACTTTATAATCTAAAAAGGATTTGGGACTGTGCAACCAGTCAATACGTATCGGAAGACGGATGGTCTCATCCAAAGCAAAAATCTTCTTCAATCACTGAAATACGAAAGTATTCGAATGCGAGAATCGTTATAACATAAAATAAACTCCTTGGACACAGTAAGGGTAATATGTGGTGGATGCAAGTGGCAATTGTGCTGCCGGATGCAGCTCTGGTGGGATGAGTCTCAAGTCGAGTTGGACAAGTTGTCATTTATGGTGCCAGATTTTGGGCTACAAGCACCACAGGTAATGGTTAATATCTAATGAATCTTCTTGCCAAAGAAATCTGCGCTGATCTTATGTCCTTTGCGTGTGGAACGACTAGTAGTGTTCATAAAGTATTTACGACTCTTGCATTTGAGTGCTCTTT
Source organism: Epistrophella euchroma (assembly GCA_947049315.1). Taxonomy (NCBI): domain Eukaryota; kingdom Metazoa; phylum Arthropoda; class Insecta; order Diptera; family Syrphidae; genus Epistrophella; species Epistrophella euchroma. The sequence goes on along the minus strand of OX346245.1, from coordinate 72,904,243 downwards.
TTTTTTTACCAACCCGCAAGCCAGCCTACGGTGTCGAGCATCTAGTCACAATTTTGAAGAATCAATGCAAATAGATTCAACCACAGTGCCACCGCCACAAGAATACCTACTCCGATAGTCCATTATTCCAACAGCATCAATCTGAGTCGTCAGTGAATTTTGACTATTTGTCTAGTTTTTACTCTTCAACTGCATCAGCCATAGGGAGGGGACAGGAGAAACAGTTACAAAACGGAAAAAATTAAGTTTTAAAATTAACTGGTAAATTTTAACTTTTGTGTACTTATATGTATATGTGTCATGAGAGCCTTTCGTTTGTCAGCGGCATTGCCCTGCAGCAGTAGCAGTAGCCCTGAAAAAAAATTTTGGTTTTGATGACAGAGGCTGGGAATCAAACCCAGACCTTCTGACGTGACAGTCCAACGCACTAACCGTTAGGCCACGGCATACAATAGACAATCGTATAATAAGTGTTATTAAGCACTATCACGAATTCCATCGTAATCGGAAACTTTTACGAAACCCGAAAAAAAAACTCAACGAATACGTTCGCAATGTCAATTTGTATGATATTTTCCACTACACGATTGATCCGTGATAGTTTGTTTCGGGATTCGTAAAAAGTTCCGAATACAATGGAAGCTAGTAACATTCAACCTCAGCAACTGCATTGAGTAAGCACGAAAAATTAATAAGACACAAACACAAATTTTCAGCACCGTGTCTCCTGCGTGAATTTATTATTTTTTTTTAAACTAGCATCTTTCATTTTTGAAATATCATCTTGAACATAAAAATAAGATTAATAGAAAAATAAATACATTTTAGCATAAAAATTACCATTTTTAGATAGGGTCCATTTACCTTATCGAAAATCTGAAGGAAGTTTCGATTCCCTCGGAATATTTAAATCTTTTTCGTTAATATTGAGTTAGGCACGCAGACTATTGCTCTTGTCTTCGGGTCTTTTTCGGGCGTGTAGTTTATCATCGGCAGTGGCTTTTCCACCTTGAGTGCCACTGCTGCTGCCACATCCACCGGCAGTGGATGTACCATTCGGTACACTGTCGGCAGTCTGACCAATCATATGTATTTATTCGATTATATACATAAGCAATGTGGACTGACTATCTTTTGTTTGTGAGCTGTTAAGATTGTTGGTGTTTCCTTATAGCTATATTCTGATGTTCAGATACGAAATCCTGCTGCGGGACAAATTAAAATTACAACCCGAAGATAGAAAATACAGGGATTTTCTACGACAACCGCCCAGGGGAATCGAAAATTAAATTGTTCGGTTTTAATGCACCAGTCCAGATGATTCTGAAAACAAAGAAAGAAGAAGATCAAGTGTTGGCCCGGAGACAAAATTATAATTTGTGAAATAGGCACTATTGCAGTATTGTTAAAATTTTAATAAATTAGATTTAACTTATATTTTCAACTTAATTCATAAAAGCAGTTAGAATTATTGTTAAAATAAAGCCTTTCTTGTGCTGTTTCATGCTTGTGGTGTTGCTACAAACTCCAGAAGCAAGCTCCGTTTCTCTAGGCACCATCGAAGATGGCTGCGGTCCGATAAGTAGTGTTAAGCGATAAATAGGAATCATCAATAAACTTTTTATATTTTTTAAAAATATAATTAAACTTAATATTTTAAATGGCTAAATTTATTCTAAAGTAGTTTGAAAATCTTACCTATCAGTTTATTTTGTTTTCACAATTAAAATTCTTATGTCAAAGTCATTTTTTTGATGTCAAAGAGTGGAGTTGCCTTCCCAAATGTCATCTTCAATTAGAGTCAAAAAAAACTGTTATACTTTGTAGGGAATACACTATCCAGTGTATTATAGAGATCAGTGGTCAAATCTCATGGCTAAACTTTGAACAGAGCTCATGTCTTGTTCAAAAATTAGTTTTCGATAACATGTTCATGACATGGACATGGATTTTTGTGCCTCCATTGGATTTTTTGTAAGCATGTTCATAATCCTGCCATCGTTCATGGCCTTTGAAGGCGGCATGTCATCTTCACATTGGAATTCGAAAAACTGTTATACTTTGTAGGGAGATCAGTGTATAGAGATCAGTGGTTAACCCACCTATAGAGCTTGTTGGTAAACTCAAAGGACAGCCCATAGAGTACCTATATTATCTAGAGAAAATCGACTCGTACCCCTCTTGCCTAAAACACCCGCAAAATTTATTTGAGATGAGTAAGAGAAAATTCTCTTATTTTACTCTTTTTTTCCTATTCGTGAATCAGTGTGAATCGTGGATTCAAACACAAAATGGCCGCATTAGCTCAGTTATTTTTTTTATAGAGTCGCGTTTTCAACATAAATATACATGAATATTACTAGATTTGAATGCTAAAAGCAAGAAAACACTAAACAAATTTGTTTCGGTCCATTAAACATTTTGTTTAAAGTAATTTTATTGAAATTTTGTTTTTAAATTTCAATTTTTGAATTTAACGTATTCTCATTTTAAATATCTGAGCGCAGGAACCCACCATAATTGAGCAAAAACGTGTATACTATTTGTTACAGCAGTGGTGGATGGGGTTGCATTTAAAATGCACGGGATCACTAATACGTGCGCAACGAATAGTCGACAAAATGGTCCCATTCTCTCACTACAGCTTGTAGGGTGAAAGAGAACGAACCCCTAAGTCGGTTCTCTAGATAATATAGGTACTCTATGGGACAGCCGAGGATTCATATGTGCCCTATTACACGTTGACTCTTGAGTCATGACCAAAAATACTGAATATAAAGATATGAATCCTCGGCTGTCATTTGAATTTGCCAACAAGCTCTACCAGATAAAAAATGAGAAAGGATGTGTAAAAATGGCCGCATAAAACTCACACATTCACAGTATTTTTATCTTCACACTACCCTTCTATATTGTTGTTGGATTTCACATCTATTCATCGACACAAAATTAAAATTACAAATACAACAATGTAATCAAAAGGGTTTTGGAGGGTGAAATGTACGAAAGATTCATATCCTTATATTCAGTATTTTTGGTCATGACCCTCGAAATTGAATGAGTGCGAAGGAGAAAAAAGATCAGATTTCACCTTCGCACTTATTGAATTTTGAAAAGAGTCATGACTCTAGAGTCAACGTGTATCTGCCTGTTTACATTGTAATTTTGATGAAGCATATTTTCATTCATCAAAATGTTCCTCGTGTTTACATTTTAGAGAAAAAATCCTATCATTTCAATTTTACCCATTCCTATTTCACGTCCTTAACAACCATGTATCTTTCACTCACACAACAAAAATTCTTCGTGCTCAATCCGAAAACATTTATTGAAACTGGCTCATCGGCGTAATTTGGGTGGAATTAACCCTTCTCTTTCTTCGTTCGTCAAAAATACAATGTAAACAGGCACTAATAGCGACTATCCTTATATTCAGTATTTTTGTATGAAATCTTGCTCTCTTTATAATTCAGTATCTTTGGATTTTACGTTTTGCTTCAGTTCAGTGGTGGGTTATTCTTCCTCTTGTCTTTGTTTGTGGCACTGTTTTATGCAAATTAAACATTTAATAGAGAAATTTCTTCAAATTTTTATAATTAGAAGAATATATTTAGATTCTGTGTACATGTTGTTAACAGTGCTTAATTCTTATAAAGTTATGAAGTCCAAAGTAATTATTTACATAAATTTTCAATTCTATACTCATCCAAATTGTCTACGCTGAGGAAAAATCGATTAAACAAAAATTTCGTTATAATATCAAAAGATCAAAGAAAAAGTATATCTTTTAGTCTAAATACAAAGAAAGTAACAATATAATTGTATATGGTGAATTTTAAATAAAACAAACAATTTAAATTACCGACAAAGGAAAATCGAAGATTTTCTGTTAGAGAAAATTGAAGGATAACAAGGTACATTTCGCAAAGGAATATACATCGTCTATTCGAATAACTTATTTCTTGGAGAACAGATTATTGTAAATGGAATTAGCGAAGAAAAGGTAATTGAATAATGTTTGGAATTAAATATACAGTTTAAATCAATGGGTTTCAAAGATAAAGGAATCAAAAATGTTTATTTTTTTTTTAAATTCGGCTCTACGGCATGAGGCAAATCGCTTTAACACGGAAACATTGAGCTGTGCGCATACTCCGAACAAAGTAATATAACGTACAGTCAATCGTATAGTAGGCCCATTAATTTTGTTTTAATATAAAAATCTTATAAAATATTTACTAATTCTTTAAATATTTTTCTATTCTCTATTATATTTTTTAAAAACCATCGTAACTAGTTTATTTGGAAACAAAGTTTGTTGACAAGGCATCATCTATAATTATTATAACCGGAGTAATGGTAATAGCTTTGTATATCGTGTGCAATTTCGATGAAATATTCCACAATATTTACTAAATGATGAAAATTCATTGAATAGTTGTAGATAGATAAATTTTTAATAAAACTAAAATTTTATGTAAATAGTATTGAAAGATTTATTTATTTGATTGGGATTTTCAATAGAGATACCTTAATTATATTTTTTTTTTATTTATTTTCACGATGCTGGTAGGTCTATACTCCATTTTATTATCTTCATTTTGGTGAAAATCCTATTAAGCTTCCTTAAACGCCAGTTCCTTTAACGCTGTCTTATTGCAATTAATTTTTTTACAAAGGATTAAACTTATAATAAACAAACTAAACTTAAGAGCTTAATGGCTTAATTTCTTTTAGTAAATAAAAACAATATCCATTTTATTAAACCTGAAGTACCTACCAAGGCATTATTATTATTAATTTTTTTTAAGTTGTACCTATTTTTTCTGCAGCAAAATTCATATGAATGAAAGCTGTGCATTTGCAGTGCTTACGTAGGTACAGCTTTTTGCTATTGATTTTTCATACTACAAAAATGTTTTCTAAAAGTGTTGCCTTGTACAAATTGTTCTTAATACCTACCTCCTACTATGGTTTTAATTTTGAAAGTAATTAGTCCATTGGATTGTTTTAAGTCCATTGGATTTTTTTAAGAGGAAATGCTTTACGTCGTTACATTATTGGAAACTATTGATTTAATGTGACAAAGAGTTTATAATTCAGAGTTCAAAAATCTGCAAAATATAAAAGGATTCCTTTGTACCTCACTTTAGAACAGCTGCATTTATTCTTGGGTTATTTTAGCTAAGTTTTAAATAATTATCACAAAATAGCATATTCCACAAAATAATAATTGACTTAAGGACTTTCTGAACACAAAAAAAAAGATGGAATGAGAATAGTTTTCTGAATTTGCCTGACAGTTTTGTCACGTGCCCGACATCTACGAAATTAGAAGCTAAAAATCGAAGAAACTTGTTGAAAAATTAATTTTTGTGCATATCGTGTTTGCATGTATTATATACAGTGGTGTGAAAAACATTCCGGATTTTTTTGGTAAACTGCATTGGATTGTTGGTTTGTGATATAAAAATGAAAAAATCAAATGTTTGCAATTTGTTTCCATTTTTATTGAACAATTTAATTATTTGAAAAAAAAAACCATGGAACTTTATCCATCAAAACAAAAAAAAATTCAAAAACTTAAAGTTAATTCAAAATTTCAATGTGACAAACTAACCGGATTTTATTTTTTGCAATTAACTTTTATTATTTATTTAATATTTTGTCCAGTAACCCCTGTTTTTTATCACAGCTCGGCATCGACGAGGCATTGACTGGATTAAATTCCCGAAAACAGAAGCAGGAATATTCTCCCATTCATTTTTCAAAGCTGTAAAAAGAGAAGTTGTTGACGTGTGCTTTTTTTTACCAACCCGCTTTTTTAAAATGGCCCACAAGTTTTCTATTGGGTTTAAATCGGGTGATTGAGATGGCCATTCTAAGACACGAATATTTTTAGTTGAAAACCACTCTTTTAGCAGCTTTGAAGAATGTTAGGGGTCATTATCCTGCTGAAAAACCCAACGCAGAGGCATTTCTTCCTCTGCGTATGGAAGCATTACAGACTCTAAAATGTCCCTATATTGGAAACGGTCCATAATTCCTGTGATTTGGTGTATAGGACCGCAGCCTGCTCCTGAAAAACAGCCCCAAACCATCACCGAGGCTCCACCGTGCTTTACTGTGGGGGGTACATTTGCAGGCTTTAATCGCGTACCTTTTGAGCGCCTCACTGTCCTTGCACCATCAGAGTAAAATAAGTTGAATTTGCTTTCATCACTGAAAAGCACACTCCTCCATTTGCTTAAAGACCGGTTAAGATGATTTTTTGCAAATTCAACCCTGGGTTAAATGTTTTGATAAGGAATTTTAAGTCTTTCCCAAATACCTTTTACGGATTACCTTTTTTTACGATGTTTAGCAGTAAGAAGAGGTTTTTCAGCTGGTCGAAATGCAAAAAGACCGAAATCTCTTAAACGCTTCCTGACCGTACTTGGCCCTATGGGTAGATTAAGTTCATCACAAATTGTCTTTGAAGTCGCAAAAGGGTCTTTAAGCACGAAATTCTTTATGCGCCTATCAGTTTTAATTGTTGTTTTGCGAGGGCGTCCGCCAAAATGATCTGCTTCTATTGATTTTCCACTTTTAAATTTTTTAATGATGTCGCTAGCCGTTGACGTTGGAAATTTTAGGATTACAGCGATTACTTTTTGTTTTATACCGTCTTGGAACTTTTATATTATTTCGTATCGAATCGCGTTGCTATAACGTGTTTTAGCCATTTTGTGCATTATATTATTTCAACTTACACAGCTCTTAGCTTGTAAAAACGTTTTAATCTACGGCTTGAGTCAAAAGACTCGAAAAAATCGTTACTTTAACATCGAGACTCGCAATCTTCTTGAAATCCGGTTAGTTTTACACAGGAATGTTACTGAGTAACTTTATAAAATAATTTTTTTTTATTGTTCTTGTCATCGTAGCATTAAATTTTTAAGGTTATTATTAACTTGTCTCATACTCTTTACAAATTATTAAAAAACTTATGGAAAGTTGTTAGTTTTCTACTTGGTATTAAGAAAATCATTACTATGGGAAAAAATCCGGAATGTTTTTGGCAGCACTGTATGTATTTCCACAACATTTCAGTATATGAAATCTCGAAATGCCTAAAATACGACCGACTTTCTTGCATAGCGTTTTCGCTACAATTTTAGCATTGATTTCAGTTTTGGAGATGTAAATAACTTTTGAAATCGGTACCAATTTGGCAGCAATGCTCCAAAATCTTCTGCTTTGAATAGCAAAACTTTGCCTTGAGATATAGTTTTTTGGTTCTCGATGCGTTTTATATTGCCCACAACCCCATTTTTTAATTCTTTTCTATGCATATTCTAGGCAGTTTTCGAACCCTTATCCTCATTCCTTCTGTTTTCTCTTCGTATTTCTTAATTTACAACTTTTGAAGCTCCTTTTCACTAAACTGTCCTCTTTTCCGTATTAGTAATTTCAATCTTTTATTTTTATTTTTTAAATACCCAGGGTTTTCCGTTTTTTTTCCGCAATATTTTTTCATTTTTTTTGCACTTGTACTCGGTTTCGACGATTTAAAAAAAAAAATACCTCTACGAAATGAACAGCTTTTTAGTTTTTTTTTTTGTCAGAGGCCTCTAACAAAAGCGTCACATGCCCGACAAACTTAAGGCCGGCCGCACATTGGATGCGTCAACATACGAATTCATATCGTACTTAAACGTGTGAATACTGGTCGCACGAATCGAGTGCGCACACTGAATACATTTTTCTCCGTCAAATACGCAGTGTCCTGGTGACTCATCGCTTTCACGAAGTCCTGTTTGCACACATTTCAATGTTTCAACGTACGAAAGTGTAACAAAATCCCAACAAGTTCGGATTCATTTCGTACGTCGGAAGTAAACGTACGTATACGTATGACTCACTCGCACCCAGTGTGCGCGCTCCCATAGTACTTAGAAGGTTGGGATTGTTCGTGCGTGTTTGTACGTATTCGCACGAGTGAAATCCGTACGATAACGCATCCAATGTGCGGCCGGCCTAAGCCTTGTATTTAATCAAAATTACATATTTAATAGTTTTCGTGTGCAAATAAACAACTAACATCAATTTAGTAATTAACATATTAAAACAGTTGAACTGTCACGTGCCCGACATTATGATATATGGATTTATGAAACGGTAAATTTAGATCTTCATTTGACATACTAGAAAAAAAATTTGGAATGAAAAAAGGGGAAACAGAAGAAGATATCAAAGCCAAAAATATTGATGGTAAGATGCAAAACCCAGTTTAACTTTGAAAAATTATGAGGCTAGGTTAATAGTTTGCCATAGGATCTGCATTATAAAGTTCTGGCTAATTTAGCCTGTGATTCAAGAACTTTTTGAGATGTAACTACTTATACAAAAAAGTTCACGGATAGTACCTTATATGAGTCACATTTACTTTTGGTGCCCACACAAAATATTTTTACACAAAAGTTACCGTTTTTTATGGAATGCCCCAAAAGCAAAAGTTGCGCCATTCCCTTACATGAGGGAGATTTAAAATTAATTATAAGTAATGTATACACTAAATGTGGGCTATTCAAATTGTAGGTAGTCGACTCAAAAGGCATTTTACGTATAAATGGTGTTAATTTTCAAAATGTTGCAGCATGCCCATTTTATATTTCTAAGCTCTCCGACTCTGTTTCTCCTATAATACATGGTGTCCGCTAAACTGGAAAGTCAGGGAACATATTTTGGTCAGGGAAAGTCAGGGAATTTGGAAAGCGGTCAGGGATTTTTGTCTGTATTAATTTTTTCACATTTTCATTTTGTTTTGATGACATTAAGGTTAAAGTTTATTTTATTGAACAATTAATGTTATATCGTTTAACAATATTTAATTAAAGATATATGATTAGAAAAATTAGGATTATGGTGGCACAAAAGAGGGGCCTGGCCTCTAAAATTTTTTTAAAATTAATTTAAATTACATTAATTTGTTATTGAAATTATTATGTAATCTATTAGTTCAGTAATCTATTAGTTCAGTAATGTAAGTTCGAGAAACGCTGAAAAATAGAACAAAACTCATGTATTGTTTCAGTTCCCATCGTTTCTCGACTGATTTTTTCGATGTGAGAGTTACAGAACATGGGTCCTCGACTCGATTAGTGTTGTGGAAATTATGTAAGTTTATTATCTAGTAATACGTACCTAATAAAAACCTTTCCCGAAAAGCGCAAAATTTTTTACTTGCCCAATATTTTTAAATGATGATATCTTTTAAACGGTGAATGTTAGAAGATAAATGTTGATGATTTATTATATAATGTCACATACTAAACAAAATTTGTGCAAATAAGTTTTCAAAACAACACACCATATAGAAGTTATGTGCGAAAAACCAATAATTTCGTCATTTTCCGTTTTTTGAAATAGCCATATCTTCAAACGGTAAGTCGGACGAAAAAAATTTTCGTAACCTATTTTGTTAAAATTTGTATGGTCTACAAGCTTTTTCATGAAATTTTTTTTTTTTAGCTTTAACTGTTAAAAAGTTATATGCAAAAAAACCTTTATTTCGACATAAAACCCATAATTACTTTGTAATTATGCCATTTTTGTTCACGTTTCTTTACGACGGAGTGAAGATGTTTGCGTAATCAGTACCCATGTTCTGTAACTATCGCATCGATAAAAATAGTCGAGAAACGATGAGAATTGAAACGAAACTAACTTTATCGCACAATCGGGTTTCTATAACCTTGACAGGCGATAACTTTATCGACTGGAACTCGCGGAATAGAAATGCCTGGAAAATGCGATAAAATGGGTTTCTGTATTCTGTATCTTTGAGAATCGTTAACTTTTTCATTTTAAACGTCAAAATTTATCACTTGCAAAATAGTAGGTGATAACTAAACTATTGGGGTGACTAAAGCTGTTTTTAGTTTAAACTAAGTCCTTTCAGTGATTTTTGGAAACCATTTCCAATTCGACCAAAAATCCAAAAAAAATCTATACAAAAATTATTTCGGCATTTGCTTAAAAATCCGAAAAATGCCGAAATTACTTTTATATGAATTTTTTTTTATCTTTGGTCAAATTGAAAACGGTTTGCCAAAATCGCAAATAGGACTTAAATAAGGCTAAGACCACTTCAATCAATTCAATGAAGGAAGTAGTTCTGAAATTAGATCATTTTTTACGTAACACTTACAAGAATTTCAAGAGAAATTCATAAGAAATACTCGTAAGTGTTACGTAAAAAGTGCTCTAATTTCAGAACTACTTACTTCATTGAATTGATTGAAGTGGTTTTTTAGTCTTAATTAAGTCCTATTTGCGATTCTAGTAAACCGTTTTCAATATGACCAAAGATTGGAAAAAAAATCCATACAAAAGTAATTTCGATTTTGAAGCCAATGTCGAAATTACTTTTGTATAGATTTTTTTTATCTTTGGTCAAATTGAAAACGGTTTACTAAAATAGCAAACTAGACTTAAGTAAAACTAAAAACCACTTCAATGAATTCAATGAAGTAAGTAGTTCTGAAATTAGATCATTTTTTACGTAACACTTACCAAGAATTTCAAGAGAAATTCATAAGAAATACTCGTAAGTGTTACGTAAAAAGTGCTCTAATTTCAAAACTACTTACTTCATTGAATTGATTGAAGTGGTTTTTAGTCTTAATTAAGTCCTATATGTGATTCTACTAAACCGTTTTCAATTTGACCAAAGATTGCAAAAAAAATACATACAAAAGTAATTTCGGCACTTTTCGATTTTGAAGACAATGTCGAAATTACTTTTGTATAGATTTTTTTTTTATCTTTGGTCAAATTGAAAACGGTTTACTAAAATCGCAAACTAGACTTAAGTAAAACTTAAAACCACTTCAATAAATTCAATGAAGTAAGTAGTTCTGAAATTAGATCATTTTTTACGTAATACTTACAAGAATTTCAAGAGAAATTCATAAGAAATACTCGTAAGTGTTCGTAAAAATTGCTCTAATTTCAAAACTACTTACTTCATTGAATTGATTGAAGTGGAGGCATTTAAATACATATCCTATTAATTGGACGGTTACTGTGGACATCGTTCATCACCAGTGGAGGTAGTATCTTATTGTGCAAAATACAAATTAAGTCACAAATAACGGGTTGATAATTCATATTTTGCTTTGAAACAGGTCCAACTATTGGTGGTCCACTCACTGGATCTTGTTGCAATGGGTGAATCATAGAAGGTTGGGATTGAGTTGTTTGAATGATCCCAGTAGAAAACACGTACATCTTTTTCGATGACATATTTTGGCAGAGGTCATTGTTTGTAGAACACTGACTGCAAAAGATTTGTCCACAATTTCTACAATGATGTTGTGTACATGAAAATTCAACGCGACAACGATGGCAAACTTTTCCATCGGCCCAGCATGGATCAGTAGTAAATATTACATCAGCTTCTTTTAGTTTATGGAATGTATGGCTTTTGGCTTTAAGAACTTTATAGTATCCTTGATTGACTGATAATTTTCAGATGTACTTAATTCATAAGCCCACGTCTTTTAAAGGTCCATCATTTTCTGACGAACGTTCTCATGGGGCGTTCAAGAAAAGTGCTACACATTTCGCAGTTCTCCTTCGTAAAAACTTCTTCGTGAATAGGCTGTCCGAAACATCTTATTTTCGTGTATTTTGTTGAAAATTTTCACAAAAAAAAAGAACTGTTGTAACTGTTGGAGCTAATGTTCGTGAGGTTATATGGTTCAGTGGTGAAGAGTCTCATGGAATCTAAAGATTTTTTGTGAATAATCCGCCAATTGATACAGAAGTGACCAAAAAATAGTCTTGACAGATTTAAAAAAGCCAACCTGTTATTTTAAAGTAGATTTCCTATGGTCATAATATAGAAAATCAGCCCACTCCATTGGTCAAGATCAGATCAATTTTCATTTTCGTATTTTTAATAAATAAAATTTGAAAAAAGGGTCTGACAAAAGGTTTTGACTTCTAGCGGAGAAATTTTGTTCAGGTTTCTCCTTCTGCTCAGTGGAGCTGACGGAGCTTGCTCAGTGAGATCTTAGAAACGTGAACTGGCTAATTGTAACATCTTTTGATTACAATGTCAAAATATGTATGAGTATTTTGATTTAGATGTCAAAGTATGTTTGAATAAAAAATAATTGTGAAAAACTTTAAACTCGAAAATCTTATTTAATTAGTTTTGCCGTAAAACTAGCTTTGAAGCAAGTCAATAATATGGCTGCTTGTGTTATGTTAGGAGAGACAAAATTTATGTTTTTAGTATTAAAACTTACAGGCGTCCCGCTCTGAAGAGAAATATTTATGGTCACCTTAGGTATGATGCATTATTCAACTACTAATTGCTAAAAATTCTTGAATTTGGTTTATAAAAATATTTAATCTTGTTTCTGACTTAAAATAATTTGGTAGTGTTGAAAAAATTTAATCCAGAATACATCAAAAAATTAATGGTTCTACTGCTTGTGGTGTGTAGTAGGATAAGGTAGTGATTCCCGTAGTACGCAGCTCTGGTACATTTTTCAGCCCTTAGCTCATCAGCTCATCAACGGGGGGGTAATTGCTGCTACTAAAATTCTACTCACACAAATACTTCGTGCCAGAAATAAAAAGAAACACAGAGATATTAAAAACAAACTCAACCTCAAATTCTATGACAGATGTTGTATCATTAATGGCAGTTTAACTTTTTTTTTTTTGTTTTTTTTGTTTGCAAGTGAATGTGAGAGAGTTAACACCAAATATTAGAGTTCCAATTAAATTAATTTAAAAGCAATTAAAAATAAAGTGGTCCTGTCAAATAACATTGCCAGCACGTTGTTTTTTCACCGTAGAATAAATTAATGAGGCTGACTATCCAAAAAATCATTTAAAATTGCATAAAATTATTTTGAAATTAAATTTTGTTTAAAATGGATGAAAATAAATGCACAAAATGCAAAACACCGGTTCGCGGAGAAACGGGCATGCTATGCGCGGGTGTGTGTGGTAAAATTTATCATTGGTGCGTTCTTTTATGTACTGTGGTTAACTATAGTTAACTTCGGTCGTTCCTTTAATTCAGAAAAGTTACTTGGAGTTAACTTTATGACGTCATAAAGTCGTTCCTAAATACAAATTAAAAGTGTCAAAAAGTTACTTTTTGTAACTTTTTCCAACTCATCTCCTTTGATATGAGTAAAAAAAATTGATCTGTCAAACACAGCTGAAATGTAATAATGGATCTTTTGTTTACTTTTTGCCCTTCTGATTTGGATTGTTTTCAATATTTAAAATATATTTTTATCAATTTCATCGATTTTATTCTGTCGAATTTGATTTTTGGAATACTTTTCTTTTATTTTCTGATGCATTTCTTTCTGTCGGCATTTTCTTCTTTTTATTTGGTGAATTTTTCATTAAAAATTCTGTGCCAAAAGCAATGAAAATTGCACTTATTTCTGTTCGATTTATACAAAACTGAGTGTAAAGAAATTTAATTCGGAAATAGTACACCACGTTATTTTGAATTCTTATAATTATTTTTGCAATAAATTTAATGCAACCACATTTTTTCTTGGTTATTCATTCCAAATACAATTCGATTTTTTTTTCAGCCCCATTCGTTTGACAGATTAACTATTGTTAACTCTGGTCGTTCCTAAATGAAAAAGTTGCCAAGAGTAACTTTCTTAACTATGGCACATCAACTTTTTTTTTTGACACATTGGGCCCTACCAATAATCAAATTTAGTTAGGACTTAAATATTTCAGTAAAATGGACCTTATTTCAATGGGCTTTAAATAATAAACCGTACGTAGTATAAACTAAATATTTACGTAGAGTATAAATAATGAACCATATATCGAAATGACTCCAAAAAAATGAGAATATATTGTACGGTTAATTATTTAGGATCCATAATGTTATAGTTAATTTCATTGCAATATTTAAGTCATAACTAAACTTGATTATTGGTAAGGCCCATTAACTATAGTTAACCACAGTAACATAAAAAACGCATCACATAGCGCGGTTAAGTGCAGTGGTATTGACGCTTATTGGAGTGCATGTCTACTGAACCCTATGATGGCATACATTCATAACGTGGACTTAGTATTAAAAGATGTGGATGAGTCAGTTAAAAACAGTCCTTATTTAATTATTTAAGAGAGTACAAAACTAGAATTTGAAGAAAGTCTCAAGAGAAGTGAAAATGAAATTAAAATGCTGTTACGTTACGAAGAGAGGTTGGAAGCTATGAAAATTGCTCAAGAGACTTGTGCAAAAAGTGTAGTTGAGTTAAAAAATTTAAACAAATACAGTGAAGTATTAAAAAACCAAACCGAGAAAATGTGCAAAGATGTAAATGAAGCTAGTGATAAAATAGAAAATATTAAATGTAGTAATTGAATTGAATTGTGAAAGCTTCCATAAAGTACTCAATATGGGTAAAATTAAAGTAGGATGGGTGAAATGTTTAGTAAGAGAATTTTACAATTTGAAACGTTGTTTTAGCTGTCAGGGTTACAATCATAAATCGATTACGTGTAAAAATAAAAAAGCTTGTTTAAAATGTGGTGGTGAACACAATGTTAAAGAATGTGTCAGTACTGCTTCCAAGTGTATCAATTGTATCAAGACAAACGAATCACTTGGAATAGATACAAATAGTGACCATGAAGCAACAGACAAGAACTGTCCAGTTTATATACGAAAACTTAAAGTGCTTAAGTAACGTATTCAATACTAGCAATTAAGTTGTTGGTACTTTACCGCTCAGTAGTAGCCGTTGCGTGATGGTTAGTGCGATGGAGTCATGCCGGAGGTCTAAGGTTCCATCCCAAGCCTCGCCACCTATTTATTTAAAAGAAAAAACGGCTACTGCCTCTTGCGAGGAATTGACAAATCCTCCAAGAGTATCTCCTGTCACAGAAAAGTGCCGCTCGTTAGCCGTTCGGATTCGGCAATAAACTGTAAGTCCCGTCCATTCCTGCAGACACGCACACAGGAATGGTTGAGAGTTGTAATTCACTAGGCCCTAGTTCTTCATGAGCTGTTGTGCCATCAAATTTATTTTTTATTTTACTTTAACGCTCAGGGATTGATTAATATAGTCCAGTCAACGAAGACCTAAAATCATAAAATAAATGAAATAAACCATGTAGTCTGGGTTATTTTTTTAAGTGGTAGGGGTGACCCGCAGGTCCAACATACCAAAAGTCCCCAGCCCAGGGCCGCGAGCTTAAGCCTGGAGAGGGGGTTAAAGGTCCCCTTTTTTAGTTTTTCGCGAATATTTCGAAAACCAAGGGCTTAACTCAAAAAGTCTGGACCAAGAAATTAAAGTAAATTAAAATGTTATATTTATATTTTCGCTTGAAGCAACACTAAGGAAGATGCGGGTTGGAGAAATGTCAAGAAATCTAAACAATCGGTCATTAGCCTACAAATTTAGTGTTTATAGGTCAATTTTATCTAGAAATAACAGAAAAAATAAGTATATGTATTCAAAATTATTCCATTGATGATTTGGAATGGAGTTTATGGGGTTAAAACAGGTGGCGAGGGTTAGAATTTTCTAATTTAATTTATTTGCTACAGTGTTTGCATTCACTATGAAAAATACTGTTTCTTTAAAGGTAAAAAGTATAATGGATTTTTCCAAGTTACTGACCATGACTTTGTCAAATAATTTTCAGACATGTACTAAGAAAAAAATCGTTTATGATAGGGGGATCTATGTCTCCCCGTTTATAAGGGAGGGACCATTTTCTAAAGCATTGACGTAAAGTGCATTAATAATTATTTAAAATCAATGGAAGTACCTATAATACAACACTATAGGTTTTTGAAAATCCAAGGACCTATTCTTTTATTTTGTTGATAAAACAAGTTTTTTTTATTAAACAGGTTATACAAAAATTGAACTTAAATTTAAAGTTTTGAACAAAAAAATGTATAATGATTTTATTTTCAAAATTTTTTGTTACTAAGTGCTAAATTTTAGTTCAGTATTTATGGCCGTTGTTAATTCTAAGTCGAACGTTAAAAACAAGATAGCTGTACGTCTTTCAGTTTTTGAAAAAATCAAAAATTATGGAAACTACCACTTTTTTAGAAAAGTAAGTAATTCTCGTCGTCTCGTCACGTCATAGAGTTCGAAAAATTGAAAAAAAGACGCAACGTTTTTTAATTTTTCGAACTTTACGACGTGACGAGACGACGAGAATTACTTTATTATGTGTTATTTCGCTGTTTAAAATTCGTTTTAAAGAGAGAAAAACTGTGAAGAGATCTCGTCACGCTTTCTCGTCGTATTGTGAAACAGCCTACACTTTTATAATAAAGAGAAGAATATTCTTTCACCTAACCTTAACCTTAAGGGTAGGTTCCCTTCAAAAGCGAACTCAGAATTCATGTAAATGTATTGGAATGTATAAGTGAAAGA
Organism: Epistrophella euchroma; assembly: GCA_947049315.1. Taxonomy (NCBI): domain Eukaryota; kingdom Metazoa; phylum Arthropoda; class Insecta; order Diptera; family Syrphidae; genus Epistrophella; species Epistrophella euchroma. The sequence goes on along the minus strand of OX346245.1, from coordinate 72,887,792 downwards.
ATATTCTTCTCTTTATTATAAAAGTGAGCATTTAGAATTGCGAATTGTTTTAACTTTTCTCTTGCGTTTTTTTTCTCTCAAAGCCACAGAGAGAGAGAAGACTTACGCACAAGCACAAGAACAAAAGTAGAAAAGATGAGACTGTATTCCATCGCATTTATATTTTTTTGATCATAAACAGGTTTTCTGTTTTTTTTTCTCTAGGCAGACTTTTTGTGTTGTCTATTCCGTATGGTATAGGTATATGATAGTTGTGAAGCAATGGGTATTTTTGGTGGCAGTGGTGGTTTTCTTCTATTTATTGTTTTACTAGATTATGTGTGTGTGATCATTTGCACGTAACCTACATACCTACAAACATCTTTTGTCGAAATCTGAGGATGAATGATATAAATAAAAGACTATGACCCAATTTTAAATTTGTGATAGATTAGGTATAAAGCAGGTACCTATTATTTTGAGAAATAATAATTTTTTGTATTTGATGGCTTTTAAAGGGTAGATAATTTTAAAGATCATCAAAAAATTAAGTACCTATGTACCTACGTAATACACAATTTTTCTAAAGGAAATTTTTTTGTATGCATAAAGTTGTTTTAGGTACATATTTTGTTGAATGTAGGTCAGTGTTATACATTTTATTAAAGTTTTTATAAAAGCCCCGCAAGAAACCAAAGATTAAAAAAAAAAGGAGATTGTGAATGGTAACTTTAGTCATAGCTGCATTTTATATTCCCATAATTTCTAGATATTTTTCCTTTGCTTCTCAGCGGATAAAAGATTAAAATTGCATTTTCCTTGGGAGCTGTGAGTAAGGGCAGTTGTTAAAATGTTATATAATTTTATGATTTTATGTAGGTGTATGTACCTACTTATTTTGTTAGGTACTTATGCTTTTAAAGCATGGATAAATTCGAGATGTACAGTATGTATGTAGGTACATACCCACTTACATTACTCTTACATAGCTAATTTTATTGTTGGAAGCAAAATAATGTTAGGGTATCTGCCAACTTATTGGAAAATAAAAAGAATATACCCACTGAGAGTCTTCACTACAGCAAGATGAAAAAATGGCAAAAAGTAAGGAGCTTTTTTTCATAAAACCATATAGTCACCTGAGTGCAAGAACTAGGTAACTCGCATTTTTCATATTTCGCGTTATCAGCAAAAACGTTATAAAGAATTTTTTACTAGACTCTTTTTCCAATGTAATGCGTGATAAGGATAGTCGTGATCTATAAAATACCGAATAAGTTATTATTTTTAGAAGTGATTAAATAATAGCAAACTCACTCATTATTATTAATTTTTTTATTTTAAATAGCTTGCAGGAAATAAATTCAATTTAGCATACATAATATATCTACATTATAGTCAAACAACTAAGGAAATAAAATTTTTGCAAGTTTTTTTTGTGTTTTTTGAAGAGTGCCTGTGAAAAATGGAGGTATTGAGATGGAACAAAAATATTTCAGTGCTTTATGTTTTTGTTTTGAGAAATTTTTGCAAATGTTTTTTTTTATGTACCATTATTGCGCAATCATAAGAAACTGCACGAGACAAAAATTTAATTATTTTTTTTTTTTAAGTGTCATTTCCTTTGGATTTTTTTATCTTATTACCTATTATGTATTGGTTTGTTTCTCTGTTATTTCGTTGTTCTAAAATTTTTCTTCCTGAGAAATATGGCTTTGAATAAAGACAGACACTTTTGAATATTGTAACAGTTTTAGAAACCTGAATTATTCCTACAAGACTATTTCAAAACTTTAAATCGAATATTTTTTTTTGGTGTAAAAAAAAGTAGGAACACAAAACGACTTTGTTAAAAAAACAAACCAAAAAGTTATCGATTTTTTCCTCTTACCAGATACCTACATAGCAATTCCTACTTAGCTACCCATATAATACTAGATACCTACCTACGTACATATATTTTGGCGTCAACTACTTGACACATTCATTGCTTGGTGCAATATTTCACTCACAATGAATTGGGAACCCTATTCAATAATAATGTTAATGATTGACCTGCATTAACATGTAATGTATTTTTCAGAATCATTTAGGTATCAACTATACGCAAAATTAAATCAAAACAATCCTTCAGCATCGATACCAAACATTTCAATCATGATCATGATCTTGCACCATTGCCTATGAGAAAAAAAAAAATTAAAAAAAGAAAAACAAAAAAAAAACAGTACATGACCTATATGTGTAATTATTCTACGGGCAATGTTATAGATTTCTTTTCGCAAAAGAAGCAAAAACAAATTTCAAGAGATAAGCCAACAAAAAAATTGGTAGGTACATACCTACATGTATGTACGTAGAAGTTACACAAAATCCAAACAAATCTCCTGCAACGATCCCATCACGCAAAGTGAACACAAATTCCACCAAGTCTACCTACCTGTTAAAAAAAGAGAATAAGGAAGAGAAATGCATCTTCATACCACCCAGTGGATTTCTTTTGAGCCAAACGTCTTTGTGTGCGTGAGCAATGATGTTTTTCTGGTAAAAAGACGCAAAATAGACAACTTTTTAAAAATTAAAATTAAGAAAACCGTAAGAGAAAATACTAGTTTATTTTTTAAATGTAATAAACAAAATACCAAACAAAAATTTAAAAAATATGTGGTAATTGTGTTTTCTATCTTGACCCAACCACGGCATTACAAATAGTGTCGTATTTAATTGCATTTTTAGGCGTGTTATAAGACACATTATTTTTTTAAAGATCCATTCCAAGTTCAGGACATATGATCCTTGATTTTAAAAAGCATTTAGAAAATTTAAAAATATAACATTGATGCTCCAGGCAAACGCGCAAAATAATTGACAAAAACGGACCATTTTTTGTCGTTTTGTCTCTTAAAAGTTAATGTAAAAAATAAAAAAAAATAAAAGAAGAATATAACTAATTGCGCATACATATTAGCTTTATAAAATCGTTAATTTGACTTCATTGCCTTTTAAACTTCAAAAGTTTTATCAAATAATGCATTCATACTTCTTTGTAAATTTCCTTCATTTTTGATAGTTTTCTACATTTTGTATGGGAATAAATAAAAAGAATAAAACAAAAAGAAAATCTATTCCAAGTTTCGAGATCAATTATCTCTAGACAAAAAATATAAAAAAAATAAAAAAGTAATATTTACCCATTGCCCCATTCGTTTTGGTAAGCATCTCACTAAACTTCATGATTTTTCCATCGGTCAGGCGGTTTTGAGGCATAAATGCGTTTGTGTTTTTTTTTTAGCCACACAAATATGTGACCAAACTTATTTCCAATCGATAACGGCTTACTTCATTAATATATACGCAAAATTGTGAACGCTACACAGTTTAGCACAACACTCCAACCTGTTTTTCAGAGGGACACTTACCCTTAAGGACTCTGGCGGTTTTTCAAGTTGAGGCAGTTTAATTTTTCCGGCGACGCAACACATTCATATCGTTTCTCCATTAAATTTCAAAGCTTTGCAATGAGGACACACTTCAGTCATATAGTGCCGATGATAACATTCCGACTCAAACTTTAATCATCAGATGGGTTATATCGGAATGCAATGTGAGTGTAATCGAGTGATTGCTGACAACAAAGTCGTGTTTGACGCTGATCTAGTTTTTCTCGTTGACGTCTTTCAGCCGCTCTCAGACTTTTACGCTCATGCAGTTTGAAAGGAAGCAGATCTGAAGCTGTAGAACACGATCGCCGTGCTCGCAACCGTGCATCCTCTAATCTGGTTTCATGTCACTCTTCTGCTTCTTCGACACGTGTTTAAGCCAATTTTCGGCATGTTCGCTCGTTCGCTGATGCCCGTTCTTCCTCAGTACTACTTGCCAACCCTCGCCGCATTGCATCCGCTATGCGAGTTTGATGGCCTATGTTTGATCTTTTATGAGACATTACCTATTTAAGACTCAGACAGATCTATTCATAGATTTAAAAAAAAAAAGAAATGAAAAACAATACAAAAATTTAAATGACGACAAAACAAAGCTCAATTTCAGCAGAATGTCGAAATATAAATAGATTGAAATCTATATGCAATATACTCCCGCCGGACCACTCTCATAACCAGACAAATTTTTCAGTCCTCCAGTGTCCGGTTTTGACAGAGTACATAATGTACATTATTTGAATCAAAAAAAAAAAAAAGAAAACAAAACACTAAATGGTAAATCACGAAAAGGAAAAATAAATAAACTATACTTACGAAATTAACACATTTCATATATTTTCAGCCGTGTAAAATAACAGCATCTATATTTAAAATTTTTGCTTAAAATTTTTGACAAAAAATAAATAATGTTCATGATTGCTGATATCTCAGTAGAGCGGGTGTAGTTTTGTGTCTAGCTGATGGCGATATTTAAAAAAAGTATTTATAAACACGCTCGTATGGAAATGCAATGTTGTGTCTAAACTTCAAAGCAATCGGTTAAGAAATTTCGGAGATTACTTATGAGGAACAAACTTACATTTACATTTTTATTTATATAGAAGATTTTTGTAGGCTGAACCATTTGTTGTACTGTTTTGAAAAGAACATTAATCAGGCAAATTTTTAAAGTAATTGGCCATAGATGTTCTCATACATTTTTATTTTTTTGCAGATGGTCAAACTATGTATTGAAAAATTAATTTAAAAAAATTATAATAAAAAAAATGCAACAACAAGTGTTGTATCCATCTATTAAAATAGATATTCAAGAAAATTATAAAAATAAAAAAAACAACAAAAATCATTCATTGGTGGTCCTAGTGTTAAGGTATTCGAAGAGAGACGTAACTTTTTAAATTCTTTTGAAAAAATGTTATCCCATGGAGACCACATGGTAAATATTTTTTTGTATGCTATTTTCTGAAAGGTCTTAGGGCGTGCTATGTCTGGTTGCAAGGTTATCCATTATTTACTAGACACCCTGTATAAACTGCAGCTTGGATAGAGATTTTCGGAAATTATGTGATGTACTCGAACATAGCAATTGTGACAATATAATGATTATTGGAGATTTGAATGCCAGAATTGGAAAAGAAGAAGGAAGAGAAAACCAATTTGCAGGGAAAGTGAGGGAATCAAGAGATGGCACAACGAATTTGAGAGGAATCAGATTACTGGAAGTTTGCGACTCATTTGTTAAGAGATTATTTCCAATGCCAATCCATTTCCTCACTAATGAGGAAATACATTCAGTTCTGGAAAACTTTAAGGACCAAAGATCACCTGGTCCAGATGAAATCCCTACAGAACTCTTTAAGTACTCGACAGATAAATTGAAGGAAAAAATGAATATTTCATTTAACAAAATCTTGGACTCGGGTGTTATACCGCAACATTTCAAAGAATCAATAATTGTCCCCATACATAAAAAGGGAAACATAGCGGAGCCTGCTAATTACAGAGGAATATCCCTTCTTAATGCATCATATAAGGTATTCACCAAACTTTTGAATAAAAGAATGACAAACTGAATTGAGAGCCAAAAACTTATTCATGAGAATTAAGCTGGCTTTCGCAAAGGTTATTCAACCGTAGACAACTTTTTTGTACTGCAGAACATTGCTGGCACATTCATAGAAGAAAAAAAAAAAGAAATTATTCGCCTTTTTCGTTAATTTCAAGGCAGCCTTTGATACCATTGATCGAAAAACTTTATTTTATAAGCTTTACAAAACTGGTTTGGAAAAGTACTCGAAAACATGTATAAAGGGTCAGTCAGCACGAAACTGTGGAGAAACTATAGAAGTATTATATTAAAAAATGCTATAGTTTACCAAATACAACGCCCAACTACATGCTGATAATTGAAACAGGACTCTCACCGCTGTTTGTAAAAACTTTAAAAATACATGCAGATTATATACTGAAAGTGCTCGAGATGCCCGACGAAAGGCTTCCCAAAATCGTTGCCATGAAAGAAAGTCTAAACCATAACTTATGTGAAAGGAATTATTTCAACAATACGTACAGTCAAGAATTAATATCCTCAATTTTCAAAATGAGAGGAGAACTCGTAAAGCTTAACTACATCCCACACCGTTCCGATTTTCCGATTTACTGCAGCCTCTGCAATCTATCGGAGCGAGAAGATGTCGTACACTTCATTGGTAGATGTCCTGTTTTTAAGGAAACTCGAAGATTCTATCTAGGCAGCGATGTAAAATCAGAAACTGAAATATTAGCTAAACTTAACTGTGAAAATGATGTAAAACTACTTTTATGCTATTATAAAACGGCAATATCTTACAGAAATAACATTATAAATGAAAATTTTTAATATTTTTTTTTTTTTTAATTGTTCTTATTATTGTTTGATCAATCAAAAACATATATTTTTTTCTTTTAAAGCTACTTTATTTATGAAGTGTTAATCAAGCAGACGGCAAAAATCATGCTTTAAAGATTTATGTTTAAAAACATTTTGTATCATAAGAAAGAAGCAAATAATAAATCAATTATCTCTCTCTCTATCTATTTAACATTACCTATCAGCAGATTATGAAATATTTCGAATCACGAAAGCGTCTCAACGACCGACAGTACGGATTCCGTCGTAATAGATCCACTGGTGATTTGATGGCTTTTCTCACCGAAAAACGGAATCAATCCTTACATCGGTTTGGAGAGAAAACGTAATCATTGCGCTCGATATTTCTAAAGCATTTGATAGAGTTTGGCACCAAGCTCTCCTATCGAAAACGCATGCTTTTGGTATCAGCGTATCACTCCTTTGCTGGATTAGTAATTACCTTTCCGATCGTTCAATTCACGTTGTTTTGGATGATTCAAGGTCAGAAAGTAAATGCTGGTGTGCCCCAAGGCTCAGTATTGTCTCCGACACTGTTTCTTATCTTCTTAAAAGATTTCCTGTCTCTAACAACTAAACTGTTTCGCTGATGACAGCACCCTTAGCAGTGACGTTTATTTGAAGGTACGCAGGTGTTCACCGCACACCCTACCAACATCTTAATTTCCATACGTATAGCCAAAGTTCTCCAAAATACGCATTTGTCTTTCTTGTCTTTAATAACCTATCAATACATACGTCAATAAATAATTAAGATCTGTGTACGAACTCAAATAAGCCTCAAACAAAAATCAGAACAAATAATTCACTTCCATTCCAAGTAACGAAAAAATTTCTGAGTAGGGTGTTCTTTTAACTTCAGCGCACCGCAAGCTAACCCAAATCCACATACAACATATAATTAAAAATACCTACCTACCAGTCAAAGAAGTAGGTACCGAATAACAAAAATTTCCTCGTTGGGTGTTCTCCTTACTTCAGCGCACCCAGCTAACCCAAATCCACATACAAAAAAATAAAAAAAAAAAGCACAAGAAATCGTTTTCCCTTATAAATCTTAATGCATTGGTGTTCACCTTCATCAAGCGCACCAACAAAGCCCAAACAAACAAAATGTATGTTGTTGATCGTCGCCACGACCCGCTTGCAGTGAGGGATGATTTTTAACATTGAAAATGTTTATAGGATCGTTTTAACAGAGTTGTGGTGTTACTAAAATGATTAAATGAAATAAATTCAATAAATCAGAAATGAACTCCAGCGTATAGGGCATCACAACGAAATTTTTGGTTGGTGTTACTAAAGAAATGACCGAAATGATTGAAATGAACACATGAACTTAGAATATGAAATATGAACTCCAGCGTATAGGGGGACAACTATTAAATTTTTGGTTGGTGTTACTAAAACATTACTAGAATGATGAAAATAAACAAACGAACACAAGCGATGAATTACAGCAGGCGTGGGCAATAGGTATACGGGGAAAAAACGAAGAAAAGTCGTCGTCAACAGCCAAGCTTCAGTGGAAGAATATTTAATGAAGAATATTCAAAAATAGAAAAAAACAACAATTACAACGCAACCAACAAAAGTTTATCTATAGGTACTCTGCCAGATTTTTGTATGTAGTGTACGTATATATGTAAATACTATGCATCAACATAATTATGGAGGTAGGTAGGTTGTGATTTTTTGAAATTGAAAATGAAATGATAGGTATTTATTTTTATTCGATGCAGAATACAATTCGGTCCTATAAGAAAGGCCAGTGATGCAGTTGAGTGTGAAAGCCGGAGTTAAGCTTGCTTGAAATCGATTTATGTAGGTATGTAATATGTAGAACAACCAAAAATATGCTACAGCATATTTTTTTTAGTAACACTATTAAGACGAGACTAGATTAGAAATCCGTTTTATAAGTAAATGCATATTTTTGTACATTTACGATTTACGTGCATATTTTGGCATGTCAATTTTTTTAGGTATGTATATTTTTCAATAAAAAAAACATAGTTTGTTTAGTTATTATTATTATTTATTGTATTGTTCATACTAGAATGTCAGTTTATTAGACTAGACCATTCTTTATTGCGTCAATTTCATTGAATTTTTGAAAAACAAACAACTACAACTTAAAGGCGCTACCACCAATTGTTTAGGAACTAATTTTAGATATTTTAATTTGTTTTATTTTTGCTTGGCTGGAGATATAGCTATTTCAAGGGGTGCCAAGTCCTATCATCAGTCTCCTTTTAGTGATGCTGAGCTTTAAACCAATTTTATTGTGAAAAAATTTCTACATGCACACCATGAGGTTTGAAACCATTGCCCAGTCTTCGAAGTCGTATGCACTACGCATTCCACTAGGTACTGTTAATGCATTTGGAGCATCAGCATTTCTATAATTTGTTCAGTATCTTCTAATGTTTATTCAATAAATAATAAAGCTCTATAGGGCAGCATTACCAGCATTATAGCATAGCCAAAAAATTAAAACCTATAACTTCAGGTTATGTCGAAAAAATTCGCATTACGGAAATTTGGGTTGGATTTTTTTTTTTTTTGAGAAAATTAACCTTTTTTTGAGTTGGTTACATCGACTCGAACGATTCTATTTCAATTTTGTAATCTAGTGCTTCTAAATAAATTAAATTTAATTCGAAATAAAATTTTAATTCTGTGTATACAGATTCACCCCACTATCGTCAAAAATTAATCTTCGGATAAGATTTAACGCGATTTTAACCCAATTCGCACACGGCCTAAACAATAATATGTATAGATAGGTTTTGAAAATTTAGAAAATAAAAAAAAAACATGTTCCCAGTAATTCTGACTTTCTTAACATTTCTTTCGTTGAAAGGTACCAAAATTTTTGTTAGCCACGAGAACAAACTTGTGGGACTCACTCGTGTAAATTTTTTTTTTATTTTTGATGCAATTAATGTCTTAAATAAATCCATGTGAATGTATTCAAACGATTCACCATCTTAAAAAACATGCATGTACTTGTACCTATTTCAAATAGGTTTTAATGGCTTTTAGCGATAAAGCAAAATTTGTTCGACAATCTTGCTTGTACACTACCTATTTTTTTTTTTTTTAGATTTATGTCTAAAAATTTTAAATTTGTTTTAAAATATTGAATGAAAAAAAAACATATTTTTTTTAATATGCAGTGTTCGACAGTTAAAAAACAAAAATGACCCACAGTGTGTAAATGCGTGTCTCAAGTAGATTTTGCACATCTCCGCAATTGTGGCTTTTCAACCATATAAAATTTTAACTTTAAAGATTTTTTCAGAACTTACCGCGTTAAATATAATATTTCTTATATTTAACGTACTAAGTTCCGAAAAAATCTGTAAAGTTAAAATGATTAATGTCCGCGAAAAGAATAGTTTAAAGTTTTATATACATATAAAATTTATCGAAATCGGTCAAATATTTTAGCCTATTTATTAAGCAATATTTTTAGGGCATATAATCATTTTTTTTGGAGCATAATATAATAATTTATTAAGGGCATATATGTATGTAATTGATTTTTAAGGGCATAATTATAAGCGCTTAAAACTGTTTTTAGGGCATATTTGTATTTTCCCTAAAAGGTACATATATATGAGTTTTGATATCAGATCTTGAAAAAACGATTTTTTTTTGGTTGAACAGGAAAGTTGATGGGTTAGTTAAAAAAAATTAACAAGATTTATTTTTTGCGAAATGGAAAGTGACATTAAATACATAATGTGCATAAAGGTACCTAGAAACTTCAGAACCTATAATGGTGTCTGAAACAGCTTATTACGTTTTAATTAATTTAAATTGAAAAGATTAGTCAGGTGTCATTTTCAATGTCCCCATGGTTACTCTATGAGTGAAATCTGTAAATTTTTTACTTAAAAAATCATCAAAAATGTCGATAGAACCTGACTAGATTGTCTTTAACTTTTGATTAAGTCTGAGGATTTATTCCATAGAGGTATCTAAAGAAAGGTAAGAAATCAACCCATTTTCTGATGTACATACATTTATAACGGTTCATACAAAAAAATATAATTGAGGCGCCGTAAAACCAAAATTGATTATTTTTAAATCACATAAATCGGTAAATGTGATGAAAAATTTCAAAATTTTCAAAAATTATGTACTACAATATTGTGCATCTAACTATGTTGAACAAATAGTTCATGGTTTCATGGCGGTAATTTTAAGAGCGTAGCGAGAAATTTCGATTTTCAACGATTTCTTAAATTTCATTATAAAAAAAACGCTTGACTTGACTTTTAAAAAAAATTCTTACCTCAAAAATAATTGTTACTTCGTTATGAAAGGGGTATCAAAAAACCTCAATGAATTATGCATTTTATTAATGTCACAATATTACAAAAACTCATTTATAAAAAATCTTAAAAATTTCAAATAAAATGTATTTTCAATTTTCTTCTTGTGTTCGATTGAAAATTAATAAGTATACGCATTGACAACAAAAAGTTTATTTAGCACTTCATTTCACAATTTTGAAAAAAATTGGTCTAAATTTTTTTTTAATTTTTTTTATGAAAATTTTATGTTTTTATGCGAATTTTCTTAAAACTATTGACATAAATAATTTAACTTAAATTTAAGACTAAAGAATAAATTTCTGGCTGTTAAAACCGTTATAATACTGTATAGTAAGTGTTGCCGTTGTTTTTTAATATAACATCCTACTAAGAGCACCATGGCATACTCCTTCATACTCCTTTCCAAATTTACTTCCCTGTTCTTCGAATTTGAGGCTGAAACGGTAGAATATGTTGAAATATTTCTTGTTATGAGGACTGCTGTTACTCCAGTGTTGTAAATTGTGGACATTTGTTACTCCATCTCTGTTAAACTGAGCTTCATCCGTCCAGAATACCCCTCCTAAGTAATTATGTTCAGTTTCATCTCTTAGCAATAATGTTCGACAAAAAACAGCTCTCAGTAACTTGTCGTTTGCGGTTAGCTTCTGAAGCGCTGCCCAAACTCTAGTTTGGGGCAACTGCAGCATAGTATAGCTGTCCTCATTGTGCTAAGGGAGGTATTACGTCGGACCATATCCAAAATTCTTTCCTCTATTTGTACTGATGCAGAAGATGAACTTTCTCTACCTCGGTGCTCTAGTACTCCATGTTATAAGACGTTGATCGATTCTTGAAAATATCGTATAACTGAGACACCTCCTATTGGGCTACATTTGAGGGTAGTCTTTGCGCTTCATGACTTCGGCCACGAGCCATACCGTAGCAGTTATGCATATCCGTTAATTCGGCACGAGAGTAATTGGACATCGTTATATATATAGACGACTTGACATTGAAATTAGAAATAATGTATAAAAGAAAACGTTGTTGCAATTTATTTGTCTTTAAGTAGCACATATTTTAATTTTAGTTTAAAAACCACGCAAAGTTTTTTTCTTCACCTCAACAGGTAGACCCCGTCACCAAGCCGACTCCACCGTAATAAAAAAAAAATGGTAGGTGCAGGTCAATTTTAACCCAATGCTCTCACGCAGGTGTTCGTAATGAAAAAATGTGTGAAATATGGTTAATCCAGTAGTTTGTCACTTTATTGTATGCTTATAAAACTGATAATAAAAAAAAAATAGTAAAAAGAAAGTTAATCCTTTCTTTCGTAAATTCACCTAAGAATCCAATAACGTAAAAACCAAAATAAAAGGTTTTTCTTACAAAAAAGTAATTTTTGTTATTTTTAATTTTCTCAAAAACTACAAAACATTTCGACATCCGGTTCTTTGTTTTCGATCATAAATTAATAACAGCATTGAATATTAGGAAAAAAAGTAATACTAAATTAAGTAAAATTTTGAAAAAAAAAATTATTAAAGAAATAAAAAATCATTTTTTTCAGAATTTTGAATTTGAAAATTAATTTTTCAAAAACTATTATCTCGACCAACTTTATTTAAATATAAGACTAAAGAATGGATCTCTGGCTTTTCAAAACGCTATAGCATGACTCAGCAGGTATTACCGTTATTTTTTAATAATTTTATTTGTTTTAAGTGATTTTTTTTTGAAAATTGCCTCCTGCCTAAACGGGGGGAGTTAGACCCCCCTCCGATATGATTTTTTTCTTGTCTAAGTCCAACCTACACGTCCTAGCTTTTTGTTACACCTTATGCAAATCACCCTGTATAAGGTAACACATCTAGTCATAGAACTAATTTTTATATCATGACTATAATCAGAATGGAAATTTTCAATTTTCTCAAAAACTAAAAGACTTACATCTATCTAGTTTTCTGTAATCAATTGGAAAATAATAAGAGTATCGAAAAATATTTGATTAAAAAAGTACTTAATGATGTACAATCTCGAAAAAAAAATACAAATTTTTTTCGGATTTTTTTTTTAATTTTGAGTTTAAAAATATTTTTTTTTTTTCAAAAACTAAGCACTAAAATAACTTAATTCAAACACAAACTTAAAGAATAAGGTCCTGGCTTTAAAAAAAGCTATAGCATGGTATTGTAGGTGTTGCCGTTGTTTTTTCATAATTTTTTTCTATTGTATGTATTTTTTTTTTAGAAATTTGCCCCTCCCACCCAAAGGAGCGGGAATTTTAAGTGGCCCAATATCTTAAAATCATTTTTATATAATGTACCAACGACGAAAAAAAATTGATGCTTTTATCACAAAGTGCACAATTCTTCAGCTAAGCCGCCCACCAGTACCTATTATTCAGTTTTTTTTTTAAATCATTTACCTCAAATGCTGAAGGGGCACCAAATGAGGATTTTGCCCCTGTTCGGAAAAGTCGTAGATCCGGCGCTGGTTTAGGAAAGGAACCTAATAGGAATCTAATATCTAAGCAAATGCCACCCCTAAGTAGCTATTTATTCAATATATAATAAAAACAGTGCAACCGATGCAGCACGACGTGCTTTTTTGACACGGCAATTTCCTCGTGACACGAAAGAAACCAATATGAACTTAAATATCTAGAAGTATGGATTACCATTAGAGAAATATTGAGAAATTTACAGTCCCCTCTTTTTTCAAAAAATTGTCCCTAAAATTGACATTTTTATTTTTTTTTTTGACTGGCCGCTTTCAGCATCATAAAAAGGCGTTTGAACGATTCACTAGACTACTTTTTTCGACTTTAAGCTTCCAACAATGTCGTGCAGAAATATTTACCATTTTATTCCATTGTTTGTAGAATCACCCAGATACATATCTTTTATAGAAATATTTTACGAAATAAAAATATTTAGACATAAAAATAACGTTTTCCTAATGTTTAATAGAGGACTGGAGCTTGCAAAATAAAATAACCTTGGAGTTCCATCCTTGAAACCCTAAAGAAAATTCTCACAAAATTTGAGCAAAATCTAAAATAGTGAAGAAATAAATTAAATTTTCTTAGAGGTTCATATAGAATGACTCTTTTAGCTTTTGAGAAAATTGAAAATTTTCTTTAAATAAAAATAACAAGTATCGTCCCGTGGCCGAAACTCGGCCAACACACACTGGAAGGAGAACACTTTTAAATTTGTTTGAAAATATTGAAGGAAAAAAACTTTTTTTTAAATTTATTTTTTTTTAAATATGCACAGTGTTCGACAGTACAAAAACAAAAATGACCCCCAGTGTGTAAATGCGTGTCTCAAGTCCATTCTGCATATCTCCGCAATTGTGGCTTTCCAACCATATAAAATTTATCGTCAAGTACTTTTTGAGTATTTTTGAGTATTTACCATATGAATTCGCCGCTAAAATGTGTCGAGTTATGTACTTATTTGTACAAATTGTGTGTTATGTACTAGTATTTTGGCGCCTTTGTTCAATAGTTTCGCAATTTAAAATCAATAAAATCTTTAATTAATAAAAAAAATGGCTTGTTTAGCGAAATTAAATATAGTTTTTTCGGGAGCACCTTTACACACTTGAACCTTTTCTGTTGGATGATCTGTCAATCTACAAGAGGCAGTATATTAGCTTTAAAGTTTACTTTATTATTTAGAAATATTGATTCTTTTTTTTCGATTATATTCAAATTTGATTTGGGTTCTGTTGCTTTTTTACTTGTTACGGTGATTACATCGTGTCTTTCTTCTTATGCCCGTCTTTGGTTCTAGTTGTTACTAATAAATACTTTGGTTTCATCACCGGATTGAATGCGACTTAAGGCGTCAGCGTTCGTGTTGAATTTTTATGGATAATCTTGTATTCGTATTCTTCTAACAAGATTCTCCATCGCATGAGTCTAGACGTAGGATCTTTTCTTCCTATTCACCATTGTAATGAACTGTGGTCGGTGACAATAGTGAATTTTCTCCCATAAATACATATATGGTCGAAATTGTGTCAGGGCGTAGGTTATTGCAAGAAGTTCTTTTTCTGACGTAGTGTATTTGGTTTCCTCTCGTTAAGACTACGACTGGCAAAGAAATTGGTTTATCTTTACCAATGGGACCTTGTAAAAGCAGAGCGCCTAATGCGATGTCACTTGCATCAGTAGTAACTAGAAATTCCTGATCAAAGTCTGGGTATGTTAAGATAGGAGGATTAATAATTTTCTCTTTTAATGTTCCGAAAGCCTCGTCGCAAAAAGCGTCCCAACGAAAAGTTACGTTTTTCTTTAGCAACGATGTTAATGGTTTTGCTATTTCCGCAAAGTTTGGGATGAACTTTCGATAATACCATAAGAAAAGATTTAATATCTTTTGGTTTCTTGGGTACTGGGAACGTTTTCACAGCTTTGGTTTTTTCAGGGTTTGGTTTAATTCCCTCCTCTAAGATGACATGTCCCAGGTAAGTGAGTTATTTTCTAATGAAATGACATTTTTCGGGCTGAAGTTTGAGATTATTCTCTCTTAGTCGATTTAAGATCCTAATTAGTCTGGCATTGTGGTCCTTTAAATCATAGCCTTAAATAACTATGTATGTCGTCCACATATACAAAACATTCGATTCCCTGAAGTCCCATAAGAACATTTTTCTTATGCCGTTGGAAAGTGGCTGGGGCGTTTTTAAGTCCGAATGGCATACGATTGTATTCATAATGACCGAACGGAGTACTGAAAGCTGTTTTTGTTTTGTCTTTTTCATCCATAAGAATTTGATGAAATCCCTTTGCTAGATCAAGTGCACTGAAGTACTTAGCTCTTCCTAACTGGTCTAAGATATCAGTTAGGGGGTAAGCATCTCCGACGGTGACTTCGTTTAACTTTCTAAAGTCAACTAGCAAAGGGGAATTCCATGGACTGTTGCTTGGTTGTACTACGCCATCTTATAGCATTTCATTCACTTGCTTATGAATTTCCTGTCTAGAACTTTCTGGGAGTCGATAAGGTCTTGTTGTACAGAGGGGACTTGTCTTCACATGTAATAATTCTATGTTCTACAGCGTTTGTATGAGAGAGGTGATCGCCCTCAAGGTAAAAAAGGTAATTGTATTCGCGACAAATGTCCACAATGTTTTTTTTTTTCATCAGTGTTACAATGTTCGAACTCTAAGAGTGACTATAAATTATTTAACCTATTTTTCACAGGGTCCTTTAAACTATTTGTCTCTATAACGTTGATTCATCGAGATTTTTATATTTCATATTAATATTATTGATATTTATCTCTTGGTCTGAATCTAATATGTTCATCAGAAGTACCTTCATTTTGGAATTTCTTTGTTGGGTAATGGTTTCACCCAAGTATATTCCTGGAGCTAGTTCACGTTTCTCTGTAACTAAATAATTTATACCTTCTTCTTAACACGGTATCTCTACTATTTGTTTTGTTCTCGGCCTCAAAATAATTTTCCTTTTTGTTCATTTCAGCTGAGTTTTCCTTATTTTTAAAACTTGTATTGTTCTTGTCATTACTAGAGAAGTTTGTTGTGTTGGTTTCAGGGTAACCATGTGAGATTTGTGAGAAGGTTGGGTCGAAAGCTTTTGTATGATTGTTGTCAAGGTTGATTTCCAATGAATCTTTATAATCTGAAACGTCAGTTAATTCACATGGTGTAATTTCAGCTTCTATTCCCGTGTGTACAGATACATGTAGGACTTTAGAATTTGCTGCACCTAAGTGGTTTGATTCCTCGCTCTCATACTTAGTTTTTCCGAGACGTTTTTTACCCGTAGGCTGCATCTCGTAAAATGTTTTACGGTCTCCCTTCTCGATAACTTCACATATCGCTACCTTTTGGGTTATAAAAAAAGTTTTGTTGTCACATAAACGCACGACTGCAGCTGCTGTTACTTCTAGCTGTCTTTTTCCATAATTGACCTTACACTCAAACCTATTGAGAAAATCGTTTCCAAGTATTCTATCATAATGTAAATTTATCTTATTTGTAAGTATTTGGAATGAGTGTTCCAAATATGATGTATTTTTTCTGTCATAGATTTCTAGTGTTCCCGCGATCTCTCCCATAGTTCTCACAGATCCGCCAGCTATGGTGGAGAGAACGCAGTAATTTTTAGGATTTGCGTAAGGTAAGTCGTTTTAAACAGACAGATGTCTGCGCCTGTGTCTATTAAAAATGTAGTATATTCTTAAGTTGTCCCTTGCAATTTAAAACGAATAACTGGGTCTTTTTTAAATTGAGGACAGAATTTGAAAATCATTTTTAAATTTATTGGTTGGGTGGAGTTGCCGATTTGTTCCACCTCGCATTCGTTTTCCGACTCAATTTTTTTTATCGAGATCGTATTGCGGTTGATGTGAACAACAATGTCGTAATTCGTGAGCTGAATTATCTTTAAACGAGTTTTTATTTTTCTGGTTTGTGGATGCAGAATTATTGGAGTCGGGTTTGTTTAATTTTGGGGAGTGTGCTTACCGTAAACCACAATCATTCTCAGTATGGTACAACTTATGACAATAGTTGCACTTGGGGGTTAGTTCGTTCTTAATTTCGAGTCTAAAGCTTTGGAAGTTTGTATTCCGGTAACACGTGACAGAAGTTTGACTTGCTTAATTGCAGGTCTGACAGGTGGGTGGTCGATTTTGGTTGGATCCAGCGAAACACGAAGCTGCTGTGTGACCAAATTTACAACATTTCTGGCAAGTGACCCTTGTGTCAGTATTTTTGTAGAGTTAGTGTATTTGTTTTGTTCAATGTCTAGCCGAGGAGATTGTGCAATGCCATAATCAATGGCTGCTTTCAAGTCCATGGCATTAAAAGCTTTTACTAGTAATCTTAGGTGCGAAAGTGCGCCGTCGAAGGAACGTAAGGCTGTTTGTCTGTTTTCAGAAATAAGATAGGCCCGTACTGCCTGGTCGGTCGTACTTTGGTATGTCGCCCTGTCTAATTTCTGTAGCAAACGTGTTAGTCGTTCACCGTAGTCCTTTATGTCTTCCCTCGGGTTTTGTCGCGCGGACATTAGCTCTGTTTGAGTGTTTGATCGTGAAATTCGTTCTTTAAATTGTCCTTCTAGTTCGGTTACTAGTTCGGCCCATTTGTTCAAAGTTTTGTACTGGGTTAGCTCGAAAGCTACCCCTTGTAGTCTAGTTTTGACAATATTTAAGAATAAGGCATGTTGAGTATCGTCTTTGATAAACGAAAAAAGGACGTTTGCCGCAAGCGACAAATTTATTTAAATCGTCCGGATTTCCACCGAACACAGGGTCGATGTTGTTAACATCATTTAAGAAGATTTTTACTTCCATTTTTGAGTAGATGGATACAGGGGTAAATTCAGAGATAGGGGTAAGGTTTTCTATTATGTCCGTTGTATAGTCGTGGTAAGGTAATAGCTCAAAGAACTTTACTACCGATATTTGTTTTCGAGTGGACGGAATTGTCGTAAAATTATTATTATTGTGAGAGGAGGAAATAAGTTTTCGCGTTGTTCGTAACCAAATAATAGTTACAAGATTGCAAATAATATAGGGAAAAGGTTGTGGAAATTTTAATAACTTTTAAATTTTAACGGAAATACAAAAAAAAATATATATATTTTGTTTTTAAATATATCTAAAAATAAATAAATTTGATGGCACAAAAGCTCATGAAGGACTAGGGCCTAGTGACTTACAACTCTCAACCATTCCTGTGTGCGTGTCTGCAGGAATGGAGGGGACCTACAGTTTATTGCCGAATCCGAACGGCTAACGAGCAGCACTTCTCTGTGACAGGAGATACTCTTGGAGGATTTGTCAATTCCTCGCAAGAGGCAGTAGCCGTTTTTCTTTTAAATAAATAGATGGCGAGGGTGGGGGTCGTACCTTAGACCTCCGGCATGATAGTCCATCGCACTAATCATCACGCCACGGCTACTACTTTTAAATATATCTACCTTATCTTAATTATTGTCGATGACGCTGTTGATTTCGTTGATGTGATGCTGTTGCTTATGCTGTTGATGTCGTTGATTTTGTTGATGCTGTTGCTTGTGCTGTTGATGCTGTTGCTTATGCTGTTGATGTCGTTGAAATTGTTGCAGTTGTTTCACTTGCCAGGCAGGCTTCACGCCCTATAGCTGTTGATTACAGCCTGGTCTTTTATACACTGCCTAATTTTTGCCTTCGGCGCGGCGTCCGCTTGGGAGTTCGCCAGGTCTTACTTTTTAGGTCTTTACAAAAAAAAATCACTTTCCAGAACGCCTCAAGATTATATCTTGTTATTTGGTAGGGGATTTTGAGTTAATCCCACCGCCGCCGCCATGAAATGTTGTGACTCCTTTGAGCCGTGCTTTCCTTTTGGGGAGAAGAGCTCAAGAGCGGACGGAAATAAAAGACTTTTATTTTATTATTTTTTCAAATACTTAAATGGCCCGCTGTCTATAGCTGGGCTTCGACCAACTAAGTTGATGTACTTTATTATCGTCAAATTGTTCTGTCCAGAATTTAAATATTCCTGCCTTTTTATACTTTTTTCATTTACAAATTTTACCCCAATACGCAACAAATATTTCAAGAATTCCTCGGAAAATGTGCAATCCAACACCATAGTAAAATTGTGCGTAAACGGTGTGCTAAGTGCTATAAGAACCTGAGAAAAGACAGTCATAGCTGCCTTGAAATCAAAACAGGTGCATGCATACAGAATGCAAACAATGCAATAAGGCATTCTGCTTAACATGTTTTAATTTTACACAGCATAAAAGGACAAATGCCTAAACTTAAAAAAATGTAAATTATTATTCTTTATTAAATTTTTTCACATTTTTTATTACTTTCTCACTCCATTTAAATAAATTAGTTCAAAATAATATGTATAAAGAATCATTGATGGAAAAAATGCGTTTTCTTAAACATTTTTCCATTTTTTTTTTCGCAGTTCTGTTAAGGGCTATATTTAACCTTTTCATTTATGTTAAAAAATTGCCTTTGAGACAAGGTTTTCACAGAATATATACATAAGTTATTAAAAGCATATGTTCATGAATCAAATGTGATTCATGGACGCTGTAAACTTGGTACAAAAAAAATTCTATACATAGAATGTGCGATGCAATGTGCAGCTATTACGTCTATGATAGACAGTTATCAACCTGTTTAATGGTTGAAGCGGTTGCTAGGCAGGACCCTGCCTGTGGTCCGTTATGAAGGGACTAACGGCGTCCAATATCAATATTATTAAAAATTGGAAACCAATCAACACTATTCAAAAAGCCAGAAACTTTAGAAAAATTACATTTATCATAGTTTAGAACATAACCAATTTCAGATTTTTGTTTTATAATATATTTAAAGAATTCAAAGCTCAGACAAAGTGCTAGATGATTATCAGTGTTAGGTAAAGGAGGAGGAGTGGGACTGTTAATACACACACTAAAACTAAATCAAGATAACGATTTAAATTGAGTGTGTTTCTTTATTCATTCCGGTATGTCCAGAATATTCGGAATACCAGTTTTGCGTTTCTTTATTCCACGGAACATTCCGGATAATCTTTTTTGTTGTTTCTTTATTCATTCCGGAACGTTTGGAATGCATTCTTTTTATTCCATGTAAAGTGTAGAATAAAAAGAATAGAAAAAGAATACTGGGCGCGTTCAGTATAATTGACGTTCTTAAACTCAATTATGGCAGATTCACATTGGTGTTAATTATTTAAAAACAGCATAATACCGCGAATTAATGTACCAGAGTATAATTTTATGTATTTAATGTAAAATTTACTAAACTTTTGACTTTGAGAATACATAAATATCCAAAATAAAAACATTTATTTCTTCAATTGTTTTGACATTTCACCGAACAACTGGATTGCCATTCTTTTTGTTCTAGTTTTGTTTCTTTATTCATTCCATTCTGGATAAACATTTCGTCTATTCCATCCATTCTTTTCCTTATCCGGAATAAATAAAGAAACACACTCATTATTATGAAAACTATTGATCTGTATGAGTCCGAACTCAGCTAGGGTATCGACAACCACACTCTCACAATCACTACTAACGTTGAAAGGAATCAAACATTTGTCATCGGGATCAAAAACCCAATTTAAAAAAGGTAGATTAAAATCACCTAAGATAATAACATGTTGATATTCTTTTAAGTTATTCAAAACAAATGAACAATTACCAATATGAGTTTTATAAATTTCAAAAGAACTTTTCGGTGGTATATAACTAATAATAAGAAAAACATTATGAATATTATCAACGCTCAAACGTATAATTAGTTGGTCGATGTTGATTGAAGAATTAGAAGACGACGGCAACTCTAACTGCATACTTAAAATAGAAGATCGAACTGCAACCTACTCCGCTGCCACGAGTTAGTCCAGTTGTATGATAACAGCAATCATTTCGATACACATTGAACAGTTGATTGTCAAACATTTCTGAATTAAAATGGTTTTCAGAGAGCCAAGTTTCAGTTAGTGCGATAACATCAAATTGTTGTGAAGATGAGAAAAGAAGAATGTCATTCATTTTATTTCGCAATCCACCAAGGTTGTGGTAGAAAATAAAAAATTGAGAGTTTTTACAAGTTGGCGAATAAACAGGGAGAGGTGTAGGTCGACAAGTAGAGTTAATTTCAATATGATTTATGTTGTTGCTATTGCCTCTTGCCGTTTTAAGTTTTTTGGATTTGTCTTCAGGAACACTTGCTTAAAATTAGCAAAAGATAACTCACTTATATCAGCGTCTTTTTTTGTATCTTAGGTGATTTTAATCTACCTTTTTTAAATTGGGTTTTTGATCCCGATGACAAATGTTTGATTTCTTTCAACGTTAGTAGTGATTGTGAGAGTGTGGTTGTCGATACCCTAGCTGAGTTCGGACTCATACAGATAGTTTTCATAAAAATGAGTGTGTTTCTTTATTTATTCCGGATAAGGAAAAGAATGGATGGAATAGACGAAATGTTTATCCAGAATATCCAGAATGGAATGAATAAAGAAACAAAACTAGAACAAAAAGAATGGCAATCCAGTTGTTCGGTGAAATGTCAAAATAATTGAAGAAATAAATGTTTTTATTTTGGATATTTATGTATTCTCAAAGTCAAAAGTTTAGTAAATTTTACATTAAATACATAAAATTATACTCTGGTACATTAATTCGCGGTAATTTGCTGTTTTTAAATAATTAACACCAATGTGAATCTGCCATAATTGAGTTTAAGAACGTCAATTATACTGAACGCGCCCAGTATTCTTTTTCTATTCTTTTTATTCTACACTTCACAAGGAATAAAAAGAATGCATTCCAAACGTTCCGGAATGAATAAAGAAACAACAAAATAGAATGTTCCGTGGAATAAAGAAACGCAAAACTGGTATTCCGAATATTCTGTTCATACCCGAATGAATAAAGAAACATACTCAATTTAAATCGTTATCTTGATTTAGTTTTTACTGATAATGCATTTGGTGTGTGTATTAACAGTCCCACTCCTCCTCCTTTACCTAACTCTGATAATCATCTAGCACTTTGTATGAGCTTTGAATTCTTTGAATATATTATAAAACAAAAATCTGAAATTGGTTATGTTCTAAACTATGATAAATGTAATTTTTCTAAAGTTTCTGGCTTTTTGAATAGTGTTGATTGGTTTTCAATTTTTAATAATATTGATATTGAAGAAACTTTTACCATATTAACGAATTTATTAAATGAGGCAGTTAATTTAAATACTCCAAGAATTCCTAAAAAATCTCAATCTAAGCCTTATTGGTTCAATGAAAAATTAATAAATTTAAATAATCGTAAAAACAAAGCTTTCAAACTTTATCGTGATTTCAGGGATGATAATGTTTTATATACGAACTACCTTCGATGTAATCGCGAATTTTATTTTCTCAATAAATTTCTTTATAATCAATACCTATTTAGTATTGAATCTAAGCTAAAAAGAAATAGTAAATGTTTCTGGAAGTTTATTAACAATAAGAAATGTTCTACTGGAATCCCTAATTCATTTCGATATATGGGGAAAACTTCTGGTGACCCGTCAACTATCTGTTATTTTTTTTGCTAATTTTTTTCGTTCTGTCTTTAAACCTTCGTGTAATCCAACAAAGTCTTCGTTTATGTCTTTATCTGAATTGATTAATATTAATCCATTATATTTGGAGAAAAGTGATATACTAATGAACTTTTAAAATTAAAAGATAAAAAGCATTCTGGATTTGATGGTATTGCTCCTTTTATTTAAAAAAAAATTGCTATTTCTTTTGTAACTCCTCCTGCAATCATCTTTAATCGCTCTCTTCGAGATGGCTACTTCCTAAAACAATGGCAAAATTCTTATGTGTACCCAGTTTTTAAATCTGGATCAAAAAATGAAGTTACAAACTATCGGCCCATTTGTAAAATATCCGTAATACCTAAAATTTTTGAAAATTTTTTTTTATAATAAGCTTGTTTTCTCAATGAAAGAAATTATCTCCCCTTTAAAGCATGGGTTTATTGGTGGCAGATCAACCTCGACCAATCTTACGATTTTTAGTAATTATGTATTGGGTTCCCTTGCACAGGGATATCAGTGTGATGTTATATGTATGTATACACTGATTTCTCTAAAGCATTTGATAGGGTTGATCACTCAATCTTGATTGCTAAACTTCATAGTTTAGGTGTTCATTCTAATTTATTAAAATGGTTTGAATCATATCTTACTGGTAGAATTCAGTACGTTCAAATTAACAACTTTATTTCTAATCCGGTTGTTGTAACTTCTGGGGTTCCACAAGGAAGTCAGTTAGGACCACTTCTCTTTCTCTTTTTTATCAATGATATTCTGAGTGTTTTGATAAATAGTCTTTGTTTAATGTATGCTGACGACCTTAAACTTTACTTACGTATTAAATCGATTTCAGATTGCATAAACCTGTAAAACGATCTTAATAATTTATCTGTTTGGTGTAGATTAGATTAGATTAAGATCTTTATTACAGTTTTTAAAAAAGTTACAATTGATTTAAATAAAGAGTTACAAGCATGGCATGAAAGCCGTCTGCCGGAATTTTATCTAGATTTATACTTTGAGAAAGATTACAAAAACAAGAGCAACGGTAATATTATATATTTTGGAAAATAAATAATACAATTTGACTCTAAAATAATTAACAATATTATTTATATATATATATAATTAGACAGTAAAATGTTATTTTGTATATATGCAAAATAAATTTGAAAAATCATTACATACATACATATATATATTTTGTAAAACGAAAAACAGAATTTTATCAAAAACAACGTTTTATAATTGATTGTACATAATGGCTTTTAGTGTTACAGTATAAGATATAAGATGTAGTTAAAGAACTGAAATATTAAAAAACAAAGGCTTTTAGTTTGGCTAAAACGGAATAAGAAATAAATGTGTCTAGGTGATGGAATATAAGGGCTTTTAGTTTAGCTAACAAAATTTATCTGTTTGGTGTACTAATAATGATCTGCATTTGAATGTTTCTAAATGTCATAGTATGATGTTTTATCGTGGTGCGTCACCAATATTGTTTTCATATGATATTTATGGATCTTCTCTGTCTTAAAGTTACCGAAAAAAAAGATTTGGGTGTAATCTTTGACCTAAAATTCACGTTTTCCAATTACATTGAATACATCATTTCTAAGGCCAGTTCAATGCTTGGGTTTATTTCTAGGAATGCTAAAGACTTCTCTGATCCTTTCACTCTTAGAGCATTATATTTAAGCTATGTTCATTCAATTTTAGAATACTGTTCTTCCATCTGGAATCCTATGTATGCGGTCTATTCAGTTAGAATTGAAAGAATACAGAAACGCTTCACCAGAACTGCTATTCGGATCCTACGATGGAATGTTGATATGCCATCATATAATACAAGGTTTTTGTTATTGGGCATTCAATCCTTGGAAACACGTCGAATATATTTTGATGTCATGTTTATAAGTGATTTAATTAATTTTAAAATCAATTGTCCTCACTTGCTTTCGTTGGTTGGTTTTCATATTCCAAGTCGTAACCTACGAAGTAAGCGTTTATTTTGTGAACCTTTTCATAGGGTTAACTATGGAACCAATGAACCCTTAACTCGTTGTTTAACACAAGCTAATTCTCTATGTAATGTTATTGATTTTAATTTAAATCTAAGTAGAGACAATTTGTAACTGGTTAGTGGGCCTTAGGTCAAAAAGAAAGATGTTATATTGAAAGCGACGTTTCGAGCATGGTTATGCTCATCATCAGGCCTTTATTTCACATAACATATAAAATACAAATATATTATATAAGTATGAGCTTTTGTAAAAAAGTATCGTCAAAAAAACTTACAAAAAACATTATGGACATCTAGCAAATAGATCTTAACATTTAAACACTTGTGGATTTAAACTATAGAAATAAAAATAAATAACTGTCAGTTCAATGTTCAAATTCTATTTTAAAATTTTAAATTTTACAAGCAGTAACTGGCAAATATCACTCCACGCTTTTCACACTGTCACCTATATTTAATCTTATGGTTGTTTAGCATTGGTCTTCTTATAAGTTGCCTGTATGTGTTGCTAAGATTTTCACAATCGGATCTGCGATTGATAGCATTATTGTTGTTGATAATGTGCAACATTTCTAACAACATTCTTTTGGAACAATGTTGCTCAGTCTGCAAAATTACTACATTCTCCAAATCTGGTGTATGTTTTTCTTCTATGCAATGGAGAGCAAGAGCAGTTTTTTGTGCAGATCCATTATTTAAATCAGATCTATGACCAGAGAGCCTGCTTTTTAATTTTAGCTTAGAAGTACCTATATACACAGCAGAACATGCCGTTTTTTTTTCCTCCCATGCAATTTATCTTATATACAACGTCAGACTTAAACATCGTGTCAACTTTGGCTTTAGTGTTGGTGAAAATTTGGTTTCTAAGAGAATTTGCCGATGTAAATGCAATTCTCGTTTTTGTTTTTTCTCTTATAGGTGCTGCATTGATGCGATTAGAATGGTGAGGGATGTACAACATGCTCTTGTATACCACCGTTTGTTTTTCTTCTTCGTCACCTTTCTCTTGGGTATGAATTTGCCGGTAGTTTTTGATGAGCTTCTCAACTATTGCAGGGGGGGAAGGAATTGGAGTGCAGGGTGTTTCGAATTATAACTTTATTCTTATGATGAAAAGAAATGTCACTTGTTTCGAGAACACGATTAACGAAGTTCTGTGCTGTGTTAATTATAACTTGTTTTTGTTGGTTTGAATGAAAGTTAATAAGGCGTCCAGATGCACTGGGTTTCTTGTACCAATCAAATAATAATTTGCTCTCTTTAATACGGAATTTCTCCATCCTTCTCGATCTCTACGGTGAATTTTAATAGTGATTAAAACCATTTAACGCATTAAGCGTGCTTTCTATCTGGTTAAATTTTAATCACTACGAATAGATCATCAACATATTTAGTTATTATCTTCGGTTTTTGTTCAAGTTTAGCCACAACATCATCTAAAAGGGTTTCCATAACTAGGTCAGCCAGAACAGGAGATGCTGGACTGCCCATCGGTACCCCTTGTTTTTGTTGGTAAATCATACTATCGTACTCTAAGTAATTGTTGTCTATGATGCAGAACCTTAATATTTCAATAAACTTTGATTTTTTGATGTTGGTGTACTCCTTTATATTCTGCCATTTGTTCTTGATGACATCTAAGATTAAGCCGATAGGTATACTCGTAAACAAGGAAATGACATCAAATGAAGCCAAAATTTCATCGTTTTCCAATTGAATAAGAGCAACTTTTTCAATAAAATCTTTTGCATTTTTTACGTTGTATTTGGAGTTTCTTGTTAGGTTCTGAAGAATTTTTGCCATAAATCTTGAAAGTTCATAACAGGACACGTGCATGGATGAACCAATTGGTCTCAGAGGTACATACATTTTCCATGTGTACTTTGGGAAGGCCGTAGATTTTTGGGGAGCTAGCTGTATACGTTATCATCCGTTGTTTTTCCCACTGTGATATATGGTTCTGGAGGAGTAAATCTTTAACAAAATCGTTGTTGGTATTTTGTAACGTCGTGGTTGGATTGTTTCTTAAAACTCTGTAGATGTTTCTGTCTGACATTAATTCCTGCATTTTGCTTGTATACGCTGTCTTATACATTGCCACTGTAACATTGACCTTGTCAGCTGGGACAATGTACAATTCTTTATGCTGTTTGAGAAATTTCTTAGTTTCGTTGAAAATTTTGTTTAAATATTTTTCAAAGGCGGAAATGTGTAAATCTCAAATGACTGCAAAATTTCAGTAAAATTATATCTAGCTATTTCTTGGTCACCCTATTCCAAAGTCTTAATCAGTTCTTCTCCATCAAAGTTTATTGAAATATTAAGGTTCTGCATCATAACAACAATTACTTAGAGTACGATATAGATATAGATATAGATATAGAGATCGAGAAGGATGGAGAAATTCCGTATTTAGATGTCAAAGTAAAGAGACGCAACAACAAATTATTATTTGATTGGTACAAGAAACCCAGTGCATCTGGACGCCTTATTAACTTTCATTCAAACCAACAAAAACAAGTTATAATTAACACAGCACAGAACTTCGTTAATCGTGTTCTCGAAACAAGTGACATTTCTTTTCATCATAAGAATAAAGTTATAATTCGAAACACCCTGCACTCCAATTCCTTCCTCCCCTGCAATAGTTGAGAAGCTCATCAAAAACTACCGGCAAACTCATACCCAAGAGAAAGGTGACGAAGAAGAAATACCAACGGTGGTATACAAGAGCATGTTGTACATCCCTCACCTTTCTAATCGCATCAATGCAGCACCTATAAAAGAAAAAACAAAAACGAGAATTGCATTTACATCGGCAAATTCTCTTAGAAACCAAATTTTCACCAACACTAAAGCCAAAGTTGACACGATGGATAAGTCTGACGTTGTATATAAAATAAATTGCATAGGAGTAAAAGAAACGGCATGTTCTGCTGTGTATATAGGTACTTCTAAGCTAAAATTAAAAAGCAGGCTCTCTGGTCATAGATCTGATTTAAATAATGGATCTGCACAAAAAACTGCTCTTGCTCTCCATTGCATAGAAGAAAAACATACACCAGATTTGAAGAATGTAGACATTTTGCAGACTGAGCAACATTGTTCCAAAAGAATGTTGTTAGAAATGTTGCACATTATCAACAACAATAATGCTATCAATCGCAGATCCGATTAAGAAAATCTTAGCAACACATACAGGCAACTTATAAGAAGACGAATGCCAAACAACCATAAGATTAAATATAGGTGACAGTGTGAAAAGCGTGGAGTGATATTTGCCAGTTACTGCTTGTAAACAGTTATTTATTTTTATTTCTATAGTTTAAATCCACAAGTGTTTAAATGTTAAGATCTGTTTGCCAGATGTCCATGTTTTTTGTAAGTTTTTTTGACGATACTTTTTTACAAAAGCTCATACTTATGTAATATATTTGTATTTTATATGTTATGTGAAATAAAGGCCTGATGATGAGCATGACCATGCTCGAAACGTCGCTTTAAATATAACATCTTTCATTTTGACCTAAAGCCCACTAACCAGTTACAAATTGTTGATATAACAAAGGTCACTTAAATTATTATATATATCTAAGTGGAGACTGTTTTAAAAAAAAGTTGTTATTAAATCTTAATTACTGTGTTTAGTATTTATTTTAAGTACGTATTATTTATAATTTTCTTATAGTGTTAATTATGTTTAAGTAATCTATAAGAGCTGTGTCTCTGCTTGATGAATAGTATATAACAAATAAATAAATAAATAAAACTCAAAAATCATTTGCAAAGGTATACTTCCAGCTTTCACCTCAATATTCACGGCTGAAGCTTTTGCCATTCTCAGTGCAATTGAAAAATACGAGGACAAAAAGGCTATCATATTTACAGACAGTCTTTTCTCTGTAAAAGCTATCAATAACATCAATAATAATAGTGAAATTATCGAGTCCATCCGCGATAAACTCATCTCCAGAAATGGGAAACTAAAAATTGCATGGATCCCAGGGCACCAAGGTATCAATGAAAACGAAGTTGCAGATGCTGTAGCTAAATCTGCTCTAAAAGAACCCCTTGCTACATTCTATGCCTAAAACAAAAGAGACATAAGAAACCATCTACTTAAGACATGGAAATACCAAAGGAAAACTAACTAGTTAAATTATCAACGCAACTACTCTGAATTTAACCCTAACGCTGAAAAAGCCAACTACCCTTAAGACGTATCAAATAATAAGATACAAATTTATATAAGATTGCAAACACCTCGTCACCAACGAAACGCCCCCGCTCTGCTACTTCTGCGACGAAAACCAAACGCTACCATAAGTCATCTTTTGTCATGTATTCATGACAATGTATATGAACTAATGTCAGCACTTAATTAAGAAAAACTTTTATAAACCTTATTACTAGCTGGAAGCCCTAGCAGCTCCAGCTTTATATTTAAATTTATTGACAATGTAATTGAATTTATTGTTAATTAACTTATAATAATAATAATAATAATAATATTTTATATATTATATTAAAGTGTTAAACCAGATGTCAAAATGTATTCTAGTTTTTGAGAAAATTGAAAATTACAAAATTAAATTTTCCTTAAATTGGACTTCAATTCGTTATTTTGTTGACCCAAGGATTCTATTTCTACTAACTTAGTAGTAAAGTATATTTGAATATAATAAATTCCTACCTTGTTAAATGAAATTTGACCACGTTCTTTGAATTCCCAAAATGGAATGACATTTTATTACTTTAAAATATGACGGCTAACCGCTTGTGGATATGTACATACTATGTATTTAGTTAGGGTTCTAACATTAGAAAATATAGGGTAGTTCATTAAAATTCAAATACATGTTAGTCTTCCCCACTGAATATTACATAGCTTGGTATCGTACTGGTTGAGTCCGTACTCTCTTCGATCTTCTTGGCTCTATAGTTGGTTGCTGGTTTGCCAACAGGATTAGTTGTTTCTGAAATCAATGCTTCGGAGTCTGAACCGACCTTCGTTAAAGTTACTAAAAAGCTTGAAACATCAGTTGCAAATTTTGTAGCGCTGGCCTCAGGTTCCTTGCCTTCCCCACCTGGCGTGGCATCACCTCTTGCGGTTGCTTCTTCAAAAGAAGTTTGTTGACCTCCTGTTGGAAGAGATTTTGGCACCCAATTAAAAAAGTTACTTTCGACTAGGGTAGATCGCATTTGATCTATATGCCTCCGGTGTAAAGTACCCTCGAACTTTTCCAAATTTCCATCTACACTTTTTGTTTTGATAGAAACGAGCTTGAACTTGATCGCCTACTTTAAAATGTCGTTTGCACTCAGATGTTCGATCATTTTCTGTATTGGGGGCCGCAACAAATCCAACCTAGTTCGGTAGGTAAACTTCATCATCTCCGCTGGACTTTCTCCTGTAGTCGTATTGATAGTTTTCCTATACTGGACGAGGAGACGATGCAGTTTCGTATGGAAATCTCCTGACTTGTTTTTGGATGAACGCAGACCATTCTTCAATACCTGAACAAAACGTTCAGCTTGTCCGTTCGTAGAAGGATGAGCTGGAGATGTACGCTTATGTAAAATGTTGTTTAATTTTAAAAAGTCTTGGAACTCCCTTGACGTAAAATTGCTGCCGTTGTCGGAAACCAGAACCCTTGGAATACCAAAGCGTGCAAATACTTCCCTCAGTGCACATATGGTGTGAAAATTCGTGATTCTCGTCATAGGAAAAACTTCTAACCATTTTGTTTTAGCATCGACAATAATTAAAAAGTAGCGTTCCATAAATGTTCCAGCAAAATCAATATGCAAGCGCTGCCATGGGTGAGTTGGCACCTCCCATGGGTGCGTGGTCACCTTCGTTGGTTCTTTTAGAACTCTTGCACAATCTCGACAGCCTTTCACTAACTCCTCTATATCTCGATCGATTCCGGGCCAATAAAGCCAAAAACTGATGTGCAGCTTTTTCCAATGCAGCGAAAATAAATTTACACAGGTTCTTATGAGAGCTGACATATTCCAGGCTCTGCATGCAGCCTTTGCTGCACGATATCTCTATTTCTAATTTCGCTGCATTGGAAAAAGGTGCACATCTGTTTTGGGCTTAACAATAGCTTCTAGCTAACGCCTTCATCTTAACAATGCCTATATGCGCCACATGTAATTCATTTAGTACTCGTGCACGTAACGAAGTAGGTATAATGATCCGTATTCCGCGATACACACATCTATCATTCAGCATCAGTTCCCTCGCCATACTCTCATATACCGTACCACTCAAGTTCGCACCATTTTGAAGGTTAATTATCAGCAAAGACAATTTTGTATCCTTCTTGGATTCGTCTACAATATCTTTGTGTGTGACCGGTAGGTATTCGTCCCAGTACATTTGGTACATTTCATGCAGATTACTGGAATTTACATCGGAACTTTTTATTGGGTTTCTGGAAAGAAAATCAGCATTAGTATGTTGTTTTGTATTTCTATGATTAATTGTGTATTTGAATCCGCTTAAAAATTGCGCGTAATGTAAAATCCGCTGTGCCGCAAGCAATGGTAAATTTTTAGCTGGGTGAAGAATCGAAGCTAGGGTTTTGTTATCGGTTATAAGAGTAAAGTCCCTTCCATAACAGTAATTGAAAAATTTGTGCAGACCCCAGAAGATTGCTGTGGCCTCCTTATCCAGCTGACTGTAGTTGGCCTCCGTTTTACTTAAGCTTCTGGATGCGTAAGCGATGGGCCTTTCACCAAGATCAGTTAAATGTGACAATATCGCTGACAACCCAAAAGGTGAAGCATCTGTAGCCAACAGGAGAGGGAGTTATTCATCAAATGGGACTAAGACATTATCACTCATCATTTCGTTCTTTAGTCCCTCGAATGCATGTTGACACTCTGCCGTCCAATTGAATGACTGCTCCTTCTTAGGTAATTGGTAAATTGGGTGAAGTTTTGCCGATAAATTCGGTATGAATTTATGGTACTAATTTACCATGCCAAGAAACTGACGAAGCTCTGTTAGCTGAGTCGGTGGTTGAACATTTATAATTACTTCAATCTTCTCTTTGGTCTTATGCAAACCATCTTTGTCAATTTTATGGCCCAAGTATACGACACTCTCCTGAAATAATTTGCACTTCGAAGAATTTAAGTGAATATTGTATTTACGTAGCACGTTCAACAAAAGTACACATTTTTCAAAAAGTTCTCCCAGAGTTTTTGCCGCAACAATGATGTCATCAAAGAGCCAAGCAACTCCCTTAAGGTCTCGAAGTATATTATCCATGACTCTTGTCCATATGTTAGGAGCTGTTTTGACGCCAAACATTAGTTTCTTTACTGGCTGAACAGAATAGAATGACGGAACTGAAGCCGCAGACGGAACTGGAAGAGCTGTCAAAAAGTGTCGTACGTTATTTTTTTACATGCCCACAATGGAGCTGTACAGCTTTGAAAGTATTTTGAAGAAAAACAAAAGAATATTATTGTGTACAAGCTCAGAATTCACATTTTTTGTTTCCACTAATTTTCCTTTTAATAAATAATTTTTTTCGCGATACTAATAACCACAATATTTTTTTCCGACCCAAAAAGTTGTTTTTTTCTTCATACAAATTGAAACGTCAAAAGTGCCGTACGTCAAAAGTTAAAAGTTGGTGATTTCTTCCGTCTGCGTCTGCATCTCCGTATGCGTCTACGTTCCGTTGTGTTCGCAACATTGAATTTGCGTGTATTCAATATTTTGACAGCTGTTCCAGCTCCGGTTCCGTCTGCGTCACCATTCTGTTCAGCCAGTTACCTTGTAGAGACCCAACGTAGTAGTGATTGTTTGCATTAGAGCACTTTCGTCTGACATGCTGAGATGTAAGTAAGCTTTAAATATGTCAAACGTGCAAAAGTACTCCACAAAACTAAAGTTCAAATACATGTTAGAATATTTGCAACAAAAATACTACTTACTAACGTAAAATTTTGAGCAAAATTAGTTTGAACACAATTTTTTTCATTATGTTTTCAAAAATTTGAATTTGAAAATTAATTTTTCAAAAAGTAGTCTCAAATAATTTGAATTAAAAGCAAAATAAAAGAAAAGGCTTCTTTTTAAATAAGTGTTTTAAAATAAGTGTAGCATGATGTTGTAAGTGTTGCCGTTGCTTTTTAATATTTTTGTTTTCCATTTTAAGTTGATTATTTAGAAAATTGCCCCTCCCGCTGAAACGGGTGAAAATAAACCCCAACCCATACTATTTTCTTCTTGTCTCGACTCAACCTACATGCTCTAGTTTTTTGTAACACCTTAGGTGAATCATCCCGTATATGCACGTACGTATGTACATACCTAAGGTCGGCCGCACATTGGATGCGTTATCGTTCGGATTTCACTCGTGCGAATACGTACGAACACGCACGAACAATCCCAACCTTCTAAGTACTATGGGAGTGAGCATACTGGGTGCGAGTGAGTCATACGTATACGTACGTTTACTTCCGACTTACGAAATGAATCCGAACTTTTTGGGATTTTTATACACGTTCGTACGTTGAAACATTGAAATGTATGGAAATAGGACTTCGCGAAAGCGATGAGTCACCAGGACACTGTGTATTTGAAGGAAAAAAATGTATTCAGTGTGCGCACTCGATTCGTGCAACCAGGGGCCTATTTCACCAAAAACTTTTTACTTTGCAACTTTGCAAAAAAATAAAAAATGCGAAGTGTCACAAAATTTGCAAAATGAAAAGACTTTTCACTTTTCAATTTTTCAGACAGTTTTTGAAAAGTGAAAAGTAAAAGTGTTTCACCAATTTAAAAAAGAACTTTGCTTTTAAATTCGTATTTTGTAAAGTTGCAACGTAAAACTTGATCTAAATTGATACATTGTTCGTATCAATTATGCATTCAAAAAAAAAAAAAAAAAAAAAAAATCACTGACATTGACCCCTGTTAAATCTCTGTTCTGCAGAATTTTTCTTAGTGGGGTTATTAACAATGCATTAGAGATACGATATCCTCATTGGAACTTAAAAAGCATCGGATAAATTTCAGACGCTTCTATCTGTTTCATAACCTCGATTTTTTTATTGCACCAGCTGCACTGCAGATGATGTTTTCAAACATACGACATAAGCAAACTGCATTGTACGCTACCTGTCCAGCTAACCTTTACAGCATATATAAACTATAAATACCGATCTGGGCCACCAACCATCAAAGCATGCTTTCTATACCTGCTGACATAATGTTGTT
Source organism: Epistrophella euchroma (assembly GCA_947049315.1). NCBI lineage: Eukaryota > Metazoa > Arthropoda > Insecta > Diptera > Syrphidae > Epistrophella > Epistrophella euchroma. The sequence goes on along the minus strand of OX346245.1, from coordinate 72,853,768 downwards.
TTCATTATGGGTGAATTGTACCGTCAATACATCCCGCTACTCAAAGAAATCCTCCAAGAGAATTTTTGGTCCAGCAAATGGTGTTGCACAAATGCAACACCGTTGATATTGGGCTTCATTACCGGCCCAATGTTATGCACACAAAAGTTGTTGGAAGTGACTTTAACCCATATTGCTTTGACTGCCTAATTGTAGTTTATTTCCAATTTAAAAAAAAAAACTCTTTTCGAACAATTATTTCAGATATCAAAGATAATTCTTAACTTAACTACTCTTTGGTCACTATTATTTACTCCTTCGTTCTCAAAATGGTTATTTTTTTTTGTATTATTATTTTCCGACAAGTTTTCATAAAAAAACGCTTATTTGCAAATGAAAATTTCTCTTTGCATATTACTGAAAAACTTTTCAAAATTCTAAATATAATTTGCAAAGTTTATTTGTTTGGTGAAATGAAAAGTACAATATTTTTTTAAAATTAAAAAAACTTTTCACTTTGCAAAAAAGAACTTTTCACTTTGCAAATTTGCATTTGGTGAAACAAAATTTGCACAGAGAAAACATTCCATTTCAAGAATTTCCTCTTTGCAAATTTGCGTTTGGTGAAACGAAATTTGCAAAGTAAAAGTGAAAAGTTGCAAAGTGAAAAGTGAATAGTGTTTGGTAAAATGGGCTCTAGTATTCACACGTTTAAGTACGATATGAATTCGTATGTTGACGCATCCAATGTGCGGCCGGTCTTAGGCTTGTCTGTCTATGCCGTCTGCCCGCTTGACATTACAGCACCAAAATTATGTAAATACATATATTTCATAGACATTTTTGCTTTGAAAACTTCCTAATTTTAGACCAGGGGCCTGCAACACAACGTGACAAGTACTTGTAGGACAAGTGAAAAGCGACAAACTTGAGATTTTAAGTTATTATTTTCGCGGATGGTATTCATATTAAATAAAGATTATTTTTCGGAACTCACCGCGTTTTAGTTTTAAGAAATAATAACTATTTCTTCTTCCCGACGTTTCGAAGAAGTTTCACTCTTCGTGGTCACGGGATAATAATGAGGTTTGATGGATGTTCTAGTTGTTGCTTGTACTCGCTCTTGTTCTAAAGCAGTACCGGTGTGTGGATATTGCTGCACTTTCATTGTTAGTGGGTGGTAGATTTAGTTGTTGTTGTGTCGAGCTAATATATTCCTGCGTGCAAGCAAAGCTTACGACATCGGGTGTTGGTTTGATGGCTTTCTTTATTTTTTAGAGGATTTTATTTATTAGAGGATCCCATGTTCCAAGAATAGTCAGAGAAGCAATAGAAATAAAGAAGCACAAAAACTTCAACAGAGATTCAAGCTTCAAACTGTCTACAACATGGGATCCTCTAATAAATAAAATGAAAATAAAGAAAGCCATCAAAACAACACCCGATGTCGTAAGCTTTGCTTGCACGCAGGAATATATTAGCTCGACACAACAACAACTAAATCTACCAACCACTAACAATCAAAGTGCAGCAACATCCACGCACCGGTACTGCTTTAGAACAAGAGCGAGTACAAGCGACAAACTTGTCCTAAATCCTGTAACACAAAGCGTCAAGTCTATGAAAGATCGTATCCTTCGGACAAGTATAGTTGGACAAGTGAATTAAGACTTGTCAACTTGTCACGTTGTGTTATAGGCCCATGATTTTATATTATGACAATATTTATGTATAGAGCTTAAAATGAGGCTTATTGCTCAGAATGGTGTGTCTATGCTTAAAATATGGTTGAATTAAAAACAGAAACAAAAATGCTTTTAATCTTGCGATATATTAAAAGATGTAAGTCTGCTACATGGAGCAAACTTCCTTTTTGTCAACAGGATGAATTAATAACGAACGATGCTTACTTTCATGGATTGACTGATCAAACAAATCGAGTTAATGATTTCGATGGCTTGAAAGGATTGGATTACGCTTATAATTGCCATTTACAACATTTTTTCGAACAATGAAGAAAGCAAACAATGCTAATGAAATAACAAAATTAGATGAAAAACAGACTGAAGTTAAAATACAGAAAAGCAGGTAAGTGAAATAAGTTGGTAAATATATATTTACAGCCTTATTTATAAACGCATTATAATGAGTGCCAAGCTGCTGTTGAAAAGAGGCATTATAAGCTAAACACGTTTGGAGTTTACCTAAGGATATTTTAGTATCGAAATGTCACTTTTATTCACAAACAGTAAACAAATACCAAGATAGTAGGGTGGTTCTTATTTTTGAAATCTTTTCTTGTCCCAACTAAAAACTTATCAAGGCACATAATGCTGTATTTATATAAAACAAATGTTGGGTAATTTATTTTAAAAATGGGTAAGAAGGCCATGTCGATGAACTAAGGATCGAATCCCAGCCTCTCACATTAAAATGGAAATGTTTTTGTACTTCCTCTTACAGGGCACTGAATTTTGTACACTCTACAGTGTTTACTTAACGGATCCGTAACTAATGTCTGCAAACAATATGTTCTCAAGCCACATGTATCCAAAGTATTTTCGCTGGGAGTTTGAGCTGGCAACAAAGACGTTGAATAGCAAACATAATTATGGTGGCGGTGATTTTAATAAATATTGATGGGCTATCAGAAAGAAAAACATATAGATAACTAGACTGCAGTACTTTACTTTACTTTACTTTACTTTACTTTACTTTACTTTACTTTACTTTACTTTACTTTACTTTACTTTACTTTACTTTACTTTACTTTACTTTACTTTACTTTACTTTACTTTACCTTACTTTACTTTACTTTACTTTACTTTACTTTACTTTACTTTACTTTACTTTACTTTACTTTACTTTACTTTACTTTACTTTAATTTAATTTAATTTAATTTAATTTAATTTAAATTAGTTTATTTTATTTTATTTTATTTTGTTTTGTTTTGTTTTGTTTTTTTTTATTTGATTTTATTTTATTTAATTTTATTTAATTTTATTTTATTTTATTTTATTTTATTTTATTTTATTTTATTTTATTTTATTTTATTTTATTTTATTTTGTTTTATTTTATTTTATTTTATTTTGTTTTATTTTATTTTATTTTATTTTATTTTATTTGATTTTTATTTTTTGTTTGTTTTTATTTTATTTTGTTTTATTTTATTTTATTTTATTTTATTTTATTTTATTTTATTTTATTTTATTTTATTTTATTTTATTTTATTTTATTTTATTTTATTTTGTTTTATTTTATTTTATTTTATTTTATTTTGTTTAACTTTATTTTACTTTACTTTACTACGTGTCCCAACCATCTCAGCCGCTGTATTTTCAGCTTTTTGGTCAAGTCGACGTCGCTGTAAAGCCCGTAAAGCTCCTTGTTGAATTTTCTCCTCCATACTCCATTGATACAGACTGGACCGAAAATCACCCGAAGAATCTTCCTTTCAAAGCACACAAGCAGATTTTCTTCCGTTTTTGTCAGGGTTCATGCTTCTGCCCCATATATCAGGACCGGGATGATAAGGGTCTTATATAAGGTCTGCTTGGTTCTCTGAGAGAGGTATTTATTACTCAAATGCCTTCTTAGCCTGAAGAAACAGCGATTGGCAAGAGTAATTCTTCGTTTGATCTCTGGTAGGGGGTTAAAGGTCGCCTTTTTTAGTTTTTTAAACCAAGGGCTTAAGTAAAAAGTCTGTACTAAGAAATTAAAGTAAATTGCATTTCCTACAAAAAATGTTATATTTATATTTTCGCTTGGAGCAACACTAAGAAAGATGCGGGGTGGAGGAATGTCAAAAAATTTAGTGTTTATTGATCAATTTTACCCAGAAATAACAGAAAAAGTAAGTATAATTATTCCATTGGTGATTCGGAAGAGAGTTTATGGGGTTAAAACACGTGGCGAGGGTTAGAATTTCGCCAGGCCACTATGGCGTAATGTTGAGAAAGTCAAACTAAAAATAAAATATGCGCTTCCAAATGCTACAAGATCAATCCGCTGACACATTCTCTAAACAATTGTTAGAGATATTGGCGATGGAAAAGTTGCTGTCCATGAAAATATTGGCTGCATAAAATTTCCGACCGATTTCTGCACAATCGTTTATTCGCATTGACCACATAGTCCCCAATGGTACGCACACAATATATAAATCACATGCGAGCTTCGCAGAAAGAGCCATTTTGGCATTTGTTGATAACAACATTTCGAATGCAAATTCCAAATATTTTGCTGTCACGCATTCCAATAATTCCCACAGACAATCGAGTTCAAACGCATTCTATTCCCAAGGCCAAACGATGTCCCATTGTGGCTTAGATTTGGGAACACCATATTTTTCACTTTACATTAAAATTTTAAGAGATCAAAAGATGAATTCGTATGTCAGTCAAGTTAATGAAATACATTGAACTGAGAAAATTAGTGGTTGGTGTTTTTGTATTTTTATCGGTGGTCATCGTCGATAGCGCTCCATTTTTCTTTCTGTATATCCGTTTCAGAATCAACAAAGAATGGACCGTCATCATACTTGGGATCGGGAAAACCATATTTTCTCATGGCGCGGCGCAATGCCAAACACGTTCAAAACTTTGCTCGATATGCACGTCGAATCTTTCCTCAATGGCGAATAAGTTGTGTCCACTGTCGTTGTATTTGAGGTAACCGATATAGTGCTGTGACATAAACAAGAATCACGAACGTTTTCACGTTTGTCAAATGACAATGCGCACCGTCATTGCCGACAGCATAATCGTCAATTTTATCGATTGTTGAACATTAAAACACATTTTTTCGCTATTTTTTGTTTAACAACCAAAATGTTCACTAGCAACCAAATGTTCACTGGCAAGTTTTTCATTGTTACTAACAAGGGTCTGGCAAGGGTTACAATAGGCATTTGCTAGGCCCTCACCAGTTATGAACCTTTTTGCCTCGTCAGTTAAATTCTGCCTAAGCCCTGAAAAGTAAAAACATATATTCTTCATGGTTTTTATTTCAACAGGCACTTCTTGTTGTTGTATTGCTTCGAAGACTTCAGTGTACTCACCACGTTTCAGCTTGCCGATTAACTGGCAGTCATCCTGGTTGGTTCTGTCTACAACATAGTTCACATAGTCCCTATATTCCTGCCGTTTGTGTGCATTTACGTTTCGGTTTAAAATCGTGCAGCGTCCGTTAGTGTCATCATTTGTGATTCTGCGGTGGTTCGCTTTCTGTTACTTATATTGGGAGATTGGGAGGTATTCAAAACACGTTTTTTCTTGTTTAAGATAGTAAAAGTTCACTAATTTCTCTAATTAACCGCGAATCCATATTTTTATTTATATTTTATTTTATTATAAAACTCTGACCACTAAAAATTCTTGTGCGTGCAAAATTGAATATTTAAACTGAAGTTTATTTAATGTCATTTACTTAGGTGTGTGTGTGTGCAAGTATGTGTGAAAGGCTGAAGGTATGTTCAGTGAGGCTGTTCAGAACAGTTTAGAACAGAAAAGAACAAGTTCAATGAAAATTTTTTTGTTCTAAACTGTTCTAGGTTGCTGTTCTGTGCTGTGAGTTCGTTTGCACTTGCTTTTTAGGTAGAACAACTTAGAACAGATTTCTGATAAATGTCAAAATCAGTTGTGATTCTGTCTTATTCTGTTTTGTTTGCAGTTGCGATTTTACTATTTGACACACCGATTCACAGTCATTATTTGAATAAACGTTCTCAGCGAGGCACTAATAGGGGCCTGTCATGTTTTCCTCTCCCATATTTTCCTTACCGAAAACTTTTTAGGGCCTTACCTAAACTTACCAAAAAATTGCCATTTTTCCAGGAGGGCAGTGATATAAAAAAATTTGGTTATAAACAATTTTGTAGAATATATTATAAGCTATTTGTTTGTCTCAAATTATTTTTTGATAGGACAAATTTTTTCTAAGTTAAACCCGAAAAACCGAAAAAAAAAAAAGAACATTGTACACATTCCTGCCGCTAGAGCTCGCCTCGGATTCATGGGGACTTTTGTACACTTCATCACAGGCCTCTCTTAATAAGTGTGCCAAGTTTCAAAACTGTTGGAATTTTTTCCAGGTAAAAACCTTTATTGACTGGACTATTGAGGAAACTTATACTTCTGTAGTTGGCACAGGTCAGAGCATCTCTTTGGAAATAAGTTGGTGTATACTCCCTACCTTGTCATCTCCCTCTACTTTGAATAGCTCGGCTGGCAGGCCATCCGCACTAGCAGCTTTGTACGCTTTAAGCTTGGCTATCGCTAACCGCATTTTTTCCGTGGTAGGGAAATTACCTCGACGCACAACCCCCTATCCTGGAGGACCAGATTTCATATTATAACTGCAAGGGCGGGGAGCCGGATAAACCGCTCCTTATAGGCCTGAGCTACGAATATGTCGTAGTAGCCCTTATAAGGTGTTCACTAAGACTTCAACCTAACTGGAACTGTAGACGCCACCGTTGATTCCATCTGGGGAATTCTTCCGCTGTCGCGTGGATGAAGGAGAAGTGCCTTAGTGGGAACACTCCTCCCCCCTCTCTCATTTGCTGCCACCTAAAACCGTCCACAGGGATTGGAACTCCATCTTCAGTTATAGGTACTTGGCACCACATTTTCACTTCGGGGATGTTAAGAGTAGGAGTTGATAGACAGAGGTTATTGAGGACACTTGTCTACCATTTGCACATCTAGTTAAACTAGTTAGCTGCTTTTTTATAACTTCCAAGTCATAAGGTGAAATATATCAAAATAACATTCAGTCAATTGCTCAAGGGCAAGCATTTGTAAACTGCACAAGTAGCACAAAATTACTTAAGAAAGATTTAAGAATTGCGTTCTTCTTAAAAAAGGATTTAAGTACCTACATATTAAGTAGAGAAAAAGCGCAAGTGGGCGGTCCGATAGAAGGAGCTAAGAAGATAATTTGCTTCTTAAAATCCTAAATTGGAATAATATTCTTCTTAAATACTTCTTTACTCTTTCATTAAGAGGTATGTCGAGAAAAAAAAATTAAAGAAAAAATAATTTGTTCTATTTTTATTATTTATTTTTTTTACATTGGTTTTTTGGCCTTTTTTATTCGTATTTTTCTATTTTCAACTTTTGTTCCATTTCCATGTTTTTAATTACCTGTGCTTCCATCGGGATTCGAACTCGAGTTCTTTCGCATTCCGTTCCTATGCGCTACCTACTCCACCAAACTGATAAATGTCAATAGCTACTTAAAATGAACGTATAAGTTTTTCAGTTTGATATTTATTTCATATTCAATTTTGTGTTGATATTTCGCTGTAAAATAATATCTCAATATGGAGACTTATTTCATTTTTTTTGAGAGGTGGTTTCATAGGGGAGTAATTTTCGTAAGCCACATTTTCGCTTGAGTCGTTACCAAAAAGCCAAGAAAAATAATTTTTAAAAAAATGGATGTGGCAGTGGGTAGATTGCATCAAAGCCAATTTCAATTTCTAAGAAGAAACTCTGAAAATTTAATTAAAATCGTTAGAGCCGTTTCCGAGAAACTAAAAATTGATAAAAGTGGGCGTGGTAGAAGAAATTTATTCAATTAATTAATTTATTTTCAAGAAATTGGGGAAAATAAATTAATAATAAAAGCGGGCATGGCAGTGGGTGGATTTTAATACCAAATATCAAAAAAAATTCTCATTAATAAGAAAAAACTAAAAATATCATTAAAATCGTAAGAGCAGAACACAGAGTTTTAGAGAAAACTAAATTTAAGAAATTAGTGCGTGGCAGTGGGCGTATTTCACTAAAAACATTTTTTTTTTATTTTTCCTTGCTCAACAGAAATCACATAATTTAAATCAAATCGATTGAGCTGTTTCCGAGAAATTGAGAAAAAAACAATAAATACTAAAAGAGAACGTGGGAGTAGGCGGATTTTACTACATTGTTTATTATTATTATTTATTAAAATTAAAATTACAGGTAATTAGTTGAACAAAAATAGAGGGCATGGAAAAATTACGGATTCCAGCATCAACTTAATGAAAAGGGGCGATTTATTTATTTATGTATGTATTCGTCAATGGATTTACAATGTATTGATTTCAAAAAAAAATTTAGTTTAATTTTATAGAATATAGTGTAGCTATAGCTTAGGAGTGAATTAGATTTTCAACAATGTTTTTAAAATGTTCTCTACTCATTGATAAATCGATTTCTCTAAAACAGAATTATGCGAAATCGTAGAACGATTTACTGGGTTGTTTAGGCCAAAATTTGTTCGATGAGTGGGAACGTAGAAAAAATCGTTTTTACTTCTCAAATTTCTTTCTGGAAGTGCAAGTAGTTCTTCAGAATATTATTTAAAATATCTTTTATAAAATATTTTTTATACGAGTTTGTCTGCGAAAATGCTATGAAATAAGTGAAAAGCCATTTTTGTTGAAAATTACATGAGCTACAAGATTTCTCTTAACACAAGATATTTGCCAAAAACTCCCATTACTATTGGCTTTTTTTTGTAGAGATTTTTGAACTTTTTCAGTTGCTGTAACTTTTTAACGGTTAATATATGTTACGGTTAATATATGTTAATTCAAATTATTGTCGTTTTGTAAATTTTGAAAACAATACAGCTTTAAAAATAAACTTAGGGGATGAAAATTTTTATATTTTCCCTATTTATCTAAACTGTAATAATTGGGAGCAAGATTTTTGCAATTTGAATCGCCTACTCAATTCCTTGAACACTAATAATGTAATAATCAACAGATAGAAAGTGATACGATTTCTTATGGAGAGCAATTCAAATTAGTTAGAAATTCAAAGGATAGAGTAATGAACGGAAATGGTAAGAAACTCCTAGAACTTTTTCAAAATTTTAATATTTTCGTGCTTAATGGGTCAACTAGTGGAGATATTTTAGGCGAATTAACTTTTGTTGGGGGCCCAGGTGCATCAGTTGCCGACTATTGTGGCATTAGTGGTAAATGGTTTGAGAAAGTATATAGTTTTATGTTGGTACATTGACCTTCTCGGATCATATGCCAATCTCAGTGGCTCTTGCCATCGGCGGTCTTATACCCGAAAAAGACGTTTCTCTCTTCCCTAAACTTTTTTGGAATGAACGGGAAGAAGAAAGTTATAAGACTAGACTTAGTCAGTTTAACGTACAAACCGATTTAAGTCAAGTGAATACGAGCCACCAAATTGATTCTTTTATTGAGGCTATAAAAAACTCGATCTCCTTTTCAGAAAGGAGATATGTAGCTAAATGTAAACAAAAGTGGTTTGACATATGTCGAATATGCTTTCCGAAAAAAATCCCCATTTTTCGATCGTAACAGTTTAAGGAGTCTAAAGGATTTAGCTCTAGCCTTTTGCCAGTCTCTGTCAAAACCACTTTTTTTTACATTTAGCTAACGCAGAATACAAAAGACTTTGCAAAGTTAAGCGGAATCAATATTTTTTACAAATAGGAAAGAACTTAAATAATGTCATGGATTCATCTGAATTTTGGAAAGTAGTTAAAGAACTTAATTAGAAAAAATTTAAAATTGGCAACAATCTAGATGTTCATATTTTAGCCATCTATTTTAAAAATCTCCTTAATCCATTAGAAAATGAAAACCCATCAATTCAATTCGCTGACAATTTCACGATTGTTAGTTCTTTGGATCGGAATATAACATTGGAAGAAATACAGATTAAATTAAAAATTTTAAAATTAAAAACAAATTTAAGTTTTTTTGTTTTAATTTATCAGTTAAATACAGATTGTCTTAGACAAGGCCAAAAACAACAAAGCCCTTGGATGTGATAGAGTTTCTTATGAATTTTTCAAAAACGCCACGCAAGAATTTTTGGAAAATTTAGCAATAACCTACTCACATATACTGCGCACAGATGAAGTACCTGAAGCTTTTCGAAAGTCACTTGTTTTTCCAATACACAAAAAAAGGAGATGTAAACAACGTAGAAAATTATAGGGGCATATCATTTTTAAACGTAATTGCCAAAATATTTACAGGCATTATATTAAAAAGGCTTGAATTTTGGGTTGGTAAAAATAAACTATTAAACGAATTTCAAGCTGGCTTCAGAGCGGGTTATTCAACAATAGATCACATTTTTACCAATGCAGAATATTGTTGACTATTATATTGAAAGTGGCAAAAAGTTATATGTTATATTTATTGATTTTAAAGCTGCGTTTGATAGTATTGATCGAAGGGCATTGTTCTACAAGCTAAATCTAATGGGCTTATCCTCAAAGCTTTTAAATGTACTAAAGAAGCTCTATGAAAAAACTATGTCAGCGGTTTGGGATGGTGAACAAATGTCGGAGTGGTTTGAAACTAGAAGTGGGGTGCGTCAAGGTTGTCTTTTATCCCCTTTGTTGTTCGCTCTTTTTATCAACGACATAGTTGATTCCCTTCCAAATGGTATTGCAATTGCAGGAGTTTTTATTAAATGTCTTTTATATGCTGATGATGTAATTTTGTTTGCAGAATCCCCAGAAAGTCTTCAGCTCATTATAAATAGACTAAATAATTATTGCAAATTGTGGAATCTTGTAATCAATATATCAAAATCAAAGATTATTACTTTTAGAACAGGCCGAGGTAAACACAGTAGAAATGAAAGGTGGTTTCTAAATGGGAAAAACATTGAAATTGTGAATGAATTTAATAACTTAGGTATGATTTTCACACCTCAACTTAGTTTAAAAAAACACTTTCAAAACAAATTAAAGAAATCACTATCTGCTATAAACGCTACTTGGCAAAACTTGTTTAGGAACAAAAATGTTGGTCATAGTGTTAAATTTAGAGTGTTTGATGCTGTTATGAGATCTATAATGACTTATGGGTTTCAGGTTTGGGGATATCAACAGTATGATGAAGTTGAAAAACTACAACGGTTCTTTTTAAAGAAAACTTTCAGATTACCGCAATTAACTCCGAATTATATGCTTCAACTTGAAACAGGCCTTTTTGCTATCTTTATTTTCACTTTGAAAATGCACTTTGATTATATCAGAAAAATATTTTCTTATGATGATATTCGGTTACCAAAAATATTGGCGAAGCATAGTATACAAAAAAATATTAGCTGGTTTAAGAAATATGAGGATTTAACCATTTTGAGCGGTGTTTCAATCAATTCTTGGGAGATGCAGAATGTATGCATGGCAGACAAGTTCAGATGTAAAAATAAAAATTTGATGGCACAACAGCTCATGAAGAACTAGGGCCTAGTGACTTACAACTCTCAACCATTCCTGTGTGCGTGTCTGCAGGAATGGAGGGGACCTACAGTTTATTGCCGAATCCGAACGGCTAACGAGCGGCACTTTTCTGTGACAGGAGATACTCTTGGAGGATTTGTCAATTCCTCGCAAGAGGCAGTAGCCGTTTTTCTTTTAAATTAATAGATGGCGAGGCTTGGGATCGAACCTTAGACCTCTGGCTACTACGACAAGTTCAGATGTATTCTTGAAAAATTGGATACCAGGATTAGATCAGATTTGACGGAAGAAGCTAGGGGCTCTTCACGTAGGTCTTTGTATCCAAAGCTAGGGTACAATCTGAACGATCTGAACTATTTTACCGACAAAATGAGTGTATATGAAATTTCTATGATTTTTCGAATTAGGGGAGAACTCCTTGACTTAAATTACAGGCCATATTTTAACAACCGATAAACATTTTGCTCTTTATGTAATCTACAAGAACAAGAAAACTCGTATCACTTCTTATCAATATGTCCCATTTTGAAAGAAATAAGATTTGTGTACTTTGGAAAGACAATTTTAAGCGAATCAGAATCCATACATATTTTAAATGGACAAAATTGAAAAAATCTAGCTGAATATTGCATTGAAGCCTTAAATTATAGAAAAGATTTTGTTGAATAGTTAAGGAATGAATCCAAAAATCACAACGTTTTTTGCTTGTCTTCAAAAAAAAAAAAAAAAAAAAAAAATGTACAGTATAGCAATAGTAGTAAAATACATTGAAATGTTAATTTAAACTATTAAAATGCGTAAATCGTGTATTTTAGCATGTATTATATATTTCCACAACATTTCAGTATATGAAACCGCTAAATGGCTACAATAGGACCGACTTTCTCGCATAGCGTTTTCGCTACAATTTGAGCATGAGCATTGATTTCGGTTTTTGAGATGTAAATAACTTTTGAAGACGTTACCAATTTGGCATCAAGAACTCAAAATCTTCGGCACTTTGAATAGCAACACTTTGCTTTGAGATATAGTTTTTTGCCTCTCAAGGCGTTTTATATTGCCCACAGTACCATCTTTTACTCCTTTTTTATGAATTTTCTACGCAATTTTCGAACACGTATCCTCAGTCTTTCTTCTGTTTTCTCTTCCCATTTTTTTATTTTCAACTTTTGACGCTACCTTATTACCAAACTTTGTCTCCTTTTCCGTATTAGTAATTTAAATCTTTCATTTTCTTTTTTTAATACCCAGGGTCTTGCATTTTTTTTTGCGATATATTTTTCATTTTTTCCGCACTTGTACTCGGTTTAAACGATTTTAAAACAGAACTATACATAATCAACAGCTTTCTGTTTTTTCAGAGGTCTTCAAGAAAAGCGTCACGTGCCCGACAAACCGTTAAGCCTTGTATTTTACCTGTTATTAATTCATTCAATTAATTTAATGAATATACATATTTAATAGTTGACTGCGTATGCTGTTTACACAGCATAGTCTTAATTAACAACTAAAATCAATTTAGTAATAAACATATTAAAACAGTTGAACTGTCACGTGCCCGTCATTATGATATGTGGATTTATGAAACAGTAAATTTAGATCTTCGTTTGACCTACCCTCATCTTGGTACCAGATAAGAAGTATACAGCAGAGTTGTAAAAACTGCAGTCTTTTCGGTACTGCAGTTATTTGACTAAAACGACTAAGTCTTTTAACTTACAAAAATACTTTAACTAAAATCGACTGCTTGTTTCGCAGTTAAAGTACTTATTTACAGTATTAACTCACATTCAATAGGTAAGTTAATTTACTGCGACTTTATTTTTTTTTTTCAATTATTTATTTCATTCTATTATCTAAGTATAATTTTAATAATGTTAACATAAATAAATTATTTAGAAAAAAATAATAGGTACTATTCTGTAGTTGAAAACTAGAGGCGAATGAACCATATCAGGAAATTTAATGCAATTATAAACCAAAAATGAATATTTGGGGTACTATGTTACATGCAAATATCAAAAAGTTGAAAAAAAAATAATTATTAAATGAAGTTAAAGAAAAATAGCTAAAAAGTTATATTTATTATATATTTAAAAACAGATTTTTGACCATCGAACTTTTTATTCCAAAGAGCCATTTTTTTACTGATTTTAAAAACAAATTAGGAAAATTAAGTTTTCTTGTTTCAAAAGGCAATTGATTAAAAAGTTTAGGTGCTGTTGCCGTGTAAAAAATTGAGAATTGTGTTCTATTACTCATTGGAATATTTACTAAAAATAGATTATTGATTCTTAAGCTATGTGTATTCGAGCTTCTGAGTACCTGACTGTATCCACTTCTCATGTAATAAACTTTAAGAACTTTATATACATATAGGTGTTTCAATGGCAAGATACCACGATCTTTAAATAAAGGCCAACTACTTGTTAACCTCGATTTTTTACACACGATTCGGACAATATGTTTCTGCGAAGTAATTATGGGATCAAGCGTGTTTTGATATGCACCTTCCCAACTGGTTATTCCATACTGCAGCTTAGAATGAGCTAGACCAAAGTATATTTTTGTTAAAAGATTTGTTGCACAAGTTCGTTTTAGTAAAAATATTTTTCGTGTTACGGATATCAATTTTTTTAAATCCCCAGTATGTTGTTTCCAGTTTAAATTTTTGTCAATTGTTACTCATAAATATTTAAAACTATTAACGAATTCGATTTCAAAACAATCATTGGAACAAGGTGTCAAAGGGTCGAAGTTGGTTTTTCCACAAGTATGTGAAGCTAGGCTAAGTTTCTTACATGTTCCTGAATGGTAACATTACAGCCTAATATTGGAACTGTTTGTTTTAAATTGCAAACCATTATTTTTGTTTTTTCACTTAAAATGAGCTCATGTCTCGAAAACCATTGTCTTAGAACATTTAAATCTTTTTGTAGCATAGTGATAAATTCAAATAACGAATTGCTAACATATGTCAAGGCCATATCATCAGCGAACGCTGTTATTTTGCTAATTGATGATTGTTTGAAGACAGAGTTTATATAAATCAAAAACAATATTGGACCTAACACAGATCCTTGAGGAACACCGGTAGTAAGCTCCTGAACATTGCTAAACCTTCCATCGATTTTTATTCTTTGATGTCTTGCCGATAAATACGAAGCAAACCAATCGAAAACTTGTCCTCTAAATCCAGCTTTATAAAGTTTTCCTAAAAGGATCTTGTGATTGACCAAATCAAATGCTTAAGTCAAATCAATAAATAACGCTAGAACACTTTTATTGTTATTAAAACCTTCACTTAGCTCACTGCAAAACTTTAATATTGCATCTTTAGTACCTCTGCCTTCACGAAATCCAAATTGGTTGTTGCTGAAAAACTCATTTTTATCTAAAAATGCCATCATACGATCTTCATAAGGTTTTCAAAAAGTTTAGAGAACGTTGGCAATATGGATATTGGCCGATAATGACTCATAACACTGCGACTACCTTTTTTAAACAACGGAATGACTTCAGCTTCTTTCAAAGACGATGGAAAAATCCCAGAGGTTATACTCGTATTGAATATGAAGCTAAGCACGTCAACAATATAGAATGCAATTGTCTTAAGTAGGCAATTTGTTATATCATCAGATGTACTGGAGCATTTGTTGTCGACATTATTTTTTTATATATTTCGTGAGATGTAAACGGAATGAATACAAAACTATTGCTTTGGAATTGATCTTCTACCAAATCTGGATACATATTGCAATTACAATCATTATTAAATGTTGGACATGGTTTTTTACTTTGATGCGACAGAGGTAAAGTAACTATTAAAATTTTTTGCGATATCAACTGGATTAGATATAACTTCATTATTAATTTCTATTTTTTGAATGGAATCATTGTCTTTTTGTTTGTTAAAGATAGAATGAACTACTCTCCATTCTTCTTTAATATTCCCTCTACAAGATTCTAGTCTACTGGAGTAAAAATTAGAATATATTTTTTCAGATTCTGATTTTGTGGATGCCGTTTACATTTTTTTCAAATTGAATTTTTCTTTTTAATTAAAGCAACCTAGTTCTTGCTAATCCATGGCCTAAAACGTTTAAGATTCTTTGTATTGTTATGGTAAGTGCGAGAAGAGGTTGATGAACATATATGTGATTTAAGAATGCTTATAAATGAATCATACGCATGCGAAGGATTATTTTCATTATAACCCTGATACCAAAATTCAAACTTTAATGCCTCCAGAAGAGTTGGAAAATTGATTGTTTGTTTTGTTTGAAATGGGATATTCTTTTTAACATTATCCTGAATTAATCTTTCTAATTTTAAGATTATCATGCAATGGTCTGTGATCTTGAAATCGATTACTTCACCCAATAACCCATCAAACCAAAAAGGTTTTAATCTTAAAATTATGTGATCGGTACAAGTTTGTGACTATTTGTGATTCGCGTAGGTTCATTTATAATTGACTTTAACCCATAAGAAGACATAAGCATCAAGTAATTGTCCGAATCTGTATTTTCTTCAAGAATGTCAATGTTAAAATCTCCTAATAAAACGAGATTGGTTGTTTTTATATTCTTTAAAAAGTTTTCTAGTTGTTCAAAAAAGATACTCAAGCTTGTTACATGTAAGCGATACACACATACAAAACAAAATTTTTCGTTTTGAAAGACACAATTTACTTTAATTATATCGGCACTGGACAGATTATAAAAAACAACTTCGCATTCATATGCCTCCTTAATAAACACTGCAACACCACCTGCACTATACGAATTGTTACAATTGCCATATAATACATAACCAGGTATATCGTAGTCTGAAAGTTCGTAGTCGTACAACCAAATTTCTGTTAAAAAAAATAAAATCAGTTTCAAAATTTAAAGCTTCAAAATGAACAAGAAAAGAATCAAAATTTTTTCTCATACTACGAATGTTTTGATGTATGATTAAGGGTGACATATATTCAATAGTATTTAAATAATTTTTTGCACTATAAGAAAGTTCAGAATTCATAATTATATGACAATTAAATATTTAAATTTATAAATTAATTAAGTCATCAGAGCAATTTACTCTGACAACACTGTCACCTTCTTTCTTGCGCAAAAAATTACATTATTTCTCATCCATATGAATTTAAATTTTTTTGTCACCTTCACCTTCTTAGCTGCATTAAAGAGTTCACGAGTATGAGACGTCATGCTGTTATTTATGTAAATGTTTGTGCCGTCATGATCATCGCCGAAGATTTTTGTTGTTATTTCTGCTCTTTTCTTGTGTTTTGTCTTCATTATTTCATCCTTAGTTTGGCGACGAGTTAGTTATAAAAAAAGTTATGATAAATTTTTTTACAATCACTGCAATTTACTTTGCTTTCACCTCTGACAACTTTTTCGTTACATGATATGCAACTCATAATGACTGATTAATTTATTATAGCTAAGTTAATACAGAAATATATCTTTATTATAGTTTATAATTTTTAACACTTTTGTCGATAATGCTTGATACGTGCGTACCCCACAACACTCACAAGCTGTATAGTATAGAATTTATTTTCTAAACGAAAAATGATAGAGAGATGGTTGTTTTTGTAATTGATTTTCAATATACAAAATTCATGGATATATACAACAACTGTGAAAAATCTACAACTCGAGATATGGTTGTTTGAAATCAAAAATGTGAAAAGTAGACGTTGGGGAAAAAAGTTACCATAAATCAGGGTTATGTTTTCTGGAATAAATTTTATATTTTTAAAAAGCAGATTAGAAATTAACTGACCCTTATTTGCCAAATTTTCTATCTTACGTAAATTTTTGGCTAAATGAATTTTTGAATAATCCAAAATTTTTCCATGCATTTTGATTTTCTTCAATTATCCGCGCATAGGTATTTTCATTAAAAATAGTATCAGTGCAAGGACACATCAATACCGAGTACGATGGTCGGTTTTATACTATATTGTTTCCAAAAACGTTGCCCAGAACTCAAAATTTTTGCAATTTTAAATGTCAATATTTTGAAATTTCTCAACTTTTTAGAGAAAAACTTTGAGAGTCTCAAAGAACAAATTAGGGAGGTAATTTAATTTTGGAAGGCAAAAATAACTAAATGTTTAATTTTGTTGGTTAATAGGTACAAGCGCTATGATATCGAATAATTTGGAAGATTTTTTCTCAGCTTGCTTTGGTACCTCCCATTATAGAACCATTGTTTTTTATTTTCGTTTTTCTCGAAAAGCATAGGGTATCTGATTTTGATAATTCTTTATGAAAAATTCAAATAGGTAGTATTGTTATACCTATACAAAAATTTCCAATTTTTTTTTTTTGGATTGAAAAAAAATCTAAATATTTCGAAAACGACTCGGTTGATTTTTACGAAACTTGGCACCGAGCGGTTTTTAAACATTATCTAAAATATTTTTAACAAACATTTTTTAGGTAGTTGAAATTAACTGCCTTCCATATAAATGTTAAAAAGCCGTTGCAGAAAATCATTAACAATACTTCTCCCGTATGAAGTTTTTTATTTCGTGTTCAGCCATCCTACCCAGTATCCTTGATTTAAAATAATTTTGTTACCTACCAAAATTTAAGTACGCACATAATGTTGTTATATTTCCTGCTACTTTCACTTTAAATATCAGATGAGTAAAGCTGAGTAGAGTTAGGTGTACGGTATACCTATAAGCTATATAAACAATACAGATTATAATGAATATTGCAACCAAAAATATGCCATGCCATACATTATCGAAGAAATATGCGCTTGAAAAACAGTATTTTTCATTTAACGTATTTCTAACAGTCTTTTTTTTTTTTAAGTGTTGCTAGAAAAAATACTAAAAATAGTAAATATCAATGTAGGTAGTGTTTTGATATTAAGTTAGCATTTAGGAAATGGAATCATAACGAAATTAATTTTCATCGACATACATGAATAATTCTATACAAATTCTAAATTTCAGACTAAACACAACCACTTTCGTTTCCATAGAAATATATAAAAATAATGCAAACAAAACAAATTCAACATACGTTTCCATAGTAATTAGGAAAAAATTCCCATTCGAATTCATAACCCTGTTATGACTAAGGAAGTTTTTTTTTTTATTAAATACATCAACCTACCATGCGATAGCAGCCCTATATGGAAACCTTAGTGGCCGATTTTCCCGGCGTCTACTTCTATTTATATTTATTCAATGGTTTGACAGCAAAAGGGAAAACAGAAGAAGATATCAGTGCAAAAAATATTGATGGAAAGATGCAAAAACGCAGTTTATCTTTGAACAATTATGAGGCTAATTTAATATTTTGCCATAGGACTGTTTGCATTATAAAGTTCTGGTCAATTTAGCCTATGAGTCAAGAGTTTTTGGAGATGTAACTACTTGTACAAGTAAGGTCAGAGATAGTACTTTATATGAGTCACATTTGCTATTGGTTCCATGAGTCACATTTGCTATTGGTTCCGACATTTGCCCCTATAGACCTCAAATTAAAAACATTTGTATTTTAATATTCAAATTAACAAATTTTTTTGTTTGAAAATTCATTTTTCGAACAAAAGCTTAACTTAAAAAAAAAAAACAAATTGGTCTTTTTCAAGACTAAGCGAACATATGTACATATATTTTATTCTTATTTGTTTTCATTTGTACGTATTTTCAATTAAACTATATGTATATATAGTTTTAATAATAACTTTTTTCTAAAAATATGTAGGTCTGAAGAAGGGTGTAAACACACCCGAAACGTCACAGAAAGAATTAAATAAAAGACAAACACTGATCTAAAGCCCACTAGAGGTACACATATACTTATAACTTAAAAAGATCACGAAAACAGTAAATAATTCATGTCTTTTTTATATTAAAATATTCTATCATTACAAAAATTTACAGATTTCACTCATAGAGTAACCATTGGGACATTGAAAATGACTTTATTTTGCTAAATAAACAAAAAACATGACTAATCTTTACAATCTTTACAAATTAATTAAATCGTAATAAGCTGTTTCAGACACCATTATAGGTTCTGAAGTTTCTAGTATTTAATGTCACTTTCCATTTGGAAAAAAATAAATCTTGTTAATTTTCTTTAACTAACCCCATCATACTTTTATATTCAACCAAAAAAATCTTTTTTTTTTTAATCTGATATCAAAACTCACATACCTATTAAGGCAAACAAAAATGTGCCCTAAAAACAGTTTTAAGCGCTTATAATTATGCCCTTAAAAATCAATTACATATATATGCCCTTAACAAGTAATTATATACTCAAAAAAAAATTATTAGGGCCCTAAAAATATGCTTAATATTGCTTATAAAAATATATTCTATGTAGGTATGTACATATACCTATGTAATGTATTTTTAAAAACTGCACTAAAAAGAACGACATAAATCTAAACGTCTATAAAGCTAGCATTTACAATACACATTAGCATAATCAATTGAAACCATAACTAGAATTTTGTGCTCTTTGTGTGCTATTTTTGTGTGAAATTCTCGATTTTTGTGCTAGCATAGTTTTTGTTTTATGTAAATCTACTGTATGTTACATTAATATTAAGCTAGCAAAACTTATAAACCGCTTAGCATCTGTAGGTATGTGTACGTACAAACTTCAAAACTTAATTTCGGATAAAATTTATTCGAAATTTTAATTCAATTCACACACGATCTTAAAATATTTAGAACTCCAACCCAAATTTCCTTAATGCCAATTTTTTTTGCCATAACCTGAAGTTATGTTTTAATTTTTTGGTAATGCCTACCCCATAGACCTTTATTATTTTTTGAATAAATATTAGAAGACACTGTACAAGTTATGATTTTAATGAAAAATATATAAAAATACGACAAAATATGCACGTTAAACGTAAATATACAAAAAATATGCATTTTCGACGAAACATGGCGCTTAAAAGACAATGGGCCTTACCAATAATCAAATTCAGTTATGACTTAAATATTGCAGTGAAATTAACCTTAACGTTATGGATCCTAAATTATTAACCATACATTATATTCTCAATTTTTTGAAGTCAGTTGAATATATGGTTCATTATTTATAGTCCATGTAAATATTTAGGTAATACCATGCACGGTTTATTATTTAGAGCCCATTCAATTATGATCCATTTTACTGAAATATTTAAGTCGTAACTAAATTTGATTTTTGGTAGGGCCCAGTATTTCTTATAAAACTGATTTCTAATCTAATCTCGTCTTAATAGTTTTGCTAGAAAAAAAACATGCTCTGGCATATTTTTTGTTGTCCTACATAGGTATATCGATTTCAAGCAAGCTCTACTCCTGCTTGCACACTAAACTCTATCAAGGCTGTTTCACAATGCGACAAGACGTCAGCGTGACTCGATCACTTCGCAGTTTCTCTCTCTTACAAAAGAATTTTAAACAGTGAAATAATACATAATCAAGCATTTCTCGTCGTCTCGTCACGTCATAAAGTTCGAAAAATTGAAAAAAAAGACGCAACGTGACGAAGAGAAATACTTTATTATGTATTATTTCGCTGTTTGAAATTCGTTTTAAAGAGAGAACAACTGTGAAGAGATCTCGTCACGCTGACGTCTCGCTTTGTCGTCGCATTGTGAAACAGCCTTCACTTCACTGGCCTTTCTTATAAGACCGCATTGTATACTGTATGGAATAAAATGAATACCTATCATTTTCATTTTCACAATATCACAACCTCCATAACTATGTAGATGCATACACACATATATGTATGTACAACATACAAAAATCTGGCAGAATACCTATTCACTTGTTGGTTGCCTTGTCTGTTCATTTGTCTTTTTCTAAATACTTGTACTTGTTTTTTTTTTTTCTCTTTTTGAATATTTTTTCATGACCATTCTCCACTGAAGCTTGCCTGCTGACGACGAACAACACTTTTCTTCGTTTTTTCCCCGTATACCTACGCCTAGTGTATTTCATCGCTTGTGTTCGTTTGATTTTATCATTCTAGTAATGTTTTAGTAACACCAACCAAAAATTTGATAGTTGTCCCCCTATACGCTAGAGTTCATTTTTCATATTCTAAAGTCATGTGTTCATTTCAATCATTTCGGTCATTTCTTTAGTAACACCAACCAAAAATTTCGTTGTGATGCCCCTATACGCTGGAGTTCATTTATGATTTATTGAATTTATTTAATTTATTTCATTTAATCATTTTGGTAACACCACAACTCTGTCAAAACGATCCTATAAACATTTTCAATGTTAAAACAAAAAAACAACAAACTCTACCATTTTTCGTAAATAAAATAGATTCTAGACTTTTTCTTTGTTTAACCTAATTTTTCAAAAAACACATATTTTAAATTTTTAAATGAAATTTCTTTTTATATGGTATTTTATTTGTGTCTCAATGCCCATTTGCTTAAACGAAAATTAATTATTTATGTTCAACTTTTTATGTTCCACTTTTTCCTCAGCGTAATCTGTCACATAAGCTTTTAAATTGAACATAAATATTTATAATATACTATCAGCGCTGGGTCAGATAATTGTAAAAACACGATAAATTACCTTTGACTCACCCTATGCATTGACCACCTTACGCTAGACAACCCTTGCGAAAAATGTTTGTTTAGATACTGCCTATAAAACTGTATACTTCTTATTTGGTGCCTCGATGAGGGTAGGTCGTTCTATGGCGGGATCTAAGACTATTAGAGATGCTAAGACTAAATGGATCAACATGGAATTAGAACATCACTCAGAGACGGATTAAGCCTAAGGCCGCGCATTGGGGCCCCGCGGGTCTTGAAATAATTTTTTTATGTTCATACATATTTTGACTTCTAAATCAAATAAGTAATTATTTTTTAAAAACTTAGTACTCGAAACCCTTATAGAACTAGTTTTTTTTAGTGAAACTAGCTTTGAAGATAGTCAACAACATGGCCGTAACTTTTCTGTTGGCGTTCACCTAAGCGACTTTAAAAGAAAAAATCTTTTCCGATTTAGATTTCTTGTGCTAAATGAACAAGATATTTTTAAAATAATCAAATGAAAATGTCAAAAGATCTCCAGCAATTGGTTTCCTAATGAAAAAAGAGCTTATGACATCGAGCAAACGATTATAGCACCGCCTGAATAGTAAAAATTATATTTGTTTCAAACATTTTAGTCAGTGTCTGGTACCTACAGTTGCTTTTAGTCTGTATTGTTGACGGGAGACAATTCCTTTCTATTTTTATTAAGAAAAAACTTGTTTTGAATACCTCCAAATCTCCCAATAAGCTACATTCTCCCTGAAAAGTCTCCATAGTTTTATTTAAAGAGGCACTTGTTGTTTATATACATATGTATGTTGATAGCTTCGAAGACTTAAGTGTACGTACCACATTCAAGCTTGACGATAAACTGATGGTCGGGTCGTCCTGGTTGGTCCTGTCTACTACATAGCACTCAGTCTCAATATTCATGCCGTTTGTTTGCATTTACGTCACGTTCGTCAGTTTAAACGCGTTCGTTTTCTTCCCTAAACAGTCAGAGTTGGTCCAATTTTGTTTTTCTTTTATATGACAGAACTACAAGACGTTGACGGACAGACAAGCAACCACCAACCAAATTGACCACTTCGCGATTAGCCGACGTTTTAGAAGCAGTCTCTTGGTTGTACGAAACAGAAGACGTGCCGACATGGGGCTTGCCCGTGATCACCGTAAGATTTCGTACAGCTGCAGTTCGGAGATCCAATGGAACCACCCGTATGGCTAAGTTTAACATCGATAGACTAAAGGATCCCTTAACACGCCAACAATTTAGGGACCACCTTTCTCACGAAATGAGAACAATCAGCAGCACAAAACCCGACACCATCGATAACCACTGGAGTGCTGTGAAAAATGCTTTCATTACAAGTGCTGAAAGAGTAGTCGGTCGAGCGCAAGGAAGCTTTCTGAAGAAACTTGGGTAAGGATCAACGAACGAAAAAAAAAATGAAAGCTCGCTTAACAGCTGTACACGGAGAGCAAAGAAATGAGCTGGAATCTTCGTATCGCACGAAAAAGAGAGAGGTTCACCGCAGTGTGCGACGTGACAAGCGTAACATCAACACTTTGGCACAACAAGCAAAAGATGCTCCCGCAGAGCTTTTACAAGCAGCGCCAACGACATCGAGCGAACTCCTGCAACCACTCATACAGGTGGCCTGGGTCTCCGAAGGTTTCCCCGACGAGTGGGAAAAGGGAATGATCGTCAGGCTCCCGAAAAAAAGGAGACCTAACAAACTGGAGGGGGATTTACGTTTTGCCTACTGTTGCCAAAATAGTAGCAAAGATTGTCCTGCAACGGATAAAAGAACACCTAGAAGCGACACTCGATGCGGAACAAGCAGGATTCCGCGCTGGATCCTCTTGTATTGATCATATCAACACCTTGAGGATCATAACTGAGCAGTGCGTTGAATATCGGTCACCACTCCACCGGCTGTTCATCGATTTTGAGAAGGCTTTCGACAGCGTCAACAGAGAATTTATCTGGCATGCTTTACGCAGGTGGGGTATCCCGGATAAATTAATTGCTATTATTAAGGCAATTTATGAAGGTTCCAAATGTCACGTTCTGCACGAAGGTAGGTTGTCAGAAGAGTTTGAAGTTCAAAGCGAAGTCAGACAGAGCTGCAAACTGTCGCCAATATTGTTTTTGTTGGTAATAAGCGAAACGGAGCAATTCGATGGACTCTGTCATCCTACCTGAAACATCTTGAGTATGCGGACGATGATGTCTCTCATAGGATCATGGATCTCCATGAAATGACAACGAGGGTAGAGAGAGAAGCAGAAATCGTGGGGCTAAATATCAATATCGGCAAAACAAAAATGATGAGCCTCGGAAATATAAATATCTCCCAGCAGCCGGTAGAGAAAGTACAGAACTTTCAATACCTTGGAAGTATCATCTCTTCAGAAGGCGGTAACGAACAAGACATCAGCAGCCGTATCGGGAAAGCAAATGCTGCTTTCGGTATGTTAAACAATATATGGAGGAATAACTCTCAGTTTGTCCCCTTTCACACAAGGCAACTGAGTTGCCGGCAACAATTAGTTCATAGGCGAGAAGGGCAGGAAGAAAGAGGGGTAAACGAAATCTCCCCGGTCAACAAATTCAGGAAACTTTTTTGACGTTTCTCTTCACACTACGTTTGTGTGCGTTCAACCAAGGTAGTTTAAAAGGAAAATACAGCAAGTCTCCTCCAACTTTGTATCTGCGTGTGAAAGGTACAGGCGATTGTTAAGGAGATTTAAAGAAAACGTCAAAAAAATCACCAGCAACTAGTATCTTCGTGTGAAAGGGGACTTTGAGGACCAAGCTACGACTGTTCCGCCCCAATGTAGAATCCGTACTGCTTTATGCAGTACCTGGAAGGTTACAGCAGCTGTCACTAACAAGCTGCAAACGTTTGTTAATAGATGTCTACGAAACATACTTAGGATTTTCTGGCCCAATCGTATTTCCAACGAAGAGCTCCTCAGAAGAACCGGCCAGGAACCTATCGACTCTATTATACGGCGTCGAAAGTGGCAGTGGATTGGACATACGCTTCGAAAAGGCAACGACTGTATTGCAACGCAAGCAATGCAGTGGAATCCGCTCACACAAGAAGGGCGAAGAGCTGGGTGGCCAAGAAGCACATGACGTAGAACAGTTGAGGAGGAATCAGCGCAACTAGGCAAGAGTTGGAGGGAGCTGAAACACATTTCTGGAAACCGCACGCGATGGCGCGTAGGCTTAGTCGAAGCCCTATGCCCCTCTAGGGGTCCCCCACGGACTTAACAGGTCTGAGGACCTAAGTAAGTAAGTATTAAAAAATTATGGTGCATGCGAAATAAATATTCAAACTGAAACTGACGTTTAGTTAAATGTTTACTGTGGTGTGTGAAGCACCGATTCAATTTAATTCTTTGAAATTTGCACAGTTAATTAACAACCACACATACATTTTTATTACGATACAATAAGATCCCGCTTTTAATAATTTTCATAAAATGACTTCACTATATTTACAAAGTTAGTTACTATCAAGAGCCTCACCAGTATTTTATAAAATAAATATTCTCAGCGAGGCCCTAATAGGGGCCTGTCATGTTTTCCTCTTCTAGAATTTCCTTACCGAAATCTTGCCAGGACATTGCCTAAACTTGCGGGCATCGATTCAGTATGCAGCAATAAATTTCGGATACGTAAAAAAGCAACAGAAATTCTACTAAAGAAAACACCAACAGCCCAAGCGATTTCTGGAAAACAACATTTGATTTTAAAAAGTTTAAGAGATAAAAATGTTTACTCCAACAAAGCTGACAAAGGAAATCTAATTGTTATAACCGACCAAAATGATTACGACACTAGAATGGGATTATCAATAGAAGAGGATAATTTCCAAAAACTCAACAAACTCTTTTTTTAAAATGCAAAACGATGCGCAATTGCTCATACAGGAAATAAATAAAACGTTTCAAGTTCCATCATATCAACGCGGAATATCCAATCCTGAAGTTTCAAAAGTGTATGGACTTTGCAAATACATAAACCGCGGGAAATGAGAAAAATAGTATCATTTGTCAAATCTCCTTTAGTCAAAATCGCAAGGTGGTTTGTCAAAGACGAAGAAATATGGAGATTTCGATGGTTACACAGTGTCAAAAATTCCTTGGAATTTGTTGAAAAAAATCAAAGTTTTTGAACTACTAGATGGAGAAATTTTAGTCTCGTTTGATGTGAAGGTCTTATTCTCTAGCGTTCCAATTCCATCAGCTATCAATGTCATACGAACACATCTACTGAAACGAAACTTGTCAGCTGATAAACTTTAAACATATATGAAAGTAGCTGAAACTTGCATGTCCCATAACTGTTTTCAGTTCAGGAATGAATGGTACAAGTGCGATACGGGAGCAAGTATGGGGAACCCAATGTCACCTTTTATTTCAAAAGCGTTCCTAACAAATTTCGAGTCAATATTGAAAGAAAAAGGTAAGCTGCCGAGGCTCTGGATTCATTATGTCGACGATGTATTTTGCGACATTAAAACAAATGATGTCACAAGCTTATTTTACATTTTGAACAATAAATACGATAGTATTAAATTTACATGTAAAAGTGAAAATTCATCATCCCATTCTATTATGTTGTGATTTTCCTTTATATATGGAAAAATGATGTTTGCACTTCTATTTGGTAAAGGTTGTTCAATAATAGATTGCTCGGCTCCTAGTGACTGTTGTACTACCACGGTTAACTGTGACCTGTTGGGTAAAGAGTTATATAATTTCTGTATATAATCAAGAGAATTGGTCTACAAGGCCCTTTTTATTCCTTTAATGAGTCGCAGTTCAATTGGATATTGACTTCTAGACTCGCATAACGTGCGTGCTAACCATCCCGCAGCATTTTGTAAAATGTTAAGATCTGGCGAGTATTTCGGCCAAGTCAATAAGGGCACTTTTTGGAGCTCCTCCCAAGACTTTACAAGCTTAAAGGTGTGGATAGGGGCGTTATCCTGCTGAAACTTACATTCCAAAGGCCCAAAATATCCTTGATTGCAGGGAAAGCAGTTTTTGAAACACCATTGTACCTATGCTGTGGCATTCATACGACGAGAAAGAAATTGAAAGTCAATGCCATAAAACGTAATAGCTCCCTGTAATGACCTGTGGGTTCACTTCTAATACATCCGGTGCGTTCGTACGTCTGTCCACTTCGACGTCTGTTCTACGACTAAGACTAACTGAATGAACCAAACTCTTCCAGAATATACATACCGGAGACAGAGCATATCTAATAATTACTAGATATATACTCCGATAAGACTTCTCTACTAACATGCCAACAACAAGACACTACACAACTGCACTCTGACATGAGACCTCCGCCAGCAGGGGCCTATAACACAAAGCTACAAGTACTTATAAACTAGTAATACAAGTGAATTTGATACAAGTGAAACAAATTTCTGTATCACGAAATTACTAGTCGACTGGAAGGCCTTCATGTAGTGAACGTTTACTCCAAGTGGGAGAATGTGTAGTTTTCTTTCTTTCTGTAACTCAAAGCTTCAAGTATAGCTAGAACTTGTAGAATAGTAGAAGGAATCTTACAGGTGAATTGAATTTAATATAAAGAATCGATCATTTTAATCAATAAAAATGTTAACAATTGTTTTTATCATTATGTTATCTACCGTTTTAACTAAAAAAAGAGTGGAAATTATTGTATATTATCCGAATTTAAGTGAAAGTAATGTTGCTTGTAATATTTTCGTGGATGTTCAAGATTGTATTACATTCCGTACCTTAGTAAATGCTTAGTTGCTTGCCTATTATGAAATGTTTGATTACTTCAACGGCATATTCCTCCTACAGCTCTATCATATTTTTTGGAGTTTACATTACATTTCTTTATCGGCGATGATGTTGAGAAATCTGTCTTAAAGCACTTTAAGGAAATGTTTCACTCTTTATGAAGATTAAAAAGATCAAAATAAAATAAAAACCTATACTTACAGCCATGTATATAAAATATTAAATAAAAAAAATAAATTTGGTGGCACAACAGCTCATGAAGAACCAGGGCCTAGTGACTTACAACTCTCAACCATTTCTGTGTGCGTGTCTGCAGGAATCGAGGGGAGGGGAGGCGAGCGGCACTTTTCTATGACAAGAGATACTCTTGGAGGATTTATCAATTCTTCGCAAGAGGTAGTAGCCCGGAAAAAAACTTAAGGTGAAAGCGGCTGGTATTGAACCCAGACCTCCCTCTAGCGTGACAGTCCATCGCATTAACCATTACGCCACCGGCTACTACTATTTTTATATTGATTAATATATTTATACTATAATATTTTTTAGTTTGTTTAAATATGTTCTCAGAAAAGTCTTCATGAAGAACAAGAAAATAAAAATGCTATAGGAGACCGTGTCGTGGACTACTAAACCGAATACCTACAAGTATAAGCAAATTTTTATTTCCTACAACTATAGCTCTTTTTTCCGTGTTACAGAAAGAAATCTACACTTGTAGCACTAGCATAAACTAACAAGTAGATTTTGACTCGTAGCTTTGTGTTATAGGCCCCTGGTCACCACATCTCTTCTTTTTTCTACAAGTTCAATCACACAACCGCTAGATTTAATAAAGGGGCCAATCTTTTGTTCCTAGTCACGTACTTTGAACCCACACGTACGTATCGCACGGCTGCTGGAGAAAGACTGACTTCGAGATCGTCCATTCTCTGACCTAAGCTGATCTCCATCTACAATCTAGAGGTCTTTACATGATGCAAGGATTTTCTCTAGCGCTGTGAAAATGTGCGTAAACTCTGTTTCTGTCAATGATTTTTGTTTCATATTTTCATCACCATTCATCAGGATTTATTTCTCTATTAACTGATACCATCTTTTATTTCTTCATTCACTTCCCTCTTCCCTTTTCGACAGAAGTGCTTTTTTCTCGTTTTTTTTTGCAATTATAGGCTTTATTTATTTTAATGATTTATCTAGAGTAATTGGGAGTTCTCTCCGATTGCAATCTCAACTGGAAAGTTTCCATGTTTGGTGACGGACTTATACAGTCAAAAAATTGAATACCGTATACTGAGCTGGGGAGGTGCTTATATGAACACCTTCGGATCTCTTCCGACTACCCAAACCCATATCATCCGTATAATTTCTGGCAAAAATGTGTTCACATTTTATAATTGTTATTTATTATTATTGTTTTGTTTTTTTTTAATTGCTGACATCGCCAATCATTTCGATAATCTTTCCACTTCAATTAGAAAATCCTGCAATTATCATTCAATTGCGTAAGAACTACTGATACCCCATTTCAGTTATTATTTGTTTCTTTCGGCCATTCCACACTTACATTTTTGTATTAATATATTTATATTATAGATTTATTTCCGGTGTTTAAATCCGGATAACGGGTTTGATATTTTTTTTTTTTAACTTTTTTTCTAAAAGTTCCGCCCCTTAAAACAAGTTTGTTGAAATTAATTCTGCTTAATACAAAAAAATATAATTTTTTTCGGTACGAAAAGTATTTTGTTCATACAGTAGTTTGACAACAACCGAAGAGTTTCACATTCATCCGCAAAATAATCAAATTCCGATGCAATCTTGACATGATTTTTTCTTGTCTTAACTCAACCTACACGCTCTAGCTTTTTATCACATCTATGGTGAATCACCCTGTATATTCTGATCCCTATAGAAATCTATGAAATCCCAGTAAAATTTCGAGTCTTAAAATGAATTTATTTTTTATTTATCTCAATAAAACTAACCTGAGCATAATCAATTAATACCCAAAAACATATCCTTAAATGTTTTATAACGAGTTGCAATCAGCTATAAAGCCTTTTCAAAATTTGAATTCCACAATTCGAACACGTCCTTAGTTTATCCTTTTAAATTACAAAATAATTAGATTTAAATCAATCACACATACTTGCGAAACACCAAAAAAATTTGGATTTTCCAAGATTACCACTACATTCAAATCAAATCTCCCTCGGGCAGCTCTATGCTGCCGTCCGTACACGCATTCCGATCGCTCCCACATTTATCTATAATAATCCTGCCACCCCCGTCTTTTATTTTAATCGGTGTGCAGTATATCATTTAAAATTGGTCCCTTAATCGAATTGTGGTTAAATAAGTTAATAAGTGAATAATTTAAGAATAATAATTTAAGAATAATTATTAAAAGTTAATGTTTTAAATATACAATATTCATATATATCTAATTTACTTCTCGTACTGAGAAAAAGAGAATTTTTAACTTTACTTTCTCTTATATTCATTTTTGCCCGTTAATTGTTCTTCGTTTTTTTTTTCTCGCCGGGTGAGAGAAAATGATAGC
This sequence comes from Epistrophella euchroma, assembly GCA_947049315.1. Classification (NCBI taxonomy): domain Eukaryota; kingdom Metazoa; phylum Arthropoda; class Insecta; order Diptera; family Syrphidae; genus Epistrophella; species Epistrophella euchroma. The sequence continues at coordinate 72,823,615 of OX346245.1, read as the reverse complement.
TACAACTGGCGCCTTAATCTTTAAGTTAATTAATTTGTTTTCAGTCTTACCTTACGGGTGAGTCTTTTTTAGTATAGTTCTGCCAAGCAATCCACATTCTGGTACTACACCTGTTTTTTTTTTGGATTCTGTTTATTTACATAATTCAACATCTTTACCGGCAATCTGCGATCTCAACACGTCACCGAGCTTACCTTACGGGTGAGTCTTTTTTAGTATAGTTCTACCAAACAATCCACATTCTGGTACTACACCTCAGTTTTTTTTTTTTTGATTCTGTTTTTATTTACATAATTCAACATCTTTACCGGCAATCTGCGATCTCAACACGTCACCGAGCTTACCTTACAGCTGACAATGGTGGTGAGATCGACCTCAACAGTCTAATCAACTAATTTTACATTACCGACAATCTGCGTTCGTGGTTTGCGGATCGGGTTTTTAACAGAAAACTGAACCATTCCCTCCATCGTGTTGTTTTATACCGGTACACTCAGAATCAATATTTTTTATTTTCTTTTTCGCGAAATTTTCAAAAGAATAATGAAAAAAAAAAAAATAATTTAAAAAAAAAATAAACAAATAAATAAATAATTTAAAAAATAAAAATGGAGAATAACCCTTGTGACTCTAGATCTTGCCTTCTTGATAGCAAATACACTCAACGAGTTACGTGCCTTGGTCTCTGCGGTAAATCTTATCATCCTCTTTGCTTTGGTCTCAGTAAATAATCATGTGCACACCTCAAAGAATATCTGAATCATTTTGTATATCTCTGCGACGAATGTAAAGACATATCGCTTTCTCATATTCTCCAAGCCGTAAAATGTGTTAGTGACTCAACAAACTCCATTATTACCGAAAATAATCGTTTCCATAAGAACATACTCGTCCAATTTCATCACTTTGATGATTTCTCTAAAAGCATAGAAACCCTTGAAAGTTCCATCGAGACCCTCGCCAAACGATTTTTCTCTAACCAATCAATATTAGAAAAACAACTGTCGTCTAAAGTAAAAACTCTTAATTCCCGAGTCCACCACTCTCACTGCCGCTTTGACAAGATCAATGGTGAAATACGTTCAACACTCGTTTCCGTCCTTAACTCGTATCCTCTTGAAAACATCTTGGATCACAGTGAAACTCTCCGTTCAGATCTCGAACTTTCTCTACAATCCACCTCCAATTCGGTATAATCAGCTTCCTGTCAACTTAACTCAATCCTTCTTGATCTAATAGTAACACGCACTTCATGTAGTGATATAATTGATGAATTAAAAATAACTTCGAATAAAATTGATGAAATTCCAATTAACATTCAGCCAATCGAAGCCAACTTTAACACATCTATTCTTGCCGAAATAATTGAGTCAAGCCAAACTCCACCTATAACTCATTCACTCCCTCCTCCTCCAGTCCATGATGCTCTTAATGCCACTACCACTACCCAAACCGAGTTTTCTGCTGATGCTCATAATGCCACCACCACTATCCAAACCGAGTGTTCTGCTGCGCCTGAGCCTGCTATCCTTCGAGTTGGTTATACTTGGACTATAAGTGACTGGAACACTAGGCTTTCTAAACTAAAAAACTTAAACGAATTCGACCCTTATTTTTTAAATAATACGCCTAATAATGTGACAGCTCATGGATCCAGAAACTTTTTATACGCAAATTTAAGATCACCATCGGAGAATGCCGCAAGATCAACTCATCAAGTTTCAAAGTTTACATTCCATGGAAATACCAATGGTTATTTTGTTCATCTCATAAACCTATATATTTGCAAGATAAAATAAAAATCTCTAAATGGTTGAATACAAAAATTAAAAAACATCATAAACCCACTATCATGAATGTATCTAATAAAAATAATAATATTGTAACTGTATCTAATAGGAAAAATAATACTGTAACTAGATCTATAAAGACCAAACTTTCCAACAACAATCTTATCCCACATTCTAAACCCTCATCCACTTCTAAAAAGTCGAAAAACTCCCTGACTCCACAATTAAAACGAGTCTCCTTTTTCTCTAGTTCAAATTATACTTCCCCATGGAAATCTTCGAATAACATCTCCTCTGGTGAACCTTATCACAATTTTATCCATTCCCACACCTTAAATCCAAAACCTCAATCTTTTAATTCCCTTTTACCTCCCCCAGTTTTTGACCCTATGTTCTCTTCTGCTGCTAAACTCACATCTAAATTTGCAGCTCTTAAAACTACAAGTGATGAATTCGATGGTCGATACGTGATGGCTAGATTACATGACAATAAACTGTATGATAATGTTCGGCTCTACCTCTTCTATCTTCATAATAAGCCTCACTTCGTCTGTATTAATGGCAAAACCAAGATGAATGTCCTTGTATCAATACAAAAAGAAGGCCTTCCAACCGACCCTAATGCTCTCAACATAATATACACCAATTTCCACGAATCTCTTAATATTTCGGCATCTACTGCCTTCCTCGAACTGACGTTGGTTGTTTGTATGACCTCCTCTTATATACCTTTTCAGAAGAACTAAATGTAAGTTATAATTCACTATGCTATGATTTGGTGCGTCGCTAGGTATGTCATTGCTTTGTTGTTTATTCGACAGCATTGTTGTCCTCGTCTTACTGGTGGAGAAAGGTAGTGGAGGGGGTGGTGAGCATCAAATGATTACCATGCCCTATATTAAGCCTATATGTATTTAGCATTGTATTGTAAGCGCTGTTATTTGCTCAACTTGTAATTCTACCACGATGGCGGGCGAGGAAAGGGGGAGATGCTCGTATTATGTTGTGACGATTATATGAACTCACCATCAAGGTTACTTGGTCGTTGTCTAGATGCTGTCCTCTGCGTAGATCTTACTGATTGATAAGCATTAGGTATACATTTCACCATATGTTTAATAGGTTCTTCTGCATGGTGTGGTGGATTTTTATTTTGGTCAACGACATGGCAATTTGCTTATCAGTTTGTTGTTGATTGCATTTCGCTATGGGAGCACGTGGTTTGTTTACTATTGGGCCTGCGGTTGGTCAGGTAGGGGTTTAGTTTCGAATGCAGGCCCGTAGCACGGGGGGTGTGAGTTGTAATACTTCATTACAAACTCCTCATTCTTCGGAGATAAGAACCTTCTCGTCTTAAAAACGGTCTTAGACGGTCTTTTTTTTTTTTGTACGGGTCCAACTGAGATAGATATTTAGTTCAATTTTTTAGTCAATTGTTTCTCCTCTACAACACGGCTTCTTCAAAGGTAGGTCCACCACGAATTATCTTAACCAATTGGTCTCTATGACACTCCTGGCACTAGAAAAAGTCTACGACGTCGATGTTATAACAACTGACTTCAGCAAAGCATTCGACAAGATCAGTCACCAAATTATTTACGTTAAACTAAAAGCCTTTGGCTTTCCATCTCAATTTATCAAATGCGTCAAATCATACCTGAAAAAACGTTTATATAGGGTAATATTCAGAAGAGAGGTGTCTGATCCAATCTTCTGCAAAAAATAAGGGATACAAAATATAAAATGTATGTTTGTTGGATAGAGAGAGAAGAACAAAATGCAGAGATCTTGATTATAGGAACGCAGATAAAGATTATAGCGAAGACGAACATGTTCATCTCCATAGTGGTGCTCTTTCACATATTCAGTTTTTCGGTATGACTCTATCCCGCTCTACTTTTCTTGATGTTTGCAGATGAAGATACATGTAAATCCATCATTATTCGAGCGGTTGCCTCAGATTGTTCAAAAAATCTCCTTGAAGTGTTTCCATCATTGCCATTTCCAAATCTTTGCTTTGGTTTATCTACATCAAGTCCAAGCTCATTGTGAAAACACCTTTGAATCTCTTGTTTTCTTCACTTTTCTGCCTCCTTGATCCCAATAGATACATCAAATTCCTCTCCCTCTTGTCGGTGTATAAGCCAGTTTCAAAATAAATTCCATGTACCTGATTCTAGCATGCAATTTAATTCATCCTGGTTATTAAAGCTTTTTTGTATCCTTTTACGTATCGGACATGACCGCGTAGACTTTGTTTCTGTTAATTCGTTTAAAACTTATCCGTCAATCATAGTTAAAAAGAACTCGTGATTCACAAATATAGTTATATCTTGATTAAACGAATATCTGCTATTGCCTTGAATATATGCTATTTGCCTTTTTATATCGTTGGCTGTTGTATTTATGCGGTCACTAGTTTCCTTAGCATAAACCAGTTAAAAACTCTTATCCATCAAATTACCTTACAATAATTAATCATACCCGAAATCAAAAACATTCATACTTAAAAGTTTTATTAGGGATCACAAGAAATAAGCTATAAAACCGTTTTAAAAAACTTAGGTCGGTTTTTCCTTCTAAATTACAAAGCCATTTTATTTTAAACCAACACTCATATCTGCAAAACAAAGAAAAAATATTTTTCATAATTTTTTTTTTGCACCTGACAAAAAAAAACTCAGAAAAAATTACTGACTTCATCAAATCATAAATCGCTCTAGCTCAGCTCTATGCAACTTTATGCAGTTGAGTTTTGAGTGCTTGAACCTTTTTTTTTCTTAGTCGAAAAAGCGTGCAAAAATGGGTGTTTAAAAAAACATAAAATTTAGCAGTTTAAAAAAATTTATCATTTGTTTTTTTCATTTCTAATTATAGCAATTTACACATATATCAAGTAAAAATAACAAAAAAAAAGTTTTATTTACACCCTTTTCCAAGTTTTTACACTCAAAACTAAAAAAAAAAAAAATTAAAAATGGTTGTTTTTTTCTCACCATAAAAATTTGTCAACTTTGACTCGCTCTACAAGCCAAACCATTCATACAAATGAAATAATTTTTTCGATTACTAGAGCTCCAAACATTTGTTAATTAAAAAAATGTAAAAGTTTTCCATTATAAACCCACCCGAAAAATGAATCTCGCAAGCCCTTTTGCCTAAACGGGCCACTGTGCGGCGTTATGTCGGGCAGAAGGCGGGACACAAATATTGTTTTGGGTTTGGGCACCGCTGTTAATGTTCTAGGACGAGCTAAGTTATTTGGAGGCAAAGGCATTGGGTTTATTATTTCTGAAGCGGGAACTGAAACTACAGGAATGGGGAGCAGGACTGATTATTTCTGAAGCATGAGTTGCAACTCCAGGAATGGGAGCAGCATTGATTATTTCTGAAATAGGAGCTGGAACTACAGGAATCGGAGCAGGAATGGTGTTAGGCATAACAGTGAGATCGGAAATATTGGGTTGGAGCAAGTTATTGGCTTGATCAAGATCAGGTGAACAGTTAACCTTAGCCCGGTTGCTTCTTAAGTTAGATCTTTTAGGGCCCTGTTGCACCAACAACTTTTCACTAATCATTAAGCAAAAAATCATGATTATTGATAAGTTTTTGTTGCACCAATAAGAAATTCGATTAATATTTATTTGAGTTTTGAAAAGTTCATAAGTTCTCAACTTATCAGATTAGCGTTTCACCAATCAATATTTGAGTGAGTGGAAATTTTCGATTGGAAAAGTGATAATATTATTGGATTGGACATATATTGTCAATTTTTATTGCACCAATATTCTGTTCCTTAAACTTATCGATGAAAATAATAATTATTTAAACATAAATTCGTTAAGAAAAGATTGGCTTATCAATCCATTTTCATAATTATATTTCGTTTCGAATTGATTCTCAAGGATGCATTTGTATGTTATAAATGGATAAAATTAACGTCATATTTTATATATGTAAATTTAATTATAATCATTTACGTCGCACTTTTATGATAATCGGAACAATAGTTTCAGCATATTCTATGTGCATTGTATACATAAATAAAATAAATCAAATTTGATGGCACAAACAACTCATGAAGAACTAGGGCCTAGTGACTTACAACTCTCAACCATTCCTGTGTGCGTGTCTGCAGGAATGGATGGAACCTACAGTTTATTGTCGAATCTGAACGGCTAATGTGATCGACACTTTTCTAAGACAAGAGATACTCTTGGAGGTTTTGTCAATTCCTCGCAAGAGGTAGTAGCCGTTTTATTTTTAAAAATTATTAGGTGGCGAGGCTGGGGATCGAACCTAGACCTCCGGCATGACAGTCCATCGCACTAACCATCACGCCACGGCTACTACATTGTATACGGATTGTTATTATTTAATTATTATAGCAGTAAATATTAAATTTTATACAAATTATATTAATACAGCAAGTTTTATCTAACAATGAGTAGTAAGTAAGTGTATGAGTATTAGAATTTAATACAAATCGTATTTAAATTGCAAAACAATAAACATGGTAAACTTTTTTCTGATTAAAACTAGAACGTTTATAATTAAATTATGCATTATTTTGAAGGCACTTTGTATAAGAAAGTGGATCAAATTTTAATGGCAATAATATTTTAGTAAGCTGTACATTTACGTTGTTTTGTACATACCTTTTTTTATTAAATAAAAACTAGGCACATAGGCTGTACTTAGGTATGTATGTATATATTTTGAAAAAGTAATATTTAAGGAAGTTTGTATGTATTCCATTTTATCAAATATACCTAAATATGGAAAGTTTCCACAAATAACTATGCTCAAAAATTTCATAAGTGTGATGACGCCATATGCATATATTAATAATACATTATTAATAAATGAAACATGATTGTCAAATACATCATATTTTTTTAAATAATATTGTGCCATATTTTATATTCTGTACTAGCATTATATTATATATGATAATGTAATACTGCCTTTGCATACATACAATTGTCTTACTTCAAATTATGTATTACTAGTATGCCCGTGCTCGCCTTTGCTTTGCATGTTTAAATATAGTATTTATGATTGTCATACATAATAGTAAGAAACATAATTTTACTTATAAGTTGCTAACTAACTCAAAAGTTGCTTAATTAAGAGCTGATTTATTAATATTCTGTTACATACCCGAGAAAAACCATCGAATAAAAATATCGACTTTTTCAATCCAGACAAAAAAAAAACAATCCAAAGAATACTTATTATAATTTTAACGACAATTTTATTTACTTTTGTATTTGTTTTTGATGTTTTTATTTTTGAATATCTGACAATTCAAACATTTTATCACTTTTCTTTTATATTTTAATTGTTTTTGGTAAACCGTTTTAAATTTTGAAAAAAAAAGTAGCCTATGATGTCCTTCCTCATGTTCTAGGCTCTCGCTCTACCAATTTCCAATGTACTGTACAATCACCCCTATTACGGTTGTCGTTTTACGAAAACGACAGTAAAACGACATGACTCTGAAAGTGACTCTTGGGGTTTCAGTAAAACGACTAAAGTTTAAATGGCTAGAAGGAAGATGAACGGAGATAAAGCTTTAGTTTTAGTTGCACTTAAACGCCTATTATTGCTCTTAAAGGCGTGTCGTTTTAATGTCGTTTTCGTAAAACGACAACCGTAATAGGGGTGATTATAATCAATTGGGTATTTTCAGAGATTAAGAGCAACAAAAAGACAGACAAACAAACTTTCACATTTATAATAATAGGATTAATAGTTAGGTACAGGTTGAGGTACCTACAGTATATTATATTTAGCAAAAAAAAAACAGTTAAGAAACGACTTCCTATAACTAACTCAACTATGAGACTCTTGAATATTTCTTCAGGATAGGTAGGTATACTTACATACATCATTATAAATTGTTCGTATTTTAAACCAAATATCTTGAACATAATAAAAGTAATTAACTATTGAATAAATTTATAAATCTACACCTACAATCTTAAGCCGGTTGGTTAGGCATTACTTAGATATTTGTGGGCAAATTATATTTATAGAAAGTTTACTTACATTACAAAATTTTATACGTAGGTAGGTACATAAAGTTTTTTTTATTTTTAAACGAAAACAATAAACAGCCCTAAAAATTTTTTTAAACTTTCAAAACATGGTTTAATAATTACCTGTAATTGTTCTAAAACTTGTATACATTTTCCACATAAAAAAAGTTTGTCCTAATGTCATTATTTAAAAACAAAAATTATAAAATTCTTTCACTTTCCTTTATTTTATTTTTTCAATCAAATCCAAGTTCTTTTTATTCATTTCGATTTAATTGAGATTTAGCGAGACAAAATATATTACCATTTGAAAGAAGAGGGTTAGAAGAACAACTTTGTAGTACATATTTTTTTAAAATGTTCAACTTTTTCATTAGTTTTCCATTTAAATGTGCATTAAAATGAGTTAAATCACTCCTTCTTACAGCCATAAGTATTTCTTTTTATATAAACATTGAATTTAATTTTTATATAACAAAATTCTCTGTATTTTCACCTTTCTTTTAATAATTAAATCAAATAAATCCAATAACCATTACCAAAGCTAAAACTATTTTAATAAAAAGAAATCGTCTTTTTCTTCACTAAACGTGCGTGAACGGTAAACTCGCTACTGAGAGACGAACGAAGTCACAAACAAGCAGCTTGAAAAACAATTATCAATTGTGTGCAATTTGAAAAGTATGCATTTAAATTGGAGATACACTTTCCATTATTACCAAGCACTAATATGTTGAATTGATAAACCAATCATTGAGTGAAATATAAAATGCATTCGTGCAACGCTTTTCAGTTGCATTTATCCGAATTTGTTAAAATTGAATATTTGTTTAGTGATAAGAGATAAGTCGTTGGTGCAATAGGGCCCATGTCCCCAATTTTTGGATGATGAGGTTGCAGCATCACGCACTCTTGTTTGCCTTTTTTGGAAATAATGATCGGATCAATCAGGGGAGTAGAAGAAGGGTTTGCCCTTACAATCTGATCGCAACATGGGATTCCAATATTAATTCAGATTGCGGTGATACTAAATCGATCTTATTCATTTTCTATGCTAAAAAACAAGACATGACATATCCCGTTAAAGGGGATAGATTTCAGCAAGCAGCTGCTTTAGGCTATCGGGGGGTTACAATAGCTGTCGTCAGAAGTATTGACACCGGGTTGAGGGGAGGTTTCGTCACCGCTGTCCTTTGAGGGCGTGTTCCCTCAACGCCTGGTGGGTGGGTTTGATAGGTCAGTGGTTATGGTGTAAGTTTGCTTTGTTATGTCAGGTTGGAGTGAATCGAGAGGGCCGCCCCCTACAACAAAAGAGTATTATATCAATCTTGTGGAGGGACGGCCATCGCAGTTTCAAATGGACTTTAAGAGATTCTTGCTAGGAATTTCAGAATCGAAGAAGTGTTTCCCCAGGAGTCTGCTTCTCAGATGACATAGCGCAGGGCAGTGACACAGGTAATGAAGGGTGTCTTCCTGAACTTCCTCGTCACCACAGCCTCTGCATAAGTCATCCGAGCTAAGTTGCATCTTTCTCTTGTGGTAGCCCAATAGGTTGTGACCTGTGGTAATGCTCACAAGAAGAGAGAGTGACTTTTTGTTCAATTTTATGATCTCTTTAGTTCTTTGTTTATTAAATTCTGGCCATAACTTTCTAGTTATGACGCAGGTATCGAGTGAGCTCTATCTTCTTTTTGTTGTAGATAGAACTTTACCCTCGATTTCTTGTTTGAGAAAACATGGTGGGGTCTGGACTATTGAATCTGTCTGAACTAGGTCAAGTGTTGAACCAGTTCTTGCCAGTTCATCAGCACTCTCGTTGCCTTGAACACCACTGTGAGGAGGAACCCAACAGAGCCTTTCGTTGTGCTCTGTGCCAAGAACCTTGAGCTCTTCGCGACGGTAATTTACAAGCTTCGATTTGATTTCAATGGCAGAGATAGCTTTTATTGCTGCTTGGCTATCAATGAAGAAGGTGATATCAGCCTGTGGTATTGCCATCATTGAGACCTGTTTGGCAGCTTCCGCCACTGCCAAAACCTCAGCTTGGAAGACACTGCTGTAGTTAGGCAGTCTGAATGAGCTGGCTAGTCCAAGAGTTTCTGAAAAGAAGCCTGCACCAACCCCAGCATTCATCTTGGAGCCATCGGTGTATATTGAAACCATCGATGCGCAGGTTGATAGAACGTTAGTTTGCCAGTCCTTTCTGCTTGGAAAAGCGGTTGTGAACGGCATATGAAAGTCTAAACGGGGTAAAAAGTAGTCAGTGCTTTGCCTATTTCCCATGAATTTCTGTAGAATCTGCGCATGACTAAAAGCATTCTGTTTCCAACTACCTGTTTGGCTAAGCTGGAGTGCGCTTTTGGCAGCCGATTCTTGCGCGTATAGATCGAGGGGTTTCAGGTTGAGTAATGCTTCCAGTATCTATGGATACAGGTTCTAACAACTCGTTAGTATCGAGTTTATGAATTTCAGTCCCTACTTCCCTATTGAAACATTCCCAGTTGGTCTTTCTGAGATTTCTAAAAGGTTTACGGGGGTCAAGGGTGTCAGGTATTGAAAACTCTATGAGCCTATGGTCAGAGAAGGATTCCTCTTTCAACACCTTGCAATGGTCAATGCTGATAGTATCCGAGTTACTTAAGAAGTTAAGGGATAACTCCTCAAAACCCTTTAAGATCTTCAGAATTTCAGACCTCAAAGAAGACGTTTTAACGGCTATATTTGATAGCGAAAGCTTCCTACAACTGGGGCAATACCAAAAGCCAATGTCTGAAGAATTGATCTTGTCAATGAACGCATTTGTAGAGCCAACACATTTAGCATGAAACTGGTTTCCGCAGGGTCCAAAGCATTTAAAAAGAGGTGTTGTCAGTACATTCTGGTTCGGAACAAGCCATGGTTAAAAAAGAAGAAAAATCAGAAAACAAAGTAAAAAAATAAGAAGAAAAATACCGCAAGGAGGGCACAAAAAATATAAATAAAAATAAAAGAAAGAAGAAGAGAAAAAAAAGTTACCGGAATTTCTACAGGATTTGAACCCAGGAAGAAAAGACTATGTGAATATGAGCAGAGCGTCATGTGTTTAGTTAGTTCTAAATGTGAAATGGGTTATCATAGAAAAAAGACTATACTAGTATTTAAGAAAGGAAGAAAATAGGGGACCAAAGCTTTATAGAAAAGCAATAAAAAGTTTGAGAGGTTATTTGGACACGTAGAAATAATAGGATGGGGAAAATGACAAATTAGTTCATAAAAGAAAAAGAAATAAACTTTGAAAATGACTTTTTATATTAAAAAAAAAAATATTTAACAAAATGCTAGGAACTTACTATGCTTGCAATTAATAATCATGCACAGGTTCTAAAAACATGAAAACAAAACAAGTCAAGCTTTGAAAGCATGCAAATTATGGTATTTAAAAAAAAAATAACAAAATTTAAAAAAAATTCAAACTTTTAAAAAGAAAAATATGCGGAGAACTATTAACACGCACAACCACCATATAAAAAACCAGTGTTACCATGACACTTATAATAACTTGATTTTGTTATATTGTCTCAAAAACAGAATATTTTTATTTTTTTCAGGTACAAGGGTGGTCGGGCACCTATTTTCAGATCCAGTGACCGAAGAAGACCACAAAGCATATCATCTGCCACAACCTTAACTCCACGCGTGGTTCTTTCTAGATTAGAACCAAGAGATTTTGAGCGTTTACGCTTGTCATACAAAGTAACCATACTAGACCAAAGACGAACACGGAACAATCGATCTGGCATGAACATGGGACAAAAAAACAGTGCAGTTGTTAAAAGTGTTAGTCGTGGAGATGCACAAGTTTCATTCAAACCAGTAATACCACGTGAGCTTGCTGCTGAATATGTTAAGCCAGCACGTATTGAAATTCTACTTGATATGCCTCCAGCTAATCGTGAAGCACAACTCAAATACGCATGGAACGCAGAAGACAGATCCCTGAACATTTTTGTAAAAGAAGACGACAAATTGACATTTCATCGACATCCTGTCGCACAGAGTACAGACTGCATACGCGGAAAAGTAGGATTCACAAAAGGTCTTCACATATGGGAAATATATTGGCCAACACGACAGCGAGGTACACACGCTGTTGTAGGTGTAGCAACTTCCGAAGCACAATTACATTCAGTAGGTTATCAAAGTCTAGTTGGTGCATCAGATCAAAGCTGGGGATGGGATTTAGGTAGAAATAAACTTTATCACGACTCCAAAAACTGTGCTGGAATCACCTATCCGGCGATACTCAAAAACGACGAAGCATTCCTAGTACCCGACAAATTTTTATTAGCTCTTGATATGGACGAAGGAACACTTAGTTTTATAGTAGACCACGAATATTTGGGAGTAGCTTTCAGAGGATTGAAAGGAAAAAAACTCTATCCAACAGTATCAGCTGTTTGGGGACACTGCGAGATAACAATGCGGTACATTGGTGGTTTGGATCGTAAGTATTTTTATAGGATTTTATAACAGATTAACATGCATTCTAATTTTATTTTTGTATTTTATTATATAGCTGAACCATTACCCTTGATGTATTTATGTAGGCGTGTGATACGGCAGAATTTAGGACGAACGCATTTAGAAGAGCGCATACAGGAGTTACAGCTGCCACACTCAATGAAAACATATTTATTATATAGGGACTGCAGATAGTAACATATAACTAATATTGACAATAAGATATTATAAATTTAACTATAATGATAACATTAATCATAAGACAGATGAAAATCAAGATTTTAATTTACACAGAGAAAATCATAGTAAATATATAATATGTATGTTTATATGTATTTATTATAATATGTACATACATATAATTATATATAATGTGAGTGTAATCGGGTAAAAGATTCTAAAAATATACGCTAAAGAAAATTAATTTTCTCAATCTCGAGTTCAAAAGTATTCATGTATGCTTTTTTTATTTGTAAAAATTTGGAATACATTATTTTATAGTTCATATTACGGATGTTTTCATTTTGCTTAGAACTTACTTCCGCCGATCAAACTGAACAAAACATTTAAGCACTCACTCATACCATTGTATATACATTCTATAGTATTCTCAATTCTCAAGCAACACGATTTTGTACGATTTTGGCGCTTCAATCACCGCAGATGTTTCTTTGGAGAAAATGATGAAAGAATGGGGAATAAGCAGTGCGAATGAGAGGTTTATAATTTCTTTACGGTTTTGAAAAGAGGAGTAATAGCCCTTTCCAACGATCCTGTGTTAAGTTTGAAGACTGTTTTTGGCAACAGTTTGCATTACTTTTTTTTTCGTAGGTACTTCTATTTCAAGTGCTTGTTATAATGAGTCAAACAAGCTATCGTTCTTAAAAATCGGTACACAATTGTTGAAGTTCTGAATTTTGCAAAATCACCTTAATCATACAATTTAGTACGAGGTATTTAGACTTCATTATACAAGGTGTTCGGTATAAGGTGCACCAAAAGGTTGGAGCGAGTAGGTTGGGTTAAGACAAGAAAAAAAATCGTAAGGGAGGGGGGATCCCCCCGTTTAGGCGCATTTTTCTAAAAACTCGACTTGAAATAGAAAAAAAAATTATAAAAAACAACGACATTACTTACAATGTCATGCTATATTTCTTTTAAAGCCAGAACCTTGTTCTTTTATTTTCTTTTTAATTTTTAAAGTAAACATTTTGGAAAAATAATTTTGTTCAAACTAATTTTTTTCAAAATTTTACGTTATTAAGTAATATTTCTGTCTTTGATATTCAATGCTCCTATTAATTTCCCGGATCCCTAATTTTTTTCTACTTTAGTACTTAATTAGTAGAAACAGAATCTTTGGAACAACAAAATAATCGATGGAAGTCAAATTCAAGGAAAACTTACTTTAGTTATTTTTAATTTTCTCAAAAACTAGAATGCAACTAGTTTTTAGTGTTTGGCTGAGAATTGATGGGAGCATTGAATATTAAACACGAAAATATTACTTAACACAATATTGATTTTTTTGTTTTCAAAAATTTGAGTTTGAATTAATTTTTGAAAAAAAAATTTATTTTAAAAAGAAAAAAAAAGAAGAGGTTTTTGGCCTTACAAAAAGGTATAACAGGCCATTGTAATAGTAACCGTTTTTTTTTTTTTAATAATTTTTTTTCTCTTCATTTTTTTTAGAAAATTTCCCCCCCCCCCCCCGTTATTTTTAATTTTCTCAAAAACAAAAAGACACTTGAGTATTTTCTTTTCCGTATTTGATTAGAAATTTACAGGAGCTTGGAGTATTAAAAACAAAACTCTGCTAATAATAAAATAAAGTAATGAATTTCTGGCTTTAAAAAAAAGTTTAACATGACATTGTAGGTGTTACCATTTTTTTAAATAATTTTTTTATATTTCAAGTCGATTTTTTAAAAAAATTGCCCGTCCCGCTTAAACGGTGGGAAATAGACCCCTCTCGCCTACGATTTTTTTTCTTGTCTTAACCCAACCCACTCGCTCTAGCTTTTTGGTGCACCTTATACCTAATACCCTGTATAATGCTATGCGAAATAATTCTGAGACGAATGTTTCCTTTGATATTTTAAAGAGTATAGCCTATAGCGCTTAATACACGATACAACCTATCGCACCGACTTGGAGTTGTACCGATATCGCAGCCGTCTTCGCTCCATAGCATTCGACGTGTGATTTCGGTACACCGGATACCTTCGTGTACACACACGATACAACCATCACATAATTGTATCGTGTATTAAGCGCTTATGAGTTCACAAGCCGAAAACCACATATTTCACAATGGAATCTGGTGTTATTTGGCCGCCAACTTGTTTTTAAAGATTATTTTGATTTTCGAACTAGCGGATTTTTGATCCCAGAAAAACAATTTCAGAGGATTGAAAGGAAAAAAACTCTATCCAACAGTATCAGCTGTTTGGGGACACTGCGAGATAACAATGCGGTACATTGGTGGTTTGGATCGTAAGTATTTTTATAGGATTTTATAACAGATTAACATGCATTCTAATTTTATTTTTGTATTTTATTATATAGCTGAACCATTACCCTTGATGTATTTATGTAGGCGTGTGATACGGCAGAATTTAGGACGAACGCATTTAGAAGAGCGCATACAGGAGTTACAGCTGCCACACTCAATGAAAACATATTTATTATATAGGGACTGCAGATAGTAACATATAACTAAGATTGACAATAAGATATTATAAATTTAACTATAATGATAACATTAATCATAAGACAGATGAAAATCAAGATTTTAATTTACACAGAGAAAATCATAGTAAATATATAATATGTATGTTTATATGTATTTATTATAATATGTACATACATATAATTATATATAATGTGAGTGTAATCGGGTAAAAGATTCTAAAAATATACGCTAAAGAAAATTAATTTTCTCAATCTCGAGTTCAAAAGTATTCATGTATGCTTTTTTTATTTGTAAAAATTTGGAATACATTATTTTATAGTTCATATTACGGATGTTTTCATTTTGCTTAGAACTTACTTCCGCCGATCAAACTGAACAAAACATTTAAGCACTCACTCATACCATTGTATATACATTCTATAGTATTCTCAATTCTCAAGCAACACGATTTTGTACGATTTTGGCGCTTCAATCACCGCAGATGTTTCTTTGGAGAAAATGATGAAAGAATGGGGAATAAGCAGTGCGAATGAGAGGTTTATAATTTCTTTACGGTTTTGAAAAGAGGAGTAATAGCCCTTTCCAACGATCCTGTGTTAAGTTTGAAGACTGTTTTTGGCAACAGTTTGCATTACTTTTTTTTTCGTAGGTACTTCTATTTCAAGTGCTTTTTATAATGAGTCAAACAAGCTATCGTTCTTAAAAATCGGTACACAATTGTTGAAGTTCTGAATTTTGCAAAATCACCTTAATCATACAATTTAGTACGAGGTATTTAGACTTCATTATACAAGGTGTTCGGTATAAGGTGCACCAAAAGGTTGGAGCGAGTAGGTTGGGTTAAGACAAGAAAAAAAATCGTAAGGGAGGGGGGATCCCCCCGTTTAGGCGCATTTTTCTAAAAACTCGACTTGAAATAGAAAAAAAAATTATAAAAAACAACGACATTACTTACAATGTCATGCTATATTTCTTTTAAAGCCAGAACCTTGTTCTTTTATTTTCTTTTTAATTTTTAAAGTAAACATTTTGGAAAAATAATTTTGTTCAAACTAATTTTTTTCAAAATTTTACGTTATTAAGTAATATTTCTGTCTTTGATATTCAATGCTCCTATTAATTTCCCGGATCCCTAATTTTTTTCTACTTTAGTACTTAATTAGTAGAAACAGAATCTTTGGAACAACAAAATAATCGATGGAAGTCAAATTCAAGGAAAACTTACTTTAGTTATTTTTAATTTTCTCAAAAACTAGAATGCAACTAGTTTTTAGTGTTTGGCTGAGAATTGATGGGAGCATTGAATATTAAACACGAAAATATTACTTAACACAATATTGATTTTTTTGTTTTCAAAAATTTGAGTTTGAATTAATTTTTGAAAAAAAAATTTATTTTAAAAAGAAAAAAAAAGAAGAGGTTTTTGGCCTTACAAAAAGGTATAACAGGCCATTGTAATAGTAACCGTTTTTTTTTTTTTAATAATTTTTTTTCTCTTCATTTTTTTTAGAAAATTTCCCCCCCCCCCCCCCCCCCCGTTATTTTTAATTTTCTCAAAAACAAAAAGACACTTGAGTATTTTCTTTTCCGTATTTGATTAGAAATTTACAGGAGCTTGGAGTATTAAAAACAAAACTCTGCTAATAATAAAATAAAGTAATGAATTTCTGGCTTTAAAAAAAAGTTTAACATGACATTGTAGGTGTTACCATTTTTTTAAATAATTTTTTTATATTTCAAGTCGATTTTTTAAAAAAATTGCCCGTCCCGCTTAAACGGTGGGAAATAGACCCCTCTCGCCTACGATTTTTTTTCTTGTCTTAACCCAACCCACTCGCTCTAGCTTTTTGGTGCACCTTATACCTAATACCCTGTATAATGCTATGCGAAATAATTCTGAGACGAATGTTTCCTTTGATATTTTAAAGAGTATAGCCTATAGCGCTTAATACACGATACAACCTATCGCACCGACTTGGAGTTGTACCGATATCGCAGCCGTCTTCGCTCCATAGCATTCGACGTGTGATTTCGGTACACCGGATACCTTCGTGTACACACACGATACAACCATCACATAATTGTATCGTGTATTAAGCGCTTATGAGTTCACAAGCCGAAAACCACATATTTCACAATGGAATCTGGTGTTATTTGGCCGCCAACTTGTTTTTAAAGATTATTTTGATTTTCGAACTAGCGGATTTTTGATCCCAGAAAAACAATTTGTAGTACATACAAAATATTTTAAGTAACTTTTTTCGATAGTAATTGTTTTTGTTTAAAACCTACCTATCGTTGAGTGTGGGAGATCAATCGAAAACGGTTTTTAAAAAATACCCTTTGTTTTGCCATGCCCTTGCATTTGTTGTTTTTTATGAATTTTTCGACAGGTGCACAAGTAATGAGATTGCACAACGTGCAAAGGAAAAAAAAGAGTTGTTTTTTTATTGCAAATAGATTTTTTTTGTGTGCTTATTCAGAGTATGTGGGAATGTAGACAGGAAATGAAGAAAAGGTCGCATTTAGGATTATCTTTAGGTATGTAGGTATATTTAATTTTGTATTATCATTTAGTTGGGCAGGTATTTTCGTCTGTTCCGGTGTTTGGTGTTAAATATTTTAACTATTAATAAAAGGAAGAATCGGCAATCGAATTGATTTATTTATTTGACTCAAAAATTGCATTGAATTAGAAATTTTATATAGGGTAGTTATGTACATGAAGGATAAAATCAGCCCTATCACATATTCCATCCAAATCTCCGAACGGATTGTAACGCTACGAATCACGAAAAATTATGTTCATGTTCACAGAATCCAAATTGGTGCGTTCTTTTATGTTACTGTGGTTAATTATGGTTAATGTGTCAAAAATAAAAGTTGATGTGCCATAGTTAAGAAAGTTACTCTTGGCAACTTTTTCATTTAGGAACGACTAGAGTTAACAAAAGTTAATCTGTCAAACGAAAGGGATTGAAAAAAAAATTGTATTTGGAATGAATAACCAAGAAAAAATGTGATTGCATTAAATTTATTGCAAAAATTATTATTAAATTGATAAAAACATATTTTAAATATTGAAAACAAATCAAAAGGGCAAAACGTAAACAAAACATCCACCATTGCATTTCAGCTGTGTTTGACAGATCAACTATTTCAATTCATATCGAGAAGATGAGTTGGAAAAAGTTACAAAAAGTTACTTTTTGACACTTTTACTTTGGAATTTAAGCCTTAACTACATAAGCCACTTTTTGCAAAATTACAAAAGTAAAAATATTTTTTCCAGCTAACGCAGTTGTTTTGTGAAAAATAATATATATACATTTTATTTTTAAACCAAAATTTAAGCTTTCTGCATCATTTTTATAAGTTTTCCTGTGAGAAACACTATCCCAAAATGAGTTTGAAAATTTTCACTTTTGTACTTTTTCACTTTTTTGGCTTATGTAGTTAAGGCTTTAGGAACGATTTTATGACGTCATAAAGTTACTCGAAGTTACTTTTCTGAATTAAAGGAACGACTGAAGTTAACTATTGGCACCAGGAGTCACGGCACCTGGCAATCAGTGCGTGAACTACTAGAGGGGGATACAATTTTTTTCGATTTGACATTCAATGTATTTCCCATAAGAGAAAACGAAGGACATTTGTTTTGGAAAGTGCAAAGGACGGACGAGAGTCACCTTTTTTTTGCGATCTTAAAATTTATAAAAATTAATTAGTAAAATCACTATAAAGTCATTATTTTCCGACAAAATATCTGTTTTAATAGATTAATCAACTATTCACGGTACTACTACCATCTTCTTATTGTTGGATGGCCACAAATAAGGGTGAAAAAATCTGGATTTAATTACCCAGACCAGTAACCTCGTGTCTTCTATTGGTGCTTCTGCATCGGCTCCAGCTGCTGGGGCAAACATTCTGGTGGGATGAAACCTAAACCGGAGCCTCCTCCTTCTCAAAAAATTAGAAAGCAGGGTTCACCGATCGCCAAGACCCAAAATACTTCCAACAACGTGCTACTAACCCTTGACGCCGCTCAGCAACTCCTCTGCCTGAGCCAACCAGATGCCACTTTCTCCTGCGCAAACCACAACCGGCAAGAACAACGTCGAACGGCTGCCCCCTCCAGCCTCCAACCTGGAGATGGACATGGACGATGAGTCCTCTCCGAACGTCTCCCATTCATCAATAAGCTTCTCAAATGAAGCTCATTACCCTCTTCGGTCTTCAATGACACCTTCTGACGCCAACTCTGAGTGGCAGTTCCCGAATAAGAGGCAACTGGCCTCCAACAAATCCACTCACACAGAGTCGAACTACCCAGAAAACTCAACAGAGAACAAGTTCTCAATTCTTCAAGACCTCACCATTCAGGCCAGCAAGAAGCCTCGCTTTAGCAACAAAGCATTCAACATTCCTCAACAAACTTCGGACAACGACATACGTCCACTCACAAGTGGCCAGGCTGGCATGACTTCTACAGGTAAATCAGCAGACACCGTGGGACCACGGGACCCATCAGCTACTAACAATCCTACTAACAGCAGATTAGAAGATGAAAATAAACTGCTCCGGGGTAAGTTTTGTCCGCCAATCATTATGAATAACGTAAATGTACGTCAGCTAGTTTCAGACCTTAAAAATAAGTCAGTAGATTTTAGATACAAAATAGTGAATAGAGGTAGTAGCAGCAGACTATATATTGACAATGGTACTATCCATAATGAATTATTATCTCTCTTGAGATCCAACAAGGATGTGCAGGCTTATTCCTTCACTAGAAGAGAAGATAAGACTGTTAGTCTAGTCCTCAGGGGCTCACGTCCGATTTCTCGGAGTCTGAGATTTTGGAGGAACTCCAACGCATCTCGCCCAACGTCGACAAAGTTTCAAGGTTTGAGACCATTCGCTCCAAACAACTTAACATCGTTTATAATCTGTATCTTGTTCGCCTTCTGCCAGGCAAGAACGCCAGCGAAATCAACAACACCAGATTCCTTTTCAATACTAAAATTTCCTGGGAGAAACCTAAAGGTAATACTGGACCTCTACAATGTAGACGGTGCCAACAAATCGGCCATCTTGCTAAAAATTGTGCCAACAATTATAAATGCGTGAAATGTACGAGCTCACATCTCCCGGGCGAGTGCGCTACAACGAAGTCGGAAGCCAGCAAGGCGACCTGTGTTAATTGTGACGAAAGTCACCCGGCTAATTTCAGAGGCTGTAAGGCCTTTAAAGAATACAAAGCTATAGAGGATAAACTACTTTCTGAAGCTAAATTTAGAAAACACACCGGTACCTCTTTCTCCAAAGCGGTTTCCAACAACAATAGCGCCCTCCTCCCGGGGATCTCGTATGCGAGCCATTTCAACGATTCTTCGAATCGCCCTATTGTTCCCAGCCAAAGTTACCCCAGCAAAAACCACAGCCGATTGCTAGGTAACAGCATAATTAACCAGTTCATGGATCTGTCCAAAGACCTGTTCGGCTTCGAAATGAGCACACTGGTCTCTAAAATCGAAAACTTCGTGCTCAATCTTCACAAATTCACCTCTCCTATAGATAAAAAACTTGCTTACCTTGAATTGGTAAACCAATTTCTTCTTAGTGACAAATGATGTTAATAAAAATCCTGACATTTAACATTTCGTCCCTGATAGCCCATGCCCGGAGAATTGAACTTTCCAAAATTCTCCAGGCTAACAATATTTCGGTGGCATTCGTTCAAGAATCCCACCTTAATCCCAGACAAAGTATTCATCGATTCTTATAACATCCTAAGGAACGACAAATTCCAAGGAGTGGCCATTCTCATTAAAAATAACATTAAATACAACTTGGTGGATTATACTGGTAATCCCTCCCAATTTCCTACCATTTTCATTAACATTAACTTCACCAAGAACTCTTCCACTAAGAAAATCTTGCTTGGTTCCATATACTTCCCCACAAACTGTGCTTCATCTTGCCTTACGAATGAACTCAACAAAATCGAAACTCTAGCCAGTTCCTTTGATGGGGCCATCATTGGGGGGGACTTGAATGCAAGAAATCCCAACTGGGGCGATTCCAGAATCAACTGCAACGGTAAAGTACTTTCGGACTGGCTTCAATCCACTAATCCCTCGCTGTCTCTAATCTCTTCCCCCACTCCCACATTCCCTAGGAGCTCCTCCTATTTGGATCACTTCTTGATCTCCAGTCACTTAACTATTTTGACAAAAATTTCGAGGTTTACACCCTACCTTCCTTCACGAAACACTGCCTGTTACTTGTGGAACTAGAGTTGAATGAGTTGGTCATCCCGACTCTGCATCCTTCTCACTCACGTTCCTTCTTAAATACCGACTGGGACTCCTTTAGAGCCACTTTTGACAGCTCCCTACTCCCACACTTCCCCCCGGAAACGCATTGTCTCTCGAACACAGAAATCGAATCCTGCATCTCCAACTTTAACGCCGTGCTCTTGAACTGCCTCGAGTCCCACGCCACTAATACTCCTGTCTCTTCTAAAAAATACCATAACCTACCTGCTAACATCGAAAAACTTTTCAAGGTAAAACACGCCTGGCAAAGACGCCTCAAACATATATTTCATAATAATTTCAATAGAACAAGTCCGCAATACAAGTACTTATCAAACGAAATCATGTTATTGAACAAAATTATTCATGAGAAGGTATCCATCTGGCTCAATGAGCAGCTTAGCACTAGACTCGAGAAAATCAAGCCAGGCCACTTGCGTTTAAAGAATTTTTTAGGTTAGCCGGCAGAGGGAAGCGCTTCTCCTGTGAGAAAATAGTGGTTAACAACTCCACCTTAACTAACGAGCTGAATATAGTATCGGCATTTCAGAACCACTTCAAATCTCTATATTCGGAAGTAATCCATTCCTTTTATCCTTCTCTAACGGAAGAGGCCTCCGCTGTTTCCCGACATGTCATCCTCTCAAACCCAGGTAGAATTTTCTCGTTCGACGAGCACAACAGGGCTCTTAGACCTTTGGCATCTAACCTGTT
Source organism: Epistrophella euchroma (assembly GCA_947049315.1). Classification (NCBI taxonomy): domain Eukaryota; kingdom Metazoa; phylum Arthropoda; class Insecta; order Diptera; family Syrphidae; genus Epistrophella; species Epistrophella euchroma. The sequence continues at coordinate 72,801,552 of OX346245.1, read as the reverse complement.
CACGGATGTAGAAGAAGTATCCGGTATCATCAACCTTTTAAAACCAAAAAAATCCGCCGGGCCAGACGGTGTGTCAAATTTTGCCCTTTAAAAACTCTACCCACTTGCGATTAGCTTCCTCACTATTATCCTTAACAATTGTATTAACAATGGATTTTTCTCCACCTCATGGAAGACCGCTAAAATCTTGCCTATCCAAAAGAAAGCCAATGATCTTGATATCAACAATTACAGACCTATCTCTCTACTTTCCAATACTAGCAAGATCCTAGAAAGGATCATCCTCGAGAACCTCAACTCCCCCACTGAAAACCCGATTGATCCCCTTACGGACTACCAGTTCGGATTCCGCAGGGGACATTCCACGGTACAAGCGCTCCTAAAACTCCAGAATGATATCACTCTCAATCTTCGTGATAAACGCTGCACGGTTGCCTGCTCACTCGACCTAGAAAAAGCCTTCGACAGTGTGTGGAGAGCGGGGCTTCTTTTTAAGATTACAGCCCTCAACTTCCCTCCCCATATTGTAAATCTCCTTGCTAGCTTCCTCCAGGACAGAAAATTCTTTGTCCAAATTCAAGGCTTCATATCTAACACCTGCCCTAGTAACAGAGGGGTCCCTCAGGGATCGATCCTGGGCCCACATCTCTATAATATATTCCTCAACGATTTCCCTCACACCTTCTCCGATCATCAAACGGCCTCTATCAGTTTACTTTACGCTGATGACACTTTCGTTTATGCGAGTCCCAGTTCACCTCTGGCAGCTGCTCATTCTTTGCAAAGACATCTTAATCTAATTAACGACTATTACAACTCTTGGGGAATTTCCATCAACATTCCCAAATCTCAGACGATCTGCTTTCGCAATGCTTGTGGTAAAGGACCTGCGACCACTATCCTTGAGAGTGAACATATCGCCCTTAGACTGAATGGTCATACCATTCCATTTAAAAACAACATCAAATACCTGGGAGTGAAATTCAACAAACTCTTAAAATTCAACACACATGCCAGAGCTTCATTAGCCAAAGCTCGCAACGTCTCAAACAGATTGATGCCCTTCTTCAGACACAGTGCTCTTATCAAAAAATCTAAGCTACTTTTCTACAAATCCCTTATAAGACCCATCATAACTTACGCCTTCCCTCTCTGGACGACTATCTCTCCCTCGGTTGCTCTAGAAGCAGAAAGGTTGGAGAGAAACATTCTCTGTCTCTGTCCGGGAAAAAACTTCCAATCTGCAACCAAACGTTATTCTAACGACTTCATCTATAACGACAATAACACCATTCCGTTAATGAAATACTCCTTGTCCTTATTAAAAAACACTATTTCGAATCTTCAAAATTCTAACAATGACCTCGTTAAAGCTCTCATTCCGATTGGGCCGAGGCCCCCTGGGGACTCTGAGAAATATCTTACCGCCTTCGACATTTCCTTGATGGACTTAGACACAACTCCCGAGACACCTCTCACTTCTTTCTACTCTAAGTCCCTTCCGGGGCAAAATCGTGGCTAACTCATTTATTAGCAATCGCTTTGATTTTAACTTTGCAAACTACCTCTTTTTGCTGTCTGCATTTTGATCTACTTTGCATTTTCTCTACCGTTGTTGCGTATTGATTGGACGGACATCGCTAGCCTTCAGATCATTAACTTTATATTTTATTCTATATTTTGTCGCGGATCCTGCCTGGTTTGTTTCAGGGGGGTTATTACCAAATGCGCGGCGGATCGCTTTAAAAGCGGAACATCACATTCGACCGTGTTCGCTTTTGGTTATTTCCAAATGCGATCGAGGACGAAAATGAACCTTCCAGTTTCTCTCACATAATTCCAAAAATTTCCAGGCCACTCCCATTTTTACTTCCACTCTTCTCATTTAATTGTCAGCTATTTCCAAAAATTTGACAGTAGGTAGCTGTTTGCCGTGCAAACAAGTTGTTTTTTTTTTCTTAAAGTATTTGCATTGTTTTTGTTTTCTTAAAGTATTTGCATATAATTTTGCAATGTTTGTTACTCTTAACAAAAAAATAAAAACATTTTGATGGAATAGTGTGTTTTTCTTTGCCGAAATTGAAGAAGATACATAATTATTTATGTATTTACATTTTCTTTCAATCCGCCAACAATCCGCCATCTAGACACCTATCGCTTTCAAACCCAAAATGAAATGTAGAAAGAACTTTCGCTTTGGCATGAAAAGCGAATCGCTTTTGAGAATAGGAAAATGCAAATCCGCCATCAAAAGCGATCCGCCGCGCATTTGAGAATCACCCCCCAGTATCGTTGGCATGTTGATCGTATTAATGCGTGAAAGAGCGTCTGCAACAATGTTGTCATCACCTTTGAGATAGACTATGTCTATACAAAATTGCGAGATGTAATCCAGTTGACGAAGTCTTCGTTAAGGGGCCTTTTCGTGTTTTTGTTTGAATGCATAGATTAATGGTTTATGATCGGTCCTGATCGTAAAACTACGGCATTCTAACATATGGTGGAAAGATTGAATAGAGGCAAAAATAGCAAGTAACTCACGGTCATAAGAGCAGTAGCTCTGTGCCGAGATTTAGCTATTTCTGCGAGTGAGGTGAGATGACTCGCCTTACTCGCCGACTCATCCCACTTCATTCGCAAAAGTGATTTAGCTATTAAAGTGAAATGAGTAATTTCGAAACAAGTTTCGAACACATGAAATGTCATAAACAAAGGCTATCTTTTAATTCGTTGTCTTTGGTTTTGTTTGATTGAGGTTTAATTTTTCTATTTTGTATTTTTATTTTAATTAAACTTTATCGAAAAACTTAGGAAAATAAAATTTAATTAATGTGTGACTTTATTGTGAAGTTAGTGTGCCCTACCCACTCCTAACCATTCTTCCAAAGTTTTGTAGTTAGTCCGCACGAAGTTGATGGGGTCGTCTGTGCGATGCTGAATTATATTTTTCACTTGTATTAAAAAAATTTATACCTACAAATAAAATGTAAATAACAAATTAAAAATGTTCATTAAATATCATTTTTACATAAATGTATGTTTGTATAAAAAAAAACAAATTTTTTATGTGCTGCATACTCATTTTTACCTACATTATGTACATTGTTGTTTTGCTAGTTCGTTTCACATACGTGAATAGGTATGTTGAAATTCCTTTGGAAAAGAACGCATACTTATGCAAAATTGGAAATTTACCAACACATACACCAAGTCACCGCTGAAACATAGGGCGAGTAAACTGACGTTTCATTTCACTCGCCTACTCACTCACTTTTACTAGCTAAATCGATTTTCAATGAAAAGTGAGTCATTTCACTCACTCGCCATTAGCTAAATCTCGGCACTGTTCTCCTGAACTTAGTTTTCGAGAGAAAAAACCCAGTGGTTTCCAGGTGTCACCGATAAGTTGCTCAAGTTTCGCTCCAATGGCAGTGGATGAGGCGTCGGTGGTGAGGGTCATGGCAGCATTTGGTGATGGATACGCAAGTAGTGTGGCGTTTGCTATCTTTTGTTTACATTCCTCGAATGCATTGTTTGCTGTCTCGGTCGAATGAATTTTGGTTTTGTCGTTTTTAATTGAACGTTGTAGATAACCGTTTAGTGGTAGTTGAGAGGCAGCTGCGTTTGGGATGAATCGCCTGTAATAATTGGTTACTCCCAGAAAACGTCTCTATGGTCTCAGGCTTTTTGAAGTTTAGTATAGCGTCGACTCGTTCATCCAGCGGTGCATATCCTTGAGCGTTGATTGTGAAACCAAGGAAGTTTAACTCTGGCTGCCCGAAAACACATTTCTTTAAGCTGATGCTCAGTGAAGATGCTTGTAGGCGTTGGAAAACTGTTCTTAGATGTAACTCGTGTTGATCTTTGTCTCGTGACATGATGAGTATGTAGACGAAAACAAAGTCAAGATCTCGGAAAATTGAGTCCATAAATCTTTGAAATGTCTGTGTCGCGTTTCTGAGACCGAAAGGCATGACCAAGTATTCGTATTAGCCAAATGGTGTGGTGATGGCCGTTTTATGTATATCATCCGGGTGCATAGGAACTTGGTGATAAGCTCGGTCCATGTCTAGTTTGGTAAAGATGCAGTTTCCATGAAGACGAAGAAATAAGTCTTGAATTAGTGGGGATGCATATTTATCGGCTACGGTGTCAGCATTGAGCATTTTGTAGTCTCCACAGAGTCTCCAATCGTTGTTTTTCTTTTTAACGAGGTGTATTGGACTTGCGTATGGGCTTCTTGACGGTCTGATGATACCGTTTTGCAACATCTCGGAGATTTGTGTTTTTGCAGCCGTTGCTTTTTCGCCAGCTAATTTGCGAGCGCGTGCAGATGATGGAGGTCCTTTCGTGATGATACGATGTGTGTATTGTCTATTGTTGAAATTGGGACTGTATGTAGGTGTAGTCACCTTGATGAACTCTCTAAGCAGCCTCGCATAAGGTTCTGGCAAAGATGCATCCACAGTCGAGATGTTGTACGTCTTGGTAGCTAAAGACTCTCCTTTCGATGATAATCAGAGGATCAATGAGTCTCTGATGTTTTAAATCTACGAGGAGATTGTAGTGCGTCAAGAAGTCTGCTGCAATTATTGCTGTTTGTATGTCGGCAATGACGAACGTCCAAGGAAAAGCTCTGCGAAGGTTGAGATCAAGAGTAAGTGTTTTATATCCGTATGTATGTATTGCTGAAGAGTTTGCTGCGTAGAGAGTGAGTTGCTCTTGTTCAGGTTTAATTTTGAAGAAATTAGATGGAATGATTCAAACAACTTAGCCGGAGTCTATTAAGAATGTATTGTTGGTGGTTAAATCTTGTATGTGAAGATGTATCTCGTTCAATGCAGTGTCAGGAACGCTGTCACCAACTGGTCCAATTAGTGACAGCTTCGTTAGTTTTCCTGTTTGGATGTTTGTGCTTGAAAACTGCAGGGAGTTGTGCAGTGTCGTGCTTCACTTCCCCATCGAGTGTGGTAATAACACATACCATTTCGTTTTGGTGTAATGGACCTTGCTCTTGTACGTTGAACGTGAGATGGTTGATGATGCTGCTGTTGTTGGCTGGACTTGAGGACTTTTATATCCTGTTGGCAACATTCCAACATCAACCGCATCTCCAAAAGCTGTCGTTCCAAATGAATCAAATCCGGTGGGTTAACAGTTTGTTGTGAGCGTGGCGCAAAATCTCTGTTTTAAACCGCCTTGATCGAAGAACTACCGAGCGCGTCCATAATGCGATCAGCTGTTTCTGCCAGAGCGTTTAGATCGTGCTAGTTGTCGGAGGTTACCAGGAGTGGTCGGATCTTTTCTGCCAAGCGCTCGGTTCACAGTTGGTGTAGTACTTCGTCAGTGACTGAGTTTTTGGCCAGCTCACGCATTTCTCGAAGTAATTGGGACGGTTTTTTGTTTCCTAAAATGTTTTCTCGTAGTAGTTTCTGGAGTTGTTTTTGTCGAGACTCCGAGAAACGTTCCAAAATTGTGAATTTCAATGTTTTATATTTATCTTGTGATGGCGCGTTATTGATAATGTCAATGAGCTGCGAAACGATACTCAAAGGAAGTGCCTTTAGCAACTGGTTGTATCTTTGTGCATCGCTAGTAATTCTGTTTGCGGCAAAATCCGCTTCGGCTATGGCAAACCAGATGTCTGAAGATTCAGGTGAAAATTGCGGCAGGTGTAAGTTTACAGCGTAAACGAATTCCTGTTGGACATTATGAAACAAATTGTTGGACGTATGGGTTTGTTGTCCAACGCCTGTGGAATGTCCATTTGTTGTCGCAGGAGGTCCGTCGGCGGCTTTAATTGTTGCGTTTGGATCAACGCCCGAGCCGGAATCATCAAGCTCACTCATGACGAGATTTGTTCGCGTTTTTTTTGTTTGTGTGATCGGAGAGCTGAAGATCACGTCGGGGTCATCAATGTAGTGTCTGGTTATGACACTAACTATTTTTCCGCGAACAAAAAGAGAAAAAGATTTATACGGAGTGTATATATGTGCGTTGGTTAAAAGAAACAAATATTTTGTTGAGATTCTAATTGAATCTTTAATAAAACAAACTTTATTAACAAAATTAAAGAGCTAGAATATTTTTGCGACTGAACGAGTTGGCGGTTAATTTAAAAGATACGAAGAAGAAAAACTATTCTGTTGACTGTGTAGTGGCGCAAGTATTGAAACAGAGTCGCCACAGCCAATAGTTAACCACAGGAACATAAAAAACGCACCAAAGGTGAACGAAAACAGCTGTGGTGCGTTTCTTTTCTGTAGAATGTTAACTACTGTTGATCTGTCAAAAAAAAAGTGTTGAACTGTCATTGTCAAAAATGTTACACTATGTAACATTTCATTTAGGAACGACCTGTTAGAAATAAATGTTGATCTGTCAAACTAAATGGGTTGCAAAAAAAAATGCGAACTACATGAATGAAAATAAAACAAAATTTGTCATGGAATCAAATTTATTGGAAGCAATTTACAAATTAAATTCGTTTATTTATTTATTCTTGCACAAAATCGAATCATCAAGCAAAATTGGCAAAATGTTTGCAACTTTTTACCATTCCAAATAGATACCCACGCATTTTTTTGTAAGAAATTACTTTTTTCGAAAAATTAAACTGTTGGAAAAAAGAAAATTAATGAGTAAATAACAGAAGACAATTACAAAAATCAAAATCGAAAGTAAAAATAAAATAAAAATACCGAACTTTAAGTAATCGAAAGGAGAAAAAGTAAACAAAAGATAACCGCACAATGAAAATCCAAATTCAGCTGCTTTTGACAGATCAACATTTTCAATTCATGTCGACGAGATTAGTTGGAAATTGTTACAAAGTGTAACATTCTGACACATCAACACTGGAATTTAGGAACGATTTTATGGCGTCATAGTGTTGACAAATGTTACACTACTGTAGTTTAGGAACGATCAGAGTTAACAATAGTTAACAATAGGGCTTTTTAACAAACAGCAATGTCTCGTTCATATTTAAATGTCAAACTAAAATTCTTGGCACAATGACATTTAAGTGGCAGCCATTTGTTTGGTTTATTTTGGAGGCAAATAAATATTTCGAATTGTTTTTTTCCTTTTTTTTATAGAAAACATGCAAGTAAAAATGTTTTTATACTTTATATAAGATATTTTAATCTTTTTACTGCACAAAATAGCAAGATTTTTGTAATTAAAACTAGCCCTCCTTATTTTTTTCTTTCCACTTTCATCTGTCATTGTGCCAAGTTTTTGCTGTCATTTGAAACTGACAATTTGGTAGAGATCTCTAAAGTTAACATTTTACAGAAAAGAAACGCACCACTGATGTACTAGTTTTACAAAAATGTGAAAACGCGCGAGTTTTCCGGCGCCAAACGCACACATAGATCCAACTCATCTGTCCAAACGCACACATAGATCCGACTCGTCTGTTCACCCATAGGTTAAATTGTTGTTGCAAATAACATTTATTCATCGACACGAAACGAAATTACTAATACAACAATGTAAATAAATGGGTTTTGGAGGGTACGTACGAAAGATTGGCGTCTTCATATAGAGTGTTTTTGTTTAACACTTTACTTTGGAATTTGAACGATTTTATGACGTCATAAAGTTACTCGAAGTAACTTTTCTGAATTAAAGGAACGACCGAAGTTAACTATAATTTACTGGCTGAACAGAATAGAATGACGGAACTGAAGACGCAGACGGAACTGGAAGAGCTGTCAAAAAGTGTCGTACGTTATTTTTTTTACATGTCCACAATGGAGCTGTACAGCTTTGAAAGTATTTTGAAGAAAAAAAAAAGAATATTCTTGTGTACAAGCTCAGAATTCACATTTTTTGTTTCCAATAATTTTCCTTTTAATAAATAATTTTTTTCGCGATACAAATAACCACAATATTTTTTTCTGACCCAAAAAGTTGTTTTTTTTCTTCATACAAATTGAAACGTCAAAAGTGCCGTACGTCAAAAGTTAAAAGTTGGTGAACTCTTCCGTCTGCGTCTGCGTCTCCGTATGCGTCTACGTTCCGTTGTGTTCGCAACATTGAATTTGCGTGTATTCAATATTTTGACAGCTATTCCGGCTCCGTCTCCGTTTCCGTCTGCGTCACCATTCTGTTCAGCCAGTTAACCACAGTCGGGGGACAAGCCAAACCTATCCGGATAGGTTTGTGTTGTTGTAATCCCTTGTTGAAAAACTTCTGTGCCGAGATTTAGCTATTTCTGCGAGTGAAGTGCACTGATCTCTATAATACACTGGATAGCGTATTCATACAATAATGATGGCTCCATTTGAACAATTGTTATATTATGCGCCTAACCATTTTTTGTATAGCAGTATACCTGTATAACATATAAAAAACCGAAAATGACAGCGTCAATATCAAAGAAACTGAATAATTTCAGTATCTTTGGTCAATATCATGTAATTTTTGTTTCATTTCGTTTTCGCGACATCTTTGTTGTTTTTTCTTTTGCGGTAAACTTATAAATCAATTAAGAAAATATAAAATAAAATACAAAATAAAAACTATTTTTCTGTCGAATATAAAAAGGACATAACACATTTTCATATTTCGCACGAATTTATTACAAGGGTTAATATTTTTTTTGTTAATCACTTAAAAACTTACTTTTAATTTTGTTTTTCCTCGTGAGTCACAACAAACTCCTGAATCTGAGTCCGAAAATGAAAAAACTTTGCAGAATACGAAAATATATATATGAGTTAACCACAAATAATATTTACAGACAAACCTCAAATTATGCGGCTGACCACGATTTTAATCTTCAATTGGAACTACAAAAACTGTTATACATTGTAGGGAATACACTATCCAGTGTATTATAGAGATCAGTGGTGAAGTGAGATTACTCGCCGACTCATTGGCCGCGTTCGGGGGGCAAGCCAAACCTATCCGGATAGGTTTGTGTTGTTGTAATCCCATAGGAAAATTCAGCTGATGAACCAAACAGCTGTTGTCAAAAACAAATCTAAAGCTATCCTAAAATTTTCGGGATACTAAACTATCCTATGCGCAATTTGATGAACAGCTGATTACAGCTGACTTTTGGTTTTCGGGTGACGCTTGAGTAGTTGTTTGTTTTTATTTTTTGTTGTTTGTTTTTGGCTTTTGAACATACAAAAACATATACAAATTGTTGCAAAAATAAACAAAATGAAGATATCTGTCAATTGGAAGGACACAACATACGATTTTGAAGACACAGCAGAGATCTGGGAAAAAATAATTTTTGGTACTTACTTGAACTTTTTTCAGCTGTTTTGATTTTTGATAGGTAACCTATCCGGTTCGTTCGAAAACATATCCGATACTTAAGTATCTCAGATAGCCTATCTGTGTACCCCCCGAACGCGGCCATTGGCCGCGTTCGGGGGGCAAGCCAAACCTATCCGGATAGGTTTGTGTTGTTGTAATCCCATAGGAAAATTCAGCTGATGAACCAAACAGCTGTTGTCAAAAACAAATCTAAAGCTATCCTAAAATTTTCGGGATACTAAACTATCCTATGGGCAATTTGAAGAACAGCTGATTACAGCTGACTTTTGGTTTTCGGGTGACGCTTGAGTAGTTGTTTGTTTTTATTTTTTGTTGTTTGTTTTTGAATTCTAAACATAAAAATACATATACAAATTGTTGGAAAAATAAACAAAATGAAGATATCTGTCAATTGGAAGGACACAACATACGATTTTGAAGACACAGCAGAGATCTGGGAAAAAATAATTTTTGGTACTTATTTGAACTTTTTTTAGCTGTTTTGATTTTTGATAGGTAACCTATCCGGTTCGTTCGAAAACATATCCGATACTTAAGTATCTCAGATAGCCTATCTGTGTACCCCCCGAACGCGGCCATTGGTCGCGTTCGGGGGGCAAGCCAAACCTATCCGGATAGGTTTGTGTTGTTGTAATCCCATAGGAAAATTCAGCTGATGAACCAAACAGCTGTTGTCAAAAACCAATCTAAAGCTATCCTAAAATTTTCGGGATACTAAACTATCCTATGCGGAATTTGAGGAACAGCTGATTACAGCTGACTTTTGGTTTTCGGGTGACGCTTGATTAGTTGTTTGTTTTTATTGTTTGTTGTTTGTTTTTGGCTTTTAAACATAAAAATACATATACAAATTGTTGCAAAAATAAACAAAATGAAGATATCTGTCAATTGGAAGGACACAACATACGATTTTGAAGACACAACAGAGATCTGGGAACTGGGAAAAAATAATTTTTGGTACTTACTTGAACTTTTTTCAGCTGTTTTGATTTTTGATAGGTAACCTATCCGGTTCGTTCGAAAACATATCCGATACTTAAGTATCTCAGATAGCCTATCTGTGTACCCTCCGAACGCGGCCATTTCACTTCATTCGCAAAAGTGATTTAGCTGTTTTTATGCCAAATAGTTGAAGTTCGAGATGTCGGTGTTGCCACTGTCATCGACATTTATGATAGAGTTTATGTATGTAGTTCTTTTTTATAAATATGAGTATGACAATTTTATAGAAAAATTAATATAAAAGCAATATATGTATACATCGTTAAAAGAAAATGAGAAGAGTGAATAATGTAGTTAACAAAAGAACTTTACAGTTTTATTTGCGAAAATCCCTTCTGCTTGGGTAATTTTTTCCTACATGTATCATAACTGTAAAGAGAGATATTGTTGTTCACTGCACTCTTCACTGCTTCGGTGTGTTTCTTTTCTGTAAAATGTTAACTATTGTTGTTCTGTCAAAAAAAGTGTTGAGCTGTCATTGTTAAAAATGTTACACTTTGTAACATTTCATTTAGGAACGCTCAGTTAAAAATATTGTTGATCTGTCAAACAAAATGGGTTGCAAAAAAAAAAAAGCGAAATACATGAATGAAAATAAAAGATGATTTGTGATTGCATCAAATTTATTGGAAACAGTATTATTGCAACTTTAAAAATGCACACAATTTATAAATTGAATTCGATTATTTATTTATTTTTGCACAAAATCGAATCCTCACGCAAAATTGAGAAAATGTTTGCAACTTCTTTCCATCCTAAATATATTAGATGCCGACGCATTTTTGACATGGATTACATGTCTTTCTCGGACGGTTGGGTGTGATGTAGCGAAAAGAGGACCGTCACGAAAACATGTACAACTCGCGTCCTACTGCTAAGTGACTGTTTGCACTACAGACATCATACATATACCAATCGATAGATACAGATTGCGCAAAGATTATAGAGGAATTGTTTTATAGCTATTGCCTAATAGTTTCAGGTGATGAGTCATCGCGTTTGGGGTAAATTTCAGCTAAATTAGGAGTACTCAAATTAATTTGAGCTCAATTTCTTTGGATATATAAGTGTCATTGATATCTCATTCGAAAGGGTTTGAAAAAGGGCATCCCTTCCGCGTATTTCAAATATCGATAGTTCACGTTATAGGCTGTTATAGCACATAATATGTTCTGAAGGTTCCACGTGGGCGATCTCGCAAGGGTATTTTTTGTAAGAAATCTACCTTATCGAAAAATAAAACTGTCGGGAAAAAGAAAATAATCAGTAAATAACACAAGACAGTTATAAAAATAAAAATCGACAGTAAAAATAAAATTAAAAAATACCGAAATTTAAGTAATCAAAAGGAGAAAAAGTAAACAAAAGAAATCCAGTCAGCTGCTTTTGACAGATTAACATTTTCAATTCATATCGACGAGATGAGTTGAAAAACGTTACAAAGTGTAACATTCTGACACATCAACTTTGGAATTTAGAAACGATTTTCATTTTATAACGTCATAGTGTTAACAAATGTTATGTGGTTCTCGGTTCAACCAAAAAAAGTTGACTTTTGTGGGGTTAAGTTGATCTTTTTCAGGGGCCAGATTCTGTAATAAACGAAACGAAAGCATTCGTTCGTTTTTCAAAAACGAAAGAAATCATGCGAAAACGAACTTTGGCATTCTGTATCGCATTTCGCATATTTTATTTCATTCGCTTAGGTTTTTAGAGCCTCTGTTGTATTTATGTGCATACTTTTATGTGCTTGAGAATGGGGTTACCCCATGAATAACAGAAACAAGATATGCTTATTAGCTGTGTGACGTCACAATCATCTGGGTTTCTTCGGAGAGCGAAAAGATAATTCCATATAATTGTATTGTTTTTAATTGTCAGTCCCTATCACTTAAAAATAATTTGTTTAAATGCTAAATTCTCAATTCTAATCTTCATTTAAAAAAGAAAATAATACTCAAAGATGATTGTGACGTCATAAAAATGCCTAGATGGCGAGTTGAGTGTTTGTAATGAGAATACCTTGTATCTGTATATCGTGGGGTTAGGCCAGTCGCCACTGATCTCTTTAATATACTGGATAGTGTATACCATTCAAGTATAACAGTTTTTTTCATTCCAATTGAAGATGACATAAGGTGGCTGAGTGGCCAATTTTGACATCTTTGTGAAACAACAAAAAAGTAGTTTGAGGTTATTTTTTTTTTGTGAAACCAACAAAATAGAATAGTCAGTCTTTCCATTTTTTTTTTGTGTTGTATCCGATATTGGTACAAAAATATTTTTTAAACTTGTCAAAAGTGGAAACCAGATCCAGACACGCCGCAAGTTCGTCGAAAAATTTGGGCCTGGTCTGGATGATTATTAACAAGTAGATTTGCAGAACATTCTGCTTATACGAAACCTTCTCAAATAAGAATAACGATCTTGTTGCAGCCATGGAACAAGACAAATTCATCATTAGAATTTCAAAGGATTCCCACTCACAGTTCAAGATAAGAAGCTGGAAATCCTCGCTCAGATTGTGACTAAGTATCTCTTAATTGATACTTAGGAAGGAACAGCACGCAGCAAGGTTCATTGCGATGGCACAGCGGGTGCAATAATAGGCGAGGCTCTTCGCCAGGATATTAAAGTACTAAGTTTTGTTACTTTCTCTAGAATTCAATAACGACCTACCTACAAGTGTACTCCGAGGTTGAATTTTTTTTATAGAGCTTTGGAATCAAAACTTTTTATGCTCCTTTTAAAGGCATCGAAAGCAAATTCCAAAATGGTATCAACCACATTTGTGGCTTTCTCCATTCAATAAAGAAACCCTAAAACCTTTTTCAGTTTTTTTAGTTTCTCATCAAATGACCTCTGCCTACAAGTGTACTCCGAGGTTGAATTTTTTTTATAGAGCTTTGGAATTAAAACTTTTTATGCTCCTTTTAAAGAGATCGAAAGCAGATTCCAAAATGGTATCAACCACATTTGTAGCACTCTCCATTCAATAAAGAAACTCTAAAACCTTTTTCAGTTTTTTGAGTTTCTCATCAAATGGCCTGCCTAGAAGTGTACTCCGAGGTTGAATTTTTTTATAGAGCTTTGGAATCAAAACTTTTTGTGCTCCTTTTAAAAAGATCGAGAGCAGATTCCAAAATGGTATCAACCACATTTGTGGCACTCTCCATTCAATAAATAAACCCCAAAACTTTCTTTGAATATTTAAATTTAAAAAAAACTGAAAATGGTTTTGGGGTTTCTTTATTGAATGGAGAGTGCCACAAATGTGGTTGATACCATTTTGGAATCTGCTCTCGATGCCTTTAAAAGGAGCATAAAAAGTTTTGATATCAAAGCTCTATAACAAAAATTCAACCTCGGAGTACACTTTCTTGTAGGCGGGTCATTTGATGAGAAACTCAACAAACTGAAAAAGGTTTTGGGTTTTTTTTATTGAATGGAGAGTGCCACAAATGTGGTTGATACCATTTTGGAATCTTCTCTCGATGCCTTTAAAAGAACCATAAAAAGTTTTGATTCCAAAGCTCTATAACAAAAATTCAACCTCGGAGTACACTTGTAGGCAGGTCATTTGATGAGAAACTCAAAAAACTGAAAAAGGTTTTGGGGTTTATTTATTGAATGGAGAGTGCCACAAATGTGGTTGATACCATTTTGGAATCTGCTCTCGATGCCTTTAAAAGGAGCATAAAAAGTTTTGATTCCAAAGCTCTATAAAAAAGTTCAACCTCTTCTTCAATTTTCTTCAACTTTTTTGTATGGATGCGCTATCCAGTATATAATAGAGATCAGTGCCAGTCGCGCACATGCAACTAAACAGTTTGGTTTCGATTTTGTGCACAATAGAGATCTCTACCAAATTGTCAGTTTCAAATGACAGCAAAAACTTGGCACAATGACAGATGAAATTGGAAAGAAAAAATAAGGAGGGATAATTTTAATTACGAAAATCTTGCTATTTTGTGCAATAAAAAGATTAAACTATCTTATATAAAGTATAAAAACATTTTTACTTGCATGTTTTCTATAAAAAAAAGGAAAAAAACAATTCGAAATATTTATTTGCCTCCAAAATAAACCAAACAAATGGCTGCCACTTAAATGTCATTGTGCAAAGAATTTTAGTTTGACATTTAAATATGAACGAGACAGAGATATATTGCTGTTTGTTAAAAAGCCCTATGGGCTTATATGGGAGTGCGCGTCGGTTTATGTGCGCGGACTCTCATATCTATAGACCGCCTATAGTTAGCAGCACTATGTGAGGAATTTCAAAACTTTTGATTCCTATAATTTGGAAAACATTTGGAAATATTTGGAAAACCATTTTCAGAATTTGGAAAACCTTAGTTAATTAGTTATTAACAATTAAAGGTTAGGCGTATAGTTAGCAGCACATAGAAACAAAATTAAGGTTTTTTGGTATCAATCGATCGGGAACGGTTTTTTGAAATTTGGAAAACCATTTTTAGAATTTGGAAAAGCATAGTTTAGTAAATAATTAACAAAATGTTAACAAAATGACAGTTCTATAAACAATTACAATTAACGCAAAACGTAATGTAACGAAGCGTAACGTCTTTGTCAATAAGCAATTTAATGTTTCTGTTGAAAAGTGTGTGCTGCCAATGTTTCTGAACTCCATCCATCACTCCGCACTTGAGTCCAATCTAAGTTTTTATAGTTATATAAGAAAAATTAAATCAGAAAATTATAAATATGTACATTGTTTTAAGGAAGCTGACTTTGATGCAATCAACGCGCATCTGACCTCGTTATCTTGGGATGATATGAAAGTTTGGCCTGATTTAAATTTCGCGTACGATATTCTAAAATGTGTTATTAAACAGACAATTGAACGGTTTGTTCCTAAAAAAAAGCAATCGTGTAATTCTAATCCTATTTGGTTTAATAAAAGACTGTCTAATCTAAAAAATCAGAAAAACAAAGCTTACAAAAGATTTAAATGCATGAAACATGATCACGAGTTACGAAGAACTTATTTTACCTTGCAACATGAGTTTGATTCACTTAATCGTTCATTATACCGTGATTATATATACTCAACTGAAAGCAAGATAAAGAGTGATAGTGGTCAATTCTGGAAATATATAAACTCTAAGCGAAAATCTACAGGGTTTCCAGGCTGCATGAGCTACTCGGGTACTTCAACAAGTGACATTTCAGAAATTAGTAATCTTTTTGCCAAATATTTCGAATCTGTTTACAGTTATGAATCACACTCTCAAAATCTACCTAGCATCCCTGAAAAATTTAACCTAGGTTCTCTGCGGATTAACAAGACTGAAGTCTTGGCTGCCTTAAAGCAAATTGATGCGTCCAAATCACCTGGACCAGATGGTTTTCCACCATTTTTTCTAAAAAATGCAGCTGATTCTTTGGCAGAACCGCTCACAATTTTTATTTAACCTTTCTCTTGAAAGTGGGATTTTTCTTAGTGAGTGGAAAGTTTCATTCCTTACACCTATTTTTAAAGCAGGATTGAGACAAGATGTATCGAACTATAGACCAATTTGTAAAATCTCTGTTATTCCCAAGGTATTTGAAAAGATTGTTTGTGACAAAATTTTCTTTTCGGTTCGTGAGCATATTTCGATTTCCCAGCACGGGTTCCTGCCCGGTAGATCAACAGCTACAAATTTATCTACCTTTGTTAATTATGTAATACCGAACTTTGAAAAAAATCTGCAAACTGACGTCATTTTTACTGATTTCGCCAAAGCATTTGATAGTGTTAATCACAAGATTTTACTTCATAAACTGGCATGCCTAGGTTTTCACTCCAAATTACTCAAATGGATTGAATCTTATTTAACTGGCCGTGAGCAGATTGTTAAAATTGAGCGCATTTTTTCCGAATCATTTCATGTGCCATCCGGTGTTCCTCAGGGCAGTCACATTGGGCCATTGTTATTTCTGTTGTTTATTGATGATATATCGGATATATTCATCAATTCTCAATGTCTTCTCTATGCAGACGATTTAAAACTTTATAGAAAAATCGGTTCTAACCAAGACTGTTCACTTCTTCAGGAGGACCTTTTAAGGCTTTCTCAGTGGTGTGAATTGAATTCTCTTCATCTAAACGTATCTAAATGCCAAGTGCTTTCTCTTTTAAGAAATAAGAACTTAATCAATCATAACTATAACCTATCTGATGTTGCCTTGGAAAGAGTATCACAGAAAAAAGATTTGGGTATTATGCTGGATGAAAAATTGACATTTAATCTGCATATTGATCTTATAACAAGTAAAGCTAACTCAATGCTAGGTTTTATTAAAAGAAACGCTCGTGAGTTCTCAGACATCTTCACAATTAAATGTCTGTACTTTACGATGGTTAGGTCCGTTCTGGAATATTGCTCCGTAGTCTGGAACCCTTTTTATACCACTGCGTCGGATAGAATTGAAAGAGTGCAACGGCGTTTTACTAGGTATGCTATATCAAAACTTAATTGGAATTGTGAGATTCCTTGTTATAAAACTAGGTGTTTGTTAATGGGTGTTCATACTCTAAGTCTTCGCCGAAAATTTTGTTCAATTATGTTTATTCGTGATATTCTCTTTTTTCGCATAAAGTCCTCATTTCTCCTTGAACAGTTAGGCTTCCATATCCCCCCAAGAACTACTCGGGTGTCTTTTTTATTTAATGTACGCTTGCACCGCACTAATTATGGTTGCAATGAAACAATATCACGATGCATCAAAGAGGTGAACTCGATTTGTAATTATATCGATATTTTTGAAAATTGTTCAAGAGAAACTTTTAAAAATAATTTATTATCTCTATTAGCAAATCTTTAATTCATACTTTATATTTATTTTAATAGGATATGATTATTTCTTAATTGTTATTCTAGTCTGTAAGATTACTCTGATTGACAAATAAATAAATAAATAAAATAAAAAAAATTAAAACTGCCATACAAGAACACAAAACCAACACATATAAACAAAATTCTGTCCCAACAACAAAATTATAGGGCGTATAGAATTGGATCGCCTGTTTAGCACTGGCTTTTGTTTTATTCTTAACTATATTTTATATTTTCTATCTGAAAAGGTAAAAAATTTAACAGCTGACTTTTGACAGAAAAATAGTTTGACAGATCTTAATTTTGATTATATGTGTTGGTTTTGTGTTCTTGTATGGCAGCTTTAATTACTTTACGCTTCATTGCATTACGTTTTGCGTTAATTGTAATTGTTTATAGAACTGTCATTTTGTTTACATTTTGTTAATTATCTACTAAACTATGCTTTTCCAAATCCTAAAAATGGTTTTCCAAATTTCACAAAACTATTCCCGATTGATTGATACCAAAAAACCCTGACTTTGTTTCTATGTGCTGCTAACTATACGCCTAACCTTTAATTGTTAATAACTAATTAACTAGGGTTTTCCAAATTCTGAAAATGGTTTTCCAAATTTTTCCAAATGTTTTCCAAATTATAGGAATCAAAAAAATTGAAATTCCTCACCTAGTGCTGCTAACTATACGGCGGTTATCTATAGTACTCAAAATTGAAACCAAACTGTTTAGTTGCATGTGCGCGCCTGGCCTTACCCTTCAAGCAAATTCACTGACCCAACTTTCTCAGTCCTTCTTGGATCTTTGCTAAACTGAGTGTTTCACGCACACCTACAAAAATTCTTTGTTCCTACAGGCATTTTTCCCACACCTTTGTTTAGTTCATCTATGCAAGGAGTAGCGAAGACGTATCGTTCATTTTTTTTCTCTTTTCTTCTATTTTCTTATAAAAATTAATACATGGCCGCTTCAAAAATTAAATGTTACTGTTTTTCGTTCATTTCGTGTTTTTGTAGTGCAATAAATTATGTTTGTAAACTGTATTTATATTAATTGATGAAAATAAAAGTGTCTTGAAATGAAAAAAAAGCTTTGTTTGTTTGTTGTAGGTTAACTCGATTGGAGAAACTAATGAAAAAAGCTTTATTGTAGGTAGAAGGTAGAACTCAAGTGGGGAAGTACTTTTTTTTGCGATTCATTTTGGATACGTTTTGGTCTCGGTTTTCGCTGAGTATGGTGAACTCTCACTCTCACAGTACATGCGCAAGTGGGTCAGTGGTGATTCTAATTTCCATACTAATTTGAGCCGACAAACGCAGTTTTGCGGAACCGTGCGCGAAGTCCTCCACAGGTTTTTGACTACGTGTGCGAATCCAAAACGGAGTCTTTTGCTTAAAGGGTAGGGATGAGAAAGATTTAGTTGGTGAATAGCTGAACGCAATTAGTGGTAGAGTTGTATAAATAAATATATAATTAAGGATACGTAAGTTTCTTTTTTGAATGTTATTAAGGGCTATTGATACGAAACAAAGTAATTAATTTTTTGGTGGTTTCTCGAGAGTGGTAAAGTATGTTGAAAAAAGAGCGGAGTTAAGACCACCCATCTCTAGAAGAAATTATGTGACAAATACTTTTGTGTTCTTGTTATTTTTATTTTAAGCCTAAGGTCTATCCAACATAAATTGGCAGTACACGTCTTATGGGAGAGCTTTTTCAAAATCAGTAGCGCACCATATTTTAGCACCATACTAAATTGAAAGAACTCCTTCATAAAAAGTGTTTGCCCGCCCGTAAATTTCTGATAGCATCTGACGCAGATCCAACGTCCTATCGAGCGCACATCTGAGTGCGCACTGAATTGCTGTGGCCTATGGCTGCTGCTGCTATTCAACTTCAACCCCCATAAAATATTGATGTGCATTCAGGGTTACCCATGTCCATTTGGCAACTCGTTCAGATTTTTTTCCTTGGGTTTCTGTTGAGGTGCTTTTGGTTTTAGAGCTTTAAAAAAAGTTTTTAATGATGAGGGTTATCGTAGAGTGTTTTCATCTTTTGCATTTGGTTTAATGTTTGGAAAATACGTTAAAATGCAGTTACAAAATTTTAAGCTATTTTCTTTGAAAGAGTATTATTTACGTAGATTTTCGTAGCGTTCAATTAATGTGAAGTAAAGTATTTTTATGTAATTTATTTTTTTAAAAAGTGTATTTTTTTTAAGTGCAATTTATGTTCTTAAGACGGGTAGTTTTTTAAGAATCGTTTGTAAAGTTTTTTTTTTTTTTAAATGTGTGTGCAATAAATTATAATTCAAGTAATATTTACAAAGGTTAAATAAAAGAATAAACATTTAACCAAAGTGTATATTAAAAATAAATTTAAGAATATTTTAAGTGTCGACTGTTTCTTTTGGACCTTCGTCAGTACCAGACTTCTTCATCGTCCTTTAACTTGTGCAATTTGTATTTTCACTCTTGTATTTTTCAAGAGGTGTGTTTTTTTTAGAGTTTTGTGCAATTTGTATTTTTAAGTCGTGTATTATCTTACCTCATGGTGGTGTGGAAAAAGATAAATGTGTTTTAATTTGTATCAATAAAACAATTAAATGAAAATTTCTATCCAAAAAAAAGGCGGTAACCCTGCATACCATTCTTTCATATTTGGGTCCATTCAAAATAAACAATACGACAACCCTGTGAGAGCTTTAATAAAGGACAGATTTATGCAATCCACTATAGCCAGAATAAGAGGCAAACGTCCTATCTTGCCTGCACTGCCTTTTTTATTTGGATAAGGTATAGTATACAGTTCTTTTGAATAAAAAAAATTATTATGGTGAAAAAAAAATTTTTTTCGGGAAAAAAAATATCTGTGGTGGAATAAATTGTTTTTTGGTCAGCTATTACACGGTGCCTCAAGAGTCATGACTCTCCGATGTTTTGTCTCTTTCATCCTCCTTTAGGTTCATACAAATTCATTACTCTTGAGCCACCGTGTAAGCACAAACTAGATTTTTTTGTGCGAAAAACAATCGTGGTGAGTATAATTCACTTTTCCTGGCGTTAGTTCACAGTTCAATAAAAAAAATTTCAGCAGAAAATTTTTTTTGCGATAAAATCACTCCCATAAGAAGTACATGTATTTTTTTTCCAGGAGGAACTGTATACTAGGCTTCTCCAATGTTTTGTCTCTTTCATACTCCTTTAGAACAGTAACACTGACATTGTTTTGCGCGAATAAAAATCGTGGTGAGTATAATTCTCTTTTCCTGGCGTTAGTTCACAATTCAATTAAAAAAAATTCAGCAGAAAAATTTTGTTTGCGATAAAATCACTCCCATAAGAAGTACGTGTATTTTTTTCGAGGAGGAACTGTATACTAGGCTTTAGTTGTATTTGACTCGCTTTGAAAAATGAATGCATTTTTTTCGTTAAACTTTTTCATTTTGTTATTAAAAATTAATGTATTAAACAAAAATTAAATAAAAAAATTTAAAACGTTTCGTTGAATGAAGTGTTCTCTACGACGACGTTATAGGTTTTTACAAAATAATACATATTTTTGGTATCAAATCATAATAATCGTTATACTGTGACTCCATATCCTTTAAAAATAATGTGTGAGAATTAACTATTTATTCTAATACAATTATTTCCTTCAGTATAAAACAACGAATTGTTCTACCAAATATAAAAAACCTCAAGTCTGCTGTCGTTTTATTTCTTTCGCTCGTATGAACGTTTTCTTTCGTTTTTTCACATTAAATGAAGCAAATCGTTTGCACAAACGAAAACGTTTGTCCGCTTTCACTATACAGAATGTCACCCAAGATTTCGCCTTCGATTCAACCAAAAAAGATTTCTTTTGGCAATGTCTATATTTTTTTCGATTGATCTTTTAAATCTCGATTTTATGGCAGATTTACACAGATTCACACACGTACTTGCACACACACCAATGACCAATGACATAACTAAATGTCAGTTTGAATAGGTATTCGATTTTGCATAGCAAGAATTTCTTAATAATAAAACAAAATTAAAATAAAAAATAAAATGAAATAGATTCGATTAATTAGTGCAATAAGTGAAGTTATTTTCATCTCTATTACGGAAAAACGTGTTTTGAATACCTTTCAATCTGCAAACAAAGAAGTCACACAGCCAAAAAAGCACAAAACAATCCAGATTCGTTCGATCACAACGATTGGTCTGTGTTTTGACCCCCAAATCTAAAATGGTTGAATCGAAAACCACATTACCATTGACTTATTATATATGGACTGCCAAATCACGATGGTGCAATGTAAAACTATACGACACCAGCGCTCTCGTGGCATGCCGGCAATATGGTTTAACTTTTGGCCGCGTTCACTATGCTTTTCCAAATTCTAAAAATGGTTTTCCAAATTTCACAAAACTGTTCCCGATTGATTGATACCAAAAAACCCTAGCTTTGTTTCTATGTGCTGCTAACTATACGCCTAACCCTTAATTGTTAATAACTAATTAACTAAGGTTTTCCAAATTCTGAAAATGGTTTTCCAAATTTTTCCAAATGTTTTCCAAATTATAGGAATCAAAAAAATTGAAATTCCTCACTTAGTGCTGCCAACTATACGGCGGTCTTTTTTGGTGTCAATAGATCGGGAACGGGTTTGTCAAATTTGGGCAACCTTTTTCAGAATTTGGAACATCATAGTTTAGTCAATAATTAACTAAATGTAAAAATTTTGACATTTCTATAAACAATTACATTTTACAAACATACATACGTTTCGTAACGTAACGTAGCTCAAACAGTCATACAAAAGCTGAAACTAGTACATGTAAACGCAGTTCTGTCCCAAATTATTGTTTCGTTTTTATCATTGACCAAAGTGGAAAATACGGTGAAGCTCTATTTGACATAAGAGTTTAGTTTATTTTTTTTTGTTAGAAAAAAAAAACTTTTTCAAAAGAGCAAAAAAGAATAATAAATAATAGGCGTGAAGAAAACGTAAAGGCAAACAACATCTTGTAACAACAACACCAACAGATGGCCTCCAACACCGGTCAACAAATGCCTCAACAATCTGGACAGATGCAGATTCCTGTGCCGAGATTAAGCTAATTCGAAACCGCAGCGAGTGAGTGAGATGAGTTACTTTTCATTGAAAATCGATTTAGCTAGCAAAAGTGAGGTCCGTCAAGCTGGGTCCGCCACAATCGAAATTCGAAATTCTAATGATGCAGGAATTTAGTACTAATTAAGTCCTAATTTTGTACCGCAATACCGATCTGGAACTAAAATCCCCTCCCCCTCAAACCTGTGGCGGACCCAGCTTGACGTCAAGCTGGAACCACCACACCTTCAAACACAAAAATTCAAAAAACTAATGATGCAGGAATTTAGTACTAATTAAGTTCTACTAATTTCCAAAATTCCGAATCAGATACTCCATCATTTGACCTTGAAATTAAGCACCAAACACAAAATATGTGGTGGAGACTTTTTATACGCCACCCTAAAAAAAAAAAAAAAATAGGTATAGATGTAGAATGGGTTCATTAGAAAAAATACCAACTTTAACTTTTCTACTCCCACTGGTTTAGTTTTTATGACGCTTAAACTATCTCCTATAATTGCACACCTCCAATCACAAAAAATCAATAAAATTTTAGTGCAACTAATTTCTGAAATTCAGAATCAAATACTGTACCATTTGACCTTTAAATTAAGCAACAAATACAAACAACAAAGTGCAGAATTTCTAAACCTATAGGTATGATTTTGACGTTCAAATGGATAGATATGGTGTCCCCTATAACCTCTGTCTATCAATTCCTACTCTCGACCTCCGCGTGGTGAACGTCGGGTGCCTAGTACCTTAACTGAAGATGGGGTTCCAATCCCTGTGGACGGTTTAGGCGGCAGCAAATGAGAGAGGGGGGAGGAGTGTTCCCACTAAGGCACTTCTCCTTTATCCAGGCGGCAGTGGAAGAATTCCCCAGATGGAATCAACGGAGGCGTCTACAGTTCCAGTCAGGTTGAACTATTTAGTGAACAGCTTATATGGGCTACTACGACGTATTCGTAGCTCAGGCATATAAGGAGCGGTTTATCCGGCTCCCCGTCCTTGGAGTTATAATAAGGATCTGGTCCTCCAGGCTAGGGGGTTGTGCGTCGGGGTGACTTCCCTACTACGTAAAAAAATTTCGGTTCCGAAACAACAACAAGTCTCGGATATGGATGATTTTAATGTTGACGACCCCAGCAAACGAAACAAGGACAATGAATTTCGGATCTGCACGTGGAATGTCCGGACCTTAAACAGGCCACGTGCAGCCGAACAATTAGTGGAGAACCTGGATAGGCTAAAGGCTGATGTAACAGCCATCCAGGAAGTGCGATGGGATGGAGAGGGCATACGAAGGATGCAATCGTGTGACATCTACTTCGGCGAGTGCTGCAAGGAGCAGGGTCAGCGGCTCTTTGGTTGTGGTTTTGTGGTAAGGGGAAGACTTAGGCAAGAAGTCTTGGGCTTCAGAAATGTAAGCGAGCGCCTGGTCACAATCCGCATCAAAGCAAAGTTCAAAAACATCACGTTGATCTGTGCCCATGCCCCAACGGAAGAAAAGGATGACTCAACCAAAGAAGAATTCTACGATCTACTCGAGGATACGTATGATAGGTGCCACAAGTACGACGTCAAGATTATTCTTGGCGACTTCAACGCCAAGATCGGAAAGGAGGGCATCTTTGGTTCGATAGTCGGAGGACACAGCCTGCACGACAACACTTCCGGTAACGGACTCAGGCTCATTGATTTCGCGGCGGGGCGAAATGTCATCATAGCAAGCACTCTATTCCCACACCTCAATATACACAAAGGGACCTGGCGGTCTCCGGATCAACGAACCGTCAACCAGATTGATCATGTTGCGATAGACGCCAGACATGCTTCCAGTATCCTGGATGTCCGAACGTTGCGAGGTGCCAACATAGACTCGGATCACTACTTGGTGGTAGCGCAAGTACGTATGCGGATATCCATGACGCCACAACGACGAGAGGATGCAGTAAAAAGATTTAACGTCGCGAAGCTAAAATCGCAAGAGATAGCCAGGACTTTTGCAGACCACGTCTCTCTTAAACTCTCAACAAGCCCGCCACAAGCATCATCTGTAGAGGACCAGTGGAAGCACTGCCAAAATGCCATCAAAAGTGCCGCTACTGATGTGCTGGGTTTCACTAGGCCACCACAACGAAACCCCTGGTTCGATGAAGAATGCAGACTGGCGCATGAAGCAAAGAACGAGGCCTACCAAGCAATGCTGCAGACTAGAACCAGAGCTGCTGAGAGAGCAGCCCGGGAGCTCTACGGGCAAAAGCGAAGGGAGGAACGCCGACTTCTCAGGAGGGAAAAGAGAGAGCATGCGAAGCGGGCGGTCGAGTCTATTGAGGACTGTAGAGGCAGGAGGGATGTTCGAAAGTTCTACCGAAGGGTGAGGCAAACTACCCAGGGTTACAAGGCCAGAACGGAAGCCTGCCGAAATGAGAGTGGGAATATAGTGGTAGACACACAGTCGGTGCTGAGGATCTGGAAACAACACTTTTCTAGACTGCTTAGCGGCGAAGATGGCCAAAATTCCGCTGTAAGACAGAACACTCCATTCAACCTGGACGATGATGGCCAAAACTTCCGTCCACCCGACCTAAATGAAGTGCGGTTAGCGATAGCCAAGCTTAAAACGTACAAGGCTGCTGGTGCGGATGGCCTGCCAGCCGAGCTATTCAAAGCAGGGGGAGATGACTTGGTAGGGAGTATACACCAGCTTATCTCCAAAATTTGGTCGGAGGAAAGTATGCCCGATGAATGGAACCTCGGTATAGTGTGCACTATTCACAAGAAAGGAGATGCGCGTGACCTGTTCCAACTACAGAGGTATAAGTCTCCTCAACGTCGCATACAAAATCTTGTCATCTGTACTGTGTGATCGCTTAAAACCGTTCGTCAACGATCTGATCGGCCCCTATCAGTGTGATTTTAGGCCCGGCAAATCAACCGTCGATCAAATGTTCACACTCCGACAGATTTTGGAAAAAACCCAGGAGTTTCAAATCGATACACACCACCTCTTTATCGATTTTAAAGTCGCATATGATAGCGTAGACAGAGAAGAGCTATTCAGAGCCATGGCGCATCTCGGCATCCCTGCCAAACTCGTCCGCTTGTGCAGGATGACGATGGAGAAATCTCGCTGCTCCGTCAAAGTCGGCAAGAACACCACCGAACCCTTTGACGTCGAGAAAGGTTTGAGGCAAGGCGACGCGTTATCATGCAACCTGTTTAACATCGTTCTTGAAGCAATTGTACGCAACTCGCAAGTCAACAACAGAGGTACAATTTTTCAAAAGTCTGTTCAACTACTTGCTTATGCAGATGATATTGACATCATTGGTAGAACGAAGTGAGCTGTTACCGGCGCGTTTGCAAGTATTGAATCGGAGGCGGCGAAAATGGGTTTGGCTGTTAATGAGGACAAGACGAAGTATATGCTATCATCGAGAAAGGAACCTCAACATCGTCGGCTCGGGCAAAACGTCACGATGGATAGGCACAACTTCGAAGTTGTCAAAGAGTTTGTCTACCTGGGCTCCACTATAACATCGCAAAATGACATCAGTGCAGAGATCAAACGAAGAATTACTCTTGCCAATCGCTGTTTCTTCGGGCTAAGAAGGCATTTGAGTAATAAAGCCCTCTCTCAAAGAACCAAGGAGACCTTATATAAGACCCTTATCATCCCGGTCCTGCTGTATGGGGCAGAAGCATGAACCCTGACAAAAACGGATGAGAATCTACTTGGGTGCTTTGAAAGGAAGATTCTTCGGGTGATCTTCGGTCCAGTATGTATCGATGGAGTATGGAGGAGAAGATTCAACAACGAGCTTTACGGGCTTTACAGCGACGTCGACCTGGTCAAAAAGCTTAAAATACAGCGGCTAAGATGGCTGGGACACGTGGAGCGTATGGACACCAACGCACCAGCCCGACGAGTCTTCGAATCTACCCCTGACGGTCTGCGCAGCAGAGGAAGACCCCACCTTAGGGGGCGCACACAAGTGGAGAACGACCTCAACCAACTTGGAGTGCGTAACTGGAGGCAGCTAGCTAGGGACCGAGCTGGCTGGAGGGGCTTGTTGGTTGAGGCCGTAGTCCATCCTGGGCTGTGAGCGCCATCTAAAGTAAAGTAAGTAAGTAAGTATAGGTATGATTTGACTTAAAAAAAAACTTAATTCGCAGACCATAAAATACTTGAATAGAATCGAGCAATTAGGTAGTTAGGTAATTATAAAAAAAAACTTAAAATTATTGGTGGGTAGGTATATATATACATACATACAAAGTTGTATTTATTTAAAAAAAAATTGATGTAGGTATACTATGTAGGTTAAATATTTGCCTCCCTCATTTCATACATACCTACCTAATCTTGTCTGGACTTCAGAGAGTTTCAGATTGCATGCATCATCATTACGTCATAAAAACTAAACCAGTGGGAGTAGAAAAGTGAAAGTTTGTATTTTTTCTAATGAACCCATTCTACATCTAATACCTATTTTTTTTTTTTTTTAGGGTGGCGTATAAAAGGTCTCCACCACATATTTTGTGTTTGGTGCTTAATTTCAAGGTCAAATGATGGAGTATCTGATTCTGAGTTTTGGAAATTAGTAGAACTTAATTAGTACTAAATTCCTGCATCATTATTTTTTTGAATTTTTGTGTTTGAAGGTGTGGTGGTTCCAGCTTGACGTCAAGCTGGGTCCGCCACAGGTTTGAGGGGGAGGGCATTTTAGTTCCAGGTAGGGATTGCGGTACAAAATTGGAACTTAATTAGTACTAAATTTCTGCATCATTAGTTTTTTGAATTTTTGTGTTTGGAGGTGTGGTGGTTCCAGCTTGACGTCAAGCTGGGTCCGCCAAAGGTTTGAGGGGGAGGGGATTTTAGTTCCAGATCGGGATTGCGGTACAAAATTAGAACTTAATTAGTACTAAATTCGTGCACCATTAGAATTTCGAATGTGGCGGACCCAGCTTGACGTCTGGACTGGAGAACATTGTATCTCACAAAAGTGTTGCAGCGAAATATATTATTAATAATTGAACATAAATCATTACATGTCGTCTCTCTGGTCATAAAAGATGTCCAATATTGCAGTCAGTTGCCGAAAAAAAAATTAGGAAAAATGTTGGTATGTTTTCTCTAGAAATGCATGTTATTTGATTTTAACATGTTTCTTTGGACAGAAAAATAATGCTTTCGATTTTATTGAACATCTTTGTTTACCTTGAAGCATGAAGAAAACAGATGAACAGGAAGATTAAAGTTCCAAGGAGGAAGCTAAATAAAGAGAGGCACCCTCACAGCTAAAAAGATATCCTAGGGAGATGACAGAGGAAGCAGTTTTGGTTGTGGAAATGTGATAATGTAAAGATTGTGGTGATAATAGTGATGAACATGGCTGCAACAATTCCAAAACCATTGCGGGACCCCCAATCAATCAAAGGGAACGAAAGAAAACAAAAAATGTTCTTTAACCGAGTTTGAGTGCGATTCTGGAAGTTGTATATCGAAAGCGACGAATTCCATTGTTCCGAAAATTCTACTGAAACTTGTCGAAAAGATGAATTCAGATGTAGTTTAGGCAAAACTTGCTTGCTAATTGTGAACTATTGTGATAGAGTAGTCCAGTGCTCAGACGGAAGTGACGAAAAAGGCTGCGATAATCATTTCACTACTCCACCTCCGCAAAATATTATGTATTTGTTATAATGCTGATATGGTCCTTATCATCCGCCATTGAAAGTGCCGCTTATATTAAATATTTGCCCTCCAAAAGTGCGACAAAGGTCAAAAAGTGGTCATATGCAACTTCTTGGACTGAAAAGTCCCATTTTGTGTTTCCTGACCTAAAACCAAATACTGATTACAATTTCACTGTGTACACAAAAACAAATGACGGTCCAGCACAGCCACCATATATGTTTGCTAAAGCCTAGTACGCAGATCGCGCTAAAATTTATCTTCCATACAAAATTCCTCCAAAGATAAATTTTAGCGAGGACATTTAGCTAGGCAGTACGCAGTTCACGCGCTAAATTTAAAAAGTCTCCACTTAATTTAGCACGCGAAATAATGCTCAACGCATTCTTTCACAGATAAATTTTGACATTTGTGATCTTAGCAAACGATTGTAGAGATAAGAATTGTAGAGATAAAATTTAGTTTAGCTTGAACTGCGTACCTGGCTTAATGCAAAAACTTTTGAAGGAAAACCTAGTGAGGCAACCAGTATATCAGTAAGTTTATTTAATTTTTAACAAATATAACTAAAATGGAAGGAACCAAATAATCTCAATGGTGAGCTTGATGGATATAACATATACTTCAAATTAAAAGACAACACAAACCCAGAAGTATATGATAAGAAGACAAAACCTTCTAGCACATTGATTGATATTCGAAATTGGAAAAATGAAACTTATGAATTTTGAGTAAGTTAATTTGGTAATTTTTATTGAAAATTAATAGATAATGTTCTTTTTTTGTATTTGATATTACTGATGTATTATGAGCTAAAAAATAGCAATGCTTACCGTTTTGTCTAAGAATAAACTATCGTTGAATAGGTTATGTTATAATCTGCATAGAGAGCTTAAAGCAATTATTTCAACTTTCAAAAGGCATGAATAAATTTAAATATAAGACGAGTGTGTTTTTTTTTATAAATTACTATTTATGTATGTATTTTAAAATATGTTTCACTTTTCAAACAAAAAATTTAATTAACAGATCACTGCTTCCAACAGAAGATACGAATCATCATCATCAAATATTGTAAAGATAGATCTGCAGCCAGTGCATACAACTATCGATATCAAAAACCTTACAAAGTTACCGATGACAACACAAATATAATATTAAAATGGGAGTCTGAAATCACCTAATTAAACGTATTATGTGAGAGCATTTCTACCAGAACCTTATCCTCATTTTTTGGGTAAAGAGACAAATTCGACTGGAGTGACATTTAACAAATTGGCTCGTGGAGTTTTGTACACGTTTAAAGTTTCGACCTTAAATGGAAAAGAAAGCGGAATTCCTTAATTCATTCAAGTCAAGCTTAAAGGAGACCAATCGAACTGTCATAAACGGATAAAAAGAATTTAAGCATCGCTTCCGAACCAGGAACGGAAAAGGTGCTAAGCATGTGGTGGTCAACGCGAACAGACACTTTCACATTCACCATCGCTTTCGAAGGGAAGAATAAGGACATACTTACTGGCCAAAGAATACCAGCCAAACGAGAAGTTCTTCGTGTGCTAATGTAAATTTACGATCCGCTTGGCTTACTAGCCCATTTTTTGATATACGCAAAAATTATTCTGCAAGACATCTGGAGGTCGAACATCGATTGGGACGACGCGATTCAAGCTGAACAACTAGTAAAGTGGAAACGCTGGCTACAGTTATTACCACAAGTACAAAACATTCACATTCCTCGATGCTTCGCCCAAGATAAAGACACTATTATCCAACTCCACATATTTGTGGATGCAAGCGATAGCGCCTATGCTGCTGTAGCTTATCTTCGCATCAGCAATAAAACCAAGATAGAATGCAGTCTGGTTGCAGCCAAAACGAGAGTGGCACCATTAAAGATCCTGTCGATTCCTAGAATGGAATTGGAAACTGTTCTCCTGGGAACGCGATTAGCGACTTCAATTCAAAGCTCGCTCACATTAAAGATATTGTCTAGACATTTCTGGATGGATTCAAAGGTCGTGATGGCTTGGCTTCAATCGGATCAACGGAAGTATCGTCAGTTCGTTGCCTTTCATGTTGGCGACATATTAGAAAGTACAGATATTCTGGAATGGAACTGGCTACCATCAAAGCTTAATGCAGCGGATGCTGCAACAAAATGGAAACCACCTCCTGACCTTCAATCAAGAAGCAATTGGTATTCCGGACCAGAATTTTTGTATCTCACTCAAGAACACTGACCTAATCATACATTGAAAGCTGAGGCGACTGAAGAACTAAAATCAAATGTTATGCATATTCAAAAGTTTTCGTATGCGACAATCATTGATGCCGACAGATTCTCAAACTGGAAGAAGGTCATCAAGACATGTGCATTCATATATCGGTATGTATCTAATCTAAGAAACATCTCGAGAAATCTTT
Source organism: Epistrophella euchroma (assembly GCA_947049315.1). NCBI lineage: Eukaryota > Metazoa > Arthropoda > Insecta > Diptera > Syrphidae > Epistrophella > Epistrophella euchroma. The sequence goes on along the minus strand of OX346245.1, from coordinate 72,771,170 downwards.
CAGGAATCGTTGGTAACTTGACATCGGCGGAGTATGCCAAGTCAGAACAACTTCTTTTTCGTCAAGCTCAGGGCGAAGCTTATTCAGATGAAATAGAAAAACTCAAACAAAACAAACCGCTTAGCCCTCAAAGTTTGTTATATCAACTGAGTCCATACCTGGACGAAAATGAAGTGCTTCGAATCCGAGGACGTATAGATGCATCGAGTGAGGTTTCTCAGGACATGAAGAGACCTATTATACTTCCATATCCCAGCTCAATCACAAAACTTCTCATCCGTTTCTATCACACGAAGTATTGTCATCTCAACCAAGAGACAATCATAAACGAACTACATCAACGTTTTTACATCCCAAAGTTGAGAGTTGCAGTGAAGATGGCAAAAAAGGACTGCCAATACTGTAAGAACTTTAACGCTGTTCTGAGTCCACCTGAAATGTCTTCACTACCAACATCACGACTGGCTTCATTTACACTTCCATTCTCTTACATAGAGATTGACTATTTCGGTCCTATGAGAATCAAAATTGGAAGACGAGAGGAGAAACGGTGGGGCGTTTTAATAACCTGCCTAACGACAAGAGCTATACATCTGGAACTTGCTGCATCATTATCAACGGATTCATGCATACTCAGCCTAAGGAGATTCATTGCACGGAGAGGTACACCATTAGAGACACACAGCGACAACGGCACCAACTTCCGAGGAGCTAGCAGAGAATTGAGGGACGCCTACCAAAAATTACAGCATGACGTAATAGCCCGACATTTCATAGATTCTTCAACGCAGTGGAAGTTCATCCCACCAGCATCACCACATATGGGAGGCAGCTGGGAGCGTCTCGTCCGCTCGGTGAAAACCGTTCTCTCAGAAGTGCTGAAAACAAAAACACCCGCCGAGGAAGAGTTGCATAGTGCGTTGTTGGAAGTGGAAGCGATAGTAAACTCCCGTCCTCTCACATATGTACCACTAACATGAATGAAAGAATACAAGATTACGCCATTTCATTTTTTCGCTTTGTTGTTGTAATTTTTGACAGCACGTATGGCGCAATCGGTGACAAAAATATGATTTTTTCCTACTAGATAAGGCCGGGAAAAGTTTTTAACTTGAATTTTTATTTCATTGTTCTAATTTGAATTAATAAAAAGTGAAGTGTAGTGTAATAAAAGTGCACAAGTTCTGAATTATCTATTCTACTTTACACATTGGCGCTTTATTTGCTTTTTGGCGATTTATTTTAAATGAAAAAACATTTATTTCAAATAAAAAATATTAATTCGGTATTTATAATCGTATTTCTAAACGAAAACTTTGATTTTTTAAACTAATAAACGCGCACGAAAGGAAAAAACACAACGGAACAATCGATTAACTAAACAAACTACTGGCGGCCATATTTGTTTACATATCATTTGTCACCAATGAGATAACAAATGGCGCAATCTTGTATTCTTTCATTCATGTACCACTAAGTTCAGAAGGAGATGAAGCACTAACGCCCAATCATTTTTTGTTGGGTTCATCGAATGGAGCGAAACCTGTGGGTGAGTTTACTGATGAAGGGGCCATATTAAGAAAAAGCTGGACCAGAGCTCAGCAGATATCCAATTCCTTTTGGAAGCGTTGGACTCAGGAATATTTACCAACTTTAACGAGGAGAACGAAATGGTTCCAACCTTCAAGACCAGTTGAGATAGGTGACATTGTAGTCATCGTTGACTCGAGTCTACCCAGGAACTCTTGGCCAAAGGGAGTAGTTATCGACACCATAGTTAGCAAGGACAACCAAGTACGACAAGCAACCGTGCGAACCTCAACAGGAATCTACGTAAGGCCCGCAGTTAAGTTGGCCGTTTTGGATGTCAGAGATGCCGCTGAAGTGGGTGGTAAGTCATCACTACCTACTTCTGTCTTACCAGGGGGGAGTGTCAGCGGCGGTGAAGATGAAATCAACTTTTAACTTGGCAGCATGTATCTTCATGGCACCACATCCACCTACTAAATGAACACATCTACCGCCAAAACCAGAACGAAGTTTCGTTAAGACAACTTCTAGAAAAAGGCAGTTCTGAACGAGCGACATCGAACTATAATTTTTCTTCTTCTGCTTTTCTTCTTATACATATACGCCATTTTAAATAAATGAAAATAAAGTTCTATTAAAAGTATAGTTTTTTTTTGTATTTGTAATGTCGGTTCATGCATATCGTTCTCAACAACATAAGCCAAAAAAGTGAAAAAGTACAAAAGTGAAAGTTTTCAAACTCATTTTGGGATAGTTTTTCTCACTGAAAAACTTATAGAAATGATGCAGAAAGCCTAAATTTTGGTTTAAAAAGAATTGTATACATTCTTTTCAAAAAACAACTGCGCCAGCGGGAAAAAAAATATTTTTACTTTTGTAATCTTGCAAAAAGTGGCCAATGTAGTTAAGACTTTATTCCTTTTTCGTGACCTTTTGAGATTTAAATCCTATAGTCCTAAGTGGGCTTTAGGTCTTTTTTAATTTTTTCCTTTGTGAAATAGACGACGTTTTGTACGTGATTACGTACTTCTTCAGGTTTCTAAATAAATTTGAATTAATATTTATTTTTATCGAAAATATAACATTACTTACATATTCAATTGGTCTATCAAATTTTGAAACTAAAATTCGACATATATTGGTTGTTGCAGCTGCTGCGTATTTATTTATTCATTGTGTTATTTATTGTGTTGTAAGCTTTATAACCCAAGTGCGTCTTCTTACCGACTTCAGAGTCCTCTGGCAAAAATGTTAGTTTCTTGTCTGTCATTTACTCGTCTTCTCGAATTTTCTTATTTCTTTTATATTATAAATAACCAGTTGAGGCGAGAGGACGCACAAAAGCGTAAGTTATTTATAACTCTTTAATTTAGCTAATATGTCTACATTATGAATCTTATTTTACAATTTCCTTAGGAAATAAAACGAATCTCTGTGAACAAGCCTAGAGCGTTTTTATTTATTCCTCGTCGCCACAAGGTTTTATAACAAATTTTATTTCGCTTTTATTGCGAGTGTACGCCATTGCTCCGAGTCGGAGTAGATTTGCTGAAGCAAAAACCACGTGGCTAAAGACATCACTACCTACTACCAGTACAAGCATATTTGGAACAATCCTGAGGACCTTTCTGGTAGTAGAGCATCGCATTAAGGGAAGTGACCATTGCAACAACTAGCGAACCAGCTCGTCGCCGTTGGGAAACTTATCTACACTTCATTCGCATTTCATCATTGTATCGACGCCACAGGCTACACCACAATTTCGAAAACCCCTAATAGACGGTTGAGCATATCTTGGAGAAATCCTGAGGACCTCACACCGACAACATAAACTTGTCAAACCTGCGGTGAGTACCTACTTATAAAGATTTGATTTTGGGTTGGGGCTTAAAAGTGTGGCGTAGCAAAACAACGCGTTAATTAGGTTAAATAGAAAATTGAGCGCAGCTTTAAAATATGCCAGTTACTACGCGGCAAAATAAGGGTCTAAGTGATGCAGAGAGTGACAACGATAGCTCCGGGGATCTCAATGCCACTATTCGCGTGGAAGAAACTGCAGAGATACCGACAGGATTATCAGATACGTTATCAGCACCGTTACTCCGGCAGTCAACAGCACCGTTACCCGCACCTACAACTAGTCCGCTACTAGCACCGCTATCGACACCCTCATCGCAATCAGCAACGATAACGACGACTTCAATGGAAGCTCGTTTAATCGAGATGATGAGACAAATCCAGGATTTGCGAGAAGAGTTGTCAAGAAGTCATTCAAGAACAAGAGAAACTGAACATCAACGTGAAGTAAATGTACCTCTAAGTAGGCCAACCACTGTAGATGGAACAGATGAGGAGACTTTGTCACTTGCCGCTGCATTAGGACAGCTAAACCAAACCTTGTCATCATCCAGAATGGAGCACAGATCTCAGCAAAAGCTATACGACTTACCCGAATTCGACGGAAGCCCAGAGAAATGGCCAATGTTTAAAGAAGCAGTCTTGATGACGACAGAAGAGTACCTCTACACCGAGCGACAAAATATGATGCGCCTCCAAAAAGCTATCACGGGCAAGGCGAGAGAATCAGTTGAGTGTTTACTCATCCATAGCAGCAATGTTCGTCGAACTATGGATACTCTGGAGGAACGTTTCGGTCAACCTGAGCAGCTTGTTAAAAGTCAGATTCAACGAGTACGTAAATTGGCACCTATTCCAGATAATCGAATCGACCTCTTTGTTCCGTTTGCAACGAAGGTTCAAAATCTTTCCTCATTTCTAGAAGCCGCACAATGCGATCATTATTTATGCAATCCCACGCTAATGGATGAGTTACTTCTTAAACTGCCACTGGAAAGAAGAATATATTGGGGCCAGCATGCGTTGACTATCAAACCTCGTCCAAATGTGAAGCATTTTAGTGATTGGCTACAAAAAATAGCAAAAATGGTGAATCTGGCATGCGTTATCCCAAGTGAAGAACCTCGTCAGGTGAATGCTAGGAATGGTACACGTTTTTTCACGTTAAAGATTCTGGCACAGCTGCAAATAACGTAAAAATAGCTCGATGTGATATTTGTCATGAGGTGCATAACATAACTGAGTGCAAACGATTTTTAGACATGGGGATCCGCCAACGATGGCGAATCGCTCGTCAGCGAAAATTGTGTTTTAATTGTTTGTCGGCTGGTCACAGGAGTAGTGACTGCAGGGATCAGCATCGGTGTAAGATAAATAGTTGCTCGAAAAGGATTCACGAGTCCTTACATGAATTGAATCCGCCGCTGGTGTTTACAAGTACCAGCGAGTATAGTGCCCCTAAAAAGCTTTTGTTTAAGATCTTACCAGTGAAGCTGTATGCAGCAGGGAAAGAGGTTAATTGTTTTGCGTTTTTTGATGAGGGCTCGTCAGTAACTTTAATAAATGATAGATTAGTAGAAAAGCTAGGGCTTAAAGGTAGTAAAGAAAATTTAACGCTGCAATGGTTTGGGAATACCTGTGTAACAGAAGCATCGAGTCGGGTTAGTATGCAAATTTCTGGGGTAGCACCACGAAGCAAAAAATTTTCACAAAACAACGTAAGGACCGTAAGAGATCTGAAGCTGCCTTCTCAAACTCTCAACATAGAAGACTTACACCTCAAATATCGCCATAGAAAAAACCTTCCGCTCCAGAATTATAATGAAGCAACCCCGGAACTACTAATCGGCCTCGATAACGCTCACTTGGGAGTAGCTCGTAGGGTCATGGCTAATGGTTGGCAAGGGCCAGCTGTCGTTTTAACCAACCTAGGCTGGATAGTATACGGAGCCACGAATAAAAATCATGAACTTTCAAAAAACCGGCGTGAATTCTTTGCGCAAACAAGTGATACGTCCTTAGAAGAATTGGAAAGGATCGTTAATGATTACGTCACCAATGAGAATCTGGGCGTTCGAGACGTGGAGCATATCGAGTCATCAATGGATATACGCGCAAGGATGATGTTGGAACATAATACATCCCGCAGAGGCGACCGCTTCCAAACTGGCCTACTGTGGAAAGAGGACAATATCGTTTTACCAAAGAGTCGATCACTAGCCGAACGGAGGTTTCTAGCTCTAGAAAACCTCATGGCAGACTACGAAAAGAAGGGATATTCGAGAAAGCTTAGTGTAGCCGAATCTTCTATAATTGGTCCGCGAACTTGGTATCTCCCTCATTTCGGAACATCTAACCCAAATAAACCAGGAAAGTTGCGGCTTGTTTTTGATGCTGCCGCGGAGGTAAACGGCACATCCCTTAACTCGGCCCTTCTCAGCGGTCCAGACCAGAATACAGATTTGATTACAATTCTTATGAAATTCAGGCAGAAACCGGTTGGAGTGTGCGCAGATATAGTGGAAATGTTTCACCAAGTCAGAATTATCCGAGAAGACCAAGATGCCCAGCGCTTCTTGTGGAGAGCAGATCAGACTAAGCCCATTTGCGAATACGCTATGAATGTGATGACCTTTGGCTCTACGTGTTCACCTTGCTCAGCACAATACGTAAAAGACAAAAATGCATTGGAATTCCAATCCAAGTTCCCAGATGCGGTTGAAGCAATACTGAACAACCACTACGTAGACGATTTCGTCCATTGCTTTGACAATAGCTGCATTTTATTTTCCCCCAGAACTAATCCGGATCTGATCATGATAATAAAACAAACTGGATCACCAATTTATTTATTTCTCACAGTTGGCTTTATTTGCACAATAAAATTGACAGAAGGAAAATTTTCACAAATATTATTCGAAATAATATTTGGTATTTAATGTTTAAAATGGAACAGTTTTATTTTTTTAGTTTAATTTTCATTAAGTTAATAGTTTTTATGTATTTTTTCCGTGCCTCGCGACGCGTCGTCTCTATTGAATGAAGAAAAACTCATAAAAAAAAATTGAAATGATGGCGGCATTTGTTTGATTTCGGGAATTTTTAATTTTATTGAGTTTTTTCTGTAAATCTCAGCAGTGGTACCAACCTATAAAATTAAAATATTGCTAGGGAAGTGTTCAAAAAATGGATTTCGAAATCCAAATCTAGAAGCAGACCTGGATTTTGTGTTGTTTTTGTATTACTTGTATTTTCCAAATCCAATCCGGATCAGATCTGGGGGAAAATAAAATACAGCTAATGTGAACGAAGCTGTAAAGGTCTCTGAGAAGGTCGCTTGGATCCACAAACAGGGAGGCTTTGAGCTCAAGCGGTTTATTTCTAACTCAAGGCTCGTGAACGAGAGGTTTAATGGAAACCAACGCACAACTGGAACTATAAACCTTGAAAAAGGGGGTGCAGGTAGCTTCCAAAAGGTTTTAGGCTTACATTGGAATACTAACCGAGATGTTTTTCAATTTTTGATGGCCTTTGGGAAAGTAGATTCCAGTTTGCTCAAAGGTAGTAGAAGACCGACAAAGCGAGAAACCTTGAGTATTACAATGTCAGTTTTTGATCCGTTTGGGTTGGCGGCCGAATATTCATTGATTTCGAAGATAATGCTGCAAACAATCTGGCGTGATAAAACTGCGTGGGACGACACAATCTCTGATGGCGCCAACCAATTATGGATGAAGTGGTTGGATAAGTTGAAGGATCTAGAGCGTGTAGCTATACCGCGATGTTACGATGCGAGTATATTTACCAGTTCGTTAGAGTTACACCTGTTTGCCGACGCCAGTGAAAAGGCTTATGCTGCGGTGGGATACTGGAGAGTTTCGGAAGGCAAGGACAGGGTTAGACTGGCATTTATAAACGGGAAAACAAAATGCGCTCCACTTAAATTGATCTCCATTCCTCGCTTAGAGTTACATTCAGCCGTTCTCGCGACCCGCCTTCGCAAGCTGATTCTGCAAAGACATGATCTGAAGCCAACGAAGATTTTCATGTGGACCGATTCACGTACCGTCCTTTCATGGATAAATTCGGACCACAGACGTTACAAACCTTATGTAGCGCATCGTATTAATGAGATTCTGGAAAGTAGCAAAGCAAGTGACTGGAGGTGGCTACCGAGCTCAACGAACCCGGCAGACTTTGGTACGCGTTTAATGGAAAAAAAACGCGAGTCGTTCTGGATAAGGGGCCCGAATTTTCTGGAATGTGAGGAAAGCAAATGGCCAACCAACGAACCCTATACAACTACAGATGGAGAACTACGAACAAAAACTACTCTTCTTGTAATAAACGTTACTTGCGATGAATTTGAAAGATTCTCGTCATTTAGCAAGCTGAAAAGAGTTGTGGGATGGATATTGCGTTTTCGCACAAACTGTTTCAAGGCGCCTTACGACAGGGATCATGATTGGCTGAAGGCATCTGAGCTCGAGAATGCAGAGCTGGCAATATGTCGCAGCCTTCAGATGACCACATTCAGTGAGGATTATGAAACTTTACGTTCAGGGGGAAATGTAGCAAAGAGCAGTAAATTGTGGAAGCTGAATCCTAGTCTTAATGAATCTCGACTGATTTGCGTTAATGGTCGTATAGATCATGCCTTTGTTGCTCCTCCTCAAACACGAAGACCCATAGTATTACCAAAAGACCATCACGTGACTAATCTCATTATCAGCTACTTCCATATGCTTGGTAACCACCAGAACGAAGGCACTATTATAGCTGAGATACGTCGTCGATTTTGGATAACACACATACGTTCGGCAGTACGAACAAACGCAAGAGACTGTCAAATTTGTAAACTAAGAACAGCGAAACCAGCCACTCCAATGATGGGTCAGCTACCCATGGACAGAATAACACCATTTGTCAGACCATTCACGTACACTGGTCTGGACTACATGGGACCTTTTACTGTCGTGAACGGTCGAAGTACCGAGAAAAGATGGATCGCGCTTTTCACCTGTTTGACTACCCGTGCGATACATTTGGAAATTGCAAGAGATCTTTCCACGAATACATGCCTACTATGTATAAGAAACTTCATCAGTCGACGGGGGGTCCCCTGTCGTATTCGCTCCGACAACGGGACAAACTTTATCGGAGCTGATAGGGAACTAAAGAGACAGCTGAGTGAGTTCGATCATAAGAAAATTGCAGACGCCTTGGCAAATCGCAAGATTGAGTGGGTTTTCAACTGCCCCCTTAATCCTCATGCTGGCGGATGCTGGGAGCGTCTTGTAAGAAGCGTCAAAAGAGCTATGGGACACGCACTCTATAACGAGCGACTTCAAGAGCACGGTCTTTATAGTCTTATGTGCGAGGCTGAGAACCTTGTGAACTCAAGACCATTAACACACATTCCTCTTGATACGCCCACTGATGAACCCTTAACCCTTAATCATTTTCTTATAGGTACAAGTAATTCAGAACTAACGCCTCACCCGCATGAAGAAGAACTTTTAATGACAAGAAAGCAATGGCGAAAGGTACAGCACATACAATATCGATTCTGGAAGAAGTGGCTCGCAGAATATCTTCCCGATTTATGTCGGCGGACGAAATGGTTTCAACCGATCACTCCTCTATAGGTCGACGATATTGTCCTCGTGTGTGATAGCTCTATTCATCGTTCTAAGTGGCCCATGGGCCGAGTTTCGAAGGTCATACCAGGCAAGGATGGGCAAGTGAGAACAGCCGAAGTGACAACGAGTTCTGGAACGTTCAAACGACCAGCCTGTATGCTAGCGAAGCTCGACGTTGGTGAATCTGACTCGTCGTAGATCCACGGAGGTGGGGATGTTGCAGCGGCTGCGTATTTATTTATTCATTGTGTTATTTATTGTGTTGTAAGCTTTATAACTCAAGTGCGTCTTCTTACCGACTTCAGAGTCCTCTGGCAAAAATGTTAGTTTCTTGTCTGTCATTTACTGGCTGAACAGAATAGAATGACGGAACTGAAGACGCAGACGGAACTGGAAGAGTTGTCAAAAAGTGTCGTACGTTATTTTTTTTACATGCCCACAATGCAGCTGTACAGCTTTGAAGGTATTTTGAAGAAAAACAAAAGAATATTATTGTGTACAAGCTCAGAATTCACATTTTTTGTTTCCAATAATTTTCCTTTTAATAAATAATTTTTTTCGCGATACAAATAACCACAATATTTTTTCCGACCCAAAAAGTTGTTTTTTTTCTTCATACAAATTGAAACGTCAAAAGTGCCGTACGTCAAAAGTTAAAAGTTGGTGAACTCTTCCGTCTGCGTCTGCGTCTCCGTATGCGTCTACGTTCCGTTGTGTTCGCAACATTGAATTTGCGTGTATTCAATATTTTGACAGCTATTCCGGCTCCGTCTCCGTTTCCGTCTGCGTCACCATTCTGTTCAGCCAGTTACTCGTCTTCTCGAATTTTCTTATTTCATTTTATATTATAATAACCAGTTGAGGCGAGAGGACGCACAAAAGCGTAAGTTATTTATAACTCTTTAATTTAGCTAATATGTCTACATTATGAATCTTATTTTACAATTTCCTTAGGAAATAAAACGAATCTCTGTGAACAAGCCTAGAGCGTTTTTATTTATTCCTCGTCGCCACAAGGTTTTATAACATTGGTGTTTTAATAGTTTGTAATAATTTTTAGTATTATTGTTTACTTATTTGAAGTCTTTAGACAATAATAAAATTTCCTCTCAAATATTATATTTGAAAATAATTTCCAAATAAAATATACTTTCAAAATACTTTCAACCAAAACAAGTTAAACATAATATTATTTTATTGTCTATTAATAAATTGACCATACATAGTGCTAAGTCCTTCACAGTCCGAACGTTGATCTCTATAATACACTGGATACACTGATCTCTATAATACACTGGATAGCGTATTCATACAATAATGATGGCTCCATTTGAACAATTGTTATATTATGCGCCTAACCATTTTTTGTATAACAGTATACCTGTATAACATATACAAAACCGAAAATGACAGCGTCAATATCAAAGAAACTGAATAAATGCAGTATCTTTGGTCAATATCATGTAATTTTTGTTTCATTTCGTTTTCGCGACATCTTTGTTGTTTTTTCTTTTGCGGTAAACTTACAAATCAATTAAGAAAATATAAAATAAAAAATTTACAGATTTCACTCATAGAGTAACCATGGGGACATTGAAAATGACTTTATTTTGCTAGATAAACAAAACACATGACTAATCTTTACAATCTTTACAAATTAATTAAAACGTAATAAGCTGTTTCAAACACCATTATAAGTTTTGAAGTTTCTAGGTGTAGGTATTTAATGTCAATTTCCATTTGGCAAAACATAAATCTTGTTAATTTTCTTTAACTAACCCCATCATACTTTTCTATTCAACCAAAAAAATCGTTTTTTGTTTTAAATCTGATATCAAAACTCACATACCTATTAGGGCAAACAAAGACAGTTTTAAGCGCTTATAATTATGACCTTAAAAATCAATTACATATATATGCCCTTAGCAAGTAATTATATGCTCAAAAAAAAATGATTAGGGTCCCAAAAATATGCTCAATATTGCTTGTAAAAATATATTCTATGTAGGTATGTATACATATGTAATGTATTTTTAAAAACTGCAAAAAAAGAACGACATAAATCTAAACGTCTATAAAGCTATTTTAATTCAATTCAATTGGTAATTTATAAGCACTAAATTACCAAATTGAATAAAATCGTTCGAGTCCATTTAACCAACTCAAAAATAGGTTAATTAAAAAAAAAAACAAAAACCCCAACCCAAATTTCCTTAATGCCATTTTTTCGCCATAACCTGAAGTTATGTTTTAATTTTTTGGTAATGCCTACCCCATAGACCTTTTTATTGAATAAACATTAGAAGACACTGTACAAGTTATTATTTTAATGAAAAATATACAAAAATACGGCAAAATATGCACGTTAAACGTAAATATACAAAAAATATGCATTTTTGACGAAACATAGCGCTTAAAAGACAGTATATACAGTATATATAAAACGGATTTCTAATCTAGTCTTAATATTGTTGCTAGAAAAAAATATGCTCTGGCATATTTTTGGTTGTCCTACATATTCATAGGTAATATCGTTTTCAAGCAAGCTCTACTCCTGCTTGCACACTCAAATGCATCACTGGCCTTTCTTATAAGACCGCATTGTATTCTGTATGGAATAAAAATAAATACCTATCATTTTCATTTTCACAAAATCACAACCTACCTACCTCCATAACTATGTAGATGCATACACACACTATACAACATACAAAAATCTGACGAATACCTAGCCACTTTTGTTGGTTGCCTTGTCTGTTCATGTCTTCTGAATACCTTGTTTTTTTTTCTCTTTTTGAATATTCTTCATGACCATTCTCCACTGAAGCTTCCCCGTTGACGACAAACAATACTTTTCTTTCTTCGTTTTTTCCCCGTATACTTCGCCTGCAATTCATCGCTTGTGTTCGTTTGTTTATTTTTATCATTCTAGTAATGGTTAAGTAACACCAAACAAAAATTTGATAGTTGTCCCCCTATACGCTGGAGTTCATTTTTTATATTCTAAATTCATGTGTTCATTTCAATAATTTCAGTCATTTCTTTAGTAACACCAACCAAAAATTTCGTTGTGATGCCCCTATACGCTGGAGTTCATTTATGATTTATTGAATTTATTTAATTTATTTCATTTAATCATTTTGGTAACAGGTAACACCACAACTCTGTCAAAACGATCCTATAAACATTTTCAATGTTAATACAAAATAAAAACTATTTTTCTGTGGAATAAAAAAAGAACATAACATATTTTCATATTTTGCACGAATTTATTACAAGAGTTAATATTTTTTTGTTAATCACTAAAAACTTACTTTTAATTTTGTTTTTCCTCGTGAGTCACAACAAACGCCTAAATCTGAGTACGAAAATGAAAAAACTTCGCAGAATACGAAAATACATATATGAGTTAACCACAAATAATATTTACAGACAAACTTCAAATTATGCGGCTGACCACGATTTTAATCTTCAATTGGAACCACAAAAACTGTTATACATTGTAGGGAATACACTATCCAGTGTATTATAGAGATCAGTGGTGAAAACCCTATTAATTACTCATTTTTCTCTTCAGTATAACAGTTCAGTAAGAAAACATAAAGAATGAAAAGAGAGTTTGTTATGTGTAGTGTACAGAGGTGGTGGGTTTCCATTCCATTTGGTGGGTTTTTTTAATAGAAAAAGAGAAAGAAAATTAAAATTTTGGAAATTGTCCTGGGAATTTTTCCTAAATATCAATGGATTTTTTTTCGTAGTTACTATGAACACTAAGAATCGTTTGAAATGTCAAACAAAATCTAGTTATGTGCGCAGTGTGAACGATTCAATTTTCACTAAATATCAATGGATTTTTTTCGTAGTTACTATCAACACTAAGAATCGTTTGAAATTTCAAACAAAATCTAGTTATGTGCGCAGTGTGAACGATTCAATGAGATTTGGTAATCTCGTTGCCGAAATCCAAGATTTCGGTTCAGTGTGAAAACCGTATTAGTGTTGATAGTAACTACGAAAAAAAATCCATTGATATTTAGTGAAAATTCCCAGTACAATTTACAAAATTTAAATTTTCTCTCTCTTTTTCTATTAAAAAACCCACCAAATGGAATGGAAACCCACCACCTCTGTACACTACACAAAACAAACTCTCTTTTCATTGTTTATGTTTTCTTACTAAACTGTTATACTGAAGAGAAAAATGAGTAGTTAAATATGTTTGTTTCACATTTATACTGTTCCAAGTAGATTTGGAGGAGATTTTGTTGTAATCTACAAGATTACGAAATCTGAAAATGTATGGGAAATCTTGTTGATTTGGATGAGATTTGGTGATTTTTGCTCGAAATCTAGATTTCGTTCCGGTGTGAATAGGCTATAAGAATCGTTTGAAATCTCAAACAAAATCTAGTTATGTGCGCAGTGTAAACGATTCAATGAGATTTGGTAATCTCGTTGCCGAAATCCGAGATTTCGGTTCAGTGTGAAAACCGTATAAGAATTCATTTTCAATACTAATCTACAGACAGTCGTCCTCGAACGCGGCCATTCAGTATTTTTGCCATTGTCCCCTTTCACACAGGGCAACTGAGTTGCCGGCAACAATTAGTTCATTGGTGAGAAGGGCAGAAAGAAAGAGGGGGAAATGAAATCTTTGTCCCCTTTCACACGAAGATACTAGTTGCTGGTGATTTTTTTGACGTTTTCTTTAAATCTCCTTAACAATCTCTTGTACCTTTCACACGTAAGCAACAAAAACCCGGAGATTTTCTTTATTTTCCTTTTTAACTACCTTGGTTGAACGCACACAAACGTAGCGTGAAGAGAAACGTCAAAAAAATCTCCTGAATTTGTTGACCGGATAGTCCCCTTTCACACAGGGCAACTGAGTTGCCGGCAACAATTAGTTCATAGGCGAGAAGGGCAGGAAGAAAGAGGGGAAAATGAAATCTCCCTGGTCAACAAATTAAGGAGATTTTTTTGACGTTTCTCTTCACACTACGTTTGTGTGCGTTCAACCAAGGAAGTTTAAAAGGAAAATAAAGAAAATCTCCGCGTTTTTGTTGCTTGCGTGTTAAAGGTACAAGAGATTGTTAAGGAGATTTAAAGAAAACGTCAAAAAAATCACCAGCAACTAGTATCTTCGTGTGAAAGGGGACATAGATTTCATTTCCCCCTCTTTCTTCCTGCCCTTCTCACCAATGAACTAATTGTTGCCGCAACTCAGTTGCCCTGTGTGAAAGGGGACTTTCCGGTCAACAAATTCAGGAGATTTTTTTGACGTTTCTCTTCACACTACGTTTGTGTGCGTTCAACCAAGGTAGTTTAAAAGGAAAATAAAGAAAATCTCCGGGTTTTTGTTGCTTGCGTGTGAAAGGTACAAGAGATTGTTAAGGAGATTTAAAGAAAACGTCAAAAAAATTACCAGCAACTAGTATCTTCGTGTGAAAGGGGACATTTGACTGAAATTTCAGATTATTTTTTGCGTTCAACGATAAAATCTGAATTTTCAGATTCTGAAATTTCAGATTTTTTTAATTGAACGTACCCAACGACACATCTCCAAAATGTGCTTCCTTCTTGTTTTCAATCTTAATTCCACACACTTTTACGTTACCAAATAGACTGAAAAATAAATACTTCATTTAAAATGAATATAAATACGGCAGGAGCTGGAAAAGTGCAAATTCGTCTTTTTACAAAACAGGACCAGTATGTTAATTAAAATAACTTTTTTCTTTTTAGTCCTAGTATTGATTTTTTCCATTTTTTATCAGGATCTAGATTTAATAAACGATGTAAACTAAATATTACAAATTAAATTTTAGGTACGCACCTTTCTGTACAAAGCTACAAACATTTTTAATAAAATTTCAGATACGCGTTACCAGATGTTCCCTACACAATTGATGCCGATGTTATACCATCTGACCTTAACAATTTGATAAATACTCTTTTGGAACAATCTAAAGTAAAATCTGCCAATTTTGATTTCCTTATCCTTAATCAGTACCTTCAGGGTACGTTAATTGAACATGCAAAAAATAACAACTTTTCATTTGAAAATGTTATTGAAATCGAGTATGTTGAAAGATATCCCGCTCCTGAACCGCAAGATTGTCTGCTGCATGATGATTGGGTATCGGCTGTTAAAACACGTGGGAATTGGATTATCACTGGATGTTATGACAATACAATTAATATTTGGACGACTAAGGGAACTCATGTTTTAACTATTCCCGGTCATAGCATGCCAGTTAAGGCTCTATCTTGGGTCAGCTTGAATGAAAAAGATGCACAGTTCATAAGGTGTGTAATAAAATAGTTTTTTTATTTATATTAAAAAAATTTTTTTATTGTTTTTTGTCTTAAAGTGTTTCACAAGATCAAAGTGTTGTTTTATGGGAATGGAACATTTGTGAAAACTCTATAGCATCATTATGCATTTGCAAAGGGCATCAGCGTGGTGTTGATTGTGTCGATGTGAGCCCAGATGCAAAAAGATTTGCAACCGGAAGTTGGGATACTGTACTCAAGATATGGTCTGCTGGTAAAGTTACAATTTCAATAATAGTTGATGCATACATAAACTCAAAATCGGGAAACAAATACTTTGTTTAATTTTTTTTTTTTTTAGATTTGGGTTTTGAATGTTCTTTGAAAGATAAAAATATGTATTGATTTAGCCACTTTAAGTTTTGAGATTTCACTGAGCAAGTTCCATCAGCTCCACTAAACAGAAGGAGAAACCTGATAAAATTTCTCCACTAAAAGCCAAAACAAATTTCCATCTCTTTTTTGTTAGGGGCCAGTTATAGCGATCAGGAAAACGAATCAGGAAAAATTTTCTGATGTGAATGTTATCAATGTTATCAATTGTTTTGAAATACAACTACTTCACTAATCGATGACAAATAACTAAAACAATTTTTTGAGGACTTAACATTTTCAATTTCCCAATTCTTTTTTCAAAAAAATGTATTTAATTATTTTGCTGGTGCGAATTCATTTTTCGTGCCAACTGTGTGCTATTTCAAACAAAATGAAACAAATTTTCCAATGATTTGAGTCCCAATTTCTACTTCTTCCACTGACAGGATTGCAAACGAAAAAGTTTTTCGTGTGTATTTCAATACGGAAAATTTGACGGTAGGTTTTTCTACTGACGTAATTTTCCTGTTTGCAATAACCGACCATCAGGAAAAAATATTTAATTTCTTAATGTTTCAACTTTGCCTGATGCATTTTCCTGATCGTTATAACTGGCCCCTTAATCAATTAACTGCGACAAAAAATAATTGAGCAAGCGAATCCAAAAACTTATGTTGATTTCCCTTTTACAAAAAATTCGATTTGTTTAGAAAAAATCGATTTAAAAAATCGATTTTTCTGGACTAATTCCTTGTATTGAAAGAAAAATAATCAATTCTGTTTAGTTAAAAGAAATTCGTCGATGCTGAGGTCTCTGAGATCTCGATCTCAGACCGAATAACGGTGGATCTACATTGATCTTCATGCGAGATTTGCAATTTTAGGGGCAAAATAAATTATGGATTGAACTAAAATAATTTTTTTAACATAGAAGTATAGATAGGTATATTATGTAGGTATGTATGTAACTTTTTAACAAAATATAAAGAAAACTTAAATAATTAATAGATACGGTAAATTTTCAAACACAGAATTGGAATAGGTTGTTAAGGGCACACATATATAATTCACTTAAAATGCTGTTATTGTTCTTGCTAAATTTTTGATTCTATTTTTGCTTTTGGGAGCTTTTCTTAGCATTCAAATTAAATTTTGTAAAAAGTACAAAACAAAGTAAAAAATAATTTTCGGCATTATTCGATTTAAAAAAAAACAAACAAATTTCACCATAAAAAATAATTTTATGTATTTTCATAATTATGGGCAAAATTTCTTTAAAATTATCAAACACATTTTACACAGCACAAAATAAAAACAAAACATATTTTAAATAAAACTGGCTACGCCTCTGCCTTGCTGTTTCCTTATAACTGGGTATCGTTGTTGTTGGTTATCATTGTGAGGATGATTTGTTTACAGTTTTTATCTATAAATTAAAGCATTCTAGTTTTTAGGCTCGATTTACAAACTCACGTGTTTTATTATTACATTGCAGTTAAAATACCGATACCCGTTCATATAAAATGAATTAATAAAATTAATGTTTTCCAGACCATTTTTCCGTTTTCTCTTATGGGAAATACATTGAATGTCAAATCGAAAAAAATTTCATCCCCCTCTAGTAGTTCACGCGCTGATATGCAGGTGGTGTCGAAAGCAATTTACCTGGTGTCAATAGGAACGAAGATGAAGGTTATAGAGCCGGCGAACATGGTCATATCTCTTTCATGGATTCGGTTTTTTGCATGAATCTATCCCGCTCTACTTTTCGTGATGTTTGCAGATGAATAATATAATATAAATCCATCAAAATAGAGTTTCTGGAAGCATCTCTGGGGCCCTATTATGTATTACCATATAGCCTAACTAATAACAAAGATCGGACGCTTAATAGAGAAAAAAAGGGACCAACTTCAGATTGCCTCCACCTTGCAATATGTTTTGTTTTTTGCACGGTGAAAGTTGCATCGAACGGATATTTTGCTTCATTCTCCTGCGGTGGTTATAGTTGTTGTTGGTTTTATGAAGTCAATAGTATTTTGTCTTTCTCTTCATTTTATTTTCAAACGAGACAGATTTTTTTGTCTATGCTCAAGGCAAGGGCGACAATGTTTACATTTTCATGTACATTTACATTTATATGTATAGCTTTGTTCCGCAGCAAGTTTCAAGCAGAAATTTTGTCTGGTTTACTTATGTTAGATGACTGATTTTTGCGGTTGAATTCAAATTTTAAACAAAAACGCTGTTGAATATGGGTAAACCAAGTGTTAGTTTCATTTTTATGTTAGTTTTGATACATAAGCATTTTTGTATTACATATTTGGTTTATCTTTTAATTCATCAAATAATTCTTGTAAAATAATGTGTACAAAATGTAGATACAGCAATTGTGTACTTCTTATATAGAGTTTTCACGGCCTTCATGATTAAATGTACAACTAAAGATCTTTTAGTTTTGTATTCATGTCGATTATGGAATCTGCATGTTCTCTTTTCTTTCCACGTGAAATCGATGCAGAAAAAAGAGAGCACTTCACTGCGATTCATTGCGGATATAGTTTTGCGGATTCCATAATCGACATGATTAATAAACTTGGTATAAGCAGGTAGGTTTATTTTTTGTTAAAAAGTTTAAAAAGTGGTAAGAATTGGTGAAAAATGGTGCGCAAAGCGTTCGCGATTTTTTAACAGTTTTCTTTCTCTGTAAGAGTATTTCATCCCATCTCCTCAAAATTTGACATTGATCTAGATTTAGTGCGAAAAATGTCAGGAACAGACTTAAGTCGTTTTTCATTGTAATCTGTAAAATCTCTCCTCAAAGTCCAGAATTGCTCTTTTGAATAAAACATGTTGGCATAAAAAAATTACATCTTCTTAAGTCGTTTTTCATTGTAGAAAAGATTTTATCTTTTTGCGAATAGATTTGCACTTCTTCCAGTTTTTTAAATTTTATTCACAAAAAGTTGCGTTCTGGATCAGTTCTGCAGACGACAGATGCGATCTCTTTAATTTGAGAGATTTGATAAGCTCTCATGTCATATTGAAAATATCTTTGTTCAGTAAATTGAAAGTCTATATGTGAACAATCGTCACCAATACTATTAAAACAAGGGCTGATATGCCTTAAAGGTGAAATTTTTCGATGCCAACAGATTTTACTCAAAAGAGCAGACGGCATTAGCATGTCAGTCCATATTTTAATAGTATCGGTGACGATTGTTCACACATAGCTTGCGTTCGGGTGATAGTCAGATAGGCTATTCACCTATCCCAAAAATGTTCAGATAGCTTGAGTTGTTGTTGCATCAGCTGATATCAGAATTTTTTGAACAAGGGATTACAACAACACAAACCTTTCCGGATAGCTTTGGGTTGCCGTCCATATCGTATAGATATTTTCAATTTGACATGAGAGCTTATATGTATATGTATGTACATGTATGCGTAAACGCAGATCAAATCTCCCAAAATAAACCGATCGCATTTGTTGTCTTCGGATTTCACCCAGAACGCATCCTTTTGTGAATAAAACATGAAAAACTGGACATAAGTTTCATCACTATTGAGCAAATTTTGATACATGGTCATTTATTTTGTAAATTTTTCTCCAAAAATGTTGTCTTACTTGTATTCTATTCTTTTATTCTAATATTAATTTATATACAGAACTGACTTTAACTTTCTTATCCGACCGAATTTATTTTATATCCTTATAACTGATATATATCATAATATGTCCTTTTTAAGTTACAAAATAGTGTCCGGCAAGGTGTTAGCAACGTCAGACACCTGCCAGACGGGTTAATAAATAATGCAAATAGTTTGTAGAACCGGATGAGATAAGAATTTAAACTGTTAAAAGGAAATATTTTTGGCTAGCTTTGCGTGAAAAGGTTTTTTCTTTGAAAAAAGTAGTTTTCGTAATTTTCTATTTTCTCGAAAACCATAAGATTTAGAATCATCTAGTTTTTAAAGTTTGACTAAAAATTGATAAGAGTATTGAATACTGAAAGTGAAACTGGTACTTAATAACGTAAAATTTTTAAGAAAAAAAATATTAAATGTAGCATTTTTTTTTATTCTGAGTTTGAAATTGGAAATTTAAAGAACTATTCAATTAAATTTTATAATCTAAAAGCATAATCAAAGAATACATTCTATAGTTTTTTAATAATTTTTTTCCTGGTGCGAATGCTCATATAATTTATATTTTTCTTCAGACACCTGCCAGACATGTATATTCATGTTATGAACAGTTCTTAGAACTCAATGAAAAAAAATTAAGACTGTGAAAATGACAAACCATTTTTTTACGTTAGAAAAGGCGCGCTCCCGGGAAAACGCAACACCTCCCACCAGCCAGACTCCCCTCATTCGAACCGTGGTAGTGAGAGGAACAATATATTAAAAAACCAGGACTGTTAAAATCAACTTTTTTTCGACGTTGCTAGCTCTCGTACTATTAGAAGATAATGCTCCGCTTGTGCACAGACAGGCTGATAGGCATTTGCTGATTTTAGCTTCAGTAAAATGTTAAAAAGATAATACGATTCGAACTCGTTTAAAATTTGGGAAATCTTATTTTTAACCTAGAATAATAATAAAAATGCTTTTTTGTCTATGCTCAAGGCAAGGGCGACAATGTTTACATTTTCATGTACATTTACATTTATATGTATAGCTTTGTTCCGCAGCAAGTTTCAAGCTGAAATTTTGTCTGGTTTACTTATGTTAGATGACTGATTTTTGCGGTTGAATTCAAATTTTAAACAAAAACGCTGTTGAATATGGGTAAACCAAGTGTTAGTTTCATTTTTATGTTAGTTTTGATACATAAGCATTTTTGTATTACATATTTGGTTTATCTTTTAATTCATCAAATAATTCTTGTAAAATAATGTGTACAAAATGTAGATACAGCAATTGTGTACTTCTTATATAGAGTTTTCACGGCCTTCATGATTAAATGTACAACTAAAGATCTTTTAGTTTTGTATTCATGTCGATTATGGAATCTGCATGTTCTCTTTTCTTTCCACGTGAAATCGATGCAGAAAAAAGAGAGCACTTCACTGCGATTCATTGCGGATATAGTTTTGCGGATTCCATAATCGACATGATTAATAAACTTGGTATAAGCAGGTAGGTTTATTTTTTGTTAAAAAGTTTAAAAAGTGGTAAGAATTGGTGAAAAATGGTGCGCAAAGCGTTCGCGATTTTTTAACAGTTTTCTTTCTCTGTAAGAGTATTTCATCCCATCTCCTCAAAATTTGACATTGATCTAGATTTAGTGCGAAAAATGTCAGGAACCGACTTAAGTCGTTTTTCATTGTAATCTGTAAAATCTCTCCTCAAAGTCCAGAATTGCTCTTTTGAATAAAACATGTTGGCATAAAAAAATTACATCTTCTTAAGTCGTTTTTCATTGTAGAAAAGATTTTATCTTTTTGCGAATAGATTTGCACTTCTTCCAGTTTTTTAAATTTTATTCACAAAAAGTTGCGTTCTGGATCAGTTCTGCAGACGACAGATGCGATCTCTTTAATTTGAGAGATTTGATAAGCTCTCATGTCATATTGAAAATATCTTTGTTCAGTAAATTGAAAGTCTATATGTGAACAATCGTCACCAATACTATTAAAACAAGGGCTGATATGCCTTAAAGGTGAAATTTTTCGATGCCAACAGATTTTACTCAAAAGAGCAGACGGCATTAGCATGTCAGTCCATATTTTAATAGTATCGGTGACGATTGTTCACACATAGCTTGCGTTCGGGTGATAGTCAGATAGGCTATTCACCTATCCCAAAAATGTTCAGATAGCTTGAGTTGTTGTTGCATCAGCTGATATCAGAATTTTTTGAACAAGGGATTACAACAACACAAACCTTTCCGGATAGCTTTGGGTTGCCGTCCATATCGTATAGATATTTTCAATTTGACATGAGAGCTTATATGTATATGTATGTACATGTATGCGTAAACGCAGATCAAATCTCCCAAAATAAACCGATCGCATTTGTTGTCTTCGGATTTCACCCAGAACGCATCCTTTTGTGAATAAAACATGAAAAACTGGACATAAGTTTCATCACTATTGAGCAAATTTTGATACATGGTAATTTATTTTGTAAATTTTTCTCCAAAAATGTTGTCTTACTTGTATTCTATTCTTTTATTCTAATATTAATTTATATACAGAACTGACTTTAATTTTCTTATCCGACCGAATTTATTTTATATCCTTATAACTGATATATATCATAATATGTCCTTTTTAAGTTACAAAATAGTGTCCGGCAAGGTGTTAGCAACGTCAGACACCTGCCAGACGGGTTAATAAATAATGCAAATAGTTTGTAGAACCGGATGAGATAAGAATTTAAACTGTTAAAAGGAAATATTTTTGGCTAGCTTTGCGTGAAAAGGTTTTTTCTTTGAAAAAAGTAGTTTTCGTAATTTTCTATTTTCTCGAAAACCATAAGATTTAGAATCATCTAGTTTTTAAAGTTTGACTAAAAATTGATAAGAGTATTGAATACTGAAAGTGAAACTGGTACTTAATAACGTAAAATTTTTAAGAAAAAAAATATTAAATGTAGCATTTTTTTTTATTCTGAGTTTGAAATTGGAAATTTAAAGAACTATTCAATTAAATTTTATAATCTAAAAGCATAATCAAAGAATACATTCTATAGTTTTTTAATAATTTTTTTCCTGGTGCGAATGCTCATATAATTTATATTTTTCTTCAGACACCTGCCAGACATGTATATTCATGTTATGAACAGTTCTTAGAACTCAATGAAAAAAAATTAAGACTGTGAAAATGACAAACCATTTTTTTACGTTAGAAAAGGCGCGCTCCCGGGAAAACGCAACACCTCCCACCAGCCAGACTCCCCTCATTCTAACCGTGGTAGTGAGAGGAACAATATATTAAAAAACCAGGACTGTTAAAATCAACTTTTTTTCGACGTTGCTAGCTCTCGTACTATTAGAAGATAATGCTCCGCTTGTGCACAGACAGGCTGATAGGCATTTGCTGATTTTAGCTTCAGTAAAATGTTAAAAAGATAATACGATTCGAACTCGTTTAAAATTTGGGAAATCTTATTTTTAACCTAGAATAATAATAAAAATGCTTTTTTGTCTATGCTCAAGGCAAGGGCGACAATGTTTACATTTTCATGTACATTTACATTTATATGTATAGCTTTGTTCCGCAGCAAGTTTCAAGCAGAAATTTTGTCTGGTTTACTTATGTTAGATGACTGATTTTTGCGGTTGAATTCAAATTTTAAACAAAAACGCTGTTGAATATGGGTAAACCAAGTGTTAGTTTCATTTTTATGTTAGTTTTGATACATAAGCATTTTTGTATTACATATTTGGTTTATCTTTTAATTCATCAAATAATTCTTGTAAAATAATGTGTACAAAATGTAGATACAGCAATTGTGTACTTCTTATATAGAGTTTTCACGGCCTTCATGATTAAATGTACAACTAAAGATCTTTTAGTTTTGTATTCATGTCGATTATGGAATCTGCATGTTCTCTTTTCTTTCCACGTGAAATCGATGCAGAAAAAAGAGAGCACTTCACTGCGATTCATTGCGGATATAGTTTTGCGGATTCCATAATCGACATGATTAATAAACTTGGTATAAGCAGGTAGGTTTATTTTTTGTTAAAAAGTTTAAAAAGTGGTAAGAATTGGTGAAAAATGGTGCGCAAAGCGTTCGCGATTTTTTAACAGTTTTCTTTCTCTGTAAGAGTATTTCATCCCATCTCCTCAAAATTTGACATTGATCTAGATTTAGTGCGAAAAATGTCAGGAACAGACTTAAGTCGTTTTTCATTGTAATCTGTAAAATCTCTCCTCAAAGTCCAGAATTGCTCTTTTGAATAAAATATGTTGGCATAAAAAAATTACATCTTCTTAAGTCGTTTTTCATTGTAGAAAAGATTTTATCTTTTTGCGAATAGATTTGCACTTCTTCCAGTTTTTTAAATTTTATTCACAAAAAGTTGCGTTCTGGATCAGTTCTGCAGACGACAGATGCGATCTCTTTAATTAGAGAGATTTGATAAGCCCTCATGTCATATTGAAAATATCTTTGTTCAGTAAATTGAAAGTCTATATGTGAACAATCGTCACCAATACTATTAAAACAAGGGCTGATATGCCTTAAAGGTGAAATTTTTCGATGCCAACAGATTTTACTCAAAAGAGCAGACGGCATTAGCATGTCAGTCCATATTTTAATAGTATCGGTGACGATTGTTCACACATAGCTTGCGTTCGGGTGATAGTCAGATAGGCTATTCACCTATCCCAAAAATGTTCAGATAGCTTGAGTTGTTGTTGCATCAGCTGATATCAGAATTTTTTGAACAAGGGATTACAACAACACAAACCTTTCCGGATAGCTTTGGGTTGCCGTCCATATCGTATAGATATTTTCAATTTGACATGAGAGCTTATATGTATATGTATGTACATGTATGCGTAAACGCAGATCAAATCTCCCAAAATAAACCGATCGCATTTGTTGTCTTCGGATTTCACCCAGAACGCATCCTTTTGTGAATAAAACATGAAAAACTGGACATAAGTTTCATCACTATTGAGCAAATTTTGATACATGGTCATTTATTTTGTAAATTTTTCTCCAAAAATGTTGTCTTACTTGTATTCTATTCTTTTATTCTAATATTAATTTATATACAGAACTGACTTTAACTTTCTTATCCGACCGAATTTATTTTATATCCTTATAACTGATATATATCATAATATGTCCTTTTTAAGTTACAAAATAGTGTCCGGCAAGGTGTTAGCAACGTCAGACACCTGCCAGACGGGTTAATAAATAATGCAAATAGTTTGTAGAACCGGATGAGATAAGAATTTAAACTGTTTAAAGGAAATATTTTTGGCTAGCTTTGCGTGAAAAGGTTTTTTCTTTGAAAAAAGTAGTTTTCGTAATTTTCTATTTTCTCGAAAACCATAAGATTTAGAATCATCTAGTTTTTAAAGTTTGACTAAAAATTGATAAGAGTATTGAATACTGAAAGTGAAACTGGTACTTAATAACGTAAAATTTTTAAGAAAAAAAATATTAAATGTAGCATTTTTTTTTATTCTGAGTTTGAAATTGGAAATTTAAAGAACTATTCAATTAAATTTTATAATCTAAAAGCATAATCAAAGAATACATTCTATAGTTTTTTAATAATTTTTTTCCTGGTGCGAATGCTCATATAATTTATATTTTTCTTCAGACACCTGCCAGACATGTATATTCATGTTATGAACAGTTCTTAGAACTCAATGAAAAAAAATTAAGACTGTGAAAATGACAAACCATTTTTTTACGTTAGAAAAGGCGCGCTCCCGGGAAAACGCAACACCTCCCACCAGCCAGACTCCCCTCATTCGAACCGTGGTAGTGAGAGGAACAATATATTAAAAAACCAGGACTGTTAAAATCAACTTTTTTTCGACGTTGCTAGCTCTCGTACTATTAGAAGATAATGCTCCGCTTGTGCACAGACAGGCTGATAGGCATTTGCTGATTTTAGCTTCAGTAAAATGTTAAAAAGATAATACGATTCGAACTCGTTTAAAATTTGGGAAATCTTATTTTTAACCTAGAATAATAATAAAAATGCTTTTTTGTCTATGCTCAAGGCAAGGGCGACAATGTTTACATTTTCATGTACATTTACATTTATATGTATAGCTTTGTTCCGCAGCAAGTTTCAAGCTGAAATTTTGTCTGGTTTACTTATGTTAGATGACTGATTTTTGCGGTTGAATTCAAATTTTAAACAAAAACGCTGTTGAATATGGGTAAACCAAGTGTTAGTTTCATTTTTATGTTAGTTTTGATACATAAGCATTTTTGTATTACATATTTGGTTTATCTTTTAATTCATCAAATAATTCTTGTAAAATAATGTGTACAAAATGTAGATACAGCAATTGTGTACTTCTTATATAGAGTTTTCACGGCCTTCATGATTAAATGTACAACTAAAGATCTTTTAGTTTTGTATTCATGTCGATTATGGAATCTGCATGTTCTCTTTTCTTTCCACGTGAAATCGATGCAGAAAAAAGAGAGCACTTCACTGCGATTCATTGCGGATATAGTTTTGCGGATTCCATAATCGACATGATTAATAAACTTGGTATAAGCAGGTAGGTTTATTTTTTGTTAAAAAGTTTAAAAAGTGGTAAGAATTGGTGAAAAATGGTGCGCAAAGCGTTCGCGATTTTTTAACAGTTTTCTTTCTCTGTAAGAGTATTTCATCCCATCTCCTCAAAATTTGACATTGATCTAGATTTAGTGCGAAAAATGTCAGGAACAGACTTAAGTCGTTTTTCATTGTAATCTGTAAAATCTCTCCTCAAAGTCCAGAATTGCTCTTTTGAATAAAACATGTTGGCATAAAAAAATTACATCTTCTTAAGTCGTTTTTCATTGTAGAAAAGATTTTATCTTTTTGCGAATAGATTTGCACTTCTTCCAGTTTTTTAAATTTTATTCACAAAAAGTTGCGTTCTGGATCAGTTCTGCAGACGACAGATGCGATCTCTTTAATTTGAGAGATTTGATAAGCTCTCATGTCATATTGAAAATATCTTTGTTCAGTAAATTGAAAGTCTATATGTGAACAATCGTCACCAATACTATTAAAACAAGGGCTGATATGCCTTAAAGGTGAAATTTTTCGATGCCAACAGATTTTACTCAAAAGAGCAGACGGCATTAGCATGTCAGTCCATATTTTAATAGTATCGGTGACGATTGTTCACACATAGCTTGCGTTCGGGTGATAGTCAGATAGGCTATTCACCTATCCCAAAAATGTTCAGATAGCTTGAGTTGTTGTTGCATCAGCTGATATCAGAATTTTTTGAACAAGGGATTACAACAACACAAACCTTTCCGGATAGCTTTGGGTTGCCGTCCATATCGTATAGATATTTTCAATTTGACATGAGAGCTTATATGTATATGTATGTACATGTATGCGTAAACGCAGATCAAATCTCCCAAAATAAACCGATCGCATTTGTTGTCTTCGGATTTCACCCAGAACGCATCCTTTTGTGAATAAAACATGAAAAACTGGACATAAGTTTCATCACTATTGAGCAAATTTTGATACATGGTCATTTATTTTGTAAATTTTTCTCCAAAAATGTTGTCTTACTTGTATTCTATTCTTTTATTCTAATATTAATTTATATACAGAACTGACTTTAACTTTCTTATCCGACCGAATTTATTTTATATCCTTATAACTGATATATATCATAATATGTCCTTTTTAAGTTACAAAATAGTGTCCGGCAAGGTGTTAGCAACGTCAGACACCTGCCAGACGGGTTAATAAATAATGCAAATAGTTTGTAGAACCGGATGAGATAAGAATTTAAACTGTTAAAAGGAAATATTTTTGGCTAGCTTTGCGTGAAAAGGTTTTTTTTTGAAAAAAGTAGTTTTCGTAATTTTCTATTTTCTCGAAAACCATAAGATTTAGAATCATCTAGTTTTTAAAGTTTGACTAAAAATTGATAAGAGTATTGAATACTGAAAGTGAAACTGGTACTTAATAACGTAAAATTTTTAAGAAAAAAAATATTAAATGTAGCATTTTTTTTTATTCTGAGTTTGAAATTGGAAATTTAAAGAACTATTCAATTAAATTTTATAATCTAAAAGCATAATCAAAGAATACATTCTATAGTTTTTTAATAATTTTTTTCCTGGTGCGAATGCTCATATAATTTATATTTTTCTTCAGACACCTGCCAGACATGTATATTCATGTTATGAACAGTTCTTAGAACTCAATGAAAAAAAATTAAGACTGTGAAAATGACAAACCATTTTTTTACGTTAGAAAAGGCGCGCTCCCGGGAAAACGCAACACCTCCCACCAGCCAGACTCCCCTCATTCGAACCGTGGTAGTGAGAGGAACAATATATTAAAAAACCAGGACTGTTAAAATCAACTTTTTTTCGACGTTGCTAGCTCTCGTACTATTAGAAGATAATGCTCCGCTTGTGCACAGACAGGCTGATAGGCATTTGCTGATTTTAGCTTCAGTAAAATGTTAAAAAGATAATACGATTCGAACTCGTTTAAAATTTGGGAAATCTTATTTTTAACCTAGAATAATAATAAAAATGCTTAAACACCATACAAAATCGTCGAAAATTTTGCTCCTGTTCTTATGTAATATTTTCTGACATTTTCCATTTATGTCGCGCCAAAAAATGCAAATCAAAAGTTGAAACTGACATAATTGTGTAGGCTGTTTCACAATGCGACGAGAAAACGAGACATCAGCGTGACGAGAAACGCTTTCATCTTTGTCTCGTTATAAAATCGTTCCACAATTCACATTGTAGCGAGTTCTTCACACCGAGTTCTTCGTGTTTGTCAGTGAGTTTGAGAAATCAAATACAAAATTTGAAAAAAAGGAAAATGAAAGTGTTAAAAAAAATGCTTTTAGTACTTTTGGGAGTGTTTGTTTACAAAAAAGCAAAAGGCAAAAAAAGACCAAAACTGAGCAGAAGAAGACGGTGGGAATGTTAATGAAGACAAAATTAATTAGTCGCAAAATAAAAAACTTATTTGCTCGCCATTTTCAGTATTTTATTTATTTATCTACACAATTTTAATAAATATAAATACAAATACAGATACGCTCGGTGTCCTGTTCTCAACTGTCAAAATTAAAATCGTCGTCTCGTCGCGTCTTTTTTTCAATTTTTCGAACTCATGTCGTGACGGGACGACGAGAAACGCTTTATTCTGAATACTCTGGTATATTCTCATTGCTTGAAATTGGATTGACAGCTACGACGAGTTCTCGTCACGTTCACGTCTCGTTTCCTCGTCGCATTGTGAAACAGGCTTGTGTCATTTACCATAAATCGTTGGCTCGGGAGAAAAACGACACAACTCAACAAATCTCAATTCTCAAAAAACTAACACCCTTATTACGGTTGTCGTTTTACGAAATCGACAGTAAAACGACACGCCTCTAGACGCGATAATAGGCGTTTAAGTGAAACTAAAACTTAAGTTAAATCTCCGTTCATCTCTCTTCTAGCGATTGAAATTTAAGTTGTTTTACTGTAACCCTAAGTGCCACTTCTAGAGTCGTGTCGTTTTAGCAAAACGACAACCGTAATAAGGGTGAATGTCAATGGCCTCTTGAAGTTCGGCTGGTATAATGCCGTCTGGACCCGCTGATTTGTATGGTTTGAAGCTGTTGATTGCCCATTGTAGTTTTTCCCTTGTGATCAACCCTTGTGGATAAGTTAATATGTCATTAAATACAATATATCCAGTGTTATTAACCATTTGTGATCTACCTGGGAAATGGGTATCTAGGAGCAGGTTTAGCGATTCTTCGCAAGAGTTGGTCCATGAGCCATCAGCATTTTTCAAGAAGCTAGGCATCATTGGATTAGTAAAGAGGATTTTCCTTAGCCTAGATGCTGCGGAGGTTTCTTCTATGCTATCACAGAAAGTCCTCCAGGAGGCTCTTTTGGATTTCCTCAATTCTTTTTTGTATAATTTTAGGGATTCTTTGTAGGAGTCCCAGTCAGACGCATTTCTAGTGCGTTTTGCACCATTGAAAAGCTTCCTACAGCTTTTTCTAATTGGTTCGAGCCCCGAATTCCACCAATGTGGTTTCCTTTTTCCCCTTACATGAGTAAGTGGACAGGAGATTGATATGGATTTATTAAGGGCTAAGGTAAGATCATTGACTTTACTGTCAAGTTCCTGTATATTGGAAGGAGGACTAAGAAGTTTAGGTTTGATTAGACTTTCTAGTCTCTAGTGTATTCCTATATTTGGACCAGTCAGTTTCCGACAGTTGCGAAAAACTGTATGGTTATTAGGAGGTTCATCATTTAGATGGAATTGGATATATCTATGATCGGAGAACGAGTGTTCTTCCGATACTTTCCAATCCATAATCATGTGATGAATGGTGTCAGAGACAAGAGTTATATATAATACCTCTTGTCTATTTTTAGAAATGAATGTGTGTTCATTTCCAATATTACTTACGATAAGGTTAGTACTTAGATTAAAATCAAAAAGAGACTCACCTCTGTCATTGATTTCAGTACTTCCCCATACTGTATGATGGGAGTTAGCATCACTCCCAATTATGAGGCTGATCTTCTGCCGTTCTGCTTGAGCGATAATCCTCTCTAGTGTTTGTCCAGGGAGGGGGCCGAGGTGGTCGTGGCCAAGATACGCCGACACTAGCCAGTAAGAGCCATTGGCCGTTTCTAACTTAGCGGCGGTAATATCTCTATCGCTGAAATCAGGGAGTAAAACTACATTAATACTACTTTTCACTAGAATGCAGAATCTAGGTTCACCTATGCCCGCTGCATACAGCGTGTAATATCCAGGAGTCCTAAGTCCCTTAACCATTGATTTTACAATCCATGGTTCTTGGACAATGTCTTCCCCGAGCCTGGATAATCGAAGAAGCAGGGAGGCCGAAGCCTTAATGGAGTGTTGAAGGTTAATCTGTACTAACTGCAACATTTTAGTTACAATCAGGCAGACCAACCTCCAGCACTGTTATATCTTCATCCTCCAACTCAGATGATGAGTTTAATAACTCATCCTCATTCAGAGGATCCGATAGTGTAGAGTCTTCGGTCTCCATATTGGTCAGACTTTCGACGTTAGAAGAAGACTGTACCATTTTCAAGGATGTACTGGGTGCATCGTCTTCTATGACTGGAAATGTTATCGATGCACCAGCGTCCTCAACCTCAGGTACAGCTTCGAAGGTTGGTTGTGGAGGTTCGCATTCCGCGTTAGCCTCATCTTTTTTGTAGATCCGAAGGTTGATCGTCTCAAAACCATACCGAATCATGCCTTTAGTCTGCGTCAAGGGGGCAAGGGAGTCTTTTTATTGACCACGATTATCGCGCTTCGATAAAGACCCCTTACCTCCTCTAACTTTGCGACTTTCCAGTCATGAGTCGGCATGGAAGGATTGCTAACCTGGATTATCTGAAGGATTTCCTCCAAGCAAGAAGGCTCAGCTGGTATCCATGTGCGAACTCTAGGTCTGCTTGGGATGTCCTCCTTAGCAACAACTTCGAGTTTCGCACCTGGCCAGATTTCGCCCAGCTTGCTGACAGTAAGTTTGTAGAGATCACACGATCTCTGATCGTCACAGACGATGAGTTTGACATGACCTTGATGCCAACCGCCATCGTCTGTGATTGGAGGTGGTCCCGGGTTTTCCCTCATCACACTCAAGAAGCCTGCCGAGAGCTTCGATTTTACCACCTGCCACCGATCAGATGTAATCGTGCCATCAATATCACTCCTATCGATAACCGCAATCACGATCTTGTTTTCGAGGCCATCGCTATAGGACTTGGGATTCAGGGGCGTGCTGGTTGTCTGCACTTTGGCTCGTTTGGATACCGAAGTGGTACCCTCTAAAGACCTATCCCGCTTTGACGTGAAGTCGCCGCTGGTCTTTGCCTTAGTCAAGATATCCTTGGCCCACTGAATCTTGTCAGAAAGCTGCAATTTTCCTCCAGACTCCAGTGAATCACCAGAGCCTTTGAGAATCCTCGCAGCATTCCGCCTCTCCTTGTAGCGATATTTCGCCGGTTTGAATTTCCGTGACGTGCTCGGAAGAGAGCCCACTCCGGCGGTGGAAGGGCCATGTTTCACAGCCTCTCCATCTCCGGGTTGGGCCCTCCCTCGAGACGCGTTGGAAAGAGGTTTAGCAGTGGAAGGGCCGTCTTTCACAACCCTAACACTGCCGGAAATAGGTATCCCTACCTGGGGGCCTTCCTGACTGCGAATTGCAACTGATGGGGGGCCACGGTAAGCCACAACCTCCCCATCGATGCAAGGCTCAGGAGCTGCGACAGACAACGTTAACGTCGTGCTGCCTCCCGGCCTTATTGTCGTCCTGTTTGTTTTGTCTTTGGTTTTTGTTTTGTTTTGTTTTTTGTCATTTTTGTTCCCACAAGTAGCGAAGAAATATTGGTCGTTCTACACAGAGATTCGCATATGTAGAAAAGGCAAGTTAATTCGGAGGGTGCCAGGTATCCGAATACTCCGTTAGCGACTGAGCTTTTTTTAAATTGGGCGCTCAGCAAGGCTGATCATCGGCACGGGTCGTATAACACCTTGATCCAGCCCAAGAAGAGATAAGAAAGGGAAGCGGAAGGAAGTGATAAGGTAGGAGCCTCCAGACAACGTCAACGCCATCTGTCGATAAGGAGTAAGACAAGGGAGTGACGGACAACGTCACGCCATACCGTCAGTGGAAGGAAGGAGTTACAGACAGCGTCATCGCCGTACAGCAAAGAAAGGAGTGTAAGGTGAGAGGAAGGTCAGACAGCGTCATCGCCATACCGACGAAGAAAGAATAAAGCCGGACAACGTTAACGCCGTACCGGAGGAGGGATGTTAACGGATAACGTCACCGTTACACCGTCAAGCGGAGTGCTCAGGAGGGGGTTCAATGAGGGGGAAGGGTAGAGGGATTGGAAGCGTCCTTTGGTTTCGGGACTCATCTCGAGAGGTTATCTCGAGAATCTTTAACTCTACTCAGCTTCTACAACTCGACAAGTTCGACGCTTGGGTAGAAGACACATAATAGCAGAAAAACATGGGAAAACATAAATAGCTTAGTTTACAATACAACAAGGAAAAAGATAAAATGTCCATTGCTAAAATCCTCTTCCAATGAAGGCAAAAAAGAAAAACTAAACGATTTGAATAATTTTCTTATTAACGTCGGTAGACTATTAGCTTCTAAATGCTACTCAGAACACATTGTTTATCCTGAAGAATGCGATAGAGTGTTTAAAATGAATCCAGCAACACCATCATCGGTCAAACGTATAATTTCTTACTTGAAATCGTCCAAAGCTACGGATAACAACAATATATGCCCAACACTTTTAAAAGAATGTAAAGATGAACTTTGCATTCCCATTTCAATTTTAATCAATAAGTCTTTTCTGGAAGGAAAAGTACCAGATGAAATGAAAGTCGCAAAAATTATTCCGATATTCAAATCTGGAGACACATCGGACTTGTAACAATTACCGGCCGATTTCAATACTTCCTGTTTTGTCGAAATTGATCGAAAAGGCTGTGAATGAACAATTGCTTGAATATGTCAACAAAAATTTCCTAGAAACTCAGTATCAGTACGGCTTCCGAAAACAATCTAGCACTTATAGATATGGTATCCTATCTACAGAAAAAAAAGGACAAAAATTGTATTACAAATGCGCTTTTTATCGACCTATCAATAGCTTTCGACACGATGGACCAAATTATTTTGTTACGGAGTAAGAGGAATATCATACAACTGGTTCAAGTCGTATCTTAACAATCGGAAGCAATATATAACTTTAGATGGATTCAGAAGCAACGAGGGGGATATTAATTTTGGAGTGCCACAAGGAAGCATTCTTGGACCAACGCTTTTCAGTTTATATATCAACGATTTAACAAAAGTTAACCTCAAAGGTCACCCAATATTGGTTGCAGACGACATATGCATTATGTACTCCGAAAAGTCAACAAATGAGTTGGAAACACATATGAATAACGATCTTGGTGCTATCTATAGTTGGATGAAAATGCACAAATTATCTATAAATGTTAAGAAAACAAAGTACATCATGAATGGCACTGCAAATAATATCCCACTCAGCATTAAATTTGAGACCAATGAAGTTGAGCGGGCCGAGAATTTCAAGTACCTAGGATTATGGGTTGACTCTGCACTAAATTGGAAATACCACATAAACAAGCTATCAACAAAACTTTCATGTATAGCAGGTGTCTTTGGAAGAATCGGCAACAATATTCCAAAATACATACAAAAACGGTTATACTATGCACTTTTCCACAGTCATCTTATCTACGGTATAAATTTCTGTTTATACAAATACTAAACTCACCGAAAGACACAACCACAATCCATACAACATACGAGGTGGACGACAACTTCATCAGTTGAAACCAACCACAACCCGTTATGGCACCAATTCAACACTTTAGAAATCGATCGAACACTACAACAAACTTCCTAGTCATATCAAAGATAACAAAGTCAATACATTTAAATTTCACATTAAAAAAATGGTTCTTAGTAGATACTGATATTAATATTAATATTTTACATATTGTCAATAGTTGCAAACTTGCAAGTTTATTAATCTAAAATATTTCTGTTTTGTTTTTTTTTTTTAATTTCTATATTCATTCATTTATAATTCATTAATTAATTTCATTCATTAACCTCATCGCCATAATACTTTTCTTGCACTATTCTTGTTAAACTTTTAATTTGACATATTTTCATATTTTAAAATATTTATCCCTTAAACAGCCTACAATGAGATTGCTCTCAAAAAGCATCATGTATTATTAAAATAAATAAATAAATAAAAATAAATAGTTGAATTAAATTAAAATGGAAAATTTTTTGCGACCTTAGTCTTTAGACTAAATTTGCATTTGAATTCTCAAAATAGGCAACAGAAAATTTAATGAAAATTTGAATTTTAATTAATCTGTGTGGCGTTAGAAAAGGGTAATTTTTACGATTTGGATGCCGGAGGTATAACCACTTGAATTTATATATAAACAATAAAGGATTGTGCACTGATTTCAAATCAACTCTAAAATTGCCCAACTTTGAATTTATCTGCAAGTTGAACAATAGTACACAAAATCACCCTTAATTTAATTTAATTGTGCATACTTGTTTTTCCCGAAAAGTTCATATTTTGATGACTTTTTGGTAAAAAACTATCAAAAAGTCGTAAATTTTCAAGTTTTTCGTGATTTTCGTTGTAAAGCCATATCCGTGGGAAGTAAGGAAGTTGAAATTCGGAATCAGAACCCCTAAAAACATGTCAAACAATTGAGAAAAAAAAAATTCTATATATTTTTCCTGAAACAGGCACAGCTGAAGACGATTTGACTGAACTAGGAATTTCAAAAAATCCTTTTCTATTAAGCACAAGTTTCTAATCTGTAAAATTCTGCTATATATTTATTATTATTATTATTATTTATTACAATATAAAGTAAATTTACATTATAATATAGGAAAATTTCAGCACTAGCTACCAGAGACTTGCGGCTGGAAATTATAAAGTTTGGAGGGATAAGAGTTAGTGATATATATAAGTATATGTATGGGGCTGTCGGGGGCCGGAAATCCAGCGAATAGGTATCCCAGTCCCCGACAGCCCCACACATGGCGGATAAAATACGTTGGTTTAATAATAGTATGTAGATTGAGAGTAACTAAAAGTTTATAAACGTTTTTAATATTTTCACATGATATTGTTGACAGAAGGTCGGTTAATTTTAGTTTAAAAAATAATTTACTTAGGTCATTTACTTTTGTACAATCAGATGTAAGATGTTTTATTGACATGACTTGATTGGATTGGCAAAGATGGCAGATTGGAGGGTTTTCCTTTTTAAGCAGATAGCTATGTGAAATTTGTGTGTGTCCGAGCCGAAGGCGGAGAAAACATTTGTTCATAATGGTTGTGGTTTCTGTTGGATACGAATAAGGCTCTCTCTTAGGATTAATGGTTGAGTAGTGGTGTAAATATGTTTTCCATTCCTCTTTTCTTATATTTTCCCAATAAGTGTTGATCACGTTGAGGAAATCCTTTTTAGTTGGGAGGATTGCAAGGATATTGGGTTGTTCTGAGGCTGCCCTTGCAGCACAGTCCGCTAGCTCGTTCCCTTTGATGCCTGCGTGTCCTGGAACCCATAGCAGGAGCATTTTATTTTTATTTTTGAGTATATTATATCGGATTTTAGTTATTGTTGTGGTGCAGTTTTTGGTATTTATGATTGCCTTGAGTGTAGAGAGGCTATCCGTATAAGTTGTTACGCTGAAATTCATCGCTTGTGTTCGTACCTTCTATTTTAAAAATAATATTTATAATTATATATTTTTAGAGTGTCAAGACAGGAATTGTGATTTTATTTTGAAAAGTACATCGGAAAACTGTCTCACCAAGGTATTTATATTTTCAAAAGTAAATAAATCAACGTTAATTTTTTTTTAAATTTTTTTTATGCAAGACACCACTAATGAGCCTTCAAGGGCACAAAGAATGCATATCTGCGGTACAATGGATAGACTCTGAAACAATTCTTAGTAGTTCGTGGGATCAGACCTTAAAAATTTGGAATCTAAGCTTAGAGGGAATACAATCTGAAATTACCGCAAATAAATCAGTTTTCGATGTTAGTTACTCTGCATTGAACAAGCTTATCATCACTGCTTCCGCAGATAAGGATTTACGATTGTATGACTCACGATCAAATCGTAAGTTAATAATTTATTTTTAATCAAAAATTTAAAACATCCTTTTCCTTCGAAAGATGGTCCAGTTGTAAGAAGTTCGTATTTGGGTCATACTCAATGGGTTCAATCTGTTACGTGGTCGAAGACAGATGAACATCTATTCCTCTCAGGAGCGTATGATAATCAAAATAAACTTTGGGATTTGAGGAGGTTTGCTTTTAGCTTGAATTCAATAGATTTCCTATTAATTTAATTAATTCTCAATTTTAGTACAAAAGCTCCTCTTTACGATCTCATGGGACATAGCGATAAAGTTTTGGATGTAGATTGGTCTAATCCTAAATATCTTGTTTCAGGTGGTGCAGACAATACAGTTCGAATATTTAAATCACAAAATCACTAAAAAAAGAATGAATACAAGTAACAAACAGTGTTTTTTATTTTTAATGATTATGCAACAGTGGTATTCACGATAAATTGCAACAAGCCTAGTAAAATTTCAAAGTTTAGTTTTTTTTTTAATTCACGAAAAAACAAAAACTATTGCAATTTGTAAAACGAAAATGATACATAATAGATTATTTGAAGAGGTCTCCGCGCTTTTTTCGCACAGAATTATTTGGCCGGACAATAATTTTTGTGTAAAAAAGTGATATTTGAGCTTTATTAGTGTTGTTTTCAATATAATAAATAAGACCTCCAAAAATTCACCGAGGAATCAGCAGCTATTTCATCAAGGAAAGAAAGAGTTTGAAGTGAATACATCGATGAATTTAAACATGATGAGGTATTGTCATTGGCGTTCACCAAGTAATAGTCTAAGAACCGGTAGCCAATTTTGGAAGTGAAGGTATAACCAAAATTCATGTGCATATACTATACATATGTGTAGGTATACGCATTATTGTATCAAATTCAACTGTCTGGCAGGTTTTTTTTCAGCCGGGGTGAGCGTTCGAAAAGGATAATTTTTCGGATTTGGATGTCGAAGGTATAACCACCTGAATTTGTATATAAACAATAAAGATTGTGCAAAACTTCTTTCTTTTTAAATATAACCAAATAAATGGATGCACCATAAATTCTGTAAGAACCTCCTGATTTTAAAATTGTAGGTCCAAGACGTTTTACTTTCAGCCTTATGCCCGCCAGACGCCATTTTACCGTTTTTTAAAGCATTTTTCAACTTAAAACCTCAAAAACTTTATCCTTTTTAAATATAACCAAATGAAAGATATGAATGAAATGGTTTTCGTTTGTAACCACATTACTCACTAACGGCCCGATGGATTTTCTTGATATTTTTTTTCATTCCATATTTCCTGTGGAAGGTTCTTAGCTAAAAATGTTTTCAAAATTCAACTCCTAAATAGGTTCTTCTATGCAAAATGTTGATTTTTACATTTTGTTTTTTTTTGGTTGCTACGCTGTTTTCAAAAAGGTCCATAGAAACTAATTTAATTTTGGTTGATATGCTGTTTGCAAAATGTCCATAGCAACACATTTAATTATTTATCAAAAAAAATCAAAAGGTTAATCAAAAATTATGGAAAAACTGAAACGAGAGATAAAAAAGTGATATTTGAGCTTTATTAGTGTTGTTTTCAATATAATAAATAAGACCTCCAAAAATTCACCGAGGAATCAGCAGCTATTTCATCAAGGAAAGAAAGCTACATCCGAAGAGTTTGAAGTGAATACATCGATGAATTTAAACATGATGAGGTATTGTCATTGGCGTTCACCAAGTAATAGTCTAAGAACCGGTAGCCAATTTTGGAAGTGAAGGTATAACCAAAATTCATTTGCATATACTATACATATGTGTAGGTATACGCATTATTGTATCAAATTCAAACGTCTGGCAGGTTTTTTTTCAGCCGGAGTGAGCGTTCGAAAAGGATAATTTTTCCGATTTGGATGTCGAAGGTATAACCACCTGAATTTATATATAAACAATAAAGATTGTGCAAAACTTCTTTCTTTTTAAATATAACCAAATAAATGGATGCACCATAAATTCAGTAAGAACCTCCTGATTTTAAAATTGTAGGTCCAAGACGTTTTACTTTCAGCCTTATGCCCGCCAGACGCCATTTTACCGTTTTTTAAAGCATTTTTCAACTTAAAACCTCAAAAACTTTATCCTTTTTAAATATAACCAAATCAAAGATATGAATGAAATGGTTTTCGTTTGTAACCACATTACTCACGAACGGCCCGATGGATTTTCTTGATATTTTGTTTCATTCCATATTTCCTGTGGAAGGTTCTTAGCTAAAAATGTTTTCAAAATTCAACTCCTAAATAGGTTCTTCTATGCAAAATGTTGATTTTTACATTTTGTTTATTTTTGGTTGCTACGCTGTTTTCAAAAAGGTCCATAGAAACTAATTTAATTTTGGTTGATATGCTGTTTGCAAAATGTCCATAGCAACACATTTAATTATTTATCAAAAAAAATCAAAAGGTTAATCAAAAATTATGGAAAAACTGAAACGCTGAAACGAGAGATAAAAAAAGTGATATTTGAGCTTTATTAGTGTTGTTTTCAATATAATAAATAAGACCTCCAAAAATTCACCGAGGAATCAGCAGCTATTTCATCAAGGAAAGAAAGCTACATCCGAAGAGTTTGAAGTGAATACATCGATGAATTTAAACATGATGAGGTATTGTCATTGGCGTTCACCAAGTAATAGTCTAAGAACCGGTAGCCAATTTTGGAAGTGAAGGTATAACCAAAATTCATTTGCATATACTATACATATGTGTAGGTATACGCATTATTGTATCAAATTCAAACGTCTGGCAGGTTTTTTTTCAGCCGGGGTGAGCGTTCGAAAAGGATAATTTTTCCGATTTGGATGTCGAAGGTATAACCACCTGAATTTATATATAAACAATAAAGATTGTGCAAAACTTCTTTCTTTTTAAATATAACCAAATAAATGGATGCACCATAAATTCAGTAAGAACCTCCTGATTTTAAAATTGTAGGTCCAAGACGTTTTACTTTCAGCCTTCATTTTACTTTCAGACGCCATTTTACCGTTTTTTAAAGCATTTTTCAACTTAAAACCTCAAAAACTTTATCCTTTTTAAATATAACCAAATCAAAGATATGAATGAAATGGTTTTCGTTTGTAACCACATTACTCACGAACGGCCCGATGGATTTTCTTGATATTTTGTTTCATTCCATATTTCCTGTGGAAGGTTCTTAGCTAAAAATGTTTTCAAAATTCAACTCCTAAATAGGTTCTTCTATGCAAAATGTTGATTTTTACATTTTGTTTATTTTTGGTTGCTACGCTGTTTTCAAAAAGGTCCATAGAAACTAATTTAATTTTGGTTGATATGCTGTTTGCAAAATGTCCATAGCAACAAATTTAATTATTTATCAAAAAAAATCAAAAGGTTAATCAAAAATTATGGAAAAACTGAAACGCTGAAACGAGAGATAACCTTGACCTAATCAAAATTTTGAAAAAAAAAATAATGAACAAAAAAAGAAACAAAAAGAGGTGATTTTGTCGATTATATGTAGGTAACGATCGCAAGATCATGTCTTGGAACTGGCGTCTTCGGGAATCACTGTCACGTTGTTGGATGGTGGACGCATGCACACTTTGCTCTAAAGCTTTCACTGAATATTGTGATGTACTTTTGTCAACGACTGAGGTTAGCTCATCGGTGTACCAGGGTTCTAACCAAAGAGTACGTAACTTTAGATTATAGGTTTTTTCTTGCGATTGTTATCCTTTCCGACGTTGGTGTCTCGATGTCTTCTTAAGTGCCCTCTTCCCCTTCCTTCACGGTCGAATCCGGCAATCGCAGACGAATCTGGCAATCACTGGTAAACCAGGCAAATCACGGACGGATCCGGCAATCACAGATGAATCTGGAAATCACTGGTATACCAGGCAAATCATGGACGATTCCGGCAATCACTGGTAAACCAGGCAAATCACGGACGGATCCGGCAACACAGACGAATCTGGCAATCACTGGTAAGCTAGGCAAATAACGGACGAACCCGGCAATCACAGACGACTCTGGCAAATCATGAGGTCCGTCAAACTGGGTCCACCACAACGGAAATTCAAAGATCTAACTATGCAGGAATTAGGGGCTAATTTGGTGCTAATTTAGTACCCCAATACCGAAGGAGCACCAAATTCCTTTCACCCTAAAACTTCTGGTGGACTCAGCTTGACGTCAAGCTGGGTCCACCACACCTCCCTATACACAATTTCAAAAATCTAATGATGCAGGAATTCGGGGCTAATTTAGTGCCCCAATCCCGAGGAAGCCCCAAATTCCCTTCCCCTTCAAATTTGTGATTGACTGAATATGACGTCATCATACTGGATCCAAAACAACCGAATTTCAAAATTCTAGTGATGCAGAAAACTAGACCTATTTTGGGGCTAATTTAATGCTCTAATGTTAAAATCCGTCGTTCACTTTTTGACCTTGAAATTCAGTTTTGAAAGTACAAAAATGTGGAGATTTCTTTATTCAACTTAGAAAAAAAAAATTTGTGGTAATTAGGAGCGGGACAAACATAATTTGAAAAAATAATAGCTTCGTTCGTGTACTTTCTGCACTAAAATTCACAGTCTATCAAATATTGAGGAGTGGGGATAAAATTCTCTCAGAGAGAAGTAAAACTGCGAAATAGTACACGAACGCTTTGAACAAATAATTTTTACCGGTTTTTTAACGTCAAATATTTGAAAACAAAAAAAATAAATATCGTCATCATTTCTTTAAAAAGATTTTCAAAATAAAATAAAAAAGTAAGAAAAAGTTAATTTATTACATTAAATTAAATAAAACAGAGGAGTATAAGAAAAGAGGCAAATATTAAAGTGACTTTTGACTGAACTCATATTTGTGCCACAAGAATATCTTTGGGCTGAAATTAGCAGAAAGGGGAAATAATTTACTCTCTCGAGAGCGCTTTCTTCTGCGAAAAACTACACATTTATTGCGTAAACGAACACAATTTGCGTTAAATTTGT
The DNA here is from genome assembly GCA_947049315.1 of Epistrophella euchroma. Classification (NCBI taxonomy): domain Eukaryota; kingdom Metazoa; phylum Arthropoda; class Insecta; order Diptera; family Syrphidae; genus Epistrophella; species Epistrophella euchroma. Next base: position 72,730,055 of record OX346245.1, on the reverse strand, counting down.
AGAAATTCGTAAAAATTCGTAGATTTGGGGAGTACGCGAACGAACCTAATAAGTTTTATTTTTCTACTTCCACAGGTACCGACTTTAAAATGAAAAAACCGATTTGATGACGTCACAGCTGGATCCACCACAACTTCCCTATACACTATATCACTAATCTAATGATGCAGGAATTAGGGGCTAATTTGGTGCTAATTTAGTACTCTAATCCCGAAAGAGCCCCGAAATCCATTCACCCTAAAACCTGTGGTGGACTCAGCTTAACATCAAACTGGGTCCACCACATTTTCCCAATCACTTTTTTAAAAATCTAATGATGCAGGAATTAGGGGCTTATTTGGTGCTAATTTAGTGCTCCAATCCCGAAGGAGCCCCGAATTTCCTTCGCCCTTTAGAGGGCAAAAATTGTTTTCATGACGTCACAGCTAAGTCTACAACAACCTCCCAATATACTATTTCAAAAATATAATGATGCAGGAATTAGGGGCTCTTTTTGGGGCTCGTAAGGGCACCAATCCCAAAAAAAAACCCAAAATCCCTTCACACTTTAAAGGGCAAAAACTGATTTGATGACGTCACCATGCCGTCAAGCTGGGTCCACCACAAACGAAATTCAAAAATCTAATGATGCAGGAATTAAGGGCTAATTTATTACCACAATACCGAAGGAGAACAAATTCCCTTCACCCTTTAGAGGGCAAAAATGATTTGATGACGTCACACCTAGTTTTTATTCTAAATAATGTCATGGCTTCTCCACGCTTTTTTTAATTGTTGGTCAATATAAATTCAAACTCAGTGTTGAAAATGAAGATGGAGCTGATTTTATCAAATACCTAAACTTAATTCAATACAGTCCACTAAAACAATAACAAAAATTATTTTCTTTTGTTTTTGTTATTCTCTTCTTCGTACATTAACTAGACCACGGGTTTACAACAACAACATATATTTCTAGGTGCAAGAATGTAACCATGTTCCCCTAGAAGAATATAATTTACAGTGTGTATGCGCTGTAGATTTTATTAAGAGTCGGTAGTCATCGACCAAAATAATTGCGTCTTAGAAAGGTACGACAGCATCTAACTGATGAGCCCAACTGTCGTGCCTGGGCGAAACGCATTGGACTAAAGGTCGCAAAAATCTTCCATTTGAATTTAATTCAATACAGTCCACTAAGATAATAACAAAAATTATTTTCTTTTGTTTTTGTTATTCTCTTCTTCGTACATTAACCAGACCACGGGTTTACAACAACAACATATATTTCTAGGTGCAAGAATGTAACCATGTTCCCCTAGAAGAATATAATTTACAGTGTGTATGCGCTGTAGATTTTATTAAGAGTCGGTAGTCATCGACCAAAATAATTGCGTCTTAGAAAGGTACGACATCATCTAACTAATGAGCCCAACTGTCGTGCCTGGGCGAAACGCATTGGACTAAAGGTCGCAAAAATCTTCCATTTGAATTTAATTCAATACAGTCCACTAAAACAATAACAAAAATTATTTTCTTTTGTTTTTGTTATTCTCTTCTTCGTTTAATTTTATCTTTATTTGGTTATAAATAAATTTTTATTTAAACGTTAACCAATAAGGGCCACTTGCACAAAACGAATGGATAAATACTGTTTTGTCGACAATTTGAACTAGAGATGACCCCTTACCGCTGGTGGGGGGAAGTCAATAAAGAACGAATTGTTAGTTTGGGTGGGTCCTGATTTCTTTCAGAATATGTTCTTGACTCTTTTGCAGTTCTATTGAATGTTCCAGTTTTTAAACTTCCAATGAAATGTCTGATTGTAAGATCGGTTGTTGCTCTCTTTTGAAGTTAAGCGACGTCAACTGCTCAGAGATGTTGAATGAAGGTTAAAATGATGATTTCAATCTGCTGGTCATCGTTTGTCTTTCAGTAACTGTTATAGTCTGGTCATGAATCATGCAGTTTGCTGGCAGCTTTAGTATCCCGCTGCCTCTTAAAATAGTTGGTATTGAATTGAAGTCGCAGTTGATGTTGATTGTTGTTGAATTTGGAACACTATAAATCCAAGCGTTCTGTTGATACATCTCAATCCAGTAGGCCTTTGCTGGAATGTCTTTTATAAGACAAGAGTCCATTAGTTGTATTTTATGCTGAATGATGTTTATTTCACATTATTATAACTTAAACTTCTTTATATTATATATTTTTTTTTTACTTAACTTAAATTTAACTTATGTATTTATTTTTTATTTGTTTTTGTATAGATATTTATATATTTTTTAACAACCATGCAACTTTTAGAAAATAATTGTTAAATAATTTGTTGTCTAGTATTGGCGAAATAAATAAACTAAACTAAACTAAACTAAATAATCTGATGATGCATTTGTTGAATTAGTTTTTTATAAGTTTCGAACTCACTCCAATAGTTTGTCATATTGAAAAATACAATCGTCTGCCAGGAGCTGGAAATTAGATTTGCTTGTCCAACATCTTCGAAGTATATTCCTGGCTGGCTTTCAAATGGTATAATTTCGACTTTATGTTGATGAGGTGTTGGTAGAGCAGAAGTCCAGTTCAGTAACCCAAATAGTATGAATAGCCAAAAAAGTGGTTGTACTCGATTTGTTGATGTATTGATCTGTCGTACTGGTTTTTCTGGTTGTTCAGTTTCTATAGGTAGACGGCACAATTTAGTGATGGGTCGCTTAAAATGTTTGTTGTTACTAAACACTGTTGCCGCTCGGACAGCGTTATCGTTGCCGGGATTCTGATATTTTTCCCATGATCCAGGTTGTTGGTGGTAGCCGGTCTTCTTTGACAAGGACAATGTCACCAACTTTGATGTTGTCTTCTTTTTGTTTCCATTTGGAAAGTTGTTGGAGTTGAGATAAGTACTCAGATGACCAGATCTTCCAAAAATCTTGAGTCATTTTTTGGATCGAAATGTTTTTTTTTCATCGATTATTGGTTCGGGTACTGCATCAAGAGAACTTCCAATCAGAAAGTGTCCAGGAGTAAGAATCATGTAATCATCGACATCGTTTTCGATTGCAGTTAGTGGTCGAGAGTTTAAACACGCTTTTATTTGTGTCAGTAATGTTGAGAGTTCCTCAAACGTTTATGTAGTTTCACCAATTACTCGCTTTAGATGATATTTTGTTGATTTAACGCCTGTCTCCCACAGTCCACCGAAGTGAGGTGATGCTGGGGGTATAAAATGCCATTGAATTTCGTCTTTTACAAGCTTTGATGATGCATCTTGTTCACAACGCTTGATAGTTGCTTGCATTTCTTGTTGGATTTCTTTGTTGGCTCCAACGAATGCAGTTCCGTTGTCACTGTAGATATGCGAACATATTCCTCTTCTTGAGACAAATCGTTTCATTGCTGCTATGAATGCTGCTGAGCTGAGGTCACTCACAAGTTCAATGTGGACTGCTTTGGTAGCGAAGCAAACGAAAATAGCGATGTAGACCTTAGTTGATCGATTTGCTCACCCCTTGGAAATTAGTACTTGAATTGGTCCAGCATAATCAACACCAGTGTGTGTAAAAGGTCTTGATGGTGTTACTCTAGCTGCAGGCAGTAGTCCTATTTGTTGAGTACTTGGTTGTGCAGTAAAATGGTAGCATTTTATACACTTATGTATGACTTGTCGAACGAATCTTTTTGCTTGTATGATCCAATAACGTTGCCTTAGTCTTGCTAGTGTAAGTCGGATACCGCCGTGCAATGTGTGTTCATGGGCGTATTTAACCAACAATTTTGTGAACCATTCTTGGTGAGGCAGGATGATTGGATGTTTTTCTGTACTAGTAAGTTTCGAATTTTTCAGTCGGCCACCCACAACAAGGATTTTCTCTTCATTCAGAAATGGGTTCAAGGAAAGGACCTTACTTTTTTTGTTAATATTCTTTCCACCTCGTAGGCATTCGAGATCTTCGGAATACAGTTTTTCTTGAATATAACGTATTCCTTTGTTGGCATCATTTAACTCTTTAACTGTTAAGTTGTCTGTTTGTTTTGGACTCTTTAATTTCTTGTTTTTGAAGTTAATTGTAAATCGTCTGCAGTAAGCAGCTACTCTTATTAACTTTGAGTAAGAAGAGAATTTTTCAGTTATGTCACTAATATCTTCTGCTTCAATTGTCAAAACATTTCTGGTTTCGGGAATATCGATCATTGTATACGGATGTAGTTCTTTTAAAGGCCAATGTTCTGAATCAAATTTTAGCTATCCAGGTCCATACCACCATAATTGATTGTGTGTCATCTGTTCTGGTAAGCAACCTCTTGAACCATAATCAGCTGGATTGTCTGATGATCGTACATGCCTCCAGCAGGCTATGTTTGTTGACACGGTTTGCAACAAATGTCTTCCAGGTAGATGGACATTTTTGGATCCAGGTCAATGTAATAGTGGAATCTGTCCAGGCAAATATTTTTTCAACTTGCGAGCCAAAGGTCTTCACTGTTTATGATAGTAATTTTGATACTAGATGAGCACGGCATAGTTCCAATTTTGGAAGAGGAAGTTTCTTGCTGATTGGCGCCACTTTTGTTTTTGCAGTTAAGATTGTTGTAGCAAAAAAACCAGTTGGTAGTGCTACTCTTGCATACACTACTGCTGCATAAGCTGCTTCAGAAGCATCACAAAATCCGTGAAGCTCAATTTGTTGATATTTGTTGGTCTCTATCCACCTTGGTATTCTGATGTGTTCAACCGCTACTAGATTCGCCTTCAATTTGGTCCATTGTTTCTGAAGTTCAAGTGGAAGCGGATCATCCCACTTGAGTTCGGCTTGCCAGATACGCTGCATTAAGATTTTCGCGCTTACAGTCACGGGGGCCAACCATCCAAGAGGGTCAAATAGTTTGGCTATTTCGGATAAGGTTTTTCGTTTTGTGAGTATGGCTTCCTTAGTGATGTTTATGTCTAAGATCACTTTGAATTGAAAAGTGTCACTTAAAGGATTCCAGTGGATTCCCAAAGTTTTGATTGTTTCATCTTTCATGACGTCTATTTTCTGTTGGTTTCGTAGCTCGATTGGTATATGTTGAAGTAGACTTTTGTTGTTAACAGCCCATTTGTGCAGATGAAACCCTGCTCCCATTAACATTTTGTTGAGTTCTATCTGGGCTTTTCTGCACTCTGTGATCGTGTCCTCACCGGACATAACATCATCGACATAAAAATTATGTTTGACAATTTCTGCCGCGACTGGATACTTTTGTTGTTCGTCTTCAGCTAGTTGTTGAAGAGTCTTAACAGCCAGGTATGGTGCTGATGCTGTACCATAAGTGACAGTTGTAAGCTTATATTGTTTGATGGGTTGGTCGTTAAAACTGCGCCATAACATTCTTTGGTAATCTTGATGGCCTTCGTGTAGTTCAATTTGGCTGTACATTTTCTCAATGTCGGAAGTAAATACGTATGTGTGCTTTCTCCAACGCATCAGAATGGTTGTTATATCGTCTTGTAGCTTGGGTCCTACCAACATCAACCGGTTAAGGCCCACTCCTGTCGTTGATCTTCCGACTCATCAAATACAACTCTTAGTTTGGTTGTTGTACTTGTAGGTTTAATGACGGCAGGATGAGGCATGTAGAAAATATTGCCTTTTGTCAGGTCGTTAAGGCGTACTTATTTCATGTGCCCAAGTTCTAAAAACTCGTTAATGACTTGTGTGTATTCAAGTTTTAGATTTGGGTTCTTGTTAAGTTGTACTTCTAATTGACGAAATCTCGCTATTGCTCTGTTTCTGGATTCACCTAGTTGAACGGTTTGCATGGCTTTTTGGACGAATGGGATCTTCACAACATATTTCCCATTTTCTTTTCGGTGGTAGCCCAGCTGTGATTTCTGAGCTATTAGCGAATTAGCAGCATCTCGTCTAACTCCGTCAAGAATTATGTCGCTATAAACATCAGCACCAATTATTAAATCAATCGGTCCAGGCACATTGAAAGTAGGATCAGCGAGTTTTAGCTGATCCAAATTTCCAATTTTAACGTGGGTTGTAGTTTTGGATGGTAGTTATCTTGTAAGTTTTGGAAGTACAAGCGCTTCTAATCGGAGACTAAATTCTGAGGTAAAGTGTGGCTTTATTGTGACATCTACCTTGTTTCTAGCAGTTCCTGCTTTTGTTGCACCTAACATTAAGATTTTGATGTTGAATACAAATTTGAATGATGTCATTTCTTTCAAAATTGTTTTGATATGGTGCATAAGTATGATACTCATATTTAGAAATACTGTCACTGATCTCAGGGTCTTGGAAAATGTTCAACATATTTGTGTGATTGTTGTGTTTTTAATGTTTTAAGATGTATCCTAATGATAGTAAAAAGTCTTGATTATGCTTGGTAAGTCGATGTGTTGCCGCAGCTGAGTTCGAAGCTTGATTGAGTAATATATTATTTTCTAAACTATTTTTATAAGGAATTCCACCAATTATGTGTTCATACACAATCATGATTCAGGCCGTAAATGTAATCGAACTGTTATTTTTTCCCCTCTGAAATTAATATCTTTTCCGTCTTGGTCGATAAACTTTAAACACAGAGATGTTATTCGTTTGACGTTCACATGCAAATAAATAACATTCCTCGGAACTTCTATGATTTTATAACCCGGACTCACTTTAATAGCAAATTCATGTAAAATATGTGCCGATTGATTATTTATATATGTTCCTTCTATGATGTTACATTCAATACGTATGGCGTTAACGCTGTTTATATCAACGTAAAGATCTGATTCATGTACCACATTTGACTTCAAGAGTTTCTTACTAAACCCTAGAAGAGATCCAATAGAATTTGGTTTAGAGAAGTAGAAGTCAATATCTTCTGAACTGAATATTTCACATTTTAGAGTTTTGTTATTTGCCTTTATTTTGATTTCACTTTTTTTCAAAGTTTTCTTTTTTTTTTGATAACTTCATTAAGTTTTTTTTGTATTAAATTATTGATATCTTCTATATCATATGAACCAATAGGAAACGAGATTATATTGTCACCAATATGCAACAAGTTATTAAACTCATCTACATTTGGTATAGAGTTGTATGTTTGGAAATCTATAAGCCCGCAAACATAATTAGATTTCAATGTAATTGGTGGAAAATATTCAGCATTCAGAATTGATTCATTCCCACTCAAAGTTAATGTTAACGACATCCTGATTAAAAGACAAATGGTACAGTTTTGAGTTGTTCACTTGGTTTTATTATTTTTTTTTTTTAATTTAAGATTTAGAAAATATTACAAGTTTGTTCTAATAAAAACCTTAAGCATAAATGACCGCATATAAATGTATTAAAGTCTTGTTCTGGAATATAATTATAATTTATTTGATTACCAAGATAGTTTATTACTTCAGTTGGTGGTCTTAAATTTCCAAAACTATCAAAATACTTAATAATATTATTTTTTTTAATTTCTAACATATGCTACCCAATGAGTGCCATCACCAGATTCTTTACCCAAAAAGTCTGACAGTGAAAAAAAAAGGATTTGTTGGTTCAAGTGGTTTTAGTTTTTCAATCATGTATTCAGTTCTTAGATTTTTTTTTAACATTTCGTCGAAGTCAAAGAATTCAACAAAGGATGGATCGACACAGTTGGGGTTGCTTTTATTGGGTGAGAAAAATCATAGAAGAGTTTTATTTGGGCGCTGTCTGACAGTAAAAAAAGGGGTTTGTTGGTTGAAGTGGTTTTAGTTTTCCAATCATGTGTTCAGTTCTCAGAATTTTTTTTTTTAACATTCAGTCGAAGTCAAAGAATTCAAAAAAGGAAAGATCGACACAGTATGGTGTCGTTTCAATAAAATTGATTTTTCGTTGGTCTGTTACGCCAATAGTAATAAATTTTAACATAGTAAAAAGGGATTTTTTAAAGAATTTAGAAAAGGACAGTTTTTAATATTAATATTATATTTAAATAGATGCCAGGAAATTAGAGGTTCAGTGTTGTTTTTATTGTAGTAAGTTTTTTTTTTTAATCCGCATATGCCCAAACAATAACGTAAAAGTGTGTTGTATGTTTGAAATTGCGTTATAAACTACTTTTTAGGTTTATTTAAACCTTACAAAATTTAATTGGCTCCTCTAGAAAAATAAATGTTGGAGAGCATCTTTCTTCTAACAGAATCATTTTCTTTCATTTTCAAACCACTCCTAAAAAATTAAAAAAAAAAAAAAAACTATTCTAAAAACAAACAAAAAGTGATAGTTTAAATCAAACACGCTTTTGAAACGTGCATCTTTAAAAATATTTTAAAAACTGTAAAAAAAAACAAAAAGAAATGGAAAATAAGGAAAATTTCAATCTTCGTCAAAACTCCCAGTGGATGTTAGTAAACCTGGCATCACAAGTTCGGAAACCTCTTTACGTTGGTAGAATGGAAGTGGAAGTGAGTACTTTGGTCTGTTTCTATGTCCCTCCTATATTCTAAAAAATAGGAGTATGGGGTATAGGCCAACTCATCCTCAAAGCATGAACTTTGTTAAAACGTCAACATAAACGTGATAAACGTAAAAAAACGTGCGTTGTACGTTTAAAATTGCGTTCACAAAGTCGTTTTGAGTTTATTTATCTTCGCCAGTTTATTTATTTATTTTTTCTTTTTGTAGAAAAAAGACGTACACAAAGTCGTTTTGGGGCTATTTTATCTTTACCAAATTTTATTGATTTCTCGAAAAATAAACGTTATAGAAGTTAAGTCATCCTCAAAGCATGAACTTTGTTAAAACGTAAAAGAAAAACATCAACATAAACGTAATAAACGTATGCGTTGTATGTTTAAAATTGCGTTCACAAAGTTGTTTTGGTTTTATTTATCTTCACCAAATTTTATTGATTTCTCGAAAAATAAATGTGATAGAAGTTCATTATAGTTTTTCTTAGTAAACATAACTTTTTTTTTTTTTCGTAGAAAAAATTAACTCATCCTCAAAGCATGCACTTTGTTAAAACGTCAACATAAACGTAATAAACGTAAAAAAAAAACGTGCGTTGTACATTTAAAATTTATATTTTTTTTCTAGTAAAACTTATTATTACATAATGTATACATATAAAAGAAAAAAAGAAACAAAAATTAAATGCTTTTAATTTTTTTTTATTAATTTCAAATTTTATAGAATTCGGATTTTTTCAGTCTAGGAGTTATGTTCTGGGGGGAATCCCAACCATTTTACGTAAACTTTATTCCCTCTTGTCTGTTGAACTAGAAATACAACTGAACATTTAGTTTTCATCAGTTCTGACTCATAAAAACCTCCTTGTACTGATTTTCCTTCATAGTCTTTAAGAAGATATGTAATCGGTTTTGTTGTTTGGACTTTTCTTATTTCAAACAATGCTGGCTATTCATGTATATTTATATAGAAAAATGTACATATGCATTCTGAAATCATTGTTAATAGCCTTAAAAAATCCTGTACTCATACGAATACCATTCTAATAATAGGGTTATCCTTTACCCAACAATTAACCTGGATAAACATGTGCGACTTGTTGAAAACGAATGTAATATGTTAAGCATATACGTTTTGAAAATCGTATACATTTTTTAGGATATTGTAAATATCCTAAATATACTTTCTCGTATAGCTCTACTCTCGTAATCTTAGATACAAATAAAAAAAATCACTTGTTAAATAAAAAAGCGACCGATCAGTATGAAGTACAAAACAAGAGTGATAATTTATTAAAGTCTCATTTATGTATTGGAATTTGGAAACATTTCTTGGAAAGTGAGAGAGAGCATATAAAAGTATATTGACAGTATAAGAGTTATTATTTACTTTAATATTAATGAATACATTCAACACTCCCACTTTCATTGATATTCAAAAGATAAATTATATTTTAATATATTCTATGTATAGTAATTAATTTCACAAGTATACATTTTGAAGTTCAAAAATTATTCAAAATAAAATTAGTTTACTCCAATAAGTTTTCGTAACAATTCAAATTTAATTCTTGGCAAAGGTTTTGTAAAAATGTCGGCAAGTTGATCATCAGTCGGAATGTAGGATAGTTCAAAAACACCTTCAGAAAACTTCTCTCGAATAAAATGAAATTTTACTTCGATATGCTTACTGCGCTTGTGGTACTCAGGATTTTTTACCAGACGAATGGCACTTTGATTGTCTAGATAAAGCACCGGTTTACTGCAACCATCAGATAGTTATTCGTTCAAAAGCCGCTTTAGCCAGATCATCTCTTTGACCGCCTGTGCACCTGCCATATATTCGGCTTCCATTGTTGAGAGAGCCACACATTGTTGACGTTGTGACGACCAAGAGATTGGTGACTCGCCAAGCAAAAATAGAAAACCACTCGTAGACCGTCTAGTTTCAGAGTCGCCAGCATAGTCTGAGTCACTGAAACAACTTGTAATTAGTTTATTATTTGATTTAAAAAGTATACCCATAAGTTTAGTTCCTTTAACTTGAACACATCTCTGATCTGAAACGGATTCACTTTAAAAAACTACATCCCGATTTACCTCGACTTTGTTGCTTCCAGGAAAATAGATCCGATATCCTTTCGTATTTTCTGGATACCCTACAAATATACCTGGTTTAGACTTTGCGTTTTATTTACGTCGTTTATGTGATGGTATGAATGCATAGCAATCTGTTCCAAACAATTGAATATCAAAAAACTTTATCTTTTGAGCCTTTCCACTCCATAATTCTACTGGACTTTTCCCAGCAACATCTGTCGGTGCTGTGGCATTCAAAATAAACACAGAAAAATTTACAGCTTCCGCCCACAGTGTCAAAGATAAACCTCTTCCATGGATGAGAGTTCTTGCGGCTTCCACGATTGTACGCATCTCCCTTTCGGCTCTGCCGTTCTGCTGCGGAGTATATGGTACCGACGTTTGATGCTGGATATATTCCTTACTGAGCAATGACCTTATACCAGCGTTCACAAACTCAAGCCCGTTGTCTGTCCGCACAACCTTCAGCTTTGTCTCTGCCTCCAAATTGATTTTGCTTATGAAAGCCTTGAAGCAATCCAAAACTTCTGTTTTCTCCTTAATGAAAAAGACCACTCTAAATCGGGAATAATCGTCTTTGAATAAGAGAAAATATTTGGATCCACCTATCGAAGTATGCTGCATAGGGCCACATAAGTCCGCATGGACAAGCTCACCTACCTTGCTTGCTCTGCTTGTACTTTTCTCGAAGGGTAATCTATGAAGTTTTCCTAAGGCACAAGCATCTCAAAAGAAATTGGTTTCATCGAGGCAATCTATACAATGCTGCTTTAGAAAACTCCGAACATACTGAACATTTTGGTGACCTAACCTTTCATGCCACGTGTGAATAGATTCCCTTTAGCACTGACACATGCGATAGAAGGTTCTACAACCTTGAACTGCATCTTAAATAATGAGACCTGCCGCACTCCCACTGCAACAACACTTCTATTTTGTAGAAATTCGCACCTTGTTTTGTTGGATACCAAATTCAAGTTCTTATCCATTGCAGCATTAGACGAAAATAAATTTATATGAATATCAGGTACATATAACACATGAGTAATACGTCTAGGCAACCAATCTTTGTCGTTAAAAGAGAGAATATTTACTGTCCCACTTCCAAGCGCCCTTATAGTTTCGCCGTTCCCAACTCTTACATATTGTGCATGATCAAACTCTTTATAGTCACTGAACCAATCCTTCCGAAAAGTCATATGATCACTAGCACCTGAATCTAGAAACCATTCATGAGATTTAGCTTCGCTAGTAGCAACCAAAGTACACACAAAAGCGTCGCTCGCATGACAAAATGATTCCTTTTGAGCGAAGTTTCCATATCGGGATGGACAGTCCTTCTTCCAATGCCCTCGTTTTTTGCAAAGAAAGCATTTGCCCGGTTTGCCCTTCAACTTGTTTGAATTGTGTAGCCACATGTTTCTACCCGCCATCAAAGCACTTACTGTACCTCCCCCGCTAGATTGAGAAGTCAAACGGGACTCTTCCATAATCAAGCGTGCCGTTAAATTTTCAATCGTCCTATCTATCGATGCCGTTGATTCCCAGGCAGAATAAAAATGATTAAATTCTGATGGTAAAGTCATAAGAATTTTTGTGATCAGCATGTTTGGCGTAATGGACTCGCCACAATCTTTCAATTGTTGGGCTATCGATTCAAGCTTTGATATATGCGACGCAATATCATCAGCTGGATCTTTAGAGAAGCTATAAAATCTCTGCTGCATGAGATGTATATTGGTTTGAGCCTTTTGCTCATACACCGACTCTAACTTTTTCCACATGTCGTGTGACGTAATGCAATTCATTACATGAACAAGCGCTTGATGCCCTAAACTCATGACGATCATTTTCTGCGCTTTCCTGTCCAGTTTCTCCCACTCCAACACCTTTTCGACCTGAGCCGGTACTGGACATTGCTTAGCACCCGTTACCACATCAAAAATATCCCCAGCATTAAGCATTACTCTAATCTGGAACTTCCATTTGCTCCACTGATCGGCGCTGAGAAGTTTATCAATTTTAATTAGATCACTTTCCATAATTACCTACTAATTTTATTTAACCAAACTAAACCCTTTCGAATACCGTTCTTTCAATTATTTAAATAATTAAAAAACAAAATTTGCAAAAGATTAAACTTTTATCCGCAACAAGAAAAAATAGTTTTTTACTGTTAAATTAAAATTTTAAAGCACCGGTAAATTTTGGACTTGGGTCTGGGCCCATAACCTGTTAAATAAAAAAGCGACCGATCAGTATGAAGTACAAAACAAGAGTGATAATTTATTAAAGTCTCATTTATGTATTGGAATTTGGAAACATTTCTTGGAAAGTGAGAGAGAGCATATAAAAGTATATTGACAGTATAAGAGTTATTATTTACTTTAATATTAATGAATACATTCAACATCATTTAAACAAAAGGATAGGTAATAAACACGCGTTATTACATATGTCGTTGACAACGCGAATTTGGGTTTATTTTATCCTTGCGAAAAAAAAAAAACAACATTTAAAAAAATGTTGCTGTACGTTTTTATCAACATGGTTTTTAGCGTTGTGTTATCTTCTCGCAATATTTTATTGGTTCTTAGAAAAAATTGACTGGGAGAGGTTCGTTATCATTTTTCGAATAAAATAAAAAAAAAAAAAAAAACAAAACAAAACATTGTTGTGGATCATGCTGGCTATTTATGTATCTTTTTATAGAAAAATGTACATATGCATTCTGAAATCATTGATGATAGTCTTAAAAAAAGTTCCTGTACGAGTACCATTCTAATAATAGGATTATCCTTTACTCCACAATTAACCTGAATGAGCATGTACGACAAATGTATCTTTTTATAGAAAAAATCATTGATTATAGACTGTACTTATACGAATATCATTCTAATAAGGTTATCCTTTACCCCCCACAATTAACCTGAATGAACATGTGTTACTTGTTGAAAACGAATATATGTTAAGCATGTATGTTTTGAAAATCGTATACATATGGATATTGAGGGGTACTCCTATAAAAAGGAAAATATTTGCTTACGATCAGCACAGTTTGTTTCAAGAAGATATCCAGGCAACATAATATTATTACTTTTCATCATGCATTTTGAAGAAGCAGATTATTCGATATTTTCATTAGATGATTTTGCTGTAAAAGAAGCAAATTCGTTAAATGAAAGTGTCGGTTTCAAACCAACTAAGAAACTATCGGAGCTAGAAATGTCCTCAAAGTATACTATATTCACTCTGCAAAAAGTCAAAACACGTTGGGGGGATCGTATTACGGCAGATCTTGGAGAATATAAGGTAAGTTTGAAAAAAAATAAAAAAATAAAAAATGTTTTTATGTAGGTATATGAAGTTAGCTAATTTAAAATTTATTTTTATAGTTTTTCTTACCGACCAGATATTCAGACCTTTCAATAAGCAGTATGGCAGTGATTGGTGGAGTTGGACATGTTTTTGAGACAACTTGGTTCAACATATGAACTTAAATTCATGAGAATGAAATAATTTTCTATGATAATGGAGTTGATAAATTCCATAATAATTATAATAAAAAATCTAATTTTTATATAGCCATATACACACCAACAACAAAAGAAGAAAAATAAATTAAAATTTTTTTTAATCCATTGTATTTCGTTTTGTATGAATACATTTTACATTTTTTTTTTATTTTTTTTTTTTTATTTTATAGAATTTTGGTTTTTTCGATCCAAGAGTTATGTTCTGCTGGAAATCCCAACCATTTCACAAAAACCTTACTTCCTCTTGTTTGTAGAACTTTTTCCACAAGAAATAAATCTGCACATTTAGTTATCATCAGTTATGCTTCATAAAAACCGCCTTGTACTGGTTTTCCTTTAAAGTCTTCAAGAAGATATGTGGTAGGTTTTGTTGCTTGAACTTTTTTATTTTAAATATCTCAGTCGTCCAGTTGGGTGTATACCCTTTTTCAAATACATGTTTATACTTACTAATTCTTACTTTGTCACCAACTTTAAATTTTCGTCTTTTTGTATGCTCGTTTTTATATTTAAAAAGTGGTAATAATGTCCTTACATTTTTCTTGTTAACATCTGCAGGTTTACATTTAATGGTTCGGTGAAAAGAATGATTATAATCATGAAGTAATTTTGAATAAATATTTATCCACTTATAGTTGCCATTGAAACTAAATTCTTTCCACATTTTTTCTTTCAAAGTTCTATTAAATCTTTCAATAATAGAAGCCTTTAAAGAACTGAATGTGGAGTAATGATTAATTTTATATTTTCCCATCAAACTTTTAAAGCTGGAATTGAAAAATTCTTTTCCATCATCCGTTTGCAGATTTTTTGGGATCCTAGAAGATGTCATAAATATTTCTTCCATTCCTTTTGAAATAGTAATACCCTTTTTGTTTTTCATTGGAACGACCCATGCAAATTTCGAAAAAGTATCGATAACTGTCATTAAATAGTTAAAACCTCTGTTTTTATCGCTGTAAGGTATCATTTCAACCAGATCAGCCTGCCATAGGTCATCATAACATTTAATGATGACATGACGTCGTTCGAAATTTCGACGTGCAGCTTTATGCAACTCTTCAACAACCTTTCGCTTACTCATATTTAAAAAGAGTGAAACCAGTAAAATAAAAAAGAAGACTTATATATTTTTTTTTTCTTTTCTTTCAATCTTTTATATAATAACATCAATTTCTTAATTCTAACTAAACGGATTTCTACAATATGACAAGCATAAGTATCCGGTCCTATTTTACATTGATTAGATATTCAACAACAATTAGAGAAATGATGTCCATGAATAGATTCAGCGTAATATGCGTTTTGAAATCTTTTAACAAGGGAAATGCAATTTAAAAACTCTTCATAATGCTCGTCTAATATATCTTTGCGATTTGTTTTTAAGTATTTTTTCTAAGTCCATTTTTAAAGGTATTACTGATGAGGCGGTTGAATGCTTACTAAAAATATATTTTTTCTTGTTTTCTTTTGAAAGAAGAAATAGTGTAAAAATAAAAAATATTAATAACACATAGAACATTAGGGTATTCCTATGTCTGTAAAACTATCTATATCTTATTCTTATCGATAATAAACATATTTTTGGTTTTTTAAAGGGTAGCGGTGAATATTTTTCACTCTTCTATTGATTCCATAATTTTTTTTTTGATCTGATCATCAAGATACTTTTTTACAATTTCTATAATAAGGTTTATTTGATCATCAACATATTCTTTAGAAGCAGCTTGGTGTGGTTCTTTAGGTCTACCAACATTGTTTAAACGTTTATTATCTATATTAAAATCACCAGACGGTAGAAGTTTAAATCCCATTCCTGGAGGGCCTACAAGACCTTTTATTCTTGGAACGGGTTTGAAGTTTCTACCGAACTTGTCAACGTTCATTGTTTATATGTATAGATTTTTGTTGTGTATGATACTAATATATAATATTTGATTCCTTCAGTTCTTCAATTATAGAATTGATTTCATTCTGGTGGTTATCGTTACCAGCATTTTTAGATGCTATTAAAAGCCTTAGTCTGTTAACAAGTTCATTCGGATCATTCCAGTAGACATATTCAATATTTTTGTTTATGTATTTCATTTCAGTTATATTAGAATAGGATTTTTCTATTTTTACATTTTCATTTTTAAGTCCGGCAACAAGTTTCTTTATTATTTGCATATATTTAACACCTCTGTTACTCTTGATTCGAGAAGAACTATCATGGTTTATTCTATGTGCATTAGTTTTTTGTAGGATTTTCCCATATTGTTCTAAGTCTTCCTTAGTATATTTGTGCTTACAAGGTTTTTTTTTACAACAATTCAATAAGACCAGATGTTCGAGTGAAAATTTCCTCGTCAATGATAATATTCTCTTCATTCATTTTAAAGCTACATTTCCCTAGTTTTGTATTTGTGTATTTACATCAAAATACGGTCCATACGCTGTGTCACGATTTGACTCTGATAATAATTTTCGTTGATCGAAAGGAGATGATTTATTAGGAGTAGCAAAATTTGTCGATGTACTGAATAAAAAAGTATTATCTGGACTATCCAATTCTAGTGATGGTGATCCTGTTCGTTGATGAACTTCTTCTTCATCATCCTTCTCATTAAAAGATTTGAAATGTAGCTTGCGACGTTTAGGTGTTTTAATATCATCATCATTCTGTGGGGATTCTTCTTTTTTAATATTTCCCACCAATTTATTCAACGGTTCAACAATAGGTCTAAAAGTGTTTTCCAAATCAGTTTCTCTCATCATTTTACCAGTTCTTAGTTGTAAATATTTATTTTTAAGCACATTTTTTGTTTTAATCAGTTCATTTAACACACTTTCCTCCATATTAAAAAATAGTAGATATGTGTATGTTTAATGTGTATACTGAAGAAAAAGTATGTGTTTATTTTTTTTAATGTTTATATGAAGGACTAGTTTTCCCAAACAGTGTTGTTCTCGTAATGTGTTGCTTTTAAATTTTAGAGGTATATTTATAGTATTGCAATTTTATGAAAACTGTTTTTGTAACGACCCTTTTCAATACTACTCTCCTTGTCTATAACCAGAAATCCAAAATTATCAGCCCAACAATGAGAACACAACTCTTTAAATTGATTGAACGTCATATCAGAGTTTATATGATCTTTGTAAACATGCTTCAAATTCAATTCATCTTGTTTGAAAAGAATAATAAAATTAGCGTTATCTCTTATCAAATGTTTAGGTATATGGGTATAGGACTGGCATAAATAAAAACTGTCAACTCCATTATGTCGCCCCATGCAAAAATAGTCTCTTATATTATTTTGTTTTTGGCATGCTACATCATCGAATATAAATATTGAATTATTTTTAGCGTCTGATGGGGGCATTATCTCGGAATTGTTGGAGAATTCATTATATTCCATTTCTTTCACGGATGTAATCAACTTTTTTAGATACAGCTTTTGGTTGATGTAAGGATTTAGAATAAATATAAATATTTTCAAACTTTAATCCGTTAGGGTCAAGAAGAATGCATAGCATTACATTTGTTTTCCCGCAGTTTGATGGTCCCACGATAATTCCTCGAATACTATTTGGAAATAATGAACCATTTTTTTTTTAATTTTTACTTTAGAATCAAAATTTTTTACTTTAATAACTTCTGCCTGCTTTACGAAGCGCATAATGCTGACTAACACTTTTACAATAAAACATATTACTTTTATAGGCTTTTATAGGAAAAGGACTTTTGAATGCAGTTATAGACAAACTACCATTTGAACTACATCTTCCTTCTTATAATTATTGTGGTCCCGGAACTAAATTGGAAGAGCGCTTACGTAGAGGAGATAGAGGAATTAATCAACTGGATGAGGCTTGTCGCTTGCATGATATTGCATATTCTAAAAGTAGCTCTGTCTCAGATCGGCACGTTGGAACAAGCGTGGAAAAGATTCAAAGCAAACGACACTTCAACCTCTGAAAAGTTAAGCGGCCTGTTAGTCACCAACATGATGAAAGCCAAAACAAAATTTGGTATGGGTAATAAAGAGACTAAAATCAAAACTATAAGAACTAATAAACAAAACAAAAAAAGTATTGTAAAACAAATATACTTAAAAAGGCAATATCTGAAGCAAGAAATTCTATAAAAAAAGCAACATCAATTGTTGTGGAACAAGAACTATGGCCAATATTGCTGTAAAGGCTGCAAGAAATTTTATTCAAAATAAAAAAAAACAACACATTCAAACGCCAAGAATAATCCCACTTCCAAAGAGTGGTGGTTTTCTTCCATTTCTAGCTCCTGTTCTCGCTGGTTTATCGGCTGTTGAATCTCTAGCTGGTGGAGCAGCTGGTGTTGCGAAAGCTCTCAATGATGTGCGTGCTGCTAAAAGAACTTTTGAAGAAAACAAACGACATAATAAGGCTATGGAACCAGTTGCTATTCAAGGAAAGGGGTTATACTTGAAACCATACAAAAATGGACTTTTTCTAAACAGACCTATTTCAAAAAACTGATTGATCTGCTGCCTAACCGCCCCTTAAACAATTTCGATATTCACCGATTTTGAAAGAAACACTTACAACATTTTAGAGGAGTTTTTATGCTAGACTCTTTACCCAAAAAATCTAAAGATAAAGAGTGTGGTGTAATAAATTTGGATAAAGAATCTGGTGATGGCACTCATTGGGTAGCATATGTTAGAAATAAAAAAAAATAATATTATTAAGTATTTTGATAGTTTTGGAAATTTAAGACCACCAACTGAAGTAATAAACTATCTTGGTAATCAAATAAATTATAATTATATTCCAGAACAAGACTTTAATACATTTATATGTGGTCATTTATGCTTAAGGTTTTTATTAGAACAAACTTGTAATATTTTCTAAATCTTAAATTAAAAAAAAAAAATAATAAAACCAAGTGAACAACTCAAAACTGTACCATTTGTCTTTTAATCAGGATGTCGTTAACATTAACTTTGAGTGGGAATGAATCAATTCTAAATGCTGAATATTTTCCACCAATTGCATTGAAATCTAATTATGTTTGCGGGCTTATAGATTTCCAAACATACAACTCTATACCAAATGTAGATGAGTTTAATAACTTGTTGCATATTGGTGACAATATAATCTCGTTTCCTATTGGTTCATATGATATAGAAGATATCAATAATTTAATACAAAAAAAACTTAATGAAGTTATCAAAAAATAGAAAACTTTGAAAAAAAGTGAAATCAAAATAAAGGCAAATAACAAAACTCTAAAATGTGAAATATTCAGTTCAGAAGATATTGACTTCTCTAAACCAAATTCTATTGGATCTCTTCTAGGGTTTAGTAAGAAACTGTTGAAGTCAAATGTGGTACATGAATCAGATCTTTACGTTGATATAAACAGCGTTAACGCCATACGTATTGAATGTAACATCATAGAAGGAACATATATAAATAATCAATCGGCACATATTTTACATGAATTTGCTGTTAAAGTGAGTCCAGATTATAAAATCATAGAAGTTCCGAGGAATGTTATTTATTTGCGTTTGAACGTCAAACGAATAACATCTCTGTGTTTAAAGTTTATTGACCAAGACGGAAAAGATATTAATTTCAGAGGGGAAAAAATAACAGTTCGATTACATTTACGGCCTGAATCATGATTGTGTATGAACACATAATTGGTGGAATTCCTTATAAAAATAGTGTAGAAAATAATATATTACTCAATCAAGCTTCGAACTCAGCTGCGGCAACACATCGACTTACCAAGCATAATCAAGACTTTTTACTATCATTAGGATACATCTTAAAACATTAAAAACACAACAATCACACAAATATGTTGAAGACCCTGAGATCAGTGACAGTATTTTTAAATATGAGTATCATACTTATGCACCATATCAAAACAATTTTGAAAGAAATGGCATCATTCAAATTTGTATTCAACATCAAAATCTTAATGTTCTTCCTTCGGAAAGTTTTTTATATGTTGAAGGGTCACTATCGAGAGCAGATGGAAAAGAAATAGTCAACACGAAACTTGTGAATAATGCAATGGCATTTCTCTTTGACGAAATATGGGGAATGGGAAGGAAATTGACTACAATAGAAATGTGGGGATTACAACAACGATAAAAAACTATTTATCTTTGACTAAAAATGAGAGTGATATGCTTTTAAATGCATCGTGGTCTCCTAATTCATCTATAAATTTGAAGCCATTTCATTTTAATTACTGTATTTCATTGAATAAGCTTTTGGGTTTTGCCGAAGACTATAGAAAAATTATTCCAAATGCTCGACATGATCTTATTCTCACTCGTGCCAGGATGGATGAAAACGCACTAATCTCCCCGAGTGATGAAAATGTTCGAGTACAACTTCATAAAGTACAGTGGAAAGTACCGCACGTGACTTTGTCAGATTCCATGAAATTGAATCTATACAAATCCATAAATAAAAACAATTTTATGAAAATTGCTTTCCGAAACTGGGATATCTATGAATACCCTATGTTGCCAAGCTCCGACCATCACATCTGGAACGTAAAGACTACAACACAAATAGAAAAACCTTGATACATTGTTTTTGCACTACAAACTGGAAAAAATAAAAAACTAAATGCTGATCCTACAACGTTTGATCACTGTAATCTTACAGACTTGAAAGTATATCTAAACTCTGATGTATATCCACATGAAGACCTCAATATTTCTTTTGAAAGAAATAAATATAGCTTGTTTTATAAAATGTACACCGATTTTCAAAAAACATACTACAATAAAACCACCTCTGAACCTCTTCTTTCCTGGGATATATTTAAATCACTTGCTCCAATTTTTGTTATAGACTGCAGACATCAAAATGAAATTTTGAAAGCAGGACCTATCGATATACGCTTGGAGATGAGAACTTCAAAACACATCCCTGCAAATACTTCAGCTTACTGCCTTATGCTTCATGATAGAATTATTAATAATAATCCACTTGATCAAGAAGTCACCAGAATTGTTTAAGAAGTAAATATATGACGAAAAAGTAAAAAAAAAAAAAAAAAAATCATCATATTTAGTACGGATAGCTTCACTTCTTCTGTTGGAATCAATAATGATTTTAAATGTTAAGTATAGCTCCACAGCACTACGCCACCGACTACTTCACTTGTGCTGGAATCTATAATAATTTTACATGCTAAGTATAGCTACACAGCACTACGCCACCGACTGCTTCACATGTGCTGGAATCTATAATGATTTTAAATGCTAAGTATAGCTCCACAGCACTACGCCACCGACTACTTCACTTGTGCTGGAATCTATAATGATTTTACATGCTAAGTATAGCTCCACAGCACTACGCCACCGACTACTTCACTTGTGTTGGAATCCATAATGATTTTACATGTTAAGTATAACTCCACAGCACTACGCCACCGACTACTTTACTTGTGCTGGAATCATGGTTGATCTTTTCTACTAAGTACGGTTCACCTTCACTTGTGTTGGAATACACGTTAAGTATAGCTCCACAGCACTACACCACCCACTACTTCACTCGTGCTGGATTCATTGGTCATATTTTCTACTAAGTTCAGTTTTAAACCACTTTGGTCGTTTTTTTTTTTTACTAAAGCTAAGTATAGACGATTGTCAGATCTTACAATATTGTCAGATCTGTCAATGGTCTGACAATAGCGGACAATTAGCTGACAATTGACAAATTTCTTACAATGTAAAATTGTCTGTTCACACGATTGGTAGATTTTGTGCCAAAGTCTGACAATTTAATTGTCAGCTCTTGTCTGACAATTTTCGGAAAATTACATATCTGACAATATTGTCAGCTTGAAAATTTTTTATTCACACGGTTGGCAGATCAATAAAAATTCAAGTCACAATAAAAATTCAATTCAATTGAGGATTTCAAGATCAAACAAACTTTTATAAAATTTCACTTTGTAATGTGTAGCCACTATCAAGAAGAGAATACTTTCAAAGTGATTTGAAAATCTAGTGTCATAGTGGTAATGCCAAAACAATTGGACGAGCATTTGAAACAATTTAACTACAACTGGACATCGAGGGCGACGGACTACTACGAAGGAGAAATATACCAGAGGTCGTCAAGACGCGCTGCGAAGAACAAAAGTCCATATTCTGTATCAAATTATTAAACAAAAAAAAAAAGAATTTAAATTTTAAATCATTTATTTTTTGAAAGACGCAAGAATGAGAAGATCTTGCAATAATTGAACTATATTGTTTAGAAGAAAAATAAACCTTTGCAGGCTTACTCTAGAGAGCTCGGCTGATTTAGCAAGTGACCTTGAGACTATGTTAGGTCTGAGTAAGCGGCAGGCTGCCTATTGTTACCAATTGCTTGAGCTGGTTTTTTTTCCAGGTAGTGTCCCTGTCCACCTTCGTTTTGCCATTCTTCAAATTTATTTGATTGCTCATATAGTTTCTTGGCCATTTTGAAGTCCAATTTTTTTTAACTTGTTGGAATTTGCTGTTCACTTTATTTTAATCGTATTTAATCTTCATTTGAGTAGATATATTTCAATGGTTTTATTTATTCCGAACAAAATATACAGCACAAGGAATTTAATATAAAAAAGAGTCCAGTTGCTTTATAGATTTCTTTTATTCAGTTATGGAAAAACTACAAATTTCCTACAAAAATATTTTTTTTTATCTCTCAACTCGGCTCCAACCGTTTGACATTTCGAACAATGAAAAAATTGTCAGCAATTGTAAGATGTTTTCAATGAAAACATCTGACAATGACCAATGAGTCTGACAATATCCTAATCGTCTGACAATGACACAAATTGTGCGTTCAGACGATTGTAAGATACCTGACAATTTTTTGTCAGATTGTCATCTGACAATTACCTGACAATGACGTTTCTGACAATATTGTCCGACAAAATTGTGTGTACAGACGATTGTAAGATATTTGGGACAGTGTTTTCACTGACAGATCTGACAATATTGTAAGATCTGACAATCGTCTGTACTTAGCTTAAGTTCAGTTTTAAACCACTTTGGTTTAAATAAAAACAATTTTATGAAAATTGCTTTCCGAAACTGGGATATCTATGAATACCCTATGTTGCCAAGCTCCAACCATCACATCTGGAACGTAAAGACTACAACACAAATAGAAAAACCTCGATACATTGTTTTTGCACTACAAACTGGAAAAAATAAATAACTAAATGCTGATCCTACAACGTTTGATCACTGTAATCTTACAGACTTGAAAGTATATCTAAACTCTGATGTATATCCACATGAAGACCTCAATATTTCTTTTGAAAGAAATAAATATAGCTTGTTTTATAAAATGTACACCGATTTTCAAAAAAAATACTACAATAAAACCACCTCTGAACCTCTTCTTTCCTGGGATATATTTAAATCACTTGCTCCAATTTTTGTTATAGACTGCAGACATCAAAATGAAATTTTGAAAGCAGGACCTATCGATATACGCTTGGAGATGAGAACTTCAAAACACATCCCTGCAAATACTTCAGCTTACTGCCTTATGCCTCATGATAGAATTATTAATAATAATCCACTTGATCAAGAAGTCACCAGAATTGTTTAAGAAGTAAATATATGACGAAAAAGTAAAAAAAAAAAAAAAAAAATTTTAAAATGTCTAATTTTCATATGAATATATTAAAATAAAATAAAAACAATATTATTACATACTCAAAACAGTTTGCGTTTTATTGAATAGGTCATCCTCGATCTCAAACAAATTTCAGATTTTTAGATGTTAAGTAAATCATCACATAACTTTAGTACGGATAGCTTCACTTCTTCTGTTGGAATCAATAATGATTTTACATGTTAAGTAAAGCTCCACAGCACTACGCCACCGACTACTTCACTTGTGCTGGAATCTATAATGATTTTACATGCTAAGTATAGCTCCACAGCACTACGCCACCGACTGCTTCACATGTGTTGGAATCTATAATGATTTTAAATGCTAAGTATAGCTCCACAGCACTACGCCACCGACTACTTCACTTGTGCTGGAATCTATAATGATTTTACATGCTAAGTATAGCTCCACAGCACTACGCCACCGACTACTTCACTTGTGTTGGAATCCATAATGATTTTACATGTTAAGTATAACTCCACAGCACTACGCCACCGACTACTTTACTTGTGCTGGAATCATGGTTGATCTTTTCTACTAAGTACGGTTCACCTTCACTTGTGTTGGAATACACGTTAAGTATAGCTCCACAGCACTACACCACCCACTACTTCACTCGTGCTGGATTCATTGGTCATATTTTCTACTAAGTTCAGTTTTAAACCACTTTGGTCGTTTTTTTTTTTTTACTAAAGCTAAGTATAGACGATTGTCAGATCTTACAATATTGTCAGATCTGTCAATGGTCTGACAATAGCGGACAATTAGCTGACAATTGACAAATTTCTTACAATGTAAAATTGTCTGTTCACACGATTGGTAGATTTTGTGCCAAAGTCTGACAATTTAATTGTCAGCTCTTGTCTGAGTCACAATAAAAATTCAATTCAATTGAGGATTTCAAGATCAAACAAACTTTTATAAAATTTCACTTTGTAATGTGTAGCCACTATCAAGAAGAGAATACTTTCAAAGTGATTTGAAAATCTAGTGTCATAGTGGTAATGCCAAAACAATTGGACGAGCATTTGAAACAATTTAACTACAACTGGACATCGAGGGCGACGGACTACTACGAAGGAGAAATATACCAGAGGTCGTCAAGACGCGCTGCGAAGAACAAAAGTCCATATTCTGTATCAAATTATTAAACAAAAAAAAAAGAATTTAAATTTTAAATCATTTATTTTTTGAAAGACGCAAGAATGAGAAGATCTTGCAATAATTGAACTATATTGTTTAGAAGAAAAATAAACCTTTGCTTCCAAAAAATTCAGCAGGTTTACTCTAAAGAGCTCGGCTGATTTAGCAAGTGACCTTGAGACTATGTTAGGTCTGAGTTAGCGGCAGGCTGCCTATTGTTACCAATTGCTTGAGCTGGTTTTTTTTCCAGGTAGTGTCCCTGTCCACCTTCGTTTTGCCATTCTTCAAATTTATTTGATTGCTCGTATAGTTTCTTGGCCATTTTGAAGTCCAATTTTTTTTAACTTGTTGGAATTTGCTGTTCACTTTATTTTAATCGTATTTAATCTTCATTTGAGTAGATATCTTTCAATGGTTTTATTTATTCCGGACAAAATATACAGCAAAAGGAATTTAATATAAAAAAGAGTCCAGTTGCTTTATAGATTTCTTTTATTCAGTTATGGGAAAACTACAAATTTCCTACAAAAATATTTTTTTTTATCTCTCAACTCGGCTCCAACCGTTTGACATTTCGAACAATGAAAAAATTGTCAGCAATTGTAAGATGTTTTCAATGAAAACATCTGACAATGACCAATGAGTCTGACAATATCCTAATCGTCTGACAATGACACAAATTGTGCGTTCAGACGATTGTAAGATACCTGACAATTTTTTGTCAGATTGTCATCTGACAATTACCTGACAATGACGTTTCTGATAATATTGTCAGACAAAATTGTGTGTACAGACGATTGTAAGATATTTGGGACAGTGTTTTCACTGACAGATCTGACAATATTGTAAGATCTGACAATCGTCGTACTTAGCTTAAGTTCAGTTTTAAACCACTTTGGTCGTATTTTTTTTCAATAAGTTCAGTTTTAAACCAATTAGTACCGATTGCTTCACTTGTACTAGAATCATCCATGATTTACATGTAAATTATATCACAACACTACAGTACCGATGTTTGATCTTTTCTACTTAGTTCAGATCACTGATCTCTATAATATACTGGATAGCGCATCCATACAAAAAAGTTGAAGCAAATTGAAGAATTGTTATACTGGCCACTCGTACACCAACTGTCAAAAAAGATATACAAAATATAACAAATATGACAATTTTGTGTTTTCAAGATGAGATGACGTCAAGAACAAAAACAAAGTAGCTTGGGGTTATTTTTTTTTTGTGAAACCAACAAAATAAAATAGTCAGTCTTTTCATTTGTTTTTTTTTTGTTTTGTATCCGATATTGGTACAAAAATATATTTTAAACTTGTGAAAAGTGGAAACGAGATCCAGGCACACCGCAAGTTCGTCGAAAAATTTGGGCCTGGTCTGGACGATTATTAACAAGTAGATTTGCAGAACATTCTGCTTATACGAAACCTCAAATGGAAAAGAACGATCTTGTTGCAGCCATGGAACAAGACAAATTCATCATTAGAATGTCAAGGGATTCCCACTCACTGTTCAAGAGACACATCCAGGATAAGAAGCTGGAAATGATCTCTCAGATTGTGACTAAGTATCTCCTAATTGATACTTACGAAGGAAAAGCACGCAGCAAGGCTCAGTGCGATGGCACAGCGGGTGCAATAATAGGCGAGGCTCTTCGCCAGGACAATAAAGTACGCTTGTTTTTTGGTCTCTAAAGAGAGGTTGATTTACAGAGCCTTACCATGACGACAACAGATCCACCCACTGAAGAAGAGGATGAAAACGCCATGATGCTCCAGATAGACCAAAGAAAAAGAAACCGAAGAAAGAACCGCTTTTTTCGAAAAAAAAAATCGAAATCCGATCCAAACGCTGCCGCCCATGATCGTGTACCTCTGCCAGTACCTAAGGACGCTGATAATAAATTATATGAAATTTAAATAACCTTTAGGAGTTAGAGAAATATTTATCTTATTAAGTTTTGTTGCTTTCTCTATAATTCAATAAAAACATACCTACAAGTGTACTCCGAGATTGAATTTTTTTATAGAGCTTTGGAATTAAAACTTTTTATTCTCCTTTTAAAGAGACCGAAAGCAGATTCCAAAATGGTATCAACCACATTTGTAGCACTCTCCATTCAATAAAGAAACTCTAAAAACTTTTTCAGTTTTTTTAGTTTCTCTTCAAATGGCCTGCCTACAAGTGTACTCCGAGGTTGAATTTTTTTTATAGAGCTTTGGAATCAAAACTTTTTGTGCTCCTTTTAAAGAGATCGAAAGCAGATTCCAAAATGGTATCAACCACATTTGTAGCGCTCTCCATTCAATAAAGAAACCCCAAAACCTTATTCAGTTTTTTTTTTAAATTTAAATATTCAAAGAAAGTGGGGTTTCCTTATTGAATGGAGAGTGCTACAAATGTGGTTGATACCATTTTGGAATCTGCTTTCGATGTCTTTAAAAGGAGCATAAAAAGTTTTGATTCCAAATCTCTATAAAAAAAATTCAACCTCGGAGTACACTTGTAGGCAGGCCATTTGAAGAGAAACTAAAAAAACTGAAAAAGTTTTTAGAGTTTCTTTATTGAATGGAGAGTGCTACAAATGTGGTTGATACCATTTTGGAATCTGCTTTCGGTCTCTTTAAAAGGAGAATAAAAAGTTTTAATTCCAAAGCTCTATAAAAAAAATTCAATCTCGGAGTACACTTGTAGGTAGGTTTTTATTGAATTATAGAGAAAGCAACAAAACTTAATAAGATAAATATTTCTCTAACTCCTAAAGGTTATTTAAATTTCATATAATTTATTATCAGCGTCCTTAGGTACTGGCAGAGGTACACAATCATGGGCGGCAGCGTTTGGATCGGATTTCGATTTTTTTTTTCGAAAAAAGCGGTTCTTTCTTCGGTTTCTTTTTCTTTGGTCTATCTGGAGCATCATGGCGTTTTCATCCTCTTCTTCAGTGGGTGGATCTGTTGTCGTCATGGTAAGGCTCTGTAAATCTACCTCTTTTTGGAGACAAAAAAACAAGCGTACTTTATTGTCCTGGCGAAGAGCCTCGCCTATTATTGCACCCGCTATGCCATCGCACTGAGCCTTGCTGCGTGCTGTTCCTTCGTAAGTATCAATTAGGAGATACTTAGTCACAATCTGAGAGAGCATTTCCAGCTTCTTATCCTGGATGTGTCTCTTGAACAGTGAGTGGGAATCCCTTGACATTCTAATGATGAATTTGTCTTGTTCCATGGCTGCAACAAGATCGTTCTTTTCCATTTGAGGTTTCGTATAAGCAGAATGTTCTGCAAATCTACTTGTTAATAATCGTCCAGACCAGGCCCAAATTTTTCGACGAACTTGCGGTGTGCCTGGATCTCGTTTCCACTTTTCACAAGTTTAAAATATATTTTTGTACCAATATCGGATACAACAAAAGAAAAAAAAAAAAACGAGAAGACTGACTGACAGTTTTATTTTGTTGATTTCACAAAAAAAAAATAACCTCAATCTACTTTTTTTTTTCACATAGATGTCAAAATTGGCCACTCAGCCACCTTATGTCATCTTCAATTGGAATGATAAAAACTGTTATACTTGAATGGTGTACACTATCCAGTATATTATAGAGATCAGTGGTTCAGATTCAAAACGCTCCACCCACTACTATACCGACTCTCCACCGCTCTCTATAAAACACTGGATAGTGGATTCTCTATCTGTATAACAGTTTTTTTTGAAGAAAATTGATATTGACAGTTCTTGTACTTCCCACAGTTCGTACCTTTTTTAAACAAAAGGAAAGAAAGAGATAGATAGAATTGAAATTGTTTTCGTATTCGTACTCGCAAACCAAACAAAAAATGGCCGCGTTTAACGCAAAAACAATCTGAAATTTCAGTCAAAAGACATTGTGTCAAATTCCTGTATTTACTTACAGAATATGCATTGAAGCGAAATAAAAGAGAACTTTATATATTCGTTAATTGATAATTTAGCAGGAGCTTTGTGGATGAAATTTTATGTAAAAAGATTAGCAACACTAAATTTCATTAAAATTGTTTGTTATTTTGCAGTAATTTGTTTTAACTTGAATGAAAAATTGTTCCAGAATAATCCGATGGAAGACTTTTGTAAGAAATTCATTCCTTTTATTCAAAGCGTCACTAAATAATTAACAAAAAGTTCTTTCATTCAAATAAGTATGTATTACTTTTAATGGTAGCACTTCAGCTCTTTTACACTTCCCCCACCACAAACAACTGTCATCCGAATTTCCAGACGAAATTTTCTTGTCTGAAATGTACGAATAAAGTCTTAACTACATAAGGCTTAACTACATAAGCCAAAAAAGTGAAAAAATACAAAAATGAAAATTTTCAAACTCATTTTGAAATAGTATTTCTCACTGGAAAACTTAAAAAAATGATGCAAAAAGCTTAAATTTTGGTTTAAAAAAAATGTGTATATTATTTTTCACAAAAAAACTGCGCAAGTGGGAAAAAAAATATTTTTACTTTTGTAATTTTGCAAAAAGTGGCTTATGTAGTTAAAGCTATAAGCCAAGAAAGTGAAAAAGTACAAAAGTGAAAATTTTGAAACTCATTTTGGGATAGTGTTTCTCACAGGAAAACTTATAAAAATGATGCAGAAAGCCTTTATTTTGGTTTAAAAATAAAATGTGTGTATTCTTTTTCACAAAACAACTGCGCTAGCTGTTACTTTTGTAATTTTGCAAACAGTGGCCAATGTAATAACTGTTTTAAGTGTTATATATAATAAAAAAAATTTGACGTTTCACGTCCTTCCCACTGTTATAATCTTCCTTCAATTTTTTTCAAAATTTTTATATGAATTCACTATCCACCAGTGTTTATAGAGATCAGTGGCAAAAACACACTACTGTGTTTGTATTAAACCAATGTTTACAGCCTTGGTTACGCTTTTTTACTAGGTGTTTGTATTAAACCAATGGTTACGATTTGTCAATTTTAATTTCGATTTAAAATTAAACCAATGTCAGAAGCCTTGGTTACACTTTTCACTGTCTCTTTTCTCTCGAAGGACCAATGTTTTGTCGACAATTTGAACTAAAGATGACCCCTAACCGCTGGTGGGGGGAAGTCAATAAAGAACGAATTGCTAGTTTGCCGTTA
The DNA here is from genome assembly GCA_947049315.1 of Epistrophella euchroma. Taxonomy (NCBI): domain Eukaryota; kingdom Metazoa; phylum Arthropoda; class Insecta; order Diptera; family Syrphidae; genus Epistrophella; species Epistrophella euchroma. The sequence goes on along the minus strand of OX346245.1, from coordinate 72,700,050 downwards.
TGATAGCAAGTGAAGTTTATTGTTTTGAATACCCTACTTTTATACAAAATAAATGCTTACTATTCATAAAATTATTTCTAAGGTAAATTTACAGTATGTTACAAAAATAAAGTGCAATCTTGCACAATGATGGGAAAATATAAAAATATAATTTGGTCTCGTTGTAGCTTGCAGGTTTAGAAGGTGTTGCTTTTTACTCTGTTGTTGTCACAACATGCTGGGCCTCTCGGATGGGAGCGACAGAGAAATCGATTCCGTACCTGGCTAGGGATTAAAAATTTAATAAAACGAAAATGTACATACAATATGTACATTCATTTTTATTTTTCATTTTTATATTTTTTTTTAAAACGCTTAACTAAAAATAGATCCAGGACAGCGTGTCTGAATTGAGCCACATATTCTACATCACTGAATTGAGCCACATATTCTACATCACTTGGAATGGTTCAATCATCTTGTGGGAAACACATTGAACAACACCCATTCGTGCTTTAGTCTCCTAAAAGTGTCGCAGATTGAAAGGCAATTTCCATATTTTGTCTTTACCTCAGCTAAGGGAGCCCTTGATGACATCAGTTGTTGATAGTTTTTGTCGGTCTTCTTGTAGATTGAATCTTAAGCATCTTTTCGCGATGAACTTCTTCACCTGAACTGACAAAAACATCAATTGCGTATGTTTACACAAAGGAACGCGACCACTATTAAATTGTAAACGGTCCCTAAAGATCGTAAGAATAAAAGAGAGCTTCCAAATTCTTCTTCTCGTTTTTTTTGACTTGACTTCCTGGTTAGCACTCGCCTTGAGTGGTCGGACATTTTTTTTTTCTAAGTGAATAATTTATTACTTTAAAAAGTATTATAAGTTTTTTTGGAAATAAAACTATTGTGTAGCAAAAATTCGTAGCTTTTATTTATGACCATCTGATTCGATTTCGATCGAATAACGCTAAAACCGGACACTTGGAAACCTTGATGAAAGGGCTCCACATTTTTTGGTCCGATCGAACCAGATCAACGATCCAGCTATACCTACATTTTGAGCACGCTACATCATCATCGTAACTTTCTTTCAAGCCATTTTGTGCATCTTGCTCATTATCGATCATCACCTAGTCACCAAAGCTGCTCAAGGCACATACTCACCGTAGAAATTATTTCTACACATTTTGCTAGCCAGCATCGCCATTTTCTTTCACTACCACGTGTTTTTTTACCATCGCCACAGCCATCGCCATCATTCAGGCACAACATCGCCATATTCAACTTTAATATTCAGGCATACCATCGCCACATCCATCGCCACATCCATTGTAATCATTCAGGCATATCATCGCCATCATTCAGGCACAAAATCGCCATATTCAACTTTAATATTCAGGCATACCATCGCCACATCCATCGCCACATCCATTGTTATCATTCAGGCATACCATCGCCATCATTCAGGCACAAAATCGCCACATTGAACTTTAATATTCAGGCATACCATCGCCACATTCATCGCCACATCCATCGCCATCAATCAGTCAAACGATCGCCACATCCACTGTCACCGCATATTCGTCCGCAACATTCAGATATATCATCGCTACAATCGACATCTACTCCACGCAGATTCATCAGAAAAAAAAAAAAAAAATCAAATCAACATCATCAAGTCAGCCAGCTGCACCACGCTACGCAAATTCATCGCTTTCAACAAAAAGACATCGATTTTTCATCATCACATTATTCCAGTCGTACCATTATTATACCATCATCAAAACAGCATTAGCACCCACATTTGGTTCTACACATCGTAGCCGCATCGTAGTATTCTTTTTATCTTTATTGTACAGGTGTGTATGAAATTTTACAATAAGGTGCAAATATTTTTTAAATTTAAAAAAGAGAAAAAGTAATATATTTTTTTGTTGAAAGTAAGGCCGTGTGCGAATTCGTTTAAAATTTCGATTAAATTTTATCCTAGATTAAATTTTGACATTTCTACGTACAGATTCACCTCACTAGTGTCAAAAATTAATCTTCGGATAAAATTTAACGCGATTTTAAGCCAATTCACACACGGCCTAAGTATATTTTTTCCATTTACGAATTGCATAATATTGTTGTTTTTTTTTTTTTTTTTTCGTGTTCAGAAACAGGAGAGGTTTTTACTAACATTTCTGAATTTTTTTGTCATATTTTTCGCGGACGGTTTTACGGCTTTCTTCGTGGCATAAAACTTCCTTGATTGGTGTATATATATTTTACCGCGTTTTTTGTTCTTTTTTTTGGAAACAATGAGCTTATTAGATGATTTCATTTTCGTGGCCGATGAATTGATCGAGTTCTACGAAACTTTTAGAGCCAAACCTGGTGCTACTCATACCATTTCGGTACTGAAAGCGTATCAAAAGGAATTAAACGAACTATGGTCTGACGTGAAAGGGTCATATGTTCTTTGTGTACGGTCGGTTGACCAACCGCTTAAAGAAAAATTAGGTCACGTTAAAGCAAAATATCAAAGTGTTCTAGAAAAATACCTCGCATGTTCGGGTGAAATCTCGGATTTTACTTCCCAATTAAAATTAAAAGCCGGCTGTGATGTGGGGGAACTCACCTCGCATAAATATAAGGATGAAGATAATACCTGTCCACAGCCTCATAGTTTCAATGTACCACCTTGTGATACAGATGTTTTCTATGGAAGTTATCTAGATTGGCCCTCGTTTAGGGACATGTTTACCGCAGTGTATATCAATCACTCTAAACTTTCTATGGCACAAAAGTTTGTCCACTTAAGGGCCAAAACCAAAGGCGATGCGTTTGACATTGTCAATAAATTTAAGGCAACTGACGTTAACTTTCCATTGGCATGGAATGCACTTAAAGAGCATTATGAAAACAAGCGTATTCTTGTGAACAATCAAATTCAGATTCTTCTTAGTCAACCTACCTTGGTAACTGAGTCCTGTAAGGAACTCAAACGGCTTCAAAGTAATTTCAATGATGCTTTGATAGCACTTAAGTCATATGATATTGAAGTGGATTCATGGAGCGCCATGATCACTTATCTATGCGCATCTCGCCTTCCAGAAAGAACCCTTTCGCTTTGGGAGGAATCTCTGAAAAATCCAACCGAGATTCCATCGTGGAATGACATGAATGATTTTCTTTCGAATCGTTTTCGTGTGCTGGAAAGTGTTTCGGAAATGAAGCACACTGGCAAAGTAGGTAAACAGAATCAAACCAAAGTTACAGATGCACGTTCAAAAAATCTTCGATCTTTTCATAATAATGTTACCATAGCCTGTTCAATATGTAAACAAGCTCATTCATTAAGACATTGCCCTGAGTTTTTAAAAATGTCAGTTGATGATCGATATGCCACCGTTCGCAAACACCGGTTTTGCTTCAATTTTCTGGCTTTTAATCATCAAATCAATAAGTGTCAAAGCAAGTACACCTGTTCCAGTTGTAAAGGCAAACACCACACATTGTTGCATGGTGCATCTAAACCACATCAATCAACCACTTCTTCTGAAGTCAACCAATCTTCATCAACTTCAGTCCCAAGTATACAGTCCACTCTTGAAACCAATCTGAAAACGCACCATTCGACCAATCAGCGACAGGTTCTGCTAGCAACCGCATTGGTTCGTATCCATTATCAAGGCTCTGATTTCGACCTAAGAGCTTTAATAGATCAAGGCTCAGAAGTGTCATTTATTTCTGAAAATATCCAAAGGCGCTTAAATTTACCTGTCCAGTGTGTTCAAGCGCAAATATGCGGTATGGGTTCAACCATTACTGCGTCTTCATCCAAGCTTTGCTCCTTCGTACTGTCATCCAAAGAAAATAAAGATTTTAGCATGCCCGTTCAAGCCTTTGTTTTGAAAAAACTTACTGGCAATTTACCATCGTCGTCTCTAGAAATCGACAACGTTCGCGATTTTGACTTCCCTCTTGCTGACCCATATTTTAATCAAAGTTCTAGCATTGACATGCTGATTGGAGCAGATCTTTATCCGTTTATTATACTTGATGGTATAAAACCCAATGTTTTAAAAGCAGTTATGGCTCAAAATACAGTTTTTGGATGGGTTTTATTGGGCCCATGCGAAAGAGCTCCTGTAAATCCAACAACATCGTATTCTACATTTGTAAACTATTTCAATCAAGGATCTCTCGACAAAGAAATAGAAAAATTCTGGAAACTTGAGGAAGTTCCTCAATCTCGAATGCTCTCAGCAGCAGATCAATATTGTGAAGAATTGTATCAAAGTACTACTGCTCGAGATCCGTCAGGACGGTATATCGTACGGTTGCCTTTTAAGGTCACTTTTCCTCAGGAAATCAATTTGGGTACGTCTCGCAATATTGCCATGAAACAGTTTCTAAGGAACGAAAAAATTTTAAGTTCAAAGCCGGAACTTAAGTTGAAATATGATGCGGTTCTTTCAGAGTACATAACTCTTGATCATATGTCTCTCACTACCTGTAATGAACCCGTGGATAAAGATACGGTTAAATCTTTTTACTTACCTCATCATTCAGTACTTAAGCCTCAAAGTACCACAACTAAGCTACGTGTAGTTTTCAACGCATCTAGCGCATCTTCGAACGGTAAAAGCCTTAATGACATGTTGCATCCAGGCCCAGTCCTCCAAACTGACATCACTCTGTTAATCCTTAACTGGAGGTTTTATAAATATGTCTTTAATGGTGACATAGAGAAAATGTACCGGCAGATTCTCGTTCACAGTTCTGATACACCATTTCAACGTATTTTATTTCGACAAAATTCGCAAACTGAAATCATGGATTATGAGCTTAAAACAGTAACTTTTGGGGTAAATTGTGCACCCTATTTAGCTATCCGCACTTTACGGCAAATTGCTGAAGATGTGAAAAAATCGGCTCCTCTTGCATCTCGTATCCTTACTAAGGAATTCTATGTCGATGACGTTCTCTCGGGAGCTCACGATTTGGACACAGCTCAGCAAGCCCAGCAACAACTTATATCTTCACTCTCTTCTGCAGGATTCAATCTAAGAAAGTGGACAGCAAATGTTACATCACTGCTCGATCATCTCCCCCATGATCATCTTTTGAAAAAGGATTTCTTAACGCTTGAACATGATAATACCATCAAAACCCTTGGCATAAGATGGAATGCAGCTTTAGACAATTTCTCGTTTTCAGTACAATCAAATCATTTTACAACATTCGTTACGAAACGGTGTGTTTTATCGGTTATAGCTCGTTTATATGACCCTGCTGGTTGGCTAGCTCCAATCATAATTTGTGCAAAAATCCTCATGCAACAGATTTGGAAGGACGGTACTGGTTGGGACGAGAACTTATCGCATTCCACATTAAAAAGGTGGCAATCATTCCTTCATCACTGTTCGGATATTGAAAGTCTTAGTATCCCTCGTTGGGTTCAATATTCCCCCTGGTCCAACTTTCAGGTGCATGGGTTTTGTGATGCCTCTGAGCAGGCATATGCTGCAGCCATCTATGTAAGAGTCCAACACAGTGCCACATGTATCTCCTGTCATCTACTGTGGGCAAAGAGTAAGGTAGCACCGGTGAATCCAATCTCACTACCAAGACTAGAACTGCAAGGAGCAGTTTTGTTGTCAAAAATGGTTCGCTTACTCTGCGACACTTTTGATTTTCTTCATGATTGCGATTTAAAATTGTGGACTGACTCAACCATAGTCTTAGCTTGGCTGGCTAAGCCCCCATGTACCTGGAAAACCTACGTTGCGAACCGAACCACAGAGATACATTCTAATGTTTCATCCGCTAAATGGACACATGTGTGTTCTTCTCACAATCCGTCTGATTTAGCCACTCGTGGTACGACTCCCAAAGAATTGCAAGGCAATACTTTGTGGTGGAATGGGCCAATATGGTTACAAACTCCTGAGCGAGACTGGCCATCTTTCAATTTATCTTTACCGGATGAATCTTTATTGGAGCAGAAAATTTTAAAAACCAATACCAACCGTGTAGTAGAAGATTTTGAATCAATTCTCAGCAATTTTTCAACATGGCATAAAGCGGTGCGTGTTTTCAGTTACATTTTTCGATTTTATAATCAACTTCGACATTCATCATCAAAAATGGTATACACTTCTCATCAGCTTTTACCTGAAGAAATTTCTTCCACCAAAATGCATTTAATTATTTTAACCCAAAAGAAATATTTTCAATCAGAATATGATGCTTTATGTCAAGGCAAGACATTAAGATCAAAAAGTTGCTTACTAACTCTTAATCCGTTTTTGGATAGTGCAAAGATTTTGCGGTCATACGGGCGATTAGCATCATCTACCTTAACTTACAATGAACGTTTTCCCATTTTGCTTCCATATAATTCCACGTTCACTAGCCTGTATGTATCCTACGTTCATATCTTATCTCTGCATGGAGAAATACAACTAATGATCCGTTTTATTCGTTCCGAATTCTGGATACCTAGACTTAAGAATTTAGTCAAGAAAACGATTAGAATGTGTAAGCCCTGCACTCTATATAAAAAAAGATTGTGTTCACAAATCATGGGCTCTTTACCCCTTGAGCGAACCACTCTAAACCTACCTTTTACCAATGTCGGAATCGACTTTGCCGGTCCATTTCAATTAAAAACTTACTACGGTCGTAAGTGCCGCATCGAGAAGGGTTATGCCTGTTTATTTGTGTGTTTTGCTACTAAAGCAATCCACTTGGAGGCAGTTAGTAATCTTTCAACTCAAGCATTTCTCGCCTCTTTTTCAAGATTTGTCTCTCGTCGTGGAGTACCAGCCCGGATTTTTTCCGATAATGGAACTAATTTCGTGGGTGCCTCTAAATCATTAATGCAAGATTTTCAAAAGGCCTTATTACAGTATCCCAAGATAATCTCATCTGATTTTTCACAAATCCAATGGAAGTTTATACCCCCCGGTTCACCTCATATGGGCGGTCTATGGGAGGCAGGGGTTAAGAGTTTTAAGACTCACTTCAAGAAGATTGCCGGCGTATCAAAGTATACATTTGAAGAATTCGGTACGTTGCTTGCGCGAATTGAATCGTGTTTAAATTCACGGCCCTTGACTAGAATGTCTACTAATCCTTCGGATTTAATTCCGTTGACCCCAGGGCATTTTCTTCGAGGTGGCCCATTACTTCAAATTCCTGAGCCCTCTCTCTCTGAGCAAAAGCTAAGTCTCATAAATCGGTGGAACAATTTGAAAATATTGCATCACAATTTCAGCATGCGATGGAAAGAAGAGTATTTGAAAGAGTTAAACAAACGTTATAAATGGAAGTATCCTCAGCGCGATATACAAGTTAATGATTTGGTAGTAGTTCGCAATGAACAATTACCTCCAAATGAGTGGCGACTTGGTAGGGTCCTGAAAGTTCACAGTGGTCCTGATAATCGAGTTCGTGTAGTAGATTTAAAGACACAAGGAGGTATTATAACGCGATCTATCGTAAAATTGTGTGTTCTGCCTTTTGAATAGTTCTCTTTCTATCTAACAAAACATTACTTAGTGAATTTCTTTTGTCTTCTGTTTCGAAGGTATTATGCAATAAATAAAGTAAATAATGTTTCGTAAAATCATTTAATTCATTATCTTGAATTTGCACCTTATATGTTGAATTGCCTACCCATCTAATTTAATTTTTTTTTGCTTTCATAATTTTCAATTCCTTTTATTTTAAATAGTAATCTTATAAGATTGTAATATAAATTAAAGTAATTATTTGCAGCCACTCCTGCAAGGGGGGCGGTAATGTTTACACAAAGGAACGCGACCACTATTAAATTGTAAACGGTCCCTAAAGATCGTAAGAATAAAAGAGAGCTTCCAAATTCTTCTTCTCGTTTTTTTTGACTTGACTTCCTGGTTAGCACTCGCCTTGAGTGGTCGGACATTTTTTTTTTCTAAGTGAATAATTTATTACTTTAAAAAGTATTATAAGTTTTTTTGGAAATAAAACTATTGTGTAGCAAAAATTCGTAGCTTTTATTTATGACCATCTGATTCGATTTCGATCGAATAACGCTAAAACCGGACACTTGGAAACCTTGATGAAAGGGCTCCACAGCGTAAACTTCGTGAATTTCAAATATGCATTTTTGCATTTATACGATTCGGCAACTTGTTGTACGGCTTCAGTGATTGCACAGCTTTTTTGCCTGTGGCTTTGTTATCACTTGATGCTCCAGCAACAATATTATGTGCAGCTACTGCAAAAAGTCCATATATGTGCACCCAAATCTACATATTTGCAGAACATACCTATCCTTCCTTCAAAATGCAGTTAGGATCATTCGTTGCTGTTGAAGTGACACACACAAGTCTTTTTCTTTATTGTAAACTTACCACCGTATAGTTAGCAGCACCAAGTAAGGGATTTCAATTTTTTTGATTCCTATAATTTGGAAAAATAGTTTTGTGAAATTTGGAAAACCATTTTTAGAATTTTGAAAAGCATAGTTTAGTAGATAATTAACAAAATGTAAACAAAACGACAGTTCTATAAACAATTACAATTAACGCAAAACGTAATGTAACGGAGCGTAACGTAATTAAAGCTGCCATACAAGAACACAAAACCAACACATTTAAACAAAATTATGTCCTAATATCTGTCAAACTATTTTTCTGTCAAAAGTCAGCTGTTAAATTTTTTTCCTTTTCAGATAGAAAATATAAAATATAGTTAAGAATAAAACAATAGCCAATGCTAAGCAGGCGATTCAATTTTATACGCCCTATAATTTTGTTGTTGGCACAGAATTTTGTTTATATGTGTTGGTTTTGTGTTCTTGTATGGCTGTTTTAATTACGTTACGCTCCGTTACATTACATTTTGCGTTAATTGTAATTGTTTATAGAACTGTCATTTTGTTTACATTTTGTTAATTATCTACTAAACTATGCTTTTCCAAATTCTATAAATGGTTTTCCAAATTTCACAAAACAATTCCCGATCGATTGATACTAAAAAACCCTAGCTTTGTTTCTATGTGTTGCTAACTATACGCCTAACCTTTATGATGGATTTACATGTATCTTCATCTGCAAACATCAAGAAAAGTAGAGCGGGATAGAGTGATACCAAAAAACCGAATGTGTGAAAGAGCACCACCATGAAGATGAACATGTTCGTCTTCGTTATAATCTTCGTCTGCGTTCCTATAATCAAGATCTCTGCATTTTGTTCTTCTCTCTCTATCCAACAAACACGCATTTTATATTTTGTATCCCTTATTTTTTGCAGAACTTGCATGAAGATACATGTAAATCCAGCATTAATTGTTAATAACTAATTAACTAAGGTTTTCCAAATTCTGAAAATGGTTTTCCAAATTTTTCCAAATGTTTTCCAAATTATAGGAATCAAAAAAATTGAAATTCCTCACTTAGTGCTGCTAACTATACGGCGGTGTAAACTTTGCCAGTTTCTTCAGTGATTTGGTTACCCTTTCTAAAGATTTCCCTCACAGAAGCATAAGCAACAGAGATGACTGCTTTTGATGTTCCATTAACAATTTCGCCAGCCAATTTATATTTGGTCAGAACTAATCCTCAGCGATGGTTTTTTCTTGGACTTCAACTGGCCGCGGGGCGTACATCGTACATCGAATATCCAATGCGGTAACGCTATACGCTTCAGCCTCCAATTTGTCTGGTGCAATGGTATTCCCTAAAAACCTGAAATTAAATTAGTAAATTAATTTTACTTCTTATTCGGTATTACATTTTCAATGCATTTGACATAGGTGTTAAAATCGTTTTCTGTGGTGTGAATCAATTTACCTTTTTGTTGGGTGCAGACACTGATCTCTATAAACACTGGATAGTGAATTCATATAAAAATTTTGAAGAAAATAGGGCTTTTTAACAAACAGCAATATATCTCTGTCTCGTTCATATTTAAATGTCAAACTAAAATTCTTGGCACAATGACATTTAAGTGGCAGCCATTTGTTTGGTTTATTTTGGAGGCAAATAAATATTTCGAATAGTTTTTTTCCTTTTTTTATAGAAAACATTCAAGTAAAAATGTTTTTATACTTTGTATAAGATATTTTAATCTTTTTATTGCACAAAATAGCAAGATTTTTGTAATTAAAATTAGCCCTACTTATTTTTTTCTTTCCAATTTCATCTGTCATTGTGCCAAGTTTTTGCTGTCATTTGAAACTGACAATTTGGTAAAGATCTCTATTGAAGGAAGATTATAACAGTGGGAAGGACGTGAAACGTCAGATTTTTATTATTATATATAACACTTATAACAGTTATTACAGTTTAGATTGGCCGTGTTCAATCCATTACGTTAACATCTGAAAATTCAGATTTCTGAATTTTTGGAGCTTCTGATCATTGTATATAAAATCTATAGTACTATCACGTTGATGAACGATTAGGGCGTCACCTAGTGAGGTGACCGACATTATCTCTTTTTTTCCATTTAAAATTTTTGCAGGGTTTGTATCTTGAATAGAAGAACGAGAATACTGTATACTAAATTTGTGAGAGTTCGAGGGAGAAAAAAAAAGAACGATTTTGTATAGAATATAATAACAAGAAGGAAAGTGTAAAATAAGTTTTGTATAGAATATAATAACATGAAGGAAATGGGAATAATAGAAAAAGCAGAACATTTATTGAGGGTTCAAGGGGGAAAGATTTTTTTTTGCATTATTTGTTAGCTGTTTGTTAGTTTTGTATTCTCTCATACATTTGTTGTTGTTTTATATTTTTTGTATACAGAAATCGATTCAAAGGTGATTTTTATTTATTAAATTTTTCCTGTTTGTATCGGTATCCATAACGACATCAATACATATTCTGTTTAGTTTTGAAATTTGTTTACAAGGCATGGGAAAAATGTATGTATGTATGCATGTATGTATATTTTTATTCAGAGGTATTTGTTGTTTTTTTATTTTTGTTTATAAGGACGATTATTTTTTTAAGCTATGCTGAAGATTATATTTCGCATATTGAAATACAGAACAAAAACAAAACTATATGGGGATGAGGATATTTTGTTGATAATATGTTCAGAGTTTTGAATTATTTTTTTGATTCTGATTACTTCGTCAAATAAAAGTTAATTTTTGTTTTATTTTTTGTAAAATTTCAGAGAAGGTTATTTTTTCGGCTGTGCGTACCTATCTATGTACATTTATACAATTATGTAGATATATGTATGTATACACCCTTATTTCCCAAGTTTTTGATCAGACAACTATGGCTTTAGATGCACGGGTTAATTAGCTCGGCCGAGTTTTTTTTGGTCCATAAATTTACTGTAGGGCATAAACTTTTTATACAGTGGGTATCTGAACCAAATAAAAAATGAGTTTGGGAAATAACGGAGACTCTAATATGCATGCACAAGCTGTTAGAATTTACCTTTTCAGCCAGAATAATGAAACGGTGTTTTTTTATAAACAGAAACACTGAATACCTACTATATCTACGTTACGAGGTTTGTTTGGGTCAAAGTTTGGTCTTTTCTCAAAATTCTGCTTACAAATTTCTGTTTTTCAAAATCTCCCTTTCAAAATTCTGCTTTTCAAAATTCTGTTTAACAAAATTCTGCGAAAAATAACAAAAAATGTCTTGAAAAATGCTTGAAATTTTTTTTATTAGATATATGTATGTATTTGCAGAGTTTTGTAAAACAGTGTTTTACAATTTTAAATATTATATTATGTATTTGTTAATAGAAATAATGTTATTTTTTATTTTTTGTTATCGTCGCTTAAAATTGTTGATTGCTCGGAGTCATGTAATGAAGTTTTTAAATCTTTATAAGAAAAGCCTTTATTTACTTTCAAAGCTGGATAGCAGTTTTTTTTTCACTTACTATTATAATTTGTTTAAAAAGCAAAATGAAATGTGAGTTTTCCCCCCAATCGAAATCCTGCGAACGCCCTTGCTTGCAGGCACGCACATAGGAATGGCTAAGAGTTGTAAATCACTAGGCCCTAGTTCTTCAAACGGTGTTGTGTCACCAAATTAATTTTTAATTTTTATTTTTTTTTAACTATTATTGTGTGCATTTTGAAAGTGCATAATTGTAGTGTTAGGCCTACGGTAACGCTGCCAGACCAATGGAATTATGTTTGGATTTTTACTTTGCTAACTCTTTTGCATTTTGAAGGTGCATTATGGTGGTCTTAGCACCAATATGATGGCATATTTGAAGCCATGTTCATAAAATTTGGAGTGGTATAAGACACCTAGAGCAAACCGTTCAACAGCTCTCAGTCTCTCTATGGGCATAAACAAAAAAAAATCTGTTTTATTAAGGTACTTACTTTTAATAATGGCAGTGTTAAATTTTTTTTTAACAAAACATAAAAATTCATTAAAATCGCAGCAGCCGACAATAATAAGATTTTCCTTTTTTTAGGTATTTACCATACCCTTTATTTTAAGTAACTTTTTACAAATAAAAATAATTTATGTTTGAATTTTAACTAATTACTCCAATTACGTGGCGAATATAAAAAAAAGCTATTTGCATGTTTAATAAAAATTGACCAGGTAGTTTTTGAAACAATTAGTTTTCAAAAGAAAAATTGATTTTAAAAAAATCTTTGAAAAATGTCGCATCTTTAATTTTTTTAAAGTTAATTGGTTTGTAGGTACATTATACTTATTATGCAGACTCTGCAGTTAGATCAGAATCAGCTAAACTGTTTTAGAAAAAAGCGAAAATAATTATACTTTTTATCAAATTGTCCTACCTACGTCCTACCTAATATAAAGTCAATTTTATTTATTTTAAAATTTCTTGAGGAAAATAAGATTTTCCTTAAGGAATAAAATGTTTTTTTTTCCATTGTTTTTGTTCCTAAACAAAACAGGAAAAATAATTTGTAGAAAGGTGGGTACATACCTACATAAGTATAATAAGGATTAAAAAAAAAAAAGTTTTATCTGAATTAAATTCTAAAGAAACAAAAAAATAACAATCCATGTACCTAGCTATGTATATGTTAAAAAATGTTCTTTCTCTAAATAAAAAACGCAAAACTTTATTCGATAACTTTTATTCATGTCCGACTGCATCGGAATTTTAAAACGGACTGACTTGAGAAGTAATAAAAGCATAAAAGTGAGGATGTATTTAATTGAAAGGAATGAAGGAAAGGAACGTATGTAATGTGAATGCATGTGTTCGTGTGGCTATGTATTTTCAACATCCTCGGGCGGGGGCAATATATTCATCTCCAGTGGAAGTGGATACAGGAGCTGAATTGGTCTTTTAAATCGGGTACCATCAGCGCAGCGAACCTCGCAGGAACGTATTTTTCCATCTCGTCCAGGGTAAATCTGCTCGACGACTACCATTTTCCATTGGATTCTTGATTTTGCTTGATCGTGCAGAAGCACTATGTCGCCTTCTTTAAGGGAACAAGAAGATTTGAAACTGCCATGATGAACTGATCTCAAAAGTTGGAGGTACTCCGCTCGCCATCTTTTTTCAATTTTAGCCGTGTACTTCATCCGGTGTTTCCATAATTCTTTAATCGTTGTGTCAGTGATGTTATGACTTTCTTTAACATGACTTTCTGCTGTCCATCCAACTAAAAACTTGGCAGGTGTAAGAGGAACTAGTTCAAGGGGGTCATTGGATGCATACGTTAATGGTCGATCGTTGGTTTGTGCTTCAGTTTCAGTCAAAACCGTTCGCAGTTGTTCGAATGTAAGCCTTGCCTTACCGATGACGACTTTCAATGTATTCTTCACGGTTCTTATAAGTCTCTCCCAGAAGCCTCCCCACCAGGGTGCTCGCTCTACGCTGAAGTTCCATTTAATCTGTTTTTGAGCCATAAAATCATGCATAGTATTGCTATCAAGAACGCCATGAATTCTGCTTAGCTCCAGTGCAGAGCGTCGAAAAGTTTTTGCGTTGTCGGATACTATAGTAGACGGAACGCCACGTCGCGCTATAAACCTTCTTATAGCCATAAGCCAGGTGTCGGTTGACATATCTGTAGTTAACTCCAAATGTACTGCTCGAATCGCCGCACATGTATATATAAGTATATATGCCTTACGCTGGCCCTCTTCTCCGGGACTGATGTAATAAAGTGGACCAGCGAAATCGATGCCCACGCAATCAAAGGGTCTCGTTAATGTAATTCTTTGGATTGGTAAGGGAGCAAAAGGTTGATTTGCATGCTGACCGAAGAGTTTTTTGCAGACTATACATTTCCGTATATATTTTTTCACTAGCTGACGTCCTCTGACAATCCAAAATCGCTGTCTAAGTTTGGTTAAAACAGCATTTGTTCCTCCATGACAAGTCAAAATGTGGCGGTTGGCAATGATTAATGAAGTGACATAATGATCGGCTGGCAAAATAATGGGGTGTTTGATATCGAATTCCTCTTCACACATTTGTAGTCGTCCACCAACTCTCATGATGCCATCTTCGTCCAGAAATTGAGATACTTCTATAATTTTTGACGATGACTTTAATTGTTTTTCTTTTTGTAAGTTCTCTATTTCACTTGAATAATGATGTCGTTGCACTATTTTAATTAAGAAATTTTTAGCATAATCAAGTTCTTCCTTCGTTAGGCATTTAATAATAGTATTTTCTTTTTCCACTCTTTGTATAAAATTATCTTTATTTCGTTTTCTTTCTTCGGCTTTTTCTTTTAAATTGTGTATGTAACGAAAAATCCAGGATGTTACGCGTAAAAGACGTGTCCAACTGTTAAAATCTTCATAGCAAATTGAAGATTCTGGTTCCTTTAGAAAGTTATCGTCAACTTCTACTAGTAACGTCGTCGTATTGCATTGAAAATTACAGATTTCTTTATGGTTCGGGATTTTTTTAATGTCGCTCAGCCAATCTGGTCCTCGCTCCCACAGTAAAGATGATATAAGTTTCTCTCCAGAAATACCACGAGTGAGAAGATCAGCAGGATTACTTTTCCCAGAACAATGATTCCAGTCAGTGATTAATGTAGAACGTCTTATCTCTAACACGCGACTTTGAACATATGGCTTCCAGCGCTGAGTTTGGCCAAAAATCCAATTGAGAGTTATTTTTGAATCCGTCCATAGGAAAAACTTGTGTATATAGATTTGTAGTGTTGTTTTCAAATAAGCACACAATCTTGCTGCGATTAAAGCTGCTGTTAGTTCGAACTTGGGAAGCGTTAGTTCATCTAGTTTGTCTTCTTTTAGTGGAGCTACTCGACTTTTAGCACATAAAAATGACGTTACAATTTCTTTGTCGTTCATAACTTGAAGAAAAGCTACAGCGCCATAAGCTTTAATACTTGCGTCCGCAAAAATATGACAATAAATGGTGCAATCTGATGAAATTGACTTTTTTTTTTTTTTTTTTTATATTTAGCGCGCACTAAAGGGGTTGTGACTACCCTTAAGATGATATACACAGCACGAGCGATTAGGTAGGTTGGAGGGGATTTAAAAGGAGATACCGATGCACATTGGTTTTGAATGTCTGAAGATCACAATGGGAGGGGAAAATTGAGCTGGGTAAAGCATTCCACATTCGTGTAGTGCGACTTAGAAAAGAATCCCTGTACTTAACAGTACGTCCGAAGTTGGGCTCAAGGGTAAACTGATGAGCATTCCTAGAAGCGCGAGTATTACGGTTGAATAGTTTAAGGGGAGGAATGCAGCTGGCTATTTCACTAGAACACTGTTTATAGAAATAGCGGTAAAATAATGATAGACATGAAACATTTCGACGGTGCTCAAGAGATGCAAATGTTTCCATTATAGTTCTTTCACCTATCATTTTTAGAGCTCTCTTTTGTATTCTATCCAATAGACTCAAGTGAGTTTTCGGGGCACCTGCCCAAATATGGGAGTTGTACTCAAGTTTCGGACGAATAAAGGCTTTGTAAATAACAGCCAGATCAGAGGGAGAGAAAAATTTCTTGCATCGACGGAGAAAACCTAAACACTTAGCAGCGTTTTTGGCGATGTCAAATATGTGATCGTTCCACAAAAGGTGGTCTGTGACACACATACCAAGTACTGAAAGCTGTTCAGTTTCCTTAATGCAAGTGCCGCTCATGGATAGCAGCATTGGGGGTGGGTTCCGCTTTAACGACAGAAGACAGCATTGAGTTTTAGAAGCATTAAATTCTACACGGTTTTTAATTCCCCATTGGACAATGCTTTCAAGATCACAATTTAATGAGCTTATCATACGCTGCCGTTGAAGTTCCACATCTGAAGGACATGGATGTGAATCTTGAAACGAATATGAAAAGCTGAGGGTACTGTCGTCAGCAAAACAGTTTAATGGATTAGAAGTTTCAGATAAAAGATCGTTTATGAATATTAGGAAGAGGGTCGGAGACAAAACGGAGCCCTGGGGCACACCAGCATTTATTTTGTAGATATCAGACTTGAAACCGTCCAATACAACTTGTATTGATCGGTTCGAAAGGTAATTTCTAATCCAACGAAGAAGAGATTCATCGATACCAAATGCACGCATTTTCGATAAGAGAGCTTGATGCCAAACTCTATCAAATGCTTTTGAAATATCAAGTGCAATAATCTTACTTTCGCCAAAACGATGTAAAGATTTGTTCCACTGTTCGGTGAGATATACCATCAGATCACCAGTGGACCTATTGCTACGAAAGCCATACTGCCGGTCACTTAGAAGCTTTCGTTCTTCAAGATATTTCTTAAGCTGATGATTAATCAGCGTTTCCATGACCTTGGAAAGAAGGGACGTCAATGCAATTGGTCGATAGTTAGAGGGGGAAGAAGACACGCCTTTTTTAGGGACAGGCTGGACAAATGCTGTTTTCCATCCACTCGGAAAGAGACCAGTAGAGTAGGACTGATGGAAAAGCTTACGCAGTGGTTTTGCCAGCGTTGAAGAACACCTCTTCAGAACAAAGGGAGGGATACTATCCGGGCCAGCGGATTTGTGAATGTCGAGATCTTTCAGAACTCTAGCGACTGCACGAGTGCGAAAGAAGATTCGTCCCATAAAATCGTTTATGCTCTCAAGTACAGGTGGAGTCATATCTACTTCTGGCAGCGTCGAGTTAACAGCAAACTATGCTGCAAGCAAATTGGCTTTATCGAGTGAGCTGACAAAAGGAGTATCGTTGAAGACGAGCGTTGGAACCGAGGACGAGGTGGTATTTCGTATGTTTTTTACAAATGACCAAAAATTTTTACTACCTTTGGGACATTGTAGTATTTTTTGCCGTAATTTTTGATCATGCAAAAATTTGGTTCGTCGAATATGAACGTTACAGGTCTTTCTAGCTTGTTGAAACTTTTTCCGGTTTTCCTCAGTAGGGTTGGCTTTATAACAACGGAAGCTTACTTCTCTGACCCTAATAACCTCCTTACAGCTCGAATCAAACCATGAGTTTTCTTTGGGTTTGATAGATTTTACCCTATTCGGGATAAAATTTCTCATTCCACAAAGAATCAAGTTTGTAACCATATCTGCGCTGGAATCTACGTCACTATCGAGGAAGCATAGTGACCAGTTAAAATTCCTGAAGAAATCATTGAGACCGTCCCAGTTGGCTTTCTCGTACTGCCAAACGGTTCTCTTAGGAGTTTTTTCTTTAACTGGGTTTTGTTGACACGAGAAATTAGCAGATATGATACAATGGTCTGATGTGCCTAGAGGCGATAATACACTTATAGTGTATTTATCAGGGTCAGAAGTAAGGAACAAGTCTAGAGTGTTGGCGGATTGACCTGTAACGTCAGGAATCCGAGTAGGTTCGTCAACAAGCTGAGTCAGGTTGTTTAACTCAGCAAAAATCTCGGCATACCTTCCTTCGGGTGTTGTCTGACCCGAATAGCGTAGCCACGAAGAATTATGTACATTGAAATCGCCCGTAACAACGATTTCACTGTGCGGAAAGTGGGAAATAATTCTCTGGATGGAGTCGGATAGTGCATCTAATTCGTTAGAAGTGGAATTACTATCCAAACTAGGACTACGATAAATAAAACAAGTATGGATGATGCGCTTATAGACGGTGAATTTAAACCACATGAAATTAAAATTGGTATTCAAACATGAACCATATTGTGGCTGGAGCTGATAAGCAATATCATTTCGAACATACACGGCGAGACCATGATGTGGGAAGAATAGAGGCACTAAGCTATAACCATGTAGGCTGAATTCCGAGTGATCAGTATTTTCCCCTACCTGGGTTTCGCTTAGTGCCAAAACAGCTGGCCTGTTTTTCGCAGTATATGGACATATGCAGCACAGAAATTCTGCCTAAGTCCCCGAATGTTGCTGTAGTCAACCCTAAATTCACCCACCATTACGAAAAAACAGACATAAAAAACGAAATCAGACAATTAACTAAGCTGATATCAACTTTGGGCCCCAAAATGACTTCACAGTACAAATAATACTAGTGTTATGCCTTAGTAGTAAATGTAATGATCCACCCCTGGATACCCAAAATCAATAACAACTATTTATCTGATATGCTTTGGCTTAATCGATTGCAAGCATTGCATGAGGTGATACATACACAGCTTATAATGACAAAGCCAAAGCACTGTGGGTGATAAGGGAAGGAGAGATTAGGAATATTACCGCTGTGCTATGGATGTTTATGGTGGACTTTTTGTTGTTATGTTTTGCACGCACTGGCACTGGCACTTGCACTTGTTGTTGATTTGTATTATATATGGGCTATTGGACTGTATTGCTCGGGGAATCGACATATCTTTTAACTGCAAAACATTTCGGATACATTCTTTCCACTGCAACATTAAGTCTAGTGGTAAATCTTCATCCCACGATAATTTTCTTTTCCAGGCTTCTTGAAATAAAATTTTTAGCTTTATTATTATAGGACAAACAATACCTAACGGATCGTAAACTCTTGCGATGGTTTGTAAGACGTTGCGTTTGGAACCTTGAGACAAATTAAATTTAAGAAAGCTTTGCAGAGAATCTAAAGGTATAGCCAACTCGTCATTGAAGGGTGACCACAATAAACCCAAAACCTTTTGAATTGTTGGATACTCCAGAGAACCTATTGCATTCCGTACCATTTCGCTATTAGAATGCCACTTCCTAAAATTCATAGATGCCCTTCCCATTTTTTCCACTGCCTGATTATATAGAGTTATTGCTACATCTTCAGAATCAACACTTACAATGAGATCATCAACATAAAATCCTTTTTGTAGTATTTGGCAAGTCTCAGGGAATGTTGATTGCTCCTGACTCAAATGGTGATTTATAGTGGCAGAGAGAATAAAGGGACTACAGCTAACGCCAAAGGTAACGCGAGTCATTCGAAAATCTTTCACTTCTGATTTTCCAAGCGAAGAAAACCAAAGGAAACGATGTGCATCTCTGTCTGCTTCTTTTAGAAATATTTGTAGGAAGGCTTTCTCTATATCGGCTACGACGGCTATACTTCCTAGGCGAAATTTCAGTAAAATACCAAATACATCGGGCAATAAATTTGTTCCAGTAAAAAGCTGTTCGTTCAAAGATGGAATATTCTCGGTATGGCTCGACGCATCGAAGACTATACGAAGCTTTGTAGTCCTACTACTTTCCTTGTATACTGGGCGATGAGGAAGGTATATTATTCGTTTTGAGTCATCTGTATCTGTTGTCATAATTGGTTCCGCTATACCATCCTCAACCATCTGTCGTATCGCCAAATCATATTCTTTAAATTTTTCAGGATCACGGGATAAACGATTTTTTAAAGAATTTAAACGACTTACCGCCATATTTTTGTTGTTTTCAAAAACCACCTGTGGGTCCTTCCATGGCATGCTTGCAACGTAACGTGACCCGACTTTTTGCAAGCAACATTTAGTCATTTCCTCTGTCAGATGAGACTTTTCCGATTCTTCACCGCGAATACCGATCGATTCTAAGGACCACATTTTCGAGAGTTCTTTATCACTTAATTGAAAACTAAGCACGTTAGTGACCAATGAGGTATGTTCTTTTTTTGAATCGTCGTCGACAGAGGAATGTATTCCTTGAAGTGCCCACCCAAAGATAGTCTCGACCGCTCTAAGACGACTAGTGAGCTTGCGTTGCTTACCCGTTACCACTTCCCAATAAAAATCAGAACCAACTAACAAACTTAAACCTTCAACATTTTCAATGTCAATTATTGAACGGTCAGCCAGTTTAAACTTTTTTAGTACGCGGCATGAGTCATCGGGAGCTTTAAGTACATCTACGCAAATTTCTGGCACAACAATTGCTTCTATTTGAACCCTTTTATTATTATACTGACTTTGAAGAGTGATTTTAACTTTGTTCGTTACTTTTGGAAGCAATTGTTCTTTTGAACCAAAGGGAATAATTGACAGGTTAATGGTTCGTCGAATATGAACGTTACAGGTCTTTCTAGCTTGTTGAAACTTTTTCCGGTTTTCCTCAGTAGGGTTGGCTTTATAACAACGGAAGCTTACTTCTCTGACCCTAATAACCTCCTTACAGCTCGAATCAAACCATGAGTTTTCTTTGGGTTTGATAGATTTTACCCTATTCGGGATAAAATTTCTCATTCCACAAAGAATCAAGTTTGTAACCATATCTGCGCTGGAATCTACGTCACTATCGAGGAAGCATAGTGACCAGTTAAAATTCCTGAAGAAATCATTGAGACCGTCCCAGTTGGCTTTCTCGTACTGCCAAACGGTTCTCTTAGGAGTTTTTTCTTTAACTGGGTTTTGTTGACACGAGAAATTAGCAGATATGATACAATGGTCTGATGTGCCTAGAGGCGATAATACACTTATAGTGTATTTATCAGGGTCAGAAGTAAGGAACAAGTCTAGAGTGTTGGCGGATTGACCTGTAACGTCAGGAATCCGAGTAGGTTCGTCAACAAGCTGAGTCAGGTTGTTTAACTCAGCAAAAATCTCGGCATACCTTCCTTCGGGTGTTGTCTGACCCGAATAGCGTAGCCACGAAGAATTATGTACATTGAAATCGCCCGTAACAACGATTTCACTGTGCGGAAAGTGGGAAATAATTCTCTGGATGGAGTCGGATAGTGCATCTAATTCGTTAGAAGTGGAATTACTATCCAAACTAGGACTACGATAAATAAAACAAGTATGGATGATGCGCTTATAGACGGTGAATTTAAACCACATGAAATTAAAATTGGTATTCAAACATGAACCATATTGTGGCTGGAGCTGATAAGCAATATCATTTCGAACATACACGGCGAGACCATGATGTGGGAAGAATAGAGGCACTAAGCTATAACCATGTAGGCTGAATTCCGAGTGATCAGTATTTTCCCCTACCTGGGTTTCGCTTAGTGCCAAAACAGCTGGCCTGTTTTTCGCAGTATATGGACATATGCAGCACAGAAATTCTGCCTAAGTCCCCGAATGTTGCTGTAGTCAACCCTAAATTCACCCACCATTACGAAAAAACAGACATAAAAAACGAAATCAGACAATTAACTAAGCTGATATCAACTTTGGGCCCCAAAATGACTTCACAGTACAAATAATACTAGTGTTATGCCTTAGTAGTAAATGTAATGATCCACCCCTGGATACCCAAAATCAATAACAACTATTTATCTGATATGCTTTGGCTTAATCGATTGCAAGCATTGCATGAGGTGATACATACACAGCTTATAATGACAAAGCCAAAGCACTGTGGGTGATAAGGGAAGGAGAGATTAGGAATATTACCGCTGTGCTATGGATGTTTATGGTGGACTTTTTGTTGTTATGTTTTGCACGCACTGGCACTGGCACTTGCACTTGTTGTTGATTTGTATTATATATGGGCTATTGGACTGTATTGCTCGGGGAATCGACATATCTTTTAACTGCAAAACATTTCGGATACATTCTTTCCACTGCAACATTAAGTCTAGTGGTAAATCTTCATCCCACGATAATTTTCTTTTCCAGGCTTCTTGAAATAAAATTTTTAGCTTTATTATTATAGGACAAACAATACCTAACGGATCGTAAACTCTTGCGATGGTTTGTAAGACGTTGCGTTTGGAACCTTGAGACAAATTAAATTTAAGAAAGCTTTGCAGAGAATCTAAAGGTATAGCCAACTCGTCATTGAAGGGTGACCACAATAAACCCAAAACCTTTTGAATTGTTGGATACTCCAGAGAACCTATTGCATTCCGTACCATTTCGCTATTAGAATGCCACTTCCTAAAATTCATAGATGCCCTTCCCATTTTTTCCACTGCCTGATTATATAGAGTTATTGCTACATCTTCAGAATCAACACTTACAATGAGATCATCAACATAAAATCCTTTTTGTAGTATTTGGCAAGTCTCAGGGAATGTTGATTGCTCCTGACTCAAATGGTGATTTATAGTGGCAGAGAGAATAAAGGGACTACAGCTAACGCCAAAGGTAACGCGAGTCATTCGAAAATCTTTCACTTCTGATTTTCCAAGCGAAGAAAACCAAAGGAAACGATGTGCATCTCTGTCTGCTTCTTTTAGAAATATTTGTAGGAAGGCTTTCTCTATATCGGCTACGACGGCTATACTTCCTAGGCGAAATTTCAGTAAAATACCAAATACATCGGGCAATAAATTTGTTCCAGTAAAAAGCTGTTCGTTCAAAGATGGAATATTCTCGGTATGGCTCGACGCATCGAAGACTATACGAAGCTTTGTAGTCCTACTACTTTCCTTGTATACTGGGCGATGAGGAAGGTATATTATTCGTTTTGAGTCATCTGTATCTGTTGTCATAATTGGTTCCGCTATACCATCCTCAACCATCTGTCGTATCGCCAAATCATATTCTTTAAATTTTTCAGGATCACGGGATAAACGATTTTTTAAAGAATTTAAACGACTTACCGCCATATTTTTGTTGTTTTCAAAAACCACCTGTGGGTCCTTCCATGGCATGCTTGCAACGTAACGTGACCCGACTTTTTGCAAGCAACTTTTAGTCATTTCCTCTGTCAGATGAGACTTTTCCGATTCTTCACCGCGAATACCGATCGATTCTAAGGACCACATTTTCGAGAGTTCTTTATCACTTAATTGAAAACTAAGCACGTTAGTGACCAATGAGGTATGTTCTTTTTTTGAATCGTCGTCGACAGAGGAATGTATTCCTTGAAGTGCCCACCCAAAGATAGTCTCGACCGCTCTAAGACGACTAGTGAGCTTGCGTTGCTTACCCGTTACCACTTCCCAATAAAAATCAGAACCAACTAACAAACTTAAACCTTCAACATTTTCAATGTCAATTATTGAACGGTCAGCCAGTTTAAACTTTTTTAGTACGCGGCATGAGTCATCGGGAGCTTTAAGTACATCTACGCAAATTTTTGGCACAACAATTGCTTCTATTTGAACCCTTTTATTATTATACTGACTTTGAAGAGTGATTTTAACTTTGTTCGTTACTTTTGGAAGCAATTGTTCTTTTGAACCAAAGGGAATAATTGACAGGTTAATGGTTTCGGAACACAACGGAAGTTTTGATTTTGTTACTACATTTTGTTTAATATATGTGTGTTGGCTTCCACCATCAACTATAATTCGAACACAAAAATTTGATTTTGAATCGATTGCAACGCACTGTGCGGTTTTCAAAAACACGTTTGAAGTATTTAAATCATTATATGCGCACAAACTGGTACCGATCTCTTTTTTTT
This sequence comes from Epistrophella euchroma, assembly GCA_947049315.1. Taxonomy (NCBI): domain Eukaryota; kingdom Metazoa; phylum Arthropoda; class Insecta; order Diptera; family Syrphidae; genus Epistrophella; species Epistrophella euchroma. Next base: position 72,676,359 of record OX346245.1, on the reverse strand, counting down.
CTTTATAGTTTGGATCACACATTGAAGTAATATGTTTTCCACCACACGTGTTACACTTTAAAAAATTAACGCTCCTACATTTTCTTGAAGAATGACCCACATTTGCACAACGGAAGCATCTATTCCCTTTAATGAGAATATCTCGTTTTTGTTTTATTGTCATTTCTTTTGCACAGTTCTTCGTCGCATGATCATTCGCACTACAAAACACGCACACATTGCTTTTATTCACCCCTAACAAACTTGCAGCTGTAGATTGCTGTGGTTGTGGATACTTTTGTACAGTGTGGAGGGGTAGAATTTTGCTTTTTTCCAATGCCTCTACCTCTTTTTTGAGAAACCGCATAATTCCATGAATGTATTTGTCACTAATACCACGGAGAGATGAATTCGCTACACTTTTTTCTTCTTTCGCTTCGAAGATTTCATCCTCTTCACTTGAACACTCTTTTATAGTGCGATGGTATTCTACACGTAGTTCAGTGGGCAGACAACGCAACAGTATTGATTTTAACATAACGTTGTAGGTGTTCTCTTGTATTTGTAAAGCGGATAGGGAACGAATGGATAAGGTAACAATGTTATATAGAGCTCTCAAACCGATAACGACCGTTTTTTGTGATACAGGGCGAATATTTAAAAGTTTATGCATGTATTGGTCTATTAGCTTATCGTTGTTGCCGTATTGCTCTACAAGCAAAGAGACAGCTGCATCGTAGCATGCTGCCGACGCTGTAAATCCACGAATTGTGTTTTTTGCTATACCGAACAACGCACTTTCAAGATAATGAAATTTGTCTGAAGGAGACAAGTCATTGTTTTTATGAATTGCGCTTTCGAACTGGCTCCAAAATGGCAGCCAATCTCGCAAATCACCACCGAATTTTTTTAATTCCAATTTAGGTAATTTAACCGCGGTTTTATGGGCTTTATTGGACGAGTCTGGTTGAGACTGCGATGCTGCTACCGGATTCAAAAATTCGCGCACCTTCCGCAGCCTATAGTTCAATTTTGAAACTGTCAACACTGTTAAATCTTCGTATTCCGATACTTTTGTTAACTCATTGTTTAAATTTTCGTCTTTTATAAGTCCTCTACTGAACACGGTATGATCCACGGACTTAAGGGAACTTGACGCAGCTGTTAACCGGTCTAAAAAAGAACACAGCTGCTCTTCTACACCGTCTAATTGTTCGATACTCGCGTCACGTACGCGTGAGTTTTCGGACTCCAAATATTCGATCGCGGCCTTTAAAATTTTCGTTATTTGTGCTCTAAAGGCACCGCGCGTTGCGAAATCCATTTTTTTTTATGTTCTTTAATAATGTTCTTTATTTCCGTTAGTCCCGGGTTTCGGCACCAAATGTTAAAAAATGTTCTTTCTCTAAATAAAAAACGCAAAACTTTATTCGATAACTTTTATTCATGTCCGACTGCATCGGAATTTTAAAACGGACTGACTTGAGAAGTAATAAAAGCATAAAAGTGAGGATGTATTTAATTGAAAGGAATGAAGGAATGGAATGAAGGAAAGGAACGTATGTAATGTGAATGCATGTGTTCGTGTGGCTATGTATTTTCAACAGTATATAGGTAGCTACACCTGCAGCAGGATGACAACACACAGTTGATGAGCATACCTTGTATCGGTTTAATGTGACATTGTGACAATGGGTATATGTAGAAATATTGCAACATTGCTACACAATTTCCGAATTGAAATATTAAAAAGCGGAAACGTTGCTTTGATACTTTAATATACGCCAAAATTTAAAAAAAAAAACACAAAAATAAATACCCAAATATAGGTCATAATATACTTAGCTATAAAAGCAAGCAAAAAATCTATTCGTAAAATCATACAAATCAAACCGAAACCAACACAACCAAACAAGCTCACATCTACATACAAACAAGTTTTTCTATTTTCTTGCTCACAATTCTTGTCGTTGCCATGACGAAAAATGATATTACAAACATCTCGTTTACTCTCATTATTTTTGTCAGTATCAATAATAAACAACTCACTCGCTCTAATAGCTGTGTCTTCAACCTTTGCACTGAAAATTTGGGGCTACTACAGCGCCTCCTAACGAGAAGCCCGAATGTAAAAAAAACCGACTCCATGATAGTACTATAGATTTTATATACAATGCTTCTGATTGGGCAGCTGTCATAAAAAGTTAGATGATTTTGAGTTACGTTTAAGCCTTAACTACATTGGCCACTTTTTGCAAAATTACAAAAGAATTTTACAATCGTAAATTTCAGACAAGAAAATTTCGTCTGGAAATTCGGATGACAATTGTTTGTGGTGGGGGAAGTGTAAGAGCTGAAGTGCTACAATTAAAAGTTGAACTTTATGATTTTCGGTATGATGGATTTGTGCTTATAAGTTCTTAAGCCTAGTACGCAGATCGGGAAAAAATTTTCTTTACATACAAAATTTTCCCCAGGACAAATTTTGTCTTCAGTTTTTTTCCAGGCAGTACGCAGTTCACGCGCAAAATTGTGACGTTTGTACCCGTTGTAGGGTGAAGTCTTCACTAAATTTTGCCAGGAAAAATAATGTTCGAAGCGTTATTTTGCGGGAAAAAATTTGACAGGTCAATAATTTTGCTCCATAAGCACGATCAACTATTGTTTGTTGAAAATTTTACAAAAAGAAAACAAAAGAAGAAGAACATTAATTTTGCGTGACTTTTCCAACGTTTTTGTAGAGATTATAGAATTGTAGAGATAAAATTAGTCTTTTCCCGATCTGCGTACTAGGCTTGTAATAAAATTGTAATACTTACTTATTTGAATGAAAGAACTTTTTGTTAATTATTTAGTGACGCTTTAAATAAAAGATTTCTTACAAAAGTGTTCCCATAATTCTCTAACGGATTATTCTGGAACAATTTTTCATTCAAGTTAAAACAAATTACTGCAAAATAACAAACAATTTTAATGAAATTTAATGTTGCTAATCTTTTTACATAAAATTTCATCTACAAAGCTCCTGCTAAATTATCAATTAAAGAATATATAAAGTTCTCGTTTATTTCGCTTCAATGCATATTCTATAAGTAAATACAGGAATTTGACACAATGGCTTTTGCTGAAATTTCAGATTGTTTTTGCGTTCAACGAAAAAAATTTATCCCAAAACGAAAAAAATCTGAAATTTCTGATTCTGAAATTTAAGAATTCCTGTTGAACGCGGCCATTTTTTTGTTTGGTTACTGGCTGAACAGAATGGTGACGCAGACCACTGATCTCTATAATACACATACACATTATAGAGATCAGTGACGCAGACGGAAACGGAGGCGGAGCCGGAATAGCTGTCAAAATTTTAAATACACGCAAATTCAATGTTGCGAACACAACGGAACGTAGACGCATACGGAGCTGCAGACGCAGACGGAAGAGTTCACCAACTTTTAACTTTTGACGTACGGCACTTTTGACGTTTCAATTTGTATGAAGAAAAAAAACAACTTTTTGGGTCGGAAAAAAATATTGTGGTTATTTGTATCGCGAAAAAAATTATTTATTAAAAGGAAAATTATTGGAAACAAAAAATGTGAATTCTGAGCTTGTACACAATAATATTCTTTTGTTTTTCTTCAAAATACTTTCAAAGCTGTACAGCTCCATTGTGGACATGTAAAAAAAATAACGTACGACACTTTTTGACAGCTCTTCCAGTTCCGTCTGCGGCTTCAGTTCCGTCATTCTATTCTGTTCAGCCAGTTATGCGGGTACGAATACGAAAACAATTTCAATTCTATCTATCTCTTTCCTTTTGTTTAAAAAAGACACAAACTGTGTGGGAAGAACGAGAACTGTCAAATTCAATTTTCTTCAAAAAAAACTGTTATACATATAGAGAATTCACTATCCAGTGTTTATAGAGATCAGTGGTTCAAGCATTTTAAGTCTGAAGTAGAGTTAGAAACAGGATTCAAGATAAAAAGATTACGAAGTGATAACGGTCGAGAGTACCTCAGTAAAAATTTTGACGAATACTTGGGAAATCATGGGATAAAACGACAACTAACGATAGAGTACACACCACAGCAGAACGGGGTTGCGGAAAGAGCTAACCGTACCTTAGTTGAGAAGGCTAGGTGTATGCTTTTAGACTCCGGTCTTCCAGAATTTTTGTGCGCAGAAGCTATCAATACAGCAGCGTTCGTTCGCAATAGATCACCCACAAAAATTTTAGAAAATATTACACCTATCGAAAGTTGTTCAGGGCAGAAACCGAATATTTCGTACTTCAAGATATTTGGTTCGAAAGCTATTATGTTAGATAAGAAGCAAGGACGTTCCAAATTTGCTGCCAAGGGGAAAGAATTATTTATGGTAGGGTAGTCTGAAGAGTCAAAAGGTTACAGAATGTTTGATGCTCTTACAAGAAAAATTGAAAAGGCACGTGATGTTCGATTCTTTGAAAATTATTCGAAAAGTAAAGAAAACATTTATTTTCTCGCCGAATTGAAGTTTCCTTCACCTCAAGAAGACGATACCAAGAACAACCAGAAGAACGATAGCCAAAATAATGAACCAGAAAGTACCGTTACCATCCCCGCCGATAATTTCATTGAACAATCAACCCCAGCTACAGCTCTGAACGAAAATATATCTGAAGATATCGAAGACACAGATGAAGATATTAAATTAGATAAGAAAACCACGAAACATGGTCCCGGACGTCCCAAAATCTTAAGAACTGGCAAAAGAGGCCGACCAAGAAAAGAATATAAGACGATTGAATCAGTAAATGTCATTGAAAATGTTTTCGATACTCCAATTACTGTTTCCGAAGCCATGACAAACAAAGATGCTGAAAACTGGAAGAAAGCAATGGAAAAAGAGTATAGTGCTTTAATGACCAATCAAACATGGGAACTTGTGGACCTACCAAAGAATGAATCTGTCATTGGGTGCAAGTGGATTTTTACCATCAAGAAAAATCCAGATGGAACGATTTCTCGGTACAAATGCCGACTTGTTGCCAAAGGATTCGCTCAGAGGTACATGGTTAATTACTTTGAAACTTTTTCTCCTGTAGTTCGGTATTCAACCATACGACTGATCTTGGCGCTAGCAGTGAATCATGATCTTTTCTTACATCACCTTGACGTTAAGACCGCATACCTAAATGGTGATTTATCAGAGACAGTATATATGAAGCAACCTGAAGGCTTTGTTGATCCTGAAAACCCTAAAAAAAGTATGCAAGTTGAAGAAATCGCTTTATGGACTTAAGCAAGCCGGAAGAGAGTGTGTAATTGTCTAGATTTTTTATTCAAAAAAATTAGAAAAAAAAAGAAATGAAATGAAAATGATGGCGAAAATAAAATGCAAACCAACTTGTTCAAATGAATTTGTAAGAGTGATTTTATTTAGTCATAAGACTTGGTGTATAGTTGATCTGTACAATAGTTACATCAATTTTATGACATTTCAGATGGTTTGTAGCTCAGTGTGGATTGTATTATAAGGTTTGTTTCCGCTTCAGATTTGTTGCAACTCCGTAACTCTTTCGTGGTACATGCGTACATTCTCCCCCCTCGCAATGAAACATCGAATCCATCGACCAACTGTGTGCGCAACCCAAGTGTATCGCCTCGTGTAACCATCAAGTGATCGCCCAGTGTAAACACCCAATCTGAATGCTTTCATTCATTTTTTTTGTCGCCGCCGCTTGAACGTCATGATCGGCTAATGGCTCGCTGTTGTCGTCATCCTCATCACCTTCTTCTCATCTCATTCATAATTACATGGAAAGAGACAAAAGAATTAGTACAAGTGATTGACATAAAAAACAAACACAATAGACAGAGTCAACAAAATGATGAGTATACAAACGAATAGATACGGTGGTTTGGCTGTCGTATGCTTCTCTCGTTCATTGCTGAATGGATGGTGGTTTTACGTATTTTGCAATAGTAAATATGTGTGTACCTATATAGTAATAGTTGTTGCTAGTCATCTCTCGTTCGTGTTTCGTATCGTAGATTCGGTTAGTTTATTGCGGTGAGTTTTGGTTTTAATTAATTGATTAATTAAATTAATTTATTTGTAATTAAATTCGGTGAATTTGAATCCAGGTAAGTGTTTTTTAAAAGTTGGATGTTTGTAGGTATCGGCGAAGTGAGCGCGCGTGCATTCGACTTCTTAAGAAATGTATTTCGCGATCGCGGTATGTGCTTGTGGTATGTGAGTGCTTTCTTTATTGATATTAATATTAATTTGCATAAATTGGCCTTCGATGCCTATATTTATAATTATATTTATTAAAATTGAATTTGCCATTATGTACTATGTATGTACATATTTGAAAGTGGCATGATTTTAATCCCTTGGCGTTATATACAAGTTATGTATTAATATATAACAGCCAAGAAGAAGTGTTTCCAGTTGGAATATTTTCGACTTCCAATTGGAGTACGGGAAGTTTGTTTACGATTTGAGTTGAGTGAGGGAAAGTGATAAAATACTCAAAACAAATAGAATTGAATTCCAAATCATTGTGACAGTGAAATATTTTTTAATTCAGTGGTGTGTTATAATTATTTTTTTTTTTTTTTGTTTTGATTAATTAATTTGATGAATTAATTGTAAATAATTTAATTATATCGGTGTGAAGGTGTAATAAATTATTATTAATTTATTTTATCCAGTGCGGTGTATAAATTGAGTGATTTCCTTTGTAAAATTCGTAGAATTGTGTACGGTGGATTATGTTGACAAAATAGTCAGTGTTTTTTTTTTTTTTTTTGATATGGTTCGAATTTGTTTTATATCTATGATTTATTTGAATTGTGATGCAATTTAGAATAAATGTGAATTTTATGTTGAATTAAATCGATTTTAGTATTAAATTAATATTTTTTTTTTTTTTTTCGACGGGAGTTTATTTTTTGATTTGATTTGTTGCTTTTAATATTGAATTAAATTAAATTTTAATTGAATTTTATTTTGACATCGTGACGTGTTGTGACATTTGCTGTGCTTGTTGTTGTTAATTTTATTTTGATTTAATCTTGACGATGTAAATCCTTTGACAGGTTTTGTGGATTGTGTTTTTTGCTCAATTTGAAGCATAAACATTTGTTGAATTTTAAATGCATGATAATTTTAAATAAAATTGAAAATTCTGTTTATAAAATCAACTTTTATTGCTATCGGTGTGATGTGGCAAGACAAATATTTTTGAAGAAAATATTAAATTCATAATTAGATTGAATTTTGTTGTATATATTGTGATGTGAATATTATTTATTTTTAAATAAATTATTGAATATATTTCATGTGTTTTATTTCATTATTATATTCTGAATCGACTCTAGTTTTTTATATTTTGTTTTCAATGAATCTATTGATATTTATGGTTTGATGAATTTTGTGGGTATTTCGTTTTTATATATTAAACGTAAATAATTGTTTCTCTTTTCGGTTTCAGTTAAATTTTATTACACGATGGCGGTATGTTTGGGTGATTTGTTCGATGGTAAAAGGCAAATCTTCGTAATCGGTCTTTTCATTAATCCGGATTGTGTTTTTACCGTGACAACTCGTATAAGTCCGTCTGAGCCTGCATGGGTTCCTTCTATTCGTGCTAAATTCCAATAGGTCGGTGGAAGTCGTTCGTCTTTGAGGAGGACTAAATCTCCTATTTTTGGCATTGCTTTGATTTGTGTCCATTTTGGGCGTTGTTGTAGTCTAGCGAGATATTCGGCATTCCATTTGCGCCAAAATCCTTCTGCGAGTGCTTGAACTCGTTTCCATCGGTCGATATGTGTGACGTTGTTGACTAGTTCGCCTTGTGGTACAGCATGCATCGATTCTCCGACTAGGAAGTGCGCAGGAGTGAGCGCGTTCAAATCGTCGAGGCTGTCGGTGAGAGGGCAAAGGGGCCTCGAATTCAGACAAGCTTCTATCTGAGCGAGAAGCGTCGCGAGCTCCTCAAAAGTTAGCCTTTCAGTACCAACAACTCGTTTTAAGTGGTACTTGACTGATTTCACACCCGCTTCCCATAATCCACCGAAGTGTGGGGAAGCAGGTAGAATAAAATGCCAATCGGTACCATGATTCGCCAAGTTTTCCTTAATTTCCTGCCAGTCATGTTCTGCTTGCTTCAACATTTTTGTTAGTTCGTTATTCGCACCAACAAAATTTGTTCCGCAATCGCTGTAAATATTTTTGCAACTTCCTCTTCTAGCAGTAAAGCGTTTGAAGGCTGCCAAAAATGCTTGCGTAGTCAAATCAGACACGACTTCTAAGTGAATGGCTTTGGTTGCCAAACAGATAAAAATTGCGAAATACCCTTTTAAGATTTTTGCACCTCGTGCTTTCCAGGATTTGATCTCGATCGGTCCTGCGTAGTCGACACCGGTGTAACTAAATGGTCGAGACATCCGAACTCTAGGTGCCGGCAGATTTGCCATGAGTTGCTGCATCTCAGATGCCCTTTGCCGGTAGCAAGAGGTGCACTTATGTAACTGATGCTTAACACTCCGTCTTATCTGCCCTATCCAATATTTTTGTCGAATATAGCTTATCATTTGTTGGATGCCGCCATGTAATGTGTTTTTATGAGCATCTCTGACAACCAAACTGGTGAAGTGATGACTATTTTGTAGCAATATGGGGTGTTGCGCATCATAAGAAAGAAAAGAATTTTCTAACCGTCCCCCAACTCGTAAGATCCCATCAGCATCGATGAATGCGTTTAACGATCGTAGATTTTTGGGAATCTTCGAACTTTCTTGGATTTGTTTGATCTCCGTTTCGAACATCTCTCTTTGTGCTGCTCTGACGACGATGATGTGCGCTGCTTGTAGTTCCGTAGATTTTATTGGGCCATCGATAGGTCCCAGCTTCGGTCGACACTTTACAGTAAATCGACAGCAATTCGCGATGACTCGTATAATCTTGAGTAAACTCGAAGAATTGTAGATAGCTTGTAAGATAGTGTCACTATCAGAAACATTAATGTTTAATACCTTTACAGTGCGCTTTTCTTCATTGGTGTCGATTTCAATTGGTTGGTGTGGAACATCGAAATCCCATTGACGACGTAAAAATTCTGGTCCGGTCCACCAAGCTTCCAATGACTCCAATTCTGATGGGTACACACCACTGGACGCCAGATCGGCTGGGTTATGAAGCGTTGCGACATGTCCCCAGCAATCGATCCCCACTAACCGTTGGATTTCCGACACCCGGTTGGACACGAATGTGGTCCATTTGACGGGAGTGGCGCGTATCCAGGCCAACGCGATCGTAGAATCGGTCCAAGTGTACATCTTGACATCAAGAATTTTCAGAACTTCTTTGGTGTACTGCAACAATTGTGCGAGGACTACTGCACCACAAAGTTCAAGACGTGGTAGTGTTATAGTTCGTTGGTTTGGTGCCACCTTGGTCTTTGATAGTAGCAAGTTTACGTGGATGTTGCCATCGCTGTCAAGGACGCGAAGGTAAACTGCTGCCCCATAAGCTTTCGTTGAAGCGTCACAAAACCCGTGCAGCTCGACCGCCTTGTTGGTCTTACTCATCTGGGTCCACCTTGGTATACGAAGTCGCTCAATTATTGGTAGTTCTCGGAGAAAAGCATCCCAATTTTTTCGCAAAGCTGATGGAATTGGCTCATCCCAGTCGCTTCCAAGTTCCCAAAGCCGCTGCATCATAAGCTTTGCCGTGATGACACATGGTGAGATCCAACCAAGCGGATCGAAAAGCTTGGCTATAGCTGATAGCATCGATCTTTTCGTGGTGGTTTCGGATGAAGGCTGCAAATTTTGGTAAGAGAAGCAGTCGTCGATGGGAAACCACTTGATACCGAGCGTTTTCACGTGGTTGGACAAATTAAACGGAAGTTCGAAGTCAAGTTCGCGATCCTGAACTGGAATGTCTTCAATAAGTTCTTTCGTATTGCTCGTCCACTTCCGCAAATTGAAGCCAGCAGACGCCAAAAGTTCCCTTGCTTCGTCGCGTTTCCTTCGTGCTTCTTCAACCGTATCCGCTCCACTGATAAGGTCATCGACGTACATGTCCTCACGGACAACCTTCGCCCCCTCCGGAAAATGTACGTTTTCATCATCAGCTACTCTTTTTAAGATTTTAATGGCTAGATAAGGTGCACTTGCTGTTCCAAAAGTAACAGTGTTCATTTTGAAAATTTTCATCGGTTCCGTCTTTTTCTCTCTCCACATGATTAGCTGATAGTACCGGTCGGTATGGTCAACTAAAATCTGACGGTACATTTTCTCAATGTCTGCCGTAAAGGTGACTCGATGGGTCCGCCATTTTAGTACAAGATCGATGATGCTTGACTGCAATTTTGGACCAACAAGTAAACGGTCATTAAGAGATTTGCCATCGGAAGCCTTTGCCGCTGCGTCGAACACTACTCTCAATTTTGTAGTGGAGCTGGCTTCCTTGAAAACAGCGTGGTGTGGCAAGAAATAGTGGAATGGAGTTTGTAAAACCGCATCATTCACGTCGATTTCTTCCATATGATGGAGTTCTTCATACTCCCGTATGCACTTTGTGTAGTCAGCGCAAAGTTTCGGATCAGCATCGAACCTTTTTTCGAGATGAAGAAATCGTCGAAAAGCACTTTGTCGGCTGGATCCCATCGCCGGAACACTTTCACCCTTGAACGGCAGCTTCACTTCATAACGCCCGTTCGATAAGCGTCTTGTGTTCTTCTCGAAGTGGTCGTCACAGGCGATGTTCTCATCGGTATCCAGTGTCTGGAACGGCAATTCTTCCATCTGCCAAAACTTCTCCAGTTGAGATCCCAGATCTGTTATCTGGACGAAGCTTCGTATTTGCCGGGGAAGTTCCGCTGGAATCTTCCCTAACACTATCCACCCTAGCTGAGTGTTTTGGGCGATCGGTCCGATGCCATCCTCTGATCGCCTTATCTCTGGAAGGAGTATCTCGGCGCAAACGTCACTTCCGAGTAATAAGTCTATCGGTGCAGGTTCGAATAGACGGGGATCCGCTAACGAAAGACCCCTTAGGTGGTCCCAATTGCCGGGTATCACTCGTTGGGCCGGGAGATGCCCAGTCAGCGACTTGAAAACCAAGGCCTGTACGGCAGTCTCAAACGTCGAGTGGCGGGACGCAAAACGAACCTCGACGGAATGTTGCGTAGTGCCGCTGCTGAACAACCCTAACCCTGATACCTCGGCAATGGTACGTCGCTTTTCTAGCTTCAGCAATTGTGCGGCAGCTTCAGTGATGAATGACGTTTCTGAGCCGGTGTCGATCAGAGCACGTAAAAGGCGTAGCCTGCCATCTGCTGCTCTTGCCTTGACAACTGCTGTCGCCAGAAGCACCTGGTGTGCATGACCACGATCACCATGCGACGTGTGGTAGTTAAAGGTTTGTCCACTTGAATGGAGCTGTTGTTCACCCATTGGTTGGAATTCAGGTGCGTTCGGGTTCACGGACACCTGAAAAGCATTTGAACTGGGGTTTAACGCCTGAGCTGATGTACCCGCTGCAGGTTGTTTTTGTTGTGTGTATGTGTTGCTATTTTGCTGTGCATTCAAATGCAGCAGCGAATGATGTCTTTGCTGGCAGAAGTAACAATTGCTGAAGCTTAGGCAATTTTGCACGAGGTGCCCATATCCAAGGCAATTTTCGCATATATTGAACTTGCGAACCGTCTCACGTCGTCCCTTATTATCCATGTTAAGGAATCGTTGGCACTTCCTCAAGGTGTGCTTACCCTGGTTGCACAATTTGCATGACAACTCGACTACGTTTGCCTTCGCTACTGGTTTGGACGGTTGCTTGACGACTTGCTTGGTATGCAATACCTTTGGCTTCACTACCTGGACACGTGGCCTTGTGCTGACGGATGGCTCATCCTTTTTTCTAAAGGCCGCTCCGAATTCCTGCTGATCGACAACCTCAAGAGTCCGGAATCGTGTTTCCAGGAATTCTGTAAAATCTTTAAAACTTGGTAAGTCTTTTTTGTTTCCTAACCTCTCTTCCCACAATTTTTGACTATCACTAGGAAGTTTTTGGAACAGAAACCATATTAAAACTGTATCCCATTTAGAAACCGGTACATCCATATTCTCTAGCGCAAGGCAGCATTCTCTTGTGGTGTATAAGAGGTCTCGAAGTCCCGAAGAAGTTTCACGAGTTAAAGAGGGCTGACCGAAAAGATTCTGCATTTGGATGTGGACCAGAATGCGTTTATGGTCATACCTCTCTTTCAACAGCTCCCATGCCTTCTCATAACTCGCTGCCTCCACTGACAAGTTCTGCAAAAATCTATTTGCATCCTTAACCAAGCACGATTGCAAAAAATGCAGCTTGTCAATATCGTCAAGAGTTTTGTTGTTATGCACCAGAGACTGAAACCTGTCCTGAAAAGCACCGTCGAATTTCGGAAGATCGATTCGTGGAAGTCGAATCCCCGAATGCGATGAAGATTGAAATGTCACCTGAGATGAAATAGCGTTATCTGATGGAGCCACAACTACGGGATTGGATTTTGTCATCGCTTCAACTAACTCCGCACGGTACTCTAGATAAATATCATATATTTGTTCATAAACAACTAACAATTCCTCTTTCTTAAATTCCTCTTCCAGCTTGCCACCCCCGACAATAGCTTCATGGTATGTTTTGGAAGCCGCCATGTCTTCCTCCAATTTGTTCAACCGCCCTGAAGCGTATGCCGTAACCCGACGCTCTTTTGGAGCCTTCTTAAAATTGGTGAGATCTTTTATGATTTTCGACAGAATACCTTTTTGGAGTTCACCATATTTATAATCTTTTTTATCAGCCATTATAATTATTTATTTTTCTTTTAAATTGACAGAAACCACCAAAATGTAATTCAGACAAGTTTACGACACTGAATAAGGAAAACTTACTGCTTTGTGTGATACTGCTGCTGATGCTGTGATGACGCGCTGATTTCTGGAGCCTTCGCTGGAGTTTCAGTTTAAAAACACGTAGTTTTAATTTAGATTTAAGTAAACTTACATAAAATAAGTCTAATTTAAGTTTATTGTTAAAAAAATGTCGATAAATCACCGATTTAAACCGAAAATGGCAATGCAAATTTAAGTCACGTGACTATCTTTTTGATGAATTGTAAATTCGATCTTTTAGTTAAATTTCTTCGTAAAATTTAAGCACTCACTGCACACACTTTTAAATATTGTTTATTGTTCAATTAATTGTTTGTATATTTTGTAAAACTAGTTCGAAAAGGCTCGAAGGACCAAATGTAATTGTCTAGATTTTTTATTCAAAAAAATTAGAAAAAAAAAAGAAATGAAATGAAAATGATGGCGAAAATAAAATGCAAACCAACTTGTTCAAATGAATTTGTAAGAGTGATTTTATTTAGTCATAAGACTTGGTGTATAGTTGATCTGTACAATAGTTACATCAATTTTATGACATTTCAGATGGTTTGTAGCTCAGTGTGGATTGTATTATAAGGTTTGTTTCCGCTTCAGATTTGTTGCAACTCCGTAACTCTTTCGTGGTACATGCGTACAGAGTGGAATAGGAAACTTAATACTTGTCTTTTAGAAATTGGTTTCACTAGGTGCAACGGTGATAGCTGCGTTTATGTGATGAATGAACAAGAATGTTTCAACATACTTGCAGTTTACGTAGATGACATGATGATAGCGTGCTCCAAAGAATCTTCGATGACTGAAATCAAAATGAAGATAATGGCGAAGTTCGATTGTGAAGACAAAGGTGAACTTAAGTACTTCCTTGGAATCCAAATTGAGCGAAGTAGTTCCAGACTTCAGATAGCAATTCATCAACAACAGTACATATCCGATTTTTTGAAAAGACAGAAAATGGAAACCTGCAAACCGACTTATACTCCACTTGATCCTGGTACAAAACTAATAAAATGTACAAACTCATCATGCAAGAAAGAAGACCCGACCATCAATCCATAGTGGGAGCATTGATGTACTTAGCCGTATCTACAAGACCCGACATCATGCATAACATAAGTAAATTATCACAGTTTAATGTTGATTCGCACCAAGAACACTTTGCAGCAATAAAACACCTTATTAGATACATCAACACGACTGGTGGTGCAAGTTTGATTTTCAAGAAATCATCTCACAAAATCAAAGGCTTTGTGGATGCAGATTGGACAGGCAGTGCAGATGACCGCAAATCATATACAGTGTCATGATTCTTATAGCTACATCGATACAAAGTATGTCTTGCCCATCTCTACAAAATTATTACGTGTGGAATTCGAAAATACCTGGTAGCCACAGAACTACTTTTTTTTCGAACATAACTCATATATCCGCCTACGATCCTCATCGACCTGAAAAATTATTTCTTTTCTGCTTTACACTTCCACAAGTTAAGTTTATAATCCCACCAAATATATAAAATTCACAAACAGGAAAACTTTAAACCACAAATAAAACAAAGTAAGATAAATTTATTTTTTTTCCAAAAAAAAAAACAGAAGAAAAACGTAAATTTATATTAATTAATTATAATTAATATTTCAATAGAAATCGTGTATAGCAGAAATTAACATCGACCAAACTAAAAATAAGCCACGTGTAAGTTCTCGATCGTTTGCGTGTATTATTTCTGAGAACTAATTTTATTTTCGATTCTCCAGCGAAGCACCATACATACAACTGAGACACCACATACCGATCGATCACCCAGAGTTACTACCATACTCGCACGATCGGTTCAGTACAAAGTTTGGTGCGTGGCCGTGTTTTTTTTTTACTAGGTATTTTTATTCAGAGCTAATCGTTGACTCTATCAAGTATTCCTTACTTGACCTACCGATTTTATAAGAAACAAAACCTACAGCCGAGCCCAAACGATAGCACCAACTAAATTGGAGCACATAACCTGACTCCGTCGTTATATGACTTGCGTTGGTAACAGGAATTATTCATAGAACCCACAGAAAATCCACCAGCGTGCTATCAATCTACCACCGAGGTGCTCCATGTATCACCCGTCAAACCAACATAAGCTTTCTCACCAATTAAGAGGACAAGAATTGTGTCATCAGGCATAGAAGCTGTCCCACAAGCCCCAAGCCTAATAACAACAATAGTGTATCAATCGGTTACAAAGGAATTACTTGTTTTCCAAGCCAACAAACTGTTCGGTGATCTACCTGCTTAACCAAATTTTTTTTTTTGTTATTTAACTTCATCATTTTAACTTAAGTTTTTTTTTTAACATATCAATTTAATTTTTTCCATATTTTTTCCAAATTAGTTTAAATTTATCTTAAAATTAAAAGTGACATATCATAAAATATTTAAAATTAATGGTAAAATATATATATAAACAAAAATTTTAAAGTGATCATAAAAAAAAAAGGTATTAAGTCGGAAAAATTCATGCACCCTACTGTGCGAAAACAGATCATCGGTGGATGTGCGCACACCAGCCAGATTCTTGTGAAACAAATAATCAGCGAGTACCTAATTATCAGAGGTAATTTTTTGAATATATATTTTGTTTTTTTTTTTGTGATCATATCACTCTATTTAATTTTCTTTTCTCTTAAATTCGTATCTTAATTATTATTTCTTTTCATTTACTTTTTTTATAAGAAAACTCTTAAATATTTTATGTCAGTCTTGAATTTATAAATTTATTACTCATTTTGCCGATTCGTTATATATATTCTCTTGTTTTCTCTCGTTAATATTTTACTCAAATATTTCTCTTTTAAATATTGAGTTTTTTTTTTGTTGTGAACTTGCTATGCAGCATCACTGCACAAATAATTATACTGTTAAATTCTAGTTATGATAAAATTAAAGTCTATTGAATTTTTGATCTGAAAACATGAATTTAATTAACATGGAAGAGTAAACTATATGAGGTGAGGAAGTGATCGAGGGTGGAGATGTGGTAGTGTGCCAAGGAGGTTAAGTAAGGTGTAGAGTGTGAGGGTTGTTTTTTTTTCTTTTGGGGCAATGTTTAATATAGGCAACAGCATTGCATGGAGGTGACATACGTCACTATTGGATAAGGGTATGCCTAGTAGCCTCCGTCACAACATCTGACGTGAAACTAATGTGGTTAATGACGTAGCTAGAGCTGAAAGATTTTGTTGATCTTTTTTTTGTGTGTAATTGTTTCTGGCACGCATTTATTTGTGAGAGCTAGACTATGGAAGCAGCAATACCCACTCCAGAAAGCTGAGCTAGCAGGGAGAAAATGTGCCAGACGCTGCCTTCCCAAGAAATGCCTTTACCATATTTCGCAGCTCATTACAAATTTTGGCGCCCAACGAGCAAGGCCTGTTTTAGGATGTTCCCATCCTGATTTCAAGCCAAGTTTAAAAATTTGTTTACTTTACGAGCCGATTACAGTAGGTCTTAGTTTTATGAGTACCAATCAGAGCGAGTAACGTTTTTTTGCATTGAAGCCAATTGAGTGTTTTAGGAATTTTAATAAGAGCTTTTATGTGAATGATTTGTTTTAGTTAATGATTTTAGAGTTTAAACACGTCTTGAATTTTTATCTGCAGAGAAGTATAGAAGCGAGTTTAAATATGAGCTTTCGCGATAGTTATTCTGGTTACCTAAATCAAATTTTGATCTTAGTCTCAGTTGCAGAGAACAGAGCATATTTTTATATTGCTTCCATTCCGCAGTATAAAAATAAAATTAAAATAAAATAAAACAGAAAAGAAAAGAAACACACTTATCAGCATTAGTATTGTCCACGCTACACACACTCTTTACATCCTTCACACATCACTTCCATCATATGGTTACAACCTCACCGAACTGTCATACGATTTTTTTTTTGTTTCGCTTATTAAGTTTTTTATAAACTTATTTATATTAAATTGCCTTTGCAGTCGATTTTTGAATTCATATTCTGTTTTCTTCGTTATATAAAACGAAGAGACAAACGTTATATAAATACATACCTGCCATTTAAAAAACAAAAAATATATATTTTTTTGTTTGTTTAATTGAAATTTCCTTAAATTTTGAAATTATACTTGATTTTATTGTGAGAGAGATCTTCACGTTTATTATCTGTTATCGTTTCCAAATCGTATAAAATGTCGCAAGGTGCATTGCCTAAAGACAAACCCAAGGGTTCTGTGGGACGGCGGGGTAAGAAAAACCTTGATTCAAGTTTGTTGCAAGAAACCACAAACTCTCCTCTACCAACAACGACGAGACTACAACATACACCAGTTGGAAAGAACTCCCAAGGTTCATTGATAGACACGGTTCGAACGAATAATTTAAATAATCCAGATCCCATTGGTTCACTTCGAGATTTCAATATTGAATCAGAACTTCCAAATAATGTTGAACAGTTAGGAAATTTAATGGATAGGGAACATTTGACAAATCCAGCATTAATTAATACACTGGCACATAATATGAATTTCGCTTCAGACGATTCTCTGAAATCATATGTTCAGAAATGTGTTAAACAAAGTGTTAATTCCCTACATGTTGAATTAATGTCATCATTTGACACCACTGTCTAAAACCTTGAACAGTCTGTTTTGACGACTATCAAGGACGTATTCCATAAAGAGTTAGCTTTAAACCAAAAGGAAAAAAAATCAAATCTTAAACCACCCAATCCGATACAAAATAAACAAAGTACATATAATCTTGATTATTTCCAGACAAGACCAAATGTTCAGGAAAAAAATAATGCAAGTTCAGTTAACCAACAACAAATCCCACTTCAAACTTCAAGCAGTCAATTGCGAGGATCAAACTCAAGTTCGTTGAATGAACATATAAACTCTCCATATACCTTTCCACTCCAACCCGATTTTGTTAATGCAAGTAGGGTATTTGGTGATCTTCGTCGCAAATTTGACTTAGATAGATGGGGTCTTAAGTTCGATGGGACAGATAAGTCTATTCCAGTCGAAGATTTTATCTTTAGGGTTGAAACGCTTAAGGAGAACTATAACATGCCTTGGGAAGACGTTATAAAGAACTTCCACCTTCTTTTAACTGGCAATGCACAAAATTGGTTTTGGCAGTATCTTCGTGATAGACCTAGATCTGGTTGGAATGACCTTCGTGGTAGTCTGTTACATCAATTTCGCTGTTATGAAACAGATTTTGAAATCATCAAACGAATCATGGAACGTCGCCAGTTACCAAATGAATCATTTGAAGAATACTATAATGCTATACTCAGTCTCCGAAACCGATTAAGAGAACAAATTAGAGAACCAGATCTACTCACTATAATGAAAGGTAATCTAAACCAGAGGCTTAATCAATATGTTTATCCTATGACAATTTTCACCTTAGAACATTTACGAACATAATGTAGGAAAACAGAAAAAATGTTGGCATCACGAGATTCAACTCGTATTCATTATGGTCAGTTCGCACTTAAAAAAAATATTAATGAATTAGATGAATCTGAAATTTTGAACTGCTCTGAAAATAACATCAATGCAATCGATAGCAAAAATCTTCTTACACGGAATCGCAAATGTTACAATTGCAAAAAGGAAGGTCATTCCTTCGTAGTCTGTCCTTCACCTAATAGAATACTGTTTTGTTATAGATGCGGGTTGGAAGGGTACACAACGCCTCAATGCCCAACCTGCAACCCAAATTCGAAAAACGGGAAACAGAGCGAGATGATCACCGGGGAATCTCGCTCAACCCAGACCAACCCGGCTCTAAATCAGATAATGTAGGTTCAGAGAACTTACATTGTCACCTTAATATTCGTTCATCCTTGGAAAAGGTTCCCTCCTTGCCGCATGTTTCAATTAATAAAGTACCATATAAAACCTATGAAGAACGACTAAAAAGATACAATGAACTGCGATCAAAAATCCTTTCGGTTGAAGAACTATGCACTCAAAATAGACCAAATAAATCTACGCTAAGAAAACAGAAGAGACAGCTTTACAAGCAATTGTTGGAATCTTCACATATCGCTACAGAAACCGATCTTCGTCCATATGCGGTTGTACGAATAGGGAATGAAGATGTAAGAGGTCTTTTAGACAGCGGCGCGTCCATCTCCTGTCTTGGTTTGGGATGTGAAGATTTTATACAACGTAACCGACTGAAAATTTTAAGATTTGAATCGGGCATCAGAACTGCTGATGGGAGAAACCAGAAAATTATAGGAAGGGTAAACGTTGAAATCAAGTACGATAACAAAACAAAGAATGTAGATTTGTATTTAGTGCCATCCTTAACACAACCCTTATACTTGGGGATTGATTTCTGGTTATCTTTTCAAGTAGTTCCAAGTTTAATATCAGAAATTGTTAATGACAATTCATTGATATCGAATCCATTACAGCATTACTTAACTGACAATCAACAAAAGGCCTTAGAAGCCGTAGTTGAAAGTTTTCCATCTTTTTCAAAACTTGGACTGGGAAAGACAACGGTTGATGCTCACGTTATCGACACAGGTGATGCCGATCCTGTGAAACAGAGGCATTATCCGGTCTCGCCAGTCATCCAGTCACTTATAAATGAAGAGATTGATCGCATATTGTCATTAGGTGTCATAGAGGAAAGCCAGAGCCCTTGGTCGTCACCAGTGGTTCTGGTCAGAAAGCCGGGAAAAAACCGTTTATGTATAGATTACCGTAAGGTCAATGCCTTGACAAAAAAAGATGCAAACCCAATTCATCATATTGATTCGGTGTTAAGTCGTCTGGGTGATACATATTTTATATCAAGCATTGACCTAAAGGATGCATATTGGCACCTCTCGACAAGAAATCCCGCGAAAAAACTGCATTTACAGTCCCAGGCAGGTCATTAATGCAGTTTACTGTGATGCCATTTTGAACCTGTAACGCTCCTGCACGAATGTGTCGCGTCATGGATAAAGTCATACCCTCAGCATTAAGGGAGTTTGTATTTATTTATATCGACGATTTATTAGTTATTTCAGGAGATTTTGAGAACCATTTGCGTCGGTTGGAGACTGTTGCTCAATGTCTTAAAAGTGCAAATCTAACAATAAATGTCGAAAAGTCAAAATTTTGCTTTCGCGAACTAAAATTTCTAGGATATATTGTGGGAAATGGTCATATGAAACCTGACCCAGATAAAGTGCAAGGTATTTCAGACTTTCCATTACCTAAAAGTGTAAAACAAGTACGAAGATTTTTGGGAATGTGCGGCTGGTACCGCCGGTTTATAAAAAACTTTGCCACCATAGCCGCTCCCCTCACAGACACTCTTAAAAAGAGTAGTAGGAAATTTCAGATGACTTCTGAAGCTAGAGTATCTTTCGAAAAACTTAAGGCTGTGTTATCGTCTGCCCCACTATTGAATAATCCCAATTATTCAAAAATGTTTTCGGTTCAATGTGATGCTTCTGATCAAGGTGTGGGGGCAGTGTTATTTCAAGTTAATGATGAAGGTGAAGAACAACCTATTGCGTTTTATTCACAAAAATTAACCTCCTGTCAAGTAAATTACACTGTTACGGAAAAAGAATGCCTTGCAGCGGTGCTCGCGATCAAAAAATTTAGGCCATATATCGAGGGATTCCATTTTCGAATAATTACAGACCATTCAAGTCTAAAATGGCTGATGGAGTTGAAAGACCTAAGTGGTCGGTTGGCCAGATGGTCTTTAAAATTACAAGCCTATGATTTTGAGATTGAGCATAGAAAAGGTTCAGCAAATGTAGTACCGGATGCCTTGTCTAGAGCTTTCATAGAGAGCCTGGATATGGCTGATGGTGAAGGTATTGCAATCGATTTAAAATCCGACTACCTTAAAGAAAACAACTATTTAAGTCTTATAAAAAGCATTCAAGACAATACCGAAAATTATCCGGATTTAAAAGTATGTGATAACTTGATTTTTAAAAGATTTTTCCATTCCGATTTAGACGTGGATAAAACTGATCACCAGTGGCGATTGTGGGTACCAGTTGGACTCACGAAAAATCTGGTATCGTCTGCACACGATCCCCCAAATTGTGCTCATGGTGGTATTGCCAAAACATTACAACGACTACGACAAACTTATTTTTGGCCTAAAATGGCTAGGGAAGTAAAGAACTATATTGACGACTGTGTTGTATGTAAGGAAAGTAAGCGCATGGGTAAGATAGTCAAACCACCGATGTCTACACAAAAAACTTTTGATAGGCCATTTCAGAAAATCTATGTTGACTTTATGGGTCCATATATACGCTCCAAAAGAGGAAACCTTTATCTTTTCGTTTTAGTTGATCATGTAACGAAGTTTGTTTTATTGAAACCAATGCCAAAAGCAAATTCCCAATCGGTCATAAATTATCTTGAGCAATCTGTTTTTTGTATTTTTGGAATCCCAGAGTATCTGCATTCAGATAATGGGAAACAATTCGTTTCAGGTCAGTTTCAACGCCATCTAGAAAACCATGGCATTCGACACATTAAAACGGCTCTTTATTCACCACAATCAAATGCTTCGGAACGTGTGAATCAATCGATACTCTCAGGTATTCGATCTTACTTGAAAAATGATCACCGGGAATGGGACAAACACATCCCCGATATACAAATGGCACTGTGTTCATCCGTACATCAGTCGATTGGAGTATCTCCACACTTTTCATTATTTGGTAAGCAAATTATAACACATGGAAACATGTACCCTCTCTTGCGAAAGCTAAATATCTTAAACGACGACGAGTTTACATCTGTGAAAAAAAGCGATCGCATGAATTTGATAAATGAAAACCTTCAAGAGCATTTGAAGAGCGCTTTTGAAAAACACTATAAGGTTTACAATCTGAGATCTTCAGATAAAAAGTTTTCACCTGGACAAGAAATTTATAGAAGGAATTTTGTGCAGAGCGATGCTACAAAAGACCTGAGCGCAAAACTCTGTCCCAAATTCATAAAGAGTCGTATAACCAGATTTATAGGAAACGCAATGTATGAAGTGGAAAATATGGATGGAAAACGAGTAGGCATTTTCCATTTTATATAAACTCAAGAAATTTCAGCCATTCCATATTTCCATATATTTTTCTCACTTACGTGATTCAAAATCTATGGTTTTGTCATGATTTTCATAGCTACAAGCTAAACTCCAAAGATCGATACAAAGTATGTCTTGCCCATCTCTACAAAATTATTACGTGTGGAATTCGAAAATACCTGGTAGCCACAGAACTACTTTTTTTTCGAACATAACTCATATATCCGCCTACGATCCTCATCGACCTGAAAAATTATTTCTTTTCTGCTTTACACTTCCACAAGTTAAGTTTATAATCCCACCAAATATATAAAATTCACAAACAGGAAAACTTTAAACCACAAATAAAACAAAGTAAGATAAATTTATTTTTTTTTTCCAAAAAAAAAAAAGAAGAAAAACGTAAATTTATATTAATTAATTATAATTAATATTTCAATAGAAATCGTGTATAGCAGAAATTAACATCGACCAATTTTTAACCTATATCTTGTCTAAGATATAGGTAGGTGAAATAAAATCGCTAAAAATAAGCCACGTGTAAGTTCTCGATCGTTTGCGTGTATTATTTCTGAGAACTAATTTTATTTTCGATTCTCCAGCGAAGCACCATACATACAACTGAGACACCACATACCGATCGATCACCCAGAGTTACTACCATACTCGCACGATCGGTTCAGTACAAAGTTTGGTGCGTGGCCGTGTTTTTTTTTTACTAGGTATTTTTATTCAGAGCTAATCGTTGACTCTATCAAGTATTCCTTACTTGACCTACCGATTTTATAAGAAAAAAAACCTACAGCCGAGCCCAAACGATAGCACCAACTAAATTGGAGCACATAACCTGACTCCGTCGTTATATGACTTGCGTTGGTAACAGGAATTATTCATAGAACCCACAGAAAATCCACCAGCGTGCTATCAATCTACCACCGAGGTGCTCCATGTACCACCCGTCAAACCAACATAAGCTTTCTCACCAATTAAGAGGACAAGAATTGTGTCATCAGGCATAGAAGCTGTCCCACAAGCCCCAAGCCTAATAACAACAATAGTGTATCAATCGGTTACAAAGGAATTACTTGTTTTCCAAGCCAACCAACTGTTCGGTGATTTACCTGCTTAACCAAATTTTTTTTTTAATTTTTTTTTTTTGTTATTTAACTTCATCATTTTAACTTAAGTTTTTTTTTAACATATCAATTTAATTTTTTCCATATTTTTTCCAAATTAGTTTAAATTTATCTTAAAATTAAAAGTGACATATCATAAAATATTTAAAATTAATGGTAAAATATATATATAAACAAAAATTTTAAAGTGATCATAAAAAAAAGGGTATTAAGTCGGAAAAATTCATGCACCCTACTGTGCGAAAACAGATCATCGGTGGATGTGCGCACACCAGCCAGATTCTTGTGAAACAAATAATCAGCGAGTACCTAATTATCAGATGTAATTTTTTGAATATATATTTTGTTTTTTTTTTTTGTGATCATATCACTCTATTTAATTTTGTTTTCTCTTAAATTCGTATCTTAATTATTATTTCTTTTCATTTACTTTTTTTATAAGAAAACTCTTAAATATTTTATGTCAGTCTTGAATTTATAAATTTATTACTCATTTTGCCGATTCGTTTATATATTCTCTTGTTTTCTCTCGTTAATATTTTACCGCCGTATAGTTAGCAGCACTATGTGAGGAATTTCAAAATTTTTGATTCCTATAATTTGGAAAACATTTGGAAAAATTGGGAAAACCATTTTCAGAATTTGGAAAACCTTAGTTAATTAGTTATTAACAATTAAAGGTTAGGCGTATAGTTAGCAGCACATAGAAACAAAGTTAGGGTTTTTTGGTATCAATCGATCGGGAATAGTTTTGTGAAATTTGGAAAACCATTTTTAGAATTTGGAAAAGCATAGTTTAGTAGATAATTAACAAAATGTAAACAAAATGACAGTTCTATAAACAATTACAATTAACGCAAAACGTAATGTAACGGAGCGTAAAGTAATTAAAGCTACCATACAAGAACACAAAACCAACACATATAAACAAAATTAATATCTGTCAAACTATTTTTCTGTCAAAAGTCAGCTTTTAAATTTTTTACCTTTTCAGATAGAAAATATAAAATATAGTTAAGAATAAAACAATAGCCAGTGCTAAACAGGCGATCCAATTCCATACGCCCTATAATTTTGTTGTTGGGACAGAATTTTGTTTATATGTGTTGGTTTCGTGGTCGTGTATGGCAGTTTTAATTACGTTACGCTCCGTTACATTACGTTTTGCGTTAATTGTTATTGTTTATAGAACTGTCATTTTGTTCACATTTTGTTAATTATCTACTAAACTATACTTTTCCAAATTCTAAAAATGGCTTTCCAAATTTCACAAAACTATTCCCGATCGATTGATACCAAAAAACTCTAGCTTTGTTTCTATGTGCTGCTAACTATACACCTAACCTTTAATTGTTAATAACTAATTAACTAAGGTTTTCCAAATTCTGAAAATGGTTTTCCAAATTTTTCCAAATGTTTTCCAAATTATAGGAATCAAAAAAATTAAAATTCCTCACCTAGTGCTGCTAACTATACGGCGGTTAATATTTTACTCAAATATTTCTCTTTTAAATATTGAGTTTTTTTTTGTTGTGAACTTGCTATGCAGCATCACTGCACAAATAATTATACTGTTAAATTCTAGTTATGATAAAATTAAAGTCTATTGAATTTTTGATCTGAAAACATGAATTTAATTAACATGGAAGAGTAAACTATATGAGGTGAGGAAGAGATCGAGGGTGGAGATGTGGTAGTGTGCCAAGGAGGTTAAGTAAGGTGTAGAGTGTGAGGGTTGTTTTTTTTTCTTTTGGGGCAATGTTTAACATAGGCAACAGCATTGCATGGAGGTGACATACGTCACTATTGGATAAGGGTTTGCCTAGTAGCCTCGGCTACAAAATCTGTCACAACATTTGACGTGAAACTAATGTGGTTAATGACGTAGCTAGAGCTGAAAGATTTTGTTGATCTTTTTTTTGTGTGTAATTGTTTCTGGCACGAATTTATTTGTGAGAGCTAGACTATGGAAGCAGCAATACCCACTCCAGAAAGCTGAGCTAGCAGTGAGAAAATGTGCCAGACGCTGCCTTCCCAAGAAATGCCTTTACCATATTTCGCAGCTCATTACAACAGGCTTCGTATTTATGTTAGCTGAGGGAGCAATCTCTTGGGAATCCAAAAAGCAAACATCAGTAGCTCTGAGCAGTACGGAAGCTGAGTATATGGCACTGTCTCGAACCAGCAAGGAAGCCATTTATTTGCGCAACCTAATTCAAGAATTAGAAACACAAACTCCAAGTAAAAACTCTATTGTTTTGTACAATGACAATCTTAGTGCTCAACAACTAGTAAAGAGCCCCGTGTACCATCCAAGAAGCAAGCACATAGATATTCGTTACCATCAAATCCGAGAACTTTATGAAGAAGGCATTATTCAACTCGAATATTTAAGTACCAACAACATGGTTGCAGACATCTTTACAAAGAATCTAGCAAGAATCAAACATCAGAAATTTTCAGCTTTATGTGGTATTCCAATAACATAATTCTTTAATTATTTCTTTTGTTTAATATAAAAGCGTATTCTGCTATAAGATTAAATGAAGATCTCATAGCAATACACAATTGGGCACTCCTAAATGGTCTCACTCTTAACCCGTTAAAGTCCCAACTTATAGCGATATCTAAAAAACACGTTGATACCTCATCTCTGCTCCAATTTTGCTCTTTCAATCTCAGCTTGAATTCGTGAACACTATAACCAGGAGTCAGCGTTCTACCGCGGCTGAAAGCCGACCCCATCACTCAACACTAACCCACCATTTGGACAACCGGGATTGAACAACCCGAGATGAACCTTGCCAATGAGATATTTTGTCAATGTATATAGTTAGGCCCCCTTTGTGCCAACAAAATATTTTTATAATCATTATATTTTAATAGTTTTAAGTTAACCAAATTGTTTCAATAAACAAATTCTTGAATCTTTTATGGGCTTGTGGCGGATTTGACTAGTTCCGGTAACTATCCGGTTCGTCAAATCCATATTTTTGGTTCTTTTGGGCTGATTTCTGAAATCGGCTCAAATAAAAAGTTGTTCTTAGGTAGGTAGGTAATATTTTTTTTTTTTTAATTTTTTTATTTTTAGGGTTAGGTTAGGTAAATAAATTTTTGATTTTGATTTAGCATTGAGGATAAGTGATGGGTTGGGTGGTAAAAATCTTAATCGGCAAAAAAAAAAAAAAAATCAAACTATGTGCATTAATGTGCCTTGGTATGTGGGACCGAGATAGTGAGGAGTTTTCGCGTTTCGCCGTCGACGATTCGTGGTGATATTTTTGTGTATTACTTACTTACTTTACTTTACTTTAGATGGCGCTCACAGCCCAGGATGGACTACGGCCTCAACCAACAAGCCCCTCCAGCCAGCTCGGTCCCTAGCTAGCTGCCTCCAGTTACGCACTCCAAGTTGGTTGAGGTCGTTTTCCACTTGTGTGCGCCACCTAAGGTGGGGTCTTCCTCTGCTGCGCAGACCGTCAGGGGTAGATTCGAAGACTCGTCGGGCTGGTGCGTTGGTGTCCATACGCTCCACGTGTCCCAGCCATCTCAGCCGCTGAATTTTCAGCTTCTTGACCAGGTCGACGTCGCTGTAAAGCCCGTAAAGCTCGTTATTAAATCTTCTCCTCCATACTCCATCGATACAGACTGGACCGAAGATCACCCGAAGAATCTTCCTTTCAAAGCACCCAAGCAGATTCTCATCCGTTTTTGACAGGGTCCATGCCTCTGCCCCATATAGCAGGACCGGGATGATTAGGGTCTTATATAAGGTCTCCTTGGTTCTCTGAGAGAGGGCTTTATTACTTAGATGCCTTCTTAGCCCGAAGAAACAGCGATTGGCAAGAGTAATTCTTCGTTTGATCTCTGCGCTGATGTCATTTTGCGATGTTACAGTGGAGCCCAGGTAGACAAAGTCCTTGACGACTTCGAAGTTGTATCTATCCATCGTGACGTTTTGCCCGAGCCGACGATGTTGAGATTCCTTTCTCGATGATAGCATATACTTCGTCTTGTCCTCATTAACAGCCAAACCCATTTTTGCCGCCTCCGATTCAATACTTGCAAACGCGCCGGTAACAGCTCGCTTCGTTCTCCCAATGATGTCAATATCATCTGCATAAGCAAGTAGTTGAACAGACTTTTGAAAAATTGTACCTCTGTTGTTGACTTGCGAGTTGCGTACAATTGCTTCAAGAACGATGTTAAACAGGTTGCATGATAACGCGTCGCCTTGCCTCAAACCTTTCTCGACATCAAAGGGTTCGGTGGTGTTCTTGCCGACTTTGACGGAGCAGCGAGATTTCTCCATCGTCATCCTGCACAAGCGGACGAGTTTGGCAGGGATGCCGAGATGCGCCATGGCTCTGAATAGCTCGTCTCTGTCTACGCTATCATATGCGACTTTAAAATCGATAAAGAGGTGGTGTGTATCGATTTGAAACTCCTGGGTTTTTTCCAAAATCTGTCGGAGTGTGAACATTTGATCGACGGTTGATTTGCCGGGCCTAAAACCACACTGATAGGGGCCGATCAGATCGTTGACAAACGGTTTTAAGCGATCACACAGTATAGATGACAAGATTTTGTATGCGACGTTGAGGAGACTTATACCTCTGTAGTTGGAACAGGTCAGAGCATCTCCTTTCTTGTGGATGGGGCACACTATACCGAGGTTCCATTCATCGGGCATACTTTCCTCCGACCAAATTTTGGAGATAAGCTGGTGTATACTCCCTACCAAGTCATCTCCCCCTGCTTTGAATAGCTCGGCTGGCAGGCCATCCGCACCAGCAGCCTTGTACGTTTTAAGCTTGGCTATCGCTAACCGCACTTCATTTGGGTCGGGTGGATGGAAATTTTGACCATCATCGTCCAGGTTGAATGGAGTGTTCTGTCTTACAGCGGAATTTTGGCCATCTTCGCCGTTTAGCAGTCTAGAAAAGTGTTGTTTCCAGATCCTCAGCACCGACTGTGTGTCTACCACCATATTCCCACTCTCGTCTCGGCAGGCTTCCGTTCTGGCCTTGTAACCCTGGGTAGTTTGCCTCACCCTTCGGTAGAACTTTCGAACATCCCCCCTGCCGCTACAGTCCATTGGTCCTCTACAGATGATGCTTGTGGCGGGCTTGTTGAGAGTTTAAGAGAGACGTGGTCTGCAAAAGTCCTGGCTATCTCTTGCGATTTTAGCTTCGCGACGTTAAATCGTTTTACAGCATCCGCTCGTCGTTGTGGCGCCATAGATATCCGCATACGTACTTGCGCTACCACCAGGTAGTGATCCGAGTCTATGTTGGCACCTCGGAACGTTCGGACATCCAGGATACTGGAAGCATGTCTGGCGTCTATCGCAACATGATCAATCTGGTTGACGGTTCGTTGATCCGGAGACCGCCAGGTCCCTTTGTGTATATTGAGGTGTGGGAATAGAGTGCTTGCTATGATGGCATTTCGCCCCGCCGCGAAATCGATGAGCCTGAGTCCGTTACCGGAAGTGTTGTCGTGCAGGCTGTGTCCTCCGACTATCGAACCAAAGATGCCCTCCTTTCCAATCTTGGCGTTGAAGTCGTACTTGGGGCACCTATCATACGTATCCTCGAGGAGATCGTAGAATTCTTCTTTGGTTGAGTCATCCTTTTCTTCTGTTGGGGCATGGGCACAGATCAACGTGATGTTTTTGAACTTTGCTTTGATGCGGATTGTGACCAGGCGCTCGCTTACATTTCTGAAGCCCAAGACTTCTTGCCTAAGTCTTCCCCTTACCACAAAACCACAACCAAAGAGCCGCTGACCTTGCTCCTTGCAGCACTCGCCGAAGTAGATGTCACACGTTTTCATCCTTCGGATGCCCTCTCCATCCCATCGCACTTCCTGGATGGCTGTTACATCAGCCCTTAGCCTATCCAGGTTCTCCACTAGTTGTTCGGCTGCACGTGGCCTGTTTAGGGTCCGTACATTCCACGTGCAGATCCGAAATTCATTGTCCTTGTTTCGTTTGCTGGGGTCGTCAACATTAAAATCATCCATATCCGAGGCTTGTTGTTGTTTCGGAACCGATACTTTTTTACGTGGTAGGGAAGTCACCCCGACGCACAACCCCCTAGCCTGGAGGACCAGATCCTTATTATAACTCCAAGGACGGGGAGCCGGATAAACCGCTCCTTATAGGCCTGAGCTACGAATACGTCGTAGTAGCCCATATAAGGTGTTCACTAAGTAGTTCAAACTGACTAGAACTGTAGACGCCACCGTTGATTCCATCTGGGGAATTCCTCCGCTGCCGCCTGAAAAAAGGAGAAGTGCCTTAGTGGAAACACTCCTCCCCCCCTCTCTCGTCTGCTGCCACCTTAAACCGTCCACAGGGATTGGATCCCCATCTTCAGTCAAAGGTACTAGGCACCCGATGTTCACCACGGGGAGGTGAGAGTAGGAGTTGATAGACAGAGGTTGAATGTGGACGCTTGTGTCCTCTTGAATGCACCGCGTTGTCTACCCTTTGAACATCTACCCTTTGAACATTTTTGTGTATAAGTTCATATAAAAAAAAACATAAACAGTAGGGATATAGTGTAGTAAGAAATTTGAATGTATGGAAGGTAGGTATAATATTTGCAGCAGAAAAAAAATGTTTGTATCTACTGAAATTGGTTGGTTTGGGGGTGGGTGTTTGCTGATGGATAGTGAATGGAAACGAACTTATTTATTGGCAAGGGCGTGCACAAGGAGGGGTATTGGGCATTTGCACCCCTAATGAAAATTTTTTTTTCAATTTTGTTTCTGAGTAAATTTATTACACAATCAAGGGCGCACGTAAATAGCATGGGGGGTGCTTATTTTATTACATGCAAATCGGCTTAATTCACAGCTTGAGTTCTAATTGTTGGATTTAAGGTAAGACTGAAATTGGTTTGGCGGTGGGTGGTTGGTTTTTTAATACTTTATTTAGGTTAGGTACAAATTTTTTCATAAGGATAAGTGATGGTGGGGTGGTAAAAATTATGTATGTATCTTTTTTGGCAGCGAATTATTCTTCATCGACAGTAAAATAACAAAAACAAAATAACAAAAAAAAAAAAAAAAAAAACAATTCAAACCATGTGCAATGAGCTTGGTAGGAGAGAGCGAGATAGTGAGTAGAGTTGACTGTTTTCGCGTTTCGCCGTCATCGAATCGTGGTGATATTTTTGTGTATAGTAAAAGTTATAAACGGTAGGGATTCTTTATAGTGTAGTAAGAAATGGAAGCAGGGGTATGAGTAGGTACATAGGTATAATATTTGCAGCAGAAAAAAATGTTTGTATCTACTGAAATTGGTTGGTTCGGCGGTGGGTGGTTGGGTTGGTGATGGTAAATGGAACAGAACTTATTTAGAGGCACGGGCGTGCACAAAGAGGGGTAAGTGGGCATTTGCGCCCTTAATAAAAATTATTTACCAATTTTTTTTCCGAGTAATTTATACAATTAAGGGCGTACGTAAAGTTTATAGGGGGTGCTTTTTACTGCAAATAGTCTTAATTTACAACATGAGTTCTAATGATCGGATTTTCAAGGTTAGTTTTTAAATGAAGATTAAATGAAGATAAAAAACCGTCAATGTTACCTGACAAGTAACATGGCGTGTAGGGCTCAAAGCTGAACATTTTTCGAGTGATGATTTTAAATCATCTTTTTGGTTGTCATAAAGTTTTACTAAAGAAGACCCGGGCAACGCCGGGTTTTATCGGCTAATTTCTAATATTTCTTAAAATTCGGAAAAAATTCCGTTCCGATCGGATACTATGATAGGGCTGATTAAGTAAAAGTAAGTAATTGTAATCATGGCAGGAGCGGCGCGCTAGAACAAAAGGTTGCTTGCGCAAGATCAAATCCGCAGGGCCCCTGTTGACATGAGGTGTGTTTTTTTCTTTTTTTTCAGTTTTTAGGTGCATCATTATATGAAAAGAAATAATCCAGAACTTTAATTCAATTCAATTTTATTAAAAGCAAACGTACAAGTAAGACTTACATCTTTTATAGTACTTAACAATTGGATAATAAGCAATAATTATATAATTGACTAAATCTATATAATACAATATATTTACCTATACATTAAAAAATATTTGTATGAAAATAATTGAGAAAGAACAGAAATAGAAGATAGAAAGAAAGAAAGATATACAGAAAGAAAGAAACCTTTTTAATTTCAAAATGCTGATTAATATCTTTAAAAGAATGGTGAGAGGAGTCCTACCGAAAGTGAGCAGCAATCGCACTTTTAAAATTTGTCACACTTATTATCTTTCTGACAGACATGGGGAGAGCGTTCCAAATATTAGTAGCATAGATCATGAAGAGCAGCGAAGAGTTCAAGAAGCTAAAATTTGGTACCATAAGCGTTACAGTTCTAATGGATTGAGCAAATATTAGTTTTTCATATAAATAGTAAGGTGTTTTACTTTGAATAACTTTGTGCAAAAACATACAGCACCTTGCAGCAAGATATTGCTGAATAAGAGAGCATCCAAGGACAAGCCGATGATAATGTGATCACTGATCTCTATAATACACTGGATAGTGGATTCCCTACAAAGTATAACAGCTTTTCTACTTCCAATTGAAGATGACAAGTACGAAGGCAACTCAACACTTTAGGTATGTTCAATGAGGCAACTCAACACTTTAGGTATGTTCAGTGAGGCTTTGGCAAAAACCGAAGTGGAATTTTTAAGAAAAAAAAGCAAAAGAAACGTCACTTGTTTGTAAATTTGATTTTTTGTAACTTAAAATAATTGTAAAAGTGAATATAAAATATTTTAGTTGCAGTTTTATAAAAAAATTTGCATTTCATTATGTTATACAGTTATACCGTTATACAAAAAAATAGGCAACTCAACATTATAACAATTCTCAAATGGCATCAACTTTCTTGTATGGATGCGCTATCCAGTGTATTATAGAGATCAGTGTAATGTGATATGTGCTCATGAATGAAAGAATACAAGATTGCGTCATTTGTTATCTCATTGGAGACAAATGATATATAAACAAATATGGTCGCCAGTAGTTTGTTTAGTAAATCGATTGTTCGCTTGTGTTTTTTCCTTTCGTGCGTGTTTTGTAGTTTAAAAAACAAAGTTTTCGTTTAGAAATACGATTATAAATACCGAATTAATATTTTTCATTTGAAATAAAGATTTTTTCATTTAAAATAAAGCGGCAATGTGTAAAGTAGAATAGATAATTCAGAACTTGGGCACTTTTATTACACTACACTTCACTTTTATTTAATTCAAATTAGAACAATGAAATAAAAATTCAAGTTAAAAACTTTTCCCGGCCTGTCCGAGCTGTCAAAAATTACAACAACAAAGTGAAAAACATGAAATGGCGTAATCTTGTATTCTTTCATTCATGATCAGCCCTATCATAGTATCCGATAGGAACGGAGTTTTCTCCGAATTTTAAGAAATATTAGAAATATAAGAAAATATCACTTTAATTTTTCCTTTTCAACCGCACGTTGAAATAATTTTCCGGAGGTTTAACCGATTCATGAAAAATTTGTACCATTAAAATGAAAAATAAAAAAATATTTTGTATGAGTCGGAGAAATTTCCGTTCCGATCGGATACTATGATAGGGCTGGATATGTGCTCATGTCTCCGAAGGCCATATACGTATCTGGTCATATCATTAAAAGCGACAAGGAGCTTGTACTAGGAATGGGAATCAGGTTTGCAAAAAACTATACTACCATAAATTAATAAGGGCAGAAGTAAGGTTTTGACAAGTCTAACTTTAGCATCTACTAGAGTTATGGCATACTCAGAAAAAAAAGTTGTAATGCCAACAATTTTATACTTTGGCTCAACAATTTTCGTTGGTTGAAATGAACCCAAATATCTAAATTCTTGAATTAAGAATGCGTTGTTGACAACGCTATAAGAATTTAAATTTTTAAATTAACAATAAAATTGTTAAACCCTTAAGAACTAAAGTTCTTGCCTCAAAAACTAGTTTTTAAAATAAGTTAAAAATTAAGTTCTTGCCCCAACAATTAAAAATGTCAGATAATTGAGAGCTTTCATTGTTACCCCAAATATTTAATTGTTGAGAAAATTTAAAATTAATTTGTTGCGCCAACAATAACAATTCTTAAAAGTTTGTTGCGATAAAAATGTATTTTCAATAAAATAAACATATATGCATACATACGTACCTACAAAAAAATCAAGATTTTCATGAAATCTTGACTTTTTTGTAGGAATATTTTTACATTTCCTTGAAAACATATTTATTGCAAAAACTTTTGTAAACATATGTACTTCTGGAAGAAACCGGCTGATTAGTTCAGGCTTCAGGGGAGCGGCCTTCTTCGCTTCCAATTACTAAGAGGAGGGTATCGTCACTTGGGCAGCATGATAAGTGTTCACTAGAAAAGAAGTTTTTAAAGGTAAAATTAATTCTACTTTGCGATTTTACTCTTTTACTTTACTCAATGGATGAAAAAACTTGCACGTACTTCTAATTTGCACTCACCAGTGACACTACTGGAATCGGCGTCGCGTTGGCGGCCACGAAATTAGTGGTGCATTTTTTTTTTCATTAAACTGCAGGAGTTCAAGAACAAGTTTTTGTTGTGCGAAGAACAAATTGTTGATATTTTGACAATTTTCGTTTCAATATCAAGAATTAGTTCTTGAACATAAGTAATAAATTAAAATACTTAAAGCACCAATTTTCATTGTTGTGCCGAGAAAAATAATTCTTGAAAATAATTGTTACCGCAAGAACTGATTCTTCAACTAACAATTCCATTGTTGATAGGAAATAATACAAATAAAAATTGTTTCCACACCAAATTTATACTTGGGAGAACAATTTTGCATTTTTAATTGCTTTTAACAAACAGAAAATTGTTTTGCCAAGAACCTTGGTTCTTGGACATTCAAAAATTAATTCTTGTAGTAAAAACTAGTTCTTAAGGCAACAATTTTAACCTTACAACTTTTTAAAAGCGCTAAATTCTTGTTTTAACAACTTTTTCTTTTCTGAGTCCAAAGTTTACGCAGACCAGCGTAGATTCTTCCAACTACATAATTTGTGTGGTTTTAAGCTGAAAGTGATTTATTTATCTTAACGCCAAGACTGTACCCATGTTCTGTAACTCAGGCGATAACTTATCACATCGTTAAAAAATGAAACGATTCATTCCTCTCTTATCACCTCTGGAAAAAATTTGGTTTCTGTAACTCGATGCGATAACTTCAACTTTCGACTGGAAGGCGATAAGATTAACTGTCATATTGACATTTAAAAACAAAACAAACGAAGGAAAGGGATTTTTGTAGGTTTTGTTTATTCTATTTGTTTATTTTATTTGATTATTTTATTGTTTTATTAATAGTGAATTGCAAGTTCAAGATTGCCCAATTCATCGTCGCCCTCAATTAGCGGATTATTCACAAAAAATCTTTGGATTCCATGAGACCCTTCACCACTGAACCATATAACCTCACCGAACATCAGCTCCAACAGTTACAACAAAATACACGAAAATAAGATGTTTCGGACAGCCTATTCACGAAGAAGTTTTTACGAAGGAGAACTGCGAAATGTGTACCACTTTTCTTGAACGCCCCATGAGAATGTTCGTCAGAAAATGATGGACCTTTTGAAGACGTGGGCTTATGAATTAAGTACATCTGAAAATTATCAGTCAATCAAGGATACTATAAAGATTCTTAAAGCCAAAAGCCATACATTCCATAAACTAAAAGAAGCCGATGTAATATTTACTACTGAACCATGTTGGGCCGATGGAAAAGTTTGCCATCGTTGTCGCGTTGAATTTTAATGTACACAACGTAAACATCATTGTAGAAATTGTGGACAAATCTTTTGCAGTCAGTGTTCTACAGAACAATGACCTCTGCCAAAATATGTCATCGAAAAAGATGTACGTGTTTTCTACTGGGATTATTCAAACAACTCAATCCCAACCTTCTATGATTCACCCATTGCAACAAGATCCAGTGAGTGGACCACCAATGGTTGGACCTGTTTCAAAGCAAAATATGAATTATCAACCCGTTATTTGTGACTTAATTTGTATTTTGCACAATAAGATACTACCTCCACTGGTGATGAACGATGTCCACAGTAACCGTCCAAATAATAGGATATGTATTTAAATGCCTCCATTTGGTTTTTCTCGACATGTTCATACCCAGTGGAGAGTCTAGTAGTTTTAAAATGAGGCCATTTTTTAGGCAACACGTACAAGAATTTCGTATGAATTTCTCTTGAAATTCTTGTAAGTGTTGCCTAAAAAATGGCCTCATTTTAGAACTACATGCCTCATTGGGGTGATTGAAGTGGTTTTTAGTTTTAATGACGTCCTCTTTGTGAATTTTGGAAACCGTTTCCAATTCGACTGAAGATATCAAAAAAAAATCCATACAAAAGTAATTTCGGCATTTTTTGAAGCCAATGTCGAAATTACTTTTGTATAGATTTTTTTTTTATCTTTGGTAAAATTGAAAACGGTTTACTAAAATCGCAAACTAGACTTAAGTAAAACTAAAAACCACTTCAATGAATTCAATGAAGTAAGTTGTTCTGAAATTAAATCATTTTTTACGTAACACTTACAAGAATTTTAAGAGAACATAAGAAATACTCGTGTTACATAAAAAGTGCTCTAATTTCAAAACTTCTTACTTCATTGAATTGATTGATGTGGTTTTTAGTCTTTATTAAGTCCTATTTGCGATTCTAGTAAACCGTTTTCAATTTGACCAAAGATTGGAAAAAAAATCCATACAAAAGTAATTTCGGCACTTTTCGATTTTGAAGCCAATGTCGAAATTACTTTTGTATAGATTTTTTTTCCAATCTTTGGTCAAATTGAAAACGGTTTACTAGAATCGCAAATAGGACTTAATTAAGACTAAAAACCACTTCAATCAATTCAATGAAGTAAGTAGTTTTGAAATTAGAGCACTTTTTACGTAACACTTACGAGTATTTCTTATGAATTTCTCTTGAAATTCTTGTAAGTGTTAGGTAAAAAATGATCTAATTTCAGTACTTACTTCATTGAATTCATTGAAGTGGTTTTTTAGTTTTACTTAAGTTTAGTTTGCGATTTTAGTAAACCGTTTTCAAT
Organism: Epistrophella euchroma; assembly: GCA_947049315.1. Lineage (NCBI taxonomy): Eukaryota > Metazoa > Arthropoda > Insecta > Diptera > Syrphidae > Epistrophella > Epistrophella euchroma. The sequence goes on along the minus strand of OX346245.1, from coordinate 72,640,084 downwards.
TTGACCAAAGATAAAAAAAAATCTATACAAAAGTAATTTCGACATTGGCTTCAAAATCGAAAAGTGCCGAAATTACTTTTGTATGGATTTTTTTCCAATCTTTGGTCAAATTGAAAACGGTTTACTAGAATCGCAAATAGGACTTAATTAAGACTAAAAACCACTTCAATCAATTCAATGAAGTAAGTAGTGTTGAAATTAGAGCACTTTTCACGTAACACTTACGAGTATTTCTTATAGCCGTTCCACACTATCCCATCGAGTATTAATACATGTCAAAAAAAAAGTGTGATAGAATTACTTACGACTGCCAAATTTGTGTGAAGAAAACGATTTTCATATTTTGCTTCCACACCTGAATCCAAAAAATCAATTCACCATAACCTCAAACCCCCAAGTGGGATAGAATGTGTGATGGTTGTAATACCAATCCTAAAAATTTTCATGTACTAACACATGTCAAATTGTGTGAGATGGGCTGTCAAGTCGTGTGGGATGTGATTTCATATTGAAAAAAAAGTCTTGGCATCCACCAGAGACAGACGTGTGTGATTTTGCTCTCCAAAAGTAAATTTAAAATAAAAAAAAATTCAAAGTGCTTTCTCTCAATAAGGTCAAAAGACCCAACACCATTATAAAAAGAAATGAATTTCTTTTTATAAAACGCTCTAAAGTAAAATTTAAAAAGGAATTAACAAGTTGTTTTTCCCCCATGGAGGGGAACGAACACCAAGAAATTTATAAGCGGTTACCAAGCCAAATGCTAACGGTGAAAACAACGGACACAAAAATCCTGCAATCTCAACGGCAGATGCCGTTAGATAAGTGGCCTGCAATGGCGTTAGCGTCTCAAACTGAAAATCCAGATTTTCTTAATCTGAACTTCGATAAAAACTTTCCTGCTCTTCCAAGTGGAAAGGAAGCAAGACCAAGCACTAGTGCAAATAATGGACAGCCAACCACTCCGAGAAGGATGGAAGCAGCACAAAACTTAATGGAGCTTGGAGCTCCGATCAATAATATAACCCAAGATGAATCCATGAAGGAAGGCTGGAAGACAGTCTCGGCAAAAAAGCGAAGAACCAACTCCAAGAACTCATCGGTAGCTGGTAGCAGAGATTCATCAGTTCAGCGAAGGAGCAGTAACAGGTTTGAAATCCTTGACGATATGGTTATTTTAAGTAGTGGTAATACAAATAATGATTTATCTCAATTAAATAAAAATAAAAGTTCTGAAAATCAAGTCAAAATTGATAACATTTGTAAAAGTAAAGTAAAATTCTGCCCCCCAATTATTATATATAGAGCTAATATTAAAAAAATGGTTGAAGACCTTAAAGCATCAGTACCGGAACTTGAGGTTAAGGTAATTAATGTTAACCGCTCTAAGAGCAAATTATTCGTAAGTGATGCTGGGGCACACTCCAAACTTTTAGATATCCTTAGGGAAAATAAAGACATTGAAGCCCACTCATTTACTCCTAAGGAGTTGAAGCGAGTTAATTTAATCCTAAGAGGATTAAACTTTCATTATAATGAAGAAGAAATCAAGATGGAAATAGACAATTTAGTTCCCAACGTCGTGGAAAGTGTCTCTAAATTCGGAACCCTTCGTTCTAAAGAAGAACAAATTAATTATAATCTGTTTCTTGTAAAATTATTACCCAAAAAACAGGCGAAAGAACTCATGCAAATAAGATACTTTTGTTATTCGAAGATTACTTGGGAGAGACCAAGAGGGAATAAAGGGGTAATGCAATGCAGACGATGCCAGGCTTTTGGTCACCTGGCAAAAAATTGTGCTCGTAGGTATAACTGCGTGAAATGCGAGGGTGACCATAAGCCCGGCGAATGCAAACTACAAAAAACGAACGAATCCATTCCATATTGCATTAATTGCAAAAAATATGATCACCCAGCTAATTATAAAGGGTGCCCTTTTTACGAAGCATATATGAACAACAGGAGAGCGCTAATAAGAAACGCAATCGAAAAAAACGAAAAAAAAATTCTTTTGTTCAACAAGCTGTTAAAAACGCAAGCTTTGTCACAACAAATACTTCTTTTGCCGATCATTTTAAAACCAACTCTCCGGTTGTTCACCCCCAAATAAGAACCACCTCAAATACTGGTGGAAAAAACGTTATTAACGAATTTTTCGAACTCTCTAAGGAGTTGTTCGGAACGAGCGTTTCAGATCTTATTTCGAAGATCAGAAACTTTCTACAGAACATTAACAGAACGGGCTCAATTGAAGAGAAAAGATTGGCTTATTTAGGACTTCTTAACGAAGTCCTTATTTCAAATTCGAAGTAATGGCATTAAAAATACTAAGTCATAACGTTGGGTCCCTGATTGAACACTCAAGAAGAATTGAATCCCTTTCAATTCTACTGAATAATAATATAACTGTGGCATTTTTACAAGAAACCCATCTAAATGATAGACATAAAATCTTTTTTGATTCATATGTAGTAATTAGAAATGACAAGAACCAAGGGGTGGCAAATAGCCATTAAGAACAACATTCCATTCAAAACAATTAACCCAAATAACACAAACATACTCTGTAACCTGATCTCTGTTGAATATGGGTGCAATGGCCTAAAAAAATGTATTTTGTTGGGTTCCATATACATACCATCAGGTATGTCTGGTGCCTTTTTAATGGAAGAGTTAAACAAATTGAATCAACTCGCTCAGTCCGTTGATGGTTGTATTTTGGGAGGAGACCTCAATGGAAGGAACCCCTTGTGGGGAGATAGTGTCACGAACACGAATGGCAATGGTCTGGAAAAATGGCTCGGAGACACCGATTGCAATTTTACGAACCTAACAACGGATTGTCCAACTTACCCAAGAACTTCATCTTATCTTGATCAATTTTTAATATCCAACGACATTATTAATACAATTAACACAAACTGTAGCATCCGGGCCTTACCATCCTTTTCAGACCATCTGCCCATCCTTCTTAATATTAAGTTGGCTGAGACTGTAATTCCGTTGAGTCAACCGCCCGTTATCAGATCTTTCAAACAAACAGATTGGAACAGGTTCAGAATTGTGCTAGACGAGGAATTGGAAAATGTTAAACCCTCCCCTGTTTCAAATTTATCAAACTCAGAAATAGACCAAACAATTAAGAACTTTAACCTCGCTTTATGCTCGGCTATTGAATCGAATTCAAAAACAATATCACCAACGATAAAAAAATATGCACTACTGCCAAACAGTATAAAAATTCTTTTTGAACATAAAAACAAATGGCAAAAGCGACTTAAAAAAATATATCACAATAACTACAATAGAACATCGAATGAATATAAAGAATTATCTGGTAGAATTTCTCTGCTCAGACAAATTATCAAAGAAAAAGTAGCTAACTGGATTAATGACCAACTTAAGAAAAGACTTTCTAACATAAAACCTGGGCCACAAGCATACAAAAGCATAAACAGACTTTTAGGTAAAACAAACAAATTCAGCTGTCAAAAACTAACAATTAACAACATTTCCATTACTGAGGAAGAGGATAAAGTCAAAGCTTTTAGTGATTATTATGAAGAAATTTATAGCATTCACCCAGTAAACGAAGATACCGAGCTCGCAGAGCAAGTCAGGGAGAAAATCGAACGTGCAAAGCAGTCATTGCCGGATAGAATTTTCCTATTTGACAATGAAAACTCAGCTCTATCCCCAATAGCGCCGCAAATGTTCACCTCTATAGTCGAAGTAACGTCCATAATCAGGAGTCTGAATAGCAAAAAATCTGCAGGTCCAGACAACGTTTCTAATTTCCTACTAAAAAAACTTTCTAACACAGCAATAGAATCGATCACGGTAATCATAAATAACTGCCTGAACAATGGGTATTTTCCACTAGATTAGAAAATTGCCAGATTGTTACCAGTTAAAAAAAAAGATAACTGCTCTGATCTTAGCAACTTTAGACCTATCTCCATGCTATCCAACTTAGGAAAAATATTAGAACGAATTATTAGTAACAAAATGGACAGTCACATAGACAATTCCTTTGAATTCATATCTGACTACCAGTTTGGTTTTAAAAAACAACACTCTACCACTCATGCCCTGGTCAAAATCCATAATGATGTTACAAATAATTTAAGAGAAAAGAAATGCACAGTAGCGTGTTGCCTGGACGTAGAAAAAGCGTTTGATAGTGTCTGGACAGATGGTCTGCTATTTAAGATTCTTGAAATTGGATTTCCTCCTGAAATTTTTAAAATGCTTCTCAGTTTTCTCTCTGACCGAAGTTTCTTTATAATGCTCCAGACTTTAAAATCTAATCTTATAAAAACATATCGGGGTGTTCCACAAGGATCGGTATTGGGCCCAAGGCTCTATAATTTATTCATATATGACTTTCCACATATAATAAAACATACTAATATATCAGACACCAAAGGTATCTTATTTGCGGACGACACGGTAGTCTTTGCCCATGCCGAATACCCACATGATGCCCTCCGATTCCTCAAAATTCATATTGAAAAAATAGTTAAATATTATCGGAAATGGGGAATAAAACTAAATATTGCAAAGTCAGAAGCAATCTGTTTTAGGAACTCTTACAGTAAAGGTAAATTGGGAGTAGTAGCAGAAAGTAGAAACTTGGCCCTTAAAATAGACGGGGTTGAAATTCCTTTTAAAAATAAAATAAAGTATCTAGGAGTACACTTTTCTAATCTACTCAAATTTAATCCTCACGCTAGAATTGTAAAAGATAAAGCATTAAAAATCTCAAATATATTAACACCTTACTTAAGACATCATAGCTTAAAAAAAAACACCAAACTTCTATTCTACAAAACAATTATAAGACCCATTATGCTTTATGCTTTTCCATGCTGGTTCTAGATTTCACCTACGGTGGCAAAAGAACTAGAGATTCTGGAAAGAAAAATTTTAAGACACTGCATGAATAAGAATTTCAAGACAAGAACTAAAAAATTCTCTAACACATATGTCTATAACGAGGCTAAAGTTATTCGACTGATGACTTACGCTTTTGTTCTAATGAAAAAATTTACCAATAAAATGAGCTGGTCGGAAAACAGTCTATTATATGAAATTTACAATCAACAAAGGAGTATCTCCTGGGAGAACTCATTATACCTTTCCCCAATAGGGATTGAGTTGGAGAGCAATGCTCTTGATTTGGAGTGTGCCCTACCATCCTTCTACCAACGAACTGTCCAAGGACAGAATCGTGGCTAACAAGGTTCAAATACTGTTTTGCGACGCGCTACGTCCTGGCACGCTATACGGTTCTTGTCAACTCTTCCTTGCTCACTATTAAGTGAACTATGGGGGGTGACAACTCTGGGTGGTGGTCAGGATGTGGCGCGTTGAATCACAACTCATTGGGAAATTATAGTAATAAACTGAAAATGTACAAATAAATTACATATAGAAATATTTATTGTTATTATTACATATCACTTTTATTATTGTTTATCAATGAACCAAAAAAAAAAAAAGAATTTGTAAGATCAAAATGAACTATTTATACATATCTAATTGAAAACGACTTTATTATTGTTAATAAACAAAACCTTTGAATTAGCTGACAAAGAAACAAAAGAAAAATCAATATAAAAACTAATTTGAACTTGTAAATAAAAGAAAACTAAACAAAACCAAACTCTGGAAGGAAAATCCATGTACAAAATCTAGATGTGTACCTGACATGTAAACATTGTGGTAAATTTCAGCTATAGAGATCTCTACCAAATTGTCAGTTTCAAATGACAGCAAAAACTTGGCACAAAGACAGATGAAATTGGAAAGAAAAAAAAAAGGCGGGCTAATTTTAATTACGAAATTCTAGCTATTTGGTGCCATAAAAAGATTAAAATATCTTATATGAAGTATAAAAACATTTTTACTTGCAGGTTTTCTATAAAAAAACGGAAAAAAACAATTCCAAATATCTATTTGCCTCCAAAATAAAACAAACATAAAATGTCATTGTGCCAAGAATTTCTGTTTGACATTTAAAAATGAAGGAGACAGAGATATATTGCTGTTTGTTAAAAAGCTCTATTGGTTCCTAGAGCTACACGAATATAGTGTATCTCCTTTATCATAAGTTAGTTTTAAGTTAGGTTAAGTTTTCCACGACTAAAACGTCAAAATAATTGTGAATAGCTCCATGAGCAAGAGCTCTCTAAAAGTGTAAATAGAACAGCAACATAGAAGCATATGTCATTAAAACAAGAGGGCCATACTATACAGTTCTCAATATATCTTAGTGTAAGAAAAAGACAAATGTATTCATTGTAAAGAAAAAGAAAAGACTTAATAAAATGAATTGAATTGAATTGATTTCATATTTTGTTTCCACACTATTATACACGATTTACTTCCCACTTTTTTGACATGTATTAATACTCAGTGGGATAGTGTGGAAGGCCTTTTATGAATTTCTCTTGAAATTCTTGTAAGTGTTACGTAAAAAATGATCTAATTTCAGTACCCATGTTCTGTAACTCAGGCGATAACTTATCGCATCGTTAAAAAATGAAACGATTCATTCCTCTCTTATCACCTCTTGAAAAAATTGGGTTTCTGTAACTTGATGCGATAACTTCAATAGAGATCTCTACCAAATTGTCAGTTTCAAATGACAGCAAAAACTTGGCACAATGACAGATGAAATTGGAAAGAAAAAAATAAGGAGGGCTAATTTTAATTACAAAAATCTTGCTATTTTGTGCAATAAAAAGATTAAAATATCTTATATAAAGTATAAAACATTTTTACTTGCATGTTTTCTATAAAAAAAAGGAAAAAAAACAATTCGAAATATTTATTTGCCTCCAAAATAAACCAAACAAATGGCTGCCACTTAAATGTCATTGTGCCAAGAATTTTAGTTTGACATTTAAATATGAACGAGACAGAGATATATTGCTGTTTGTTAAAAAGCCCTATTATCAACTGGAATTTCCATTGGAAGGCGATAAGATGAACTGTCATATTGACATTTAAAAACAAAACAAACGAAGGAAACGCAATTTTTGTGAGTTTTGTTTAATCTATTTGTTTATTTTATATTGTTATTTTATTGTTTTGTTAATAGTGAATTGCTTTCCTGTCACCGGGACATACATTCCCTGAACCACAAAACTACAAAAAAAGTATTGAAATACAAGAAAAAAAACTTAAGTGCGTTAAATATTTGTACATTTTAAAGATTTATAAATGATAATTGAATTTGTGCTGCCGAAGACGTCAAGGGACAACAGAAACAACAAGCAATCATCTTCCAGAAATAATAGTTGTGACCAGCTATCTTCTTGTTGAGCGCCAAGTGGAAACTTATTCATATTGAAAAGTAATTAATCAAGAGAGTGACAAAGCACAAAAAAAAAACAAAAACGACAATGAACGGCACTGGGTATGAACTGAATGGATCCAATGGCGATATCATTGCACAAAACCGACAAAAAGGTTGGTGGACTATTGGTCTGATTAATGGCCAGCACAAGTACATGACAGCCGAGACATTTGGCTTTTTCCATGGAGGACATTTGGCACATAGGTATAGACAAAGTCAATATCTTTTGCCAATTGGTTCGAAGGCCGTACTCAAGTCTCGCTCGTCGAAGTTACCCGCGATGAATTGCTCACTTTGGAGTATTCTCTGCCACAAGCTTCATTTATTGCTGGATTAAATACGCGCTATGTTTCTGTGAAACAAGGTGTTGATGTGACCGCTAATCAGGATGAACTTGGTGAGAATGAGACATTCCAATTGGAATTCGATTGGTCAGCACACTGCTGGGCACTGCGCACAACACAAGATCGATATTGGTGTTTATCCACCGGTGGCGGAATACAAGCAACCAGCAATAGACGATGTGCTGATGCACTATTTTAGCTCATTTGGCTTGGCGATGGATCTCTTTCGTTTAGAGCAAACAATGGAAAGTTCTTGGCAACAAAACGTTCCGGTCATTTATTTGCAACCTCAGAGGCAATTGAGGAAATCACGAAATTCTATTTTTATCTTTTAAACAGACCAATTCTAGTACTTAAATGCGAACAAGGCTTTGTCGGCTATAGAACACTTGGAAATCTTAAACTAGAATGCAATAAAGCAAAATACGAGACTATTCTAGTAAAGCGAGCACAGAAAGGTTTGGTTCATCTGAAGGCGCACAGTATCAAATACTGGAGAATTGATGGTGATTGTATCTCAGTCGATTCTGACATTCCTGTCGATGGTTTCTACTTAAGACTTAGAGAACCAACAAGAATTTGCATTCGAAAATTGGATGGCAAATATCTTGGTGCCACCAAAAATGGTGCATTTAAATTCGTAGAAGATGGCACCGACACATCCACACAGTGGGAATTCTAAACTCCAAAATCAGCCAATGCCCTTGTCCAAAAGTCATGATCGAAGAATAAAAACTCATTTATTATTCGAAACGGAATTTCTTTGATTATTAATTTACACTAAAGGATTCTTATAGAAATTATAATCATTAATATCATAATATGTAATTTTACGAGCATTAAGAAGATACCATTGCAATATATTTAGAAGAAAAATAATTATTTTAAAAGAAATACCAATTAAGCAAGTACTTTTACAATGAGCCCATTTTTCAGGTAACACAAGAATTTCAAGAGAAATTCACACGAAATTCTTGTACGTGTTGCCTAAAAAATGGCCTCATTTTAAAACTACTTGCCTCATTGGGGTGATTGAAGTCCTCTTTGTGAATTTTGGAAACCGTTTCCAATTCGACTGAAGATATGAAAAAAAAATCCATACAAAAGTAATTTCGGCATTTTTCGATTGTCAAGCAAATGCCGAAATTACTTTTGTATGATTTTTTTTGGGTCTTTGGTTGAATTGGAAACGGTTTCCAAAAATCACAAAAAGGACTTAATTAAAACTAAAAACCGTTTTAATTACCCCAATGAATCAAGTACTTTTAAAATGAGCCCATTTTTTAGGTAACGCTTACAAGAATTTCAAGAGAAATTCATACGAAATTCTTGTACGTGTTGCCTAAAAAATGGCCTCATTTTAAAACTACTTACTTCATTGAATTGATTGAAGTAGTTTTTAGTCTTAATTAGGTCCTATTTACGATTCTAGTAAACCGTTTGCAATTTGACCAAAGATTGGAAAAAAAATCCATACAAAAGTAATTTCGGCACTTTTCGATTTTGAAGCCAATGTCGAAATTACTTTTGTATTTTTATCCTTGGTCAAATTGAAAACGGTTTACTAAAATCGTAAACTAGACTTAAGTAAAACTAAAAACCACTTCAATGAAGTAAGTAGTTTTGAAATTAGAGCACTTTTTACGTAACACTTACGAGTATTTCTTATGAATTTCTCTTGAAATTCTTGTAAGTGTTACGTAAAAAATGTGCTCTAATTTCAAAACTACTTACTTCATTGAATTGATTGAAGTGCTTTTTAGCCTTATTTAAGTCCTATTTGCGATTTTGGCAAACCGTTTTCAATTCGACCAAAGATCAAAAAAAAAATCCATACAAAAGTAATTTCGGCATTTTTCGGATTTTCAAGCAAATGCCGAAATTATTTTTGTATATATTTTTTTTTTGATCTTTGGTCGAATTGGAAATGGTTTCCAAAAATCACTTTAAGGACTTAAGCCTTAACTACATAAGCCAAAAAAGTGAAAAAGTACAAAAGTGAAAATTTTCAAACTCATTTTGGGATAGTTTTTCTCACAGAAAAACTTATAGAAATGATGCAGAAAGCTTAAATTTTGGTTTAAAAATAAAATGTGTATATTCTTTTTCACAAAACAACTGCGCTAGCTGGAAAAAATATTTTTACTTTTGTAATTTTGCAAAAAGTTGCCAATGTAGTTAAGGCTTTAGTTTAAACTAAAAACAGCTTTAGTCACCCCAATGGTTTAGTTATCACCTACTATTTTGTAAGTGATAAATTTTGACGTTTAAAATGAAAAATTTAAAGATTCTCAAAGATACAGAAACCCATTTTATCGCATTTTCCAGGCATTTCTATTCCGCGAGTTCCAGTCGATAAAGTTATCGCCTGTCAAAGTTATAGAAACCCGATTGTGCGATGAGTTTCGTTTCAATTCTCATCGTTTCTCGACTATTTTTATCGATGCGATAGTTACAGAACATGGGCACAGGTGTTTTTTTTAAGTTTTTAGGCTTCGTATATTTTTTAATTAAATTTTAAAGCTTTCCTTAAATCTTCACTTGCATTTTTTTCAGAATCCCTTCGTAAGTGCTAACTCCATACAATTTGTTTTGGTAAAATTTAGTGGAAGCACTACAGCTTTAGAATAACAAAAATTTCTTCTGAAGTTTTTAATAGATTGGTAAGAAGAAATAGTTAGTCTTCAGATTTCTATAAAGTCAGTAACTAGTTTCACTCGTTAAAAAACGATTAGTCTCTAACCGCCATATTATTCACTCGATACATCCAGATTTAAACTTAAATCCAGATGAATTTACATTGAATTTGTATGATTTACATCCAGATTTAAGTTTTAATGTATTGAGTGAATAATATGGCCGTAAGTTAAGAAAAATTTGATTTACTATAAATTGTTTTCAAACGCAAAGGAAACAAAGTTCCACCGTGCACAGCAACACACCGTCGTTCGCGTGTACCACTTCAACGCGTTCAACTGCATAAAGCCCTGCTGAACTTTTTATAATTCCAACAATCGAAATAGGCAACAGAATTTTTGTAACCGGGAAAAAAATAAACAGCCCAATTCTAAATATTCCCCGGGAAAAAAACTCCCCGGGAGACGTATTCTTTCGGGAGTAAAATGCTCCTATTCCGAATTCTCCGGTAGATTATTTTTATCTTCGATAGCAGGAATAAGAGTTCTGAATGTTCAGAACAGCTATTTTAAATTTCTTGACAATTATATCAAACTGCAAAGAAAAAATAATTTATTCCCGGGGAGACAATTCCCCGGGAATTTACATTTAGAATTGGGCTGAAATATTAATTTCTTTCTCTCCTCATTTTTTAGGTTTATAACCCCCAGTTTCACAGTCAAAGTTTAAACTTCAGATCAGCTGAACCTGAACTTAAGTTTAAATTTAAAGCTCAACTCCTTGGGTTTCACAGCATAAACTGATCCTAAGTTCAATTAAAGGAACTATATTACCGAACTACATTACCATTTCCTCCGAAGTACATGCGCAGTCCAGTTCTCTCAATTTTAGTTTTTTTTTTTTTGAAGAGAAAAGAGAAACACATGGGTGATTACCATGGAAACATTTTTGAGTTTAAATTTAAACAACAGAATACAAGCGTTTAACTTGTTGAACTCAGTTCAGATTTGAACGTACACTGTGAAATTGAATTAAGTGTTGAACTCAAGTTTAATCTAAAAGCAGAGTCTAAACTTACACTGTGAAACTGTGATATTCTTTTCTTGGATTCTGGGGGGGTCATGACCCCTATCATTACTGGCTTATATTTTTTTGAGTATATTTAAAAGTTTAATGTCGTTTTCCGTTGGTCACTCCTAGTACTCTTTTTTCACTCCATCCACACTCCCAATACTCCAAAAACCTTCCATTGGCTGTTCGGAGTGATGATTTAGGAGTGTTTTTCCACTCCGGATTTCATTAAGGAGTGCTAGGAGTGTACTCTGAAAACACACATATTTTTAAAAGTATGTGTTGGATTAATTGCCAAAATCAATGCTTCTTCTTGAGATGTTCTGGAATTGAAAATATTGAAGAATTCATTTTAGTTTTTACTTCTACATAGATACACATATTACGGAAGAGTTTTTCATATTCCATTGGAATCAAAAAAGAGTGAAACACTCTGAAAATCCAATCGAAAACGACATAAGACTTTCACTACACCACCTTATTATAAAAAGTAAATAACACTCCGAAATCCTTAATTCCACAAATAGGTTTCGATTAATGTCATTTAACACTGTTATGCGTGATAACCGACATTTCAAGAACAATATCATTTTTCGTTGAAAAAAAGCAAGCAAAAAAATTGGCTTAAGAAAGAACTTAGAAGAATATAAATCAGTTTAAATAAAATAATATGTCTGTTCCTTTACTTTGAAACTCTGTGATTTTCTGTGCATTTTACTGCCATTTTATTTTTTTTATATGAACTTTGACAGAACGTTGGACTGAAATTCACACAAATGCACAGAAAATCACAGAGTTTCAAAGTAAAGGAACAGGGCTAATAATAAATCTCGTTGTCAACTTTGATTAAGATACACTTCAATTGTTCAGTTAAAAAATATGCTGATTTATTTACTTCTTAGCTTTCTTAACATCTTTAACAGCATCTTCTGGGTTGTCAGCATTTTCCTTTGCTTTCTTGGCGCGAACTCCAACCAATCGTGCATCAGAACGGGCCTGTGATTCAAAAAAATTAAGGTGATACAATTTTTTGAGATTAATAGCTTGTTTACCTTTCGGAGGGTGGCGAATGCTCCAAATGCCTTCTCTTCCTTAGTAACCTCCTTATAGGTAATTGAAGGAACTTCTTTGGTCAAAGACATGATCCTCTTAGCCTTAAGCTGCTCAGCTAACTTGCACTCTTCAAGAGCAGATTCGCCCTTAGCAATCTTCTTTTCGTTGATAGGGAAGAGAACCAACTTAGTTTTATATTCCTTCAAACGTTGGATGTTCGTTTGACGAGATTCGATCGACTTGTTGCGACGTCTCTTATCCACTGATATACCAATTGATTTGGCAAATCCAGAGGTAAAACCAGCACCCTAAAAATAATATTCTATAATACCTTAGAGGGTTGCGCAATTGAGATTCTTTACCTTAAGTTCTTCCAAAGTAAACCCTCTACCTTGACGCAGCTTAGTGTGATAGCGAATAGTTGGGCATCTCACTACTGGGCGAAGTAATCCAGCAGCTGGGCGAGGGAATAAGGCCTTGGCTTTCTTAACTCTATTTTGACGCCTTCTAACTTTCCTTGCCGGTTGGTTAAACCAAGTCCTCACATGCCGTTGCCAATATTTGTGGAAATGGGCATTTGGAATCATATTATTTCCCTTACCCATCTTGTACAAAAATATTTATCTAATAGAATTAACAAAAAGACGACACAGGTTATTGCCAATTTATCTTAATAATTTAATGTTCAGTATGTTATGAAATAAACAACCAATATATTTCGACGAAAAAAAGCCCACCTGCACTTTCCGACTACAAATTTAAAAAGGAAAAGGAAATAATGACCACGTTTCTGTCAACCATTTTGAATCATTCAACAGACCTTGTTTAGATTGTGACCAAAGTGCCTGTTTACATTGTATTTTTGACGAACGGCGCATCCAGTAAAATGGGTAGATTTTATGGTGCGTAAAAAAGAGAAGGATAGATACATAGAAAAGAGAAGGGTAGGTAGATACACTAAACCACTGATCTCTATAATATACTGGATAGCGTATCGATACAAGAAAGCTGACCCCATTTGAAGAACTGTTATAGTGGAGCTGCCTACTGTTTTGTATAACAGTATAACTTTATAGTTCTGAATTTACTAAATCTTCGTTAAAAAAATAAACTCCTATAGCCAAGAAATTGATTCACCAATGATGGTGGGTCGTAAATGCATTTGTTTAGCAATATTTGGCGATGAAAAATCAACGCATACTCGCTTTTTAATGCATTGCGGTTGCTGGACTCCGTTTTTGAACAAAACTCCAATTGCTTTAACTGCATGTATTCTGAAATAATAATTTCAAATAGCATAAAATGAATGTATTTAAAACGATCGAAATAAAATAAACTTTTATAAGATTACAAAATGCATTTTAAACACAATTACCGCACAAATAAATTGGAAACAAGAATTTTACTCAATGTTTACTAGTGTTGCTTAAACATCGATAGTATCGATAGTAAAAAACTATCACGTACATCGATAGTTTTAAAAAACTCGAAAACTATCGATACTTTCAATAATTTCAAATTCGAGAGGGCCGATTTGCTTTAAATTTGGTCCAGAGCATTTTTATGTGATTTTTTAGGGGGTAAATTCAATTTTTTTTATTTAACTCATCAAGTATGTATATGTGTAATATAGAGATCAGTGCACTAAACTCTATAAAACACTGGATAGTGGATTCTCTATATGTATAACAGTTTTTTTTGAAGAAAATTGAATTTGACAGTTCTTGTACTTCCCACAGTTTGTGTCTTTTTTAAACAAAAGGAAAAAAAGAGATAGATAGAATTGAAATTGTTTTCGTATTCGTACTCGCAAACCAAACAAAAAAATGGCCGCGTTCATCAGAAATTCTTAAATTTCAGAATCTGAAATTTCAGATTTTTTTCGTTGAACGCAAAAACAGTCTGAAATTTCAGTCAAAAAACATTGTGTCAAATTCCTGTATTTACTTACAGAATATGCATGACGGTGTTCACATTGGACTCAGATTTACGATTTTTTTTGGCATAAGTCAGTCAGCTCGTGATCAGACACACACAACCGATTCATTTTGACGTTCGGTAGTTATTAAAATAAAACACAAATTTTTATTCGCCGGAGAATTTAACTAGAAATTTTTCAATCACAAAATTAATATTTCACTAAATAAATATTTTTCCAATTGAAAAAACTTCGATTCTAAAGTATTTAAGTGCCAAAAAAAACTAAATACTAACAAAACACATGTCACAAAAGGAAACGTCAAAAAAAATTCACAAATTTTTAAAAAATTTAAAAAATCCTGCCTCACTTGCCTGTCTCTTTCTCACCACAAAGTGGGAACGAGAAAAAGTACATAGACGTCAAAAAAAATTCAAGGAGTAAGTCCAATGTGAACACCGTCCATTGAAGCGAAATAAAAGAGAAATTTATATATTCGTTAATTGATAATTTAGCAGGAGCTTTGTGGATGAAATTTTATGTAAAAAGATTAGCAACACTAAATTTCATTAAAATTGTTTGTTATTTTGCAGTAATTTGTTTTAACATGAATTAAAAATTGTTCCAGAATAATCCGATGGAGAATTATGGGAACACTTTTGTAAGAAATTCATTCCTAAACTAGAGAATCCACTATCCAGTGTTTTATAGAGATCAGTGGATAGCACTGATCTCAATACACTGGGTAGCGCATCCATACAAGAAAATTGATGCCATTTGAGAATTGTTTTTATGTTAAGTTGCCTATTTTTTTGTATAACGGTATAACTGTATAACATAATGAAATGCAAAATTTTTGTACAAACTTGCAACTGAAGTATTTTAAATTCACTTTAACAATTATTTTAAATTACAAAAAATCAAATTTACAAACAAGTGATGGTTCTTTTGCTTTTTTTTCTTAGAAATTCCACATTGGTGGTAGTGTGAAGAGAAATGTCAAAAAAATCTCCTGAATTTGTTGACCGGGGAGATTTCATTTCCCCCTCTTTCTTCCTGCCCTTCTCGCCTATGAACTAATTGTTGCCGGAAACTCAGTTGCCCTGTGTGAAAGGGGACTATAATACACGGGATAGCGTATTCATACAAAAATGGTGGCTCCATTTGAACAATTGTTATATTATGCGCCTGACCACTCTTTGTATAACAGTATAGACGTATAACATATAAAATACCAAAAATGACGGCAAAAATTCTGGAGACTCATTCCGTAAAACGATTATCACCCGACGATAACGTTTCGACGATAGTCCTACTACACGTAACCCTAAAAATGCATATCGTCTTGACGATCAAATATTTGCTTCACGTAAGTCGATTATTATCAAAACGCTATCGTCAAAACGATGGCTTTTGGACGATACCTAAATAGGTATCGTTTCGCATTTGTTTTCATGATTATATGTAAGTTTGTACGCGACTATAGTTAAATGAGTGAAATAATTTACTTATTTTGCAAAATGGCAACAAACATTTGAGAAAAATACTAATTATATGAAAATTAAAAAAAAAAAAACGTGTCGCCAGCAGGGATCGAACGCCGAACCTTTCGGTTAAGAAGCAAGTACCTATTCCATTGCGCCACCGTCTTATGTAAATTTCTGCCGATTTCTTGGGCTTACAAACGAACCGTGTACTAAAAGAACTTCGTTCTAATAACGCACATTGTTATTATGAAATTTCAATGATGGTTTGACAATCTCTGGAAAAACGATAGACGAGGAGATAGTGTTTGAATTACGTGAAACAAATTATTGACGATCACGACAGCGATAATCGTTTTGAAAATTACGGAATGACCCCCCTGAATATAAAGATATGAATTAAAGATACTGAATATAAAGACATGAATCCTTCGTACGTTTCACCCTCCAAAACAAAGAAACTGAATATGAAGAAATGAATCCTTCGTACGTTTCACCCTCCAAAACCCATTTGTTTACATTGTTGTATTTGTAATTTAATTTTGTGTCGATGAATAGATGTGAAATCCAACAACAATATATCAGGGTGGTGTGAAGATAAGTACTGTGAATG
This sequence comes from Epistrophella euchroma, assembly GCA_947049315.1. Lineage (NCBI taxonomy): Eukaryota > Metazoa > Arthropoda > Insecta > Diptera > Syrphidae > Epistrophella > Epistrophella euchroma. The sequence goes on along the minus strand of OX346245.1, from coordinate 72,623,595 downwards.
TGTAAGTTGTGAAGATAAATACTGTGAATGTATGAGTTTTATACCGCCATTTTTACACATACCTTCTCATTTCTTATCTGATAGAGCTTGTAGGCAAACTCAAATGACAGCCGAGGATTCATTTCTTCATATTCAGTTTCTTTGCTCCAAAACCAAAGAATGTGAAAAAACAAAAACTCTGTTTCATATCTAATTCTTCTTGGAGATACACCGAATACTAAAATATGAGTAGAGAGAGTAGAGAGTAGATTATTAACCACAAATAATATTTATTTTGTGACAGACAAACGTCAAATTATGCGGCAGACCACGTATTATAATCTTCAATTGGAACCACAGAAACTGTTATACATTGTAGTTGATACACTATCCAGTGTATAGGGCTTTTTAACAAACAGCAATATATCTCTGTCTCGTTCATATTTAAATGTCAAACTAAAATTCTTGGCACAATGACATTTCAGTGGCAGCCATTTGTGTGGTTTATTTCGGAGGCAAATAAATATGTCGAATTGTTTTTTTCCTATTTTTTATAGAAAACATGCAAGTAAAAATACTTTATATAAGATATTTTAATCTTTTTATTGCACAAAATAGCAAGATTTTTGTAATTAAAATTAGCCCTCCTTATTTTTTTTATCCAATTTCATCTGTCATTGTGCCAAGTTTTCGCTGTCATTTGAAACTGACAATTTGGTAGAGATCTCTATTATAGAGATCAGTGAGTTGCCTACGTACTTGTCATCTTCAATTGGTAGTAGAAAAACTGTTATACTTTGTAGGGAATCCACTATCCAGTGTATTTTAGAGATCAGTGGTAGACACAGTACACAAATATAAGGTATTATCTTGCACAGGTTGTCAGAATTGAAACTGTCAGAAATTAAAAAATGGTTGCTCGAGTGCTCCCAAAAACTTCACACCGCAATATTAAAAACAACAACAAATACTGAGATTTGACATGTAAATGGGCACTGCATCAACCATTTTTTATCGATCTTAATAGATGCGCAGAACAGAACAAAAATGAAAACGCTTAATGATATTACCTTTAATATATGTACCGTGAGTGGTAGATATGTAAAAGTTTTCATCGACATGTTCATGACATGGTGCCTGTTTACATTGTATTTTTGACGAACGGCGCATCCAGTGAGATGGGTAGATTTTGTGTGAGTAAGAAAGAGAAGGATTAATTTCACCCAAATTACGCCGATGCGCCAGTTTCAATAATGTCGTTTTTCTTTTGCAAATAGGGATTTTGATCCCGGATCACGAATTTTCTTAGCAAAAGAAACGCAGATTGGATTTGTTTTTTATTTGCAAATGTGTGTGTGGGATGTCAAATTTAATTTTGTCAAAAATACATAATTTTAATTCAATAAAGCAAAAATTAATTTTTATAGGCAAAGAATCAAAAACGGAATGCAAATGAAAAAGAAAATCACAGAATCACACAAAAGCAAAAAAATGACGTTTTATAAATAGTGTGTGTGCAAGTCACTGATCTCTATAATATACTGGATAGCGCATCCATACAAAATAGTTGAAGCAAATAGAGATCTCTACCAAATTGTCAGTTTCAGATGACAGCAAAAACTTGGCACAATGACAGATGAAATTGGAAAGAAAAAAAAGGCGGCCTAATTTTAATTACAAAAATCTAGCTATTTTGTGCCATAAAAAGATGAAAATATCTTAAATAAAATATAAAAACATTTTTACTTGTAGATTTTCTAAAAAAAAAAAGGAAATAACAATTCCAAATATTTATTTGCCTCCAAAATAAAACAAACAATAATGGCTGCCACTGAAATGTCATTGTGCCAAGAATTTTAAATTGACATTTAAAATGAACGAGACAGAGATAATATTGCTGTTTGTTAAAAAGCTCTATTGAAGAATTGTTATACTGGCCACTCGTACACCTACTTTCAAAATAGATACAAAAAATATAACAAATATATCAATTTTGTGTTTTCAAGATGAGATGACGTCAAGAACAAAAACAAAGTAGTTTGGGGTTTTTTTTTGTGAAACCAACAAAATAAAATAGGCAGTCTTTTGTTTTTTTTGTTTTGAATCCGATATTGGTACAAAAACATAACTTAAACTTGTCAAAAGTGGAAACGAGATCCAGGCACACCGCAAGCCGCAAGTTCGTCGAAAAATTTGGGCCTGGTCTGGACGATTACTAACAAGTAGATTGAATGGAGAGTGCTACAAATGTGGTTGATACCATTTTGGAATCTGCTTTCGATGTCTTTAAAAGGAGCATAAAAAGTTTTGATTCCAAAGCTCTATAAAAAAAATTCAACCTCGGAGTACACTTGTTGGCTGGTCATTTGATGAGAAACTTAAAAAACTGAAAAAGTTTTTAGAGTTTCTTTATTGAATGGAGAGTGCTACAAATGTGGTTGATACCATTTTGGAATCTGCTTTCGATCTCTATAAAAGGAGCACAAAAAGTTTTAATTCCAAAGCTCTATAAAAAAAATTCAACCTCGGAGTACACTTGTAGGTAGGTTTTTATTGAATTATAGAGAAAGCAACAAAACTTAATAAGATACATATTTCTCTAACTCCTAAAGGTTATTTAAATTTTATATAATTTATTATCAGCGTCCTTAAGTACTGGCAGAGGTACACGATCATGGGCGGCAGCGTTTCGATCGGATTTCGATTTTTTTTTTTCGAAAAAAGCGGGTCATTCTACGGTTTCTTTTTCTTTGGTCTATCTGGGGCATCATGGCGTTTTCATCCTATTCTTCAGTGGGTGGATCTGGTTGTCGTCATGGTAAGGCTCTGTAAATCTACCTCTTTTTAGAGACCAAAAAACAAGCGTACTTTATTGTAATGGCGAAGAGCCTCGCCTATTATTGCACCCGCTGTGCCATCGCACTGAGCCCACTGATCTCTATAATACACTGGATAGCGCATCCTTACAAGAAAGTTGATGCCATTTGAGAATTGTTATAATGTTGAGTTGCCTATTTTTTTTTATAACGGTATAACTGTATAACATAATGAAATGCAAAATTTTTTACAAAATTGCAACTAAAATATTTTAAATTCACTTCTACAATTATTTTAAATAACAAAAAGTCAAATTTACAAACAAGTGATGGTTCTTTTGCTTTTTTTTCTTAGAAATTCCACTTTGGTTTTTGCCTCTCTTCGGTTGAAGTAGAATTTTTGATATCTCAGCAACTTGAACTGGCCTTCTCAGCCTCACTGAACATACCTTAAGTGTTGAGTTGCCTACGTACTTGTCATCTTCAATTGGAAGTAGAAAAACTGTTATACTTTGTAGGGAATCCACTATCCAGTGTATTATAGAGATCAGTGACTGAGCCTTGCTGCGTGCTGTTCCTTCGTAAGTATCAATAAGGAGATACTAAGTCACAATCTGAGAGAGCATTTCCAGCTTCTTATCCTGGATGTGTCTCTTGAACAGTGAGTGGGAATCCCTTAACATTCTAATGATGAATTTGTATTGCTCCATGGCTGCAACAAGATCGTTCTTTTCCATTTGAGGTTTCGTATAAGCAGAATGTTCTGCAAATCTACTTTTCGACGAACTTGCGGTGTGCGTGGATCTCGTTTCCACTTTTCACAAGTTTAAAATATATTTTTGTACCAATATCGGATACAACACAAAAAAAAAAAACGAAAAGACTGACTGACAGTTTTATTTTGATGATTTCACAAAAAGAAATAACCTCAATCTAGTTTTTTTTTGTTTCACATAGATGTCAAAATTGGCCACTCAGCCACCTTATGTCATCTTCAATTGGAATGAAAAAAACTGTTATACTTGAATGGTATACACTATCCAGTATATTATAGAGATCAGTGGTGCAAGTGCGTGTTTCATGTAAGTGTAAATCTCTATTTAATTCGGGATCAGAGATTTTGATCCCGAATTGTCAGGGATTGATATTTTTTGGTTGAAAGAAATGCAAAAACTTGTCCGGGATCAAAATCCCTGGCAGGGATCAATTTTTTTTGGCTAAAAGAAAAACCATATAAGGCCCATCGCCCAATAGGCAACTTTTTGTTGCTAGCCCCAGCAACTTTTTGTTGCTCCCAATCCAATTACATTAGCTTATATGGGAGAGCGCCCACTAGGCAACTTTTAATTGCGCAACTTTTTGTTGCTCGGCGTTGCTCACGGAACTTTTGTCCCGGCAACTTTTTGTTGCTTACCCTCGCTCACAGGGCAACCAGCATCCATATTTGTCAAAAATGTGATGTCAAAATTGTGTTTCCACTTGTCATTGTGGATGCCAAAATGGAGTGCATTTCATTTTTACCCTTTGTCATTTTGGCCAATTTCTGGAAATGGAATGAGCTTTCCTTTTTTTCAACAATGTGAGTACACATAATAATAAATAATATATTTTATAATTATAAATATTAATTTATTTCGCATTGCCAGCTTACGATTATACATAGCCAGACAGCCGGAAAGCAGCCATCACAATAAAATATGGCGACAAAAAGTCAAAGTCTAGTCCCACAAAGTTGCTCGGAAATAGCCTAATGGACGATGGCAAGCAAATTTTATTGCTCTCAGTTGCCGGCAACTCCGAGAAACAAAAAGTTGCGCAGCTAAAAGTTGCCTAGTGGGCGATGGGCCTAAATGTTTTCGGATTGAGCACGAAGAATTTTTTTTGTGTGAGTGAGAGATACATGGTTGTTTAGGAAGTGAGATATGGATGGGTAGATTGAAATGAAAGGATTTTTGCTCTATAATATAAACACGAGGAACATTTTGATGAAGAAAATATGTTTCATCAAAAATATAATGTAAACAGGCACTATAATCGTGACATCGTTCATGGACTGTGGAGGCGGCATGTAACACGGTGTCTCCACCTAACAGGCGACTCCACAGGACATACAGATGCCCAAGATCCAAACCACAATCCAATCAACAATCAGCGGTAATGCACTGGGCACTTTATGTCATGTCGATAGTTATGTCGATAAATTCCGCTAACAAGTCAGAGTAAGAGAATCACACAAAAATTCCTTTCAGTACTACTTCTACCTCTCTCACACACATCGGACGTCAAATCTCATGGCCAAGCTTGGAACAGAGCTCATGTCTTTTTCAAAAATTAGTTTTCGTCGACATATTCATGACATGGACATGGATTTTTGTGCCTACATTGGATTTTTTGTAGACATGTTCATAATCCTGCCATCGTTTATGGCCTGTGGAGGCGGCATGTTACTATGTCAGCTATTACACGTTGACTCAAGAGTCATGATTCTTTTTTCGAATTCCTCTTTAAAAATCATTCTGTGAGTCGCGTGCTATAAGTCAGCTATTACAACGTTTCCACCGACCACATAACCGAGATTTAAGTAGATTTATACGGTTTTCACACTGAACCGAAATCTCGGATTTCGGCAACGAGATTACCAAATCTCATTAAATCGTTCACACTGCGCACATAACTAGATTTTGTTTGACGTTTCAAACGATTCTTAGTCCTTTTTCACACGTAGATACTAGTTGCTGGTGATTTTTTTGACGTTTTCTTTAAATCTCCTTAACAATCTCTTGTACCTTTCACACGAAGATACAAAGTCGGAGGAGACTTGCTGTATTTTCCTTTTAAACTACCTTGGTTGAACGCACACAAACGTAGTGTGAAGAGAAACGTCAAAAAAGTCTCCTGAATTTGTTGACCGGGGATATTTCGTTTACCCCTCTTTCTTCATGCCCTTCTCGCCTATGAACTAATTGTTGCCGGCAACTCAGTTGCCTTGTGGGAAAGGGGACTATGCATTTACCTCCATGAGCAATTTTCCTAGCATGCAATACAGTATTTATTCTATGAAATCTTTCTCGTGGAGCCACCATGTCAGGTAGAGACAGGGTGTGATACACCAGTTCGTGCCCTCTATTACACGTTGACTCTTTTAGAGTCATGACTCTCGAAATTGAATGAGTGAGGAGACAAAAGATCGGATTTCACCTTCGCACTTCGCAATAATTATTGAATTTTGAAAAGAGTCATGACTCTAGAGTCAACCACTGATCTCTATGAAACACTGGATAGTGGATTCTCTATATGTATAAGGCCAGGCGCGCTCATGCAACTAAACAGATTGGTTTCGATTTTGAGCACAATGAGCTTATATGGGAGTGCGCGCCCGTTTATGTGCGCGGACTCTCATATAATTCTATAGTACTCAAAATCGAAACCAAACGGTTTAGTTGCATGTGCGCGCCTGGCCTAACAGTTTTTTTTTGAAGAAAATTGAATTTGACAGTTCTTGTACTTCCCACAGTTTGTGTCTTTTTCAAACAAAAGGAAAAAAAGAGATAGATAGAATTGAAATTGTTTTCGTATTCGTACTCGCAAATCAAACAAAAAAATGGCCGCGTTCATCAGGAATTCTTAAATTTCAGAATCTGAAATTTCAGATTTTTTTCGTTGAACGCAAAAACAGTCTGAAATTTCAGTCAAAAAACACTGTGTCAAATTCCTGTATTTACTTACAGAATATGCATTGAAGCGAAATAAAAGAGAAATTTATATATTCGTTAATTGATAATTTAGCAGGAGCTTTGTGGATGAAATTTTATGTAAAAAGATTAGCAACACTAAATTTCATTAAAATTGTTTGTTATTTTGCAGTAATTTGTTTTAACTTGAATGAAAAATTGTTCCAGAATAATCCGATGGAACACTTTTGTAAGAAATTCATTCCTTTTATTCAAAGCGTCACTAAATAATTAACAAAAAGTTCTTTCATTCAAATAAGTAAGTATTACTTTTAAATGGTAGCACTTCAGCTCTTTTACACTTCCCCCACCACAAACAACTGTCATCCGAATTTTCAGACGAAATTTTCTTGTCTGAAATTTACGAATAAAGTCTTAACTACATAAGGCTTAACTACATAAGGCAAAAAAGTGAAAAAATACAAAAATTAAAATTTTCAAACTTATTTTGAGATAGTATTTCTCACTGGAAAACTTATAAAAATGATGCAAAAAGCTTAAATTTTGGTTTAAAAAAAATGTGTATATTCTTTTTCACAAAACAACTGCGCAAGTGGCAAAAATTAATTAATTTTGCAAAAAGTGGCTTATGTAGTTAAAGCTATAAGCCAAGAAAGTGAAAAAGTACAAAAGTGAAAATTTTGAAACTCATTTTGGGATAGTGTTTCTCACAGGAAAACTTATAAAAATGATGCAGAAAGCCTAAATTTTAGTTTAAAAATAAAATGTGTGTATTCTTTTTCACAAAACAACTGCGCTAGCTGGAAAAATTTTTTTGTAATTTTGCAAAAAGTGGCCAATGTAGTTAAGGCTTAAACGTAACTAAACGTAACTAAAAGTCATCTAACTTTTTATGAAAGCTAGCCAATAGAGATCTCTACCAAATTGTCAGTTTCAAATGACAGCAAAAACTTGGCACAATGGCAGATGAATTGGAAAAAAGGCGGGCTAATTTTAGTTACAAAAATCTAGTTTTTTTGTGCCATAAAAAGGTTAAAATGTCTTATATTGAGTATAAAAACATTTTTACTTGCATCGTTTCTATAAAAAAAAAGGAAAAAAACAATTCCAAATATATATTTGCCTCCAAAATAAAAAAAACAAATACATGTCATTGTGCCAAGAATTTTAGTTTGAGATTAAAAAATGAACGAGACAGAGTTATATTGCTGTTTGTTAAAAAGCTCTATCAGAAGCTCCAAAAATTCAGAAATCTGAATTTTCAAATGTTAACGTAATGGATTAAACGCGGCCAATCTAACTGTAATAACTGTTAGAAGTGTTATATATAATAAAAAAAATCTGACGTTTCACGTCCTTCCCACTGTTATAATCTTCCTTCAATTTTCTTCAAAATTTTTATATGAATCCAGTGTTTATAGAGATCAGAGGAGTCAACGTGTAATAGGGCACTTCCTTTACATGGTGGCACCACGAGAAAGATTTCATAGAATACTGTATTGCATGCTAGGAAAATTGCTCATGGAGGCTACTCATAGTATTTTATAAAAAATTTCTTGCCACATATTGCTTTGCTCACAGAAAGCTATGAATAGTATTCAATGAAGAAGCAATTTTCCCTTTGACATCTGTGGGTTTGTTTCAATTTTTTTTTTGTGTTTTTTCGAATGTAATTAATTTATTGCAGGTGCCAAAAGGAATTTTTGGACTATGGATTTAAGTAAAATTAACAATAAATCAATTCTTTAAATTATTTTAACTTCATAAGTTTTCCCTGTGAAATTTTGAAATAAAGCTATTAAAATGCCCAACCAACATAGAGATCTCTACCAAATTGTCAGTTTCAAATGACAGCAAAAACTTGGCACAAATGACAGCTGAAATGGGAAAGAAAAAAAAGGCGGGCTGGTTTTAATTTCAAAAATCTAGCTATTTTGTGCAATAAAAAGATTAGAATATCTAAAACAAACAAATGGCTGTCGCTTAATGTTCATGCCAAGAATTTCAGTTTGACATTTAAAAATGAACGAGACAGAGATATATTGCTGTTTGTTAAAGAGCTCTATTGTATGGTATACTATCGCTCTTTCTTTCTATCGAAAGTGACAGATAGTAATCTATAAAATATTTCAGGTGGAGACACCGTGTTACTTGTTTTTCAATGGGTTGAGGAGTTAACTTGAGAAACAACATTTGTCATCTCCACACCATTTCAGTTCAACTCAATATCGAGCTTTCAAATTTATGAACGAAAAACATGGGTCGAAAATCCAACCCTAAGTCCCCTTTCAGACAAGGCAACTGAGTTGCCGGCAATAATTAGTTCATAGGCGAGAAGGGCAGAAAGAAAGAGGGGGAAACGAAATCTCCCCGATCAACAAATTCAGGAGATTTTTTTGACGTTCCTCTTCACGCTACGTTTGTGTGCGTTCAACCAAGGCAGTTTAAAAGGAAAATAAAGAAAATCTCCGGGTTTTTGTTGCTTGCGTGTGAAAGGTACAAGAGATTGTTAAGGAGATTTAAAGAAAACGTCAAAAAAATCACCAGCAACTAGTATCTTCGTGTGAAAGGGGACTATGTCCTGTGGAGTCGGCGTGCGAGGTAGATAAAAAAAAACAAAAATATGGGAAACAAGAATTCATTAGTCCCCTTTCACACAAGGCAACTGAGTTGCCGGCAACAATCAGTTCATAGCAGAGAAGGGCAGGAAGAATGAGGGGTAAACGAAATCTCTTCTGTCAACAAATTCAGGAGACTTTTTTGACGTTTCTCTTCACACTACGTTTGTGTGCGTTCAACCAAAGTAGTTTAAAAGGAAAATACAGCAAGTCTCCTCCGAATTTGTATCTTCGTGTGAAAGGTACAAGAGATTGTTAAGGAGATTTAAAGAAAACCTCAAAAAAATCACCAGCAACTAGTATCTTCGTGTGAAAGGGGACTTAGGTACAATAACAGGAAATTCCAAGTACCTTAGTAGAAATTTAATATATAATACGTATATTGATATAATTTACTCGCGAAAAAAGATGCAAACGAAAAAAATATGCAAACCAACCAAGAAATACTAAACTGTGATAAGTTTTATAAACGTTAGAAAAAAATCAGACGTGGTACCTCCTCACAGTTATAATATTCCTTCAATTTGCTTCAAACTTTTTATATGAATCCACTATCCAGTGCTTAGATCAGTGGTCAAGATGATCATTCTGGGATGAATTATCTCCTGTGGAGTCGGGGCACAGTACACATATTGAAGGTAATATATTTATTGCGCATCTTCGAAAATTACAGTGACCTGCCTGTTAGAATTTACAAAAACAAAACAAGAGTTTCCGATTCGCAGTGACCCTCGTCCACAATTTACAAAAACAAAATACAAGACATGCGCAGAACTGAACAAAATTGAAAACTTGGAAGATATTATTACCTTCTATATATGTACTGTGGAGTCGGGGTGTTAGCAAAGTCGAGTGTATCGAAAAAAGTACAATTGGACTGACTTTTTCAACCGTGGTTGTTTTGTTAGTTTATTCTGAAATTCATTTGTGCGAGTACATGTACAAGTACAAGCAATTTTTGAATTTTATTATCTCCATTATCGAGACTATTAGGTGCAATGCAAAGCTCCAAGAGAAGAGATAGAGAATCAGTCTTTAACAAACTGTGGAAATTGATTGGTGCACTTGGTCTCGATATTATTTTAAAAGAATAGAAACCAAATGCGGGCTTACTAATTTATTTGATTGCATTGAGTTTGGAAAATTATATTTGGCTGAAATAAGTGTTTGTGGAAGAAGAAAAAATATCGAAGCTTTACATTGATCAAATTTGAAGGTAAGTAACTGTCTAAATTACGTCGGCGAACATGATTCAATATTTTTGATGATTGAACTTACTAAAGTTGTCTAAGCTGTATACTCAGTTTATATAAAAATCTTCAATTGGATTTTTATAAGAATGTTCATATCAATAGCTTCGGTTTTATTAGCGCAGGCACAATAGGCAAAATATTCTGTCGTTGAGTAACTGGGAGATTCCCTAACAGAAAAACAAACAAACTATTCATAATTCAAAAGCGTCTACCACCTCTATCGAAAATGATTCATTAGAAAGACTTAAAAAAGAACAAATGTGAAGGAATAGTTAAACTTTGGAAACTTTTTTTTAACCCCCTTTAAACCACCGTTGATGAATTAAGGTTGGAAGGGAGAAGGTTCCCCTTTAAGTAGTGACGTAACAAAAATATCGCATGATTTCCCTGTTTACATGTTTTTCTTCCGTTAGTAAGAGACTGTTTTCGCACATCTTTGGACTTGTGTGTAAGTGAGACGAAATAAAGTTGATAAATCACGCCACTATCTCCTCATTCCAACAGTATTTTATACATATTAAATAAATTCACTACTACTTTACTTCAGTTGAAGTCTAATCTAAATAACCGACAGCGCTTCACATATTTGTATTTGGTTTTTAGCAGTCATTTATAATTTTCAACCAGCAGGATAATATAACTATAATTTAAAATTTCAAATCGTAAAGGTAAATAGGTACGTAAAACAAAAATTTATTGGTAATTTTGTGTACCTAGTTTGAGTAATATTTGTCATGCAATAGTTTTCTACCGGCTAATATTCTCTTCCATAGACTTCTTACCACCGTTTAAATTAAATGGTCTTAAACTCAATATTAATGCGGAAACCCATTTCATATAGGTATGTAAGATAAATATTGCAAAATTTATATTGAAAGGATTAAATTTTGTTAGAAAGAGTACAAAGTGGTACGTATTTTATATAACTTATTACATGTAGGTATGTATCTACATAAAAAAATTTATCGATTCAAATTTTTAATGAGTTGAGTTAGGTAGTGCTACAAAGAATTTCCTTAGGCCGTGTGCGAATTGACTTAAAATTTCGATTAAATTGTTATTAGTTCGTACACATTACTCAATAAATGTGGCTTCAATTAATCATTGTTTTGAGAAAATAGCATCACATTGGAATGAGAAGGTACATTTTCGAGATAGGTTTTTTAAATTTTATTAGGAAAAAATCTTTATAGGTAATTATTTTCTGTTCTCATTTTTGATAGTCTTGCCCATATCATTCAAACTCCTCAACTTAATAAAATAATAAAATGCCTATGATCTTCAATAGAAAAAGTTTTTGGGCGGGGTCTATTTCCCCCTGCTTAGACATGCGGTCGAATTTTCTAAAAAAAAAATGACCAAATTAAAAAAAAAAAATATGTTGAAAAACAACAACAAAACTAACAATATTATAATTCTGAAGCAGACTTCCATTTCTTAGGCCGTGTGCGAATTGGTTTAAAATTTCGATTAAATTTTATCCGAGATTAAAATTTGACATTCTACGTACAGATTTACCTCACTAGTGTCACAAATTAATCTTCTGATAAAATTTAACGCTATTTTAACCCAATTCGCACACGCTCTTAGTTTCCTTTCAATATGTTTTGATTAATAGTTTAAAAAATTAAAAATATTTAATTTAAACTCAAAACAAAAAATAAAAAAGTTTTAAATTGATTTTTTTTTCTTTTTTAAATTTGAATGTTATTAAATACTTTCTTATTTTTAATCTTTGATGTTCTAAGCTTTTAGTCAAAAATTAAAACCCAGCAAATTTTAAAGCACTGGTTTTCAATTTTTAAGAAAGTTTAACATTAAAATACCATTTAGTTTTTTGTGTTTGACTACAAATTTATAAGTGCATCAAATAAATAAATAAAAAAGTATTTAATAACGTAAAATTTTGAAAAAAGAAAGAAAATCAATTTTAAACTTTTTTTTCTTATTTTTTGTTTTGAGTTTGAAACTGAATATCTTTTAAAACTATTAATCAAAACTCGAAATTAAAGGGAAATTAAGAAAATGTGATTGCACTTAATTTATTGCAAAAATAATTATTGGGAGTTCAAAATTACATGTGTACAATTTCATAATTAAATTTTTTTTCACTCAGTTTTCATACAAATCGAACAGAAATAAGTGCAATTTGTTTTCATTGCTTATGGCACAGAATTTTTGATGAATAATCGACAAAATAAAAAGAATAAAACGCCGACAGAAAGACAATGAGTAATAAAATAAAAGAAAAAAATCAAATTCGAATAAAAAAAATAAATCAACAAAATTGATAAAAACATATTTTAAATATTGAAAACAATTCCAAATCAAAAGGAGAAAAAGTAAACAAAAGATCCACACAATGAAAACATTGCATTTCAGCTGTGTTTGACAGATCAACTATTTCAACTCATATCAAGGAGATGAGTTGGAAAAAGTTACAAAAAGTTACTTTTTGACACTTTTACTTTGAATTTAGGAACAACTTTATGACGTCATAAAGTTAACTCGAAGTAACTTCTGAACTAAAAGAACGCACCACAGTTCAGAGCTGAGCCTGAACTGTCAAACAAAAATGTTGTATTTCTTTTTGAGTTCATAGCGCTCAGAACTTAGAATTTGTGTTTGTTTTTGGGTTCAGAGTGCGTTCAGAGCGTGCTATATGTGCTCAGAATAAAATAACCGAGCAGACGGAGTAAAAAACTGAGCGTGGCCAACTTCACACAGTTTCCCATGTAATTTGACAGATATGACAATTGAGTACTCAGGTATGTTTCATAATTAAATCGGAGTTTACTCCGCTCGCTCAGAGTCTACTCACTACTCAGTGCTCTGCTCTGAACAAACTGAACCAAAAACGAAAAACGCCTAATAGTCCAGTCATATTAGACATTTGACTTCGGAAAAATCGCCGGAAAGCTGGATTTTGGCATACAGCCAAACAATTTTAGGGAGGGTAAAGGCCCCCCAAAATGTTTTTTCAGCAATATCTCCCTAACGTTACCTTGTAAAGAAAATATATTAACGACAAATTTGTAGCTTAGAAAATTTCCTACAAAAAAGGTTATCACAGTTTTTTTTCATAAAAGTAACGGTTTTCGAAATAATTCAACTGGAGTTAAGGCTTTTAGTTTTCTATACAAATGAAAAAAAAACCTAAATCGTATAGGTTGAGTCAAAACAAAAAAAATTGTATCGAAGGGGGGTCTATTCCCCCCGTTTAAGCGGGAGGGGTAATATTCTAAACAATTTACTGGAAATAGAAAAGAGATCATTAAAAGACAACGGCAGCACTTACAATGTCACGATATACCTTTTTTAAAGCTGAAAGTCTGTTCGTTTATATTCTTCTTAATTCAAATTATTCTAGAGAATAGTTTTTGAAAAAACTACTTTCAAACTCAAAATTTTGAAAAACTAATCAAAAAATTGTGTTAAAACTATTTGCGTTATTAAGTGCTTTTTTTGTTTTTAATATTCGATGCTCCTATTCATTTCTAATCAAACACTAAAAACTAGATGCATAAATGTCTTAGTTTTTGAGAAAATTGCAATTTACAAAAATTGTAAGTAACAAAGTCTACTTTAGTATCGCGAGGTCATTAAGGACATTTTTGACTTCAGAAAAATCGCCGTAAAGCTGGATTTTGGTATTCAGCCTCCTTATGGTATTCTTAAGAAACTGTAAAAAGTCCCCATCGATAGGAGTGCCGCTAACAATTTTACGGAGAGTTAAAGGTCCCCCAAAATGGTTTTTCAGCAATATCTCGCTAACGTACAGAAAAAATGTGACAAATTTGTAGCTTAGAAAATTTCTTACAAAAAAGATTATAACACTTTTCATCATTAAAATAACGGTTTTGGAAATAATTCAATCGGTAGAGTTTTCCACACCACAATTGAGGTTGAGTGCAGGAAGCGTTTTTTTACTAAAGTAGACTTGGTTATTTGCAATTTTCTCAAAAACTAGAAGACATTTAGACATCTAGTTTTTGGTGTTTGATTAAAAATTAATAGGAGTATTGAATATTAAAAACAAAAAAAGTACTTAACGTAAAATTTTGAAAAAAAAAAATAGTTTTTACACAATTTTTTCATTATTTTTTCAAAATTTTGAGTTTGAAATTAGTTTTTTTCAAAAACTATTCTCTAAAATAATTTGAATTAAAAAGAATATAAAAGAAAAGTATATCGTGACATTGTAAGTGTTGCCGTTGTCTTTTAATGATCTCTTTTCTATTTCCAGTCAATTGTTTAGATAATTGCCCCTCCTGCCTAAACGGGGGGGAATAGACCACCCTCCTTACATTTTTTTTGTTTTGACTCAACCTATACGATTTAGGTTTTTTTTTTACCACATTCAAAGCATCCTGTATACTTAGGTGCATTCTCCATTTGTATAGAAAACTGAATGCCTTAACTCTACCAATTGAATTATTTTAAAAACCGTTACTTTTATGAAAAAAAGTGTGATAATCTTTTTTTTAGGAAATTTTCTAAGCTACAAATTTGTCATCAATATATTTTCTGTACAAGGTACCGTTAGGGAGATATTGCTGAAAAATCATTTTGAGGGGCCTTTAACCCCCCATAAAATTGTTAGCGGCGCTCCTGTCGATGGGGACTTTTTATCAGAAGGCTGTATACCAAAATCCATCTTTCCGGTAATTTTTCCGTAATTTGGCTGTTTTTATGTCTAATATGACTGGACTATAATGTAAAATTTCACAAACTTTTGACTTTGAGAATTCACAAATACCCAAAATAAAAACATATATTCATTCAATTTTTTTGATATATCACCGAACAAATGGATTTCCATTCTTTTGACATGGATTACTTGTCTTTCTCGGACGGTTGGGTGTGATGTAGCGAAAAGAGGACCGTCACGAAAACACGTACCGCTCGCGCTCTACTGCTAAGTTACTGTTTGCACTACAGGCATCATACATATACCAATCGATAGATAAAGATTGCGCAAAGATTATAGAGGAATTGGTTTATAGCTATCGCCTCATAGTTTCAGGTGATGAGTCATCGCGTTTGGGGTAAATTGCAGCTAAATTAGGAGTACTCAAATTAATTTGAGCTCAAATTTTGTGGATATATAAGTGCCACTGACGTCATTGATATCTCATTCGAAAGGGTTTCAAAATACCCTCTTTCTAACATATAAACCATAAATATACTCTAAAAAATTTTTAAGATACAGTCCTTTGAAACTGAGAATTTGCGTCATGCCGCGAAATAAGATCAAATAAATATGTCTAAATCTGACACAAAACTGTATAGCATAACATCAACCTATAGCCCATTATTTGTCATTGATTTAAAACTGACCAGTAAAAGTCAAGTTATGCGTCTCTTAAGCTAACCATATCGGTGTAAAATTTTCTTAAAATAGCCCGAAGAAGAGAATTAAAAAAAACAAAAGAAAATATTTTTATTGTTTTAGTGGACTGTATTGAATTAAATTCAAATGGAAGATTTTTTGCGACCTTTAGTCCAATGTGTTTCGCCCAGGCACGACAGTTGGGCTCATCAGTTAGATGCTGATTTTCTTAAAATAGCCTCATCTCGCAAAAAAAAGAGTTAATAAAGAAGTCCAAATCAACAAGAAAATTGTTTACCATAACATAAGTCACTAATTCAATATTTGTTCTTGATTTTGAGACCTTAGCCTTGAAAATCGGACCATTACAACTCAAGCTATAACCCTCTTAAGCTAATTATAAAGACATTTTGACATGGATTACATGTCTTGTTACATACCCGATCTATACATATATATTATATATATATATATATAAAAGAAAAAAAAAAGTCACAGCCAAAGTGTGCGACACGTAAGGCACCTTAATAGGCCGAAATTCGAGTAACACAAACAGCGACACTGCAGCTAAACGATCCATAAAAAAAGAGAAAAAAAAAAGAAGAAAAAAACACCTAATAAACTTTGTTATTCTTTATCACAAATAAAGCAAAATAAAGAAACAGTTCAAAAAAAAAAAAAAAAAAAAAAAAAATGAAAATTCACATAACAAAAAAAAAAAAAAACAACACATTGTAAACAATTATCCACTCATAGTAAAAGAATCCATGCCTTGAAACATCTTCGTTCGGTCATTTGTGGGTAGTACTCTGTTTTGAGTATTGGGTTGGGACACCTGAGATCCGATCCGTTGTCACGATGATCATGTCCTGGTTGATGATAGCTATACCTGAAAAAAAAAAAAATTAGAAGAAAATATAAAAAAAAAAAAAAAAGTTCGAGGGATGAAAGTTGTCAGAATCTGTCGCCCAAACTACCCTTAAAAAAAGGAATACAAGGAAACAGTTTCTGACATCAAAATAACTTATCTTTGAGCTGGGGAACATAGTAGGTGACGTTGGGTGATGAACCTGAAAAGAAAAGAAGGTAATTTAGAAAAAAAAAGGAAGATACATGAAAAAAAAAAAAATATGTAAACACTAAATAAAAAAAAAAAAAAGCTTACCGACAATTCAAGTCGATGAAGTCATGTACTTTCTTTGATTTCACCTTCACACGTTGGGTCTTACAACTATGTTGACTTCGGTGTCGTCTGTACATATTTTTGTTTATTTATTTTATTAACTTTTATTTATTATTAGAGTTTTATTGAAATTTAGGAAGAAAGAAGTAAACGTTTAGCACATAAATAGAGTTTTGATAAGTGAGAGCTGTCAAACGTGACAGAACGAATTGTCAGCACATTGTGCTGAATAGAGAGGTAGTAGTTTCAAAGCTGGGATGTGGAATGAAAATAAAGACTTTTTGTGCAATATGATTAGAAATTAGGGTTATATATATAATTTATTGTAGATTTATTTATTAATTTTAAATTTTTTTTTATTAGGTAATTTTATTTCTTTATAGGTATATGGGTAGTGCAATATTAGATATAAGTTAATAGTAAATTCTATTGGTATAAACTGGGGTAGTACCAAAAAGTGGATGGTATTTCTGCACACTCACACACTCATAATATGGGTCAAGTCTAATTAATAAAATATACATGATTGTAGATAAGTTTTGGTCCAGTCTATAAACCAATATTATTACATCCGAATTATATATAGGCAAAAGGGCAATGACCGTCTATTATGTAAAACCAAATAGCATTCTCTTGTTAGCAATCATAAAAACAGCACACTGATTTTCTAACCGTTGCCGTGATACAAAAAAAAATAAATCGGCACAGTATCATAAGAAATAAGTTTCTTCGCGCTAATTTTCTTGGTGTCCAGTGGATATATACGAAATAGGATATTTCTATCTTCATCTAATAAGATTCCAATTTTTTTCTCGACAAGAAAAATTATAAAATTTTAACAAGAGGTGAGAAATGAAATAACGAAAGACATAAGATTAATATTCAAATATTTTAATTAGGAAAAGGAGGGCAATACACAAGGGGTGAAGAGGCACGAAGTGGTGTGGTTTAATCCTCCACAAAAAGGCGAAATTGTAGGACCCCGTTAAAAAAAAAAAGAAAAAGCAGAGGTATGACGCATTATTATGAAATTTTGTTAACAAGTGGTTTTATGGGTACTTCACCTTCCCAGTTTCGGTTCGACTCATAAGTACGAATAAAGTAGGAATCCCCGATAAGTCCATACGTCCATATAGAAATACGCATGTACATACATATACACGACAGCTACGAAGTAAAAGAGTCGTAGGGGCCTACTCGTCAACTTAAAGATTCGAGCCTCTGCTCCGTTTTGGGTTTTCCTGCCGGAATCGAAATTTGAAAAATAGTTTTGCGACTTGCTAAGGTTGAGCTCAGGACTGAGTGTTGGATTTGGGGGATTGGCGTGTGATTCAGTCTTATATAGGGTGTTCATAGAGACACTCCAACTGGAAAAACAGGAAGTGCCCCACTTTGGTGCTCGAGTCCCTTCTGGACGCAACTTTTTTTTTGAGTCCCTTCTGGACGCAACCTTTTTTTTGAGTCCCTTCTGGACGGTTGTACATGTACAGTTCGCGCCCTACTGCTAAGTGACTGTTTGCACTACAGACATCATACATATACCAATCGATAGATAAAGATCGCGCAAAGATTATAGAGGAATTGTTTTGTTTCTTTATTCATTCCATTATGGATATTCTGGATAAAAATTTCGTCTTTTCCATCCATTCTATTCCATATCCGGAATAAATAAAGGAACACACTCGGTAGGTAAAGGATAATTTTTGTTTGAGGGTGTTTATTTTGCAGAATGGTTTTAAGATTCATTTTTGTATAATTGCTACCTAGAATCAATTTAACGAGTAAAGTAGGGAACATATGTTGTAGGGAACATATGTTGTAGGGAACATATGTTGTAGGGAACATATATCTGATGTAAAAGCATCTTTATGATTCCTCTACTTATGAATTGTTATACCTAATATGTAGGTACCTAAATACATAAAAAGGTTAGTTTGTAGTAAGGAACATATATCTGATATAAAAGCATCTTTATGATTCCTCTACTTATGAATTGTTATACCTAATATGTAGGTACCTAAATACATAAAAAGAACAATTATTATTTAGGACAGTGTTTCCCAAACTTTTGACATTACCGTACCCTTTTCAAATTCTCGTAGCCCTGAGTACCCCCGTTATAGAAATATATTTATTCTTTACTTTTGTAGGTTAAAAACGAAATTAAAATTAGTATTTACTACCTTCAGCTAAACCTGAACTTAAGCTTAAATTTAAAGCTCAACTCGTTGGGTTTCACACTTTCACAGCATAAACTGAACCTTAGTTAAATTAAACGAACTATATTACCGAACTACCTTACCATTTTCTCTAAGTGCATGCGCAGTCAGATCAATTCTCTTAATTTTGTATTTCTTTTGAAGAGGAAAGAGAAACACATGAGCGAAGAACATGGGAAACTTTTTTCCTTTATGGATAGGAGAGTTTACATTTAAACGGCAGAATACAAGCGTTTAACTGCAGATTAAACTCAGTTCAGATTTAAATGTACACTGTGAAATTGAATTAAGTGTTGAACTCAAGTTTAAACCAAAAGCAGTTTAAACTTACACTGTGAAACTGGGGGTTAGACGACGAAATGTTATTTTTTGTAATGTGAACGCTTTGAAGGTGTCTAGCTTAAATCTCTAATTTCGGCCGCTTTTAAAAACGTCAAATCGAAGCCAATTTGAACGTAAAATGATCGTCATTTATGATGCAGAAGCTGCAATCGTCAAATATGCAATCGTCCTGCTTGCAAACAAACATTTTGATAAACATCACATGATTTTTTTTGACGCAGATGACGTTTTCGAAAACGGCCTTTGCTTTGGTGGGAGCATACCTGCTAGTGCGAGTAATGAAAACTGAAATTGCGAGACGTTACCCCGTCGTGTACATGTACGTGTACCTTTAGTTACTAAAGTTTTATGCGTTTATTTCGAAAGCCCAGATAAAAGGTATAGAAGCACAAAAATAAAAGAGCTGGGCACCCTAGATAGGAATATGGGGATCTTAGTGCTTCTCAATAAGGCCGCTATCGGCAAGACGCTTTCACAGGATGCAAAAAGCCATTTTTAATAGTAATTGTGATGATACAAAACATATGAAAACTGTACTTAAAAAAATTTTAAATATTTTTCTATATTGTAACGTTTTACCAAAGGTTCGATAATAAAACTTATTTATTTTTAATAATTAACCGTCACTTATTTCCTTTACAAATCAAACACGCTTTACTTCACTTTAAATTATTTTATTAGTCTTCAATCTCAATAGTTTGCAACTTGAATTCACTTCCGGATGCTTTTCACTTCGAACTTTACAATTCCGCTTTCAAAAATAAACTATCTGTGCCTGTGCTCAAACAGTTTCTCCTTATATAGTGAGCTGAGAGGTTGGAGACTCTACTGGAAAGTACTGGCACAAAAGCTATCTAGAAGGTTCCATTCCAACGAGAGAGATGGCGTTCTTTCCATTCAGCTTAAAAGCTCCATCTTTTTTTAAAAGCTCTTTCTTAAAAACAAATGAAAGATTTTTTGCGACCTTTAGTCCAATGCGTTTCGCCCAGGCAAAGGTCGCAAAAAATCTTTCATTTGAATTTAATTCAATATAGTCCACTAAAACAATAACAAAAATAATTTTGTTTTATTTTTGTTTATTCTCTTCTTCTTTCTTAAAAACTCCATAAAATTACACAAGATGGCGCTGATGTCACATGAGAGCATATTAGGCGATAATTCAAGTTAAGGAGTGGTTACATCGTTACATCACTCCTTTCACCGAGGTAAACGGTCACAATGAACTACTTTTAGTTTGCCTCTTGCCCCTCTCTTCACAACAGTATAAGGCCCTTCCCAGTTTTGTTGAAGTTTTGGTGACGGTCCCTTTTGTCGATGGGGATTATAAGACCACACGAGGTCTCCCTCTTGAAATCCTGTTGTTGTTGCTCGGGCATCATAACGCGTTTTCATCCGATCACTAGATGTTTTTATGAATGCTCTGGTTCGTTGATGAATGTCAATGAGCCTTTCTTTGAGGTTATCCACATATTCTTCTGTTCGTTGTGGCTCAATTGTCCGGCATCCAAATTTCACCTCACTAGGCAGTCGTATTGATGTTCCAAACAAGATTTCCGATGGTGTATGTCCTTTCGAGCTATGTACTGCACTCCTATATGCCATTAGGAATAGTGGAATATGTCTCCCAGTCTCGTTGGTAGTCGCCGACAACCTTAGATAGATGTCCCATTAGCATCCAGTTGAATCGTTCGACCATCCCATCAGATTGTGGATGAAGCGGCGTTGTCCTCGTCTTTTTAATGCCAAGGAGCGAACAAACTTCCTGGAAGATGTTAGATTCGAAGTTCCTTTCTTGGTCGGAATGAAGTTCCATAGGTACGCCGAACCTGCTCACTCAATTGAAGACAATCTGATCCACAACTGTTTTGGTTTCTTGGTTTGGGATGGCAAATGCCTCAGGCCACTTGCTGAAGTAATCCATGACTACAAGGATGTATCGGTTTCCACTGTTGGTCTTCTTAAATATTATTTCAAAATCATAATCCATCGAATCAACTCGTATTCTGGTTAATTTGGATGATGGATTTTTATGAGTGAATAAACTGACTAAAGGTCTGTGGTCCGTGTAAACTATGAATTTTCTGCCGAACAAATATGGCCTGAAATAATTTATTCCCCAATGTATCTCTAACAATTCTTTTTCTATAATAGGTTTATTCAATTCGTGTTTATTTAGAGATCTACTAGCATATGCTATTGATTTGTCTGCTCAAATTTCTCCTTGTGAAAGTACTGCTCCTAAGGCAAAGTTGGAAGCATCTGTGGTTAATATGAAAGGCTTCTTAAAATCTGGATATCTAAGTATAGGAGGAGTCATTAAATTTTGCTTAAGTGCAGTAAAAGATTTTTCACAATCTTCGGTCCAAGAGTATATTTGTTTCTTTTTCAATAACTGGTTTAGAGGCTTATCTATTTCTGCAAAATCTTTTATAAATCTTCTATAATAGTTACAAAATGCTACAAATCTTGTAACATCATCTGTGTTTTTAGGCAGTGGATAATTTTGTATTGTTTCATACTTTCTTGGATCTGGTTTTATTTCGTTTGATGTAATTAAATAACCCAAATAAATTACCTCTGTCTTCAAGAAATCACATTTTACTATATTTAATTTCAAATTATATTTACGAAGTCTTCCAAAAACTTTGATCAAGTTCTCGTTGTGATCTTTTAAATTCTTGCCAGTAAGTACAATCGATAACATCCTCTGAAAACTACACTTGTCAAAAAAATTAAAGGAACAAGAAAAAAATCACTTTTTTTTAGTGTTTTTTGAAAAGCTGTATCCCTGTGAAAAGTGGTCGTATTGAGATAAAACAAAAAGCATTCTAAGGCTTTATATTTTTTATATTGAGAAATTTTAGCAAATGAATTTTTTAAGGTACCGTTATTGCGCATTCATAAGAAGAAGCACGAGCCAAAAATTTTAATTTTTTAATTTTTTTTTGAACATTGGCATTTTCTTTGAAAATTTTTTTTGAGCCAAATCAATGCTTTTTTTTCGATAACTTGTTTATTCGGTTTTAAGGTCGTCTTTTTTCGTCATTCTAAAATTTTTTTTTCAAAAGAATATCTGGCTTTGAATGAAAAAACAGACTTTTGACTTTGACTACCAATATCTTCGCATGGAATGACGACACGGAAAATTTAAGGGTAGTTTTAAAAACGGGAATTAATTTTCTACAAGATTTTTTCAAAACATTATAACGATTATTTTTTTTAGCTCCTCACCGTTTAATTAAGAAAAGGTCAAAAAAAGGACTGTTTAAAGACTTTTTGTAAATCTTTTACTGCTTTACAAATATTGACTGCAGGACTTAATTTGGTAAGACATTTTAAAGAAGTATAGACCACCAATATTTCTGTAAAATTTCAAATTAATCCATTGAACCGTTTTCCAGTACCGAATGATCAAAGTCGTAAAAAACAATTTAAGGAACAAATTGGGTGCTTCATAAACATTGTGAAATTGTCATCAAAATGGGAAAGAAAAGAACAGTTTTTGTCGACTTTTTTCACAGTTATGCGTTAGTTACAGTTACATACATAGGCGTTAAAAAGAAAGAAAAATTTTTTTTTTTCAAAAAAAAAAAAAAAAATGGAACAAAAATTAAATAATTTTTTCAAAATTTTAAAATTTGAGTTGTAATTTTTTTTCTCCAATAGATGTTTTCTTCCCATTAAAATCTCATTAGTACTGTAACTAATGCAAAACTGTGAACAAAGTTGACAAAAACTGTTCTTTTCTTTCCCATTTTGATGACAATTTCACAATGTTTATGAAGCACCCAATTTGTTCCTTAAATTGTTTTTTACGACTTTGATCATTCGGTACTGGAAAACGGTTCAATGGATTAATTTGAAATTTTACAGAAATATTGGTGGTCTATAGTTCTTTAAAATTTACAAAAAGTCTTTAAACAGTCCTTTTTTTGACCTTTTCTTAATTAAACGGTGAGGAGCTAAAAAAAATAATCGTTATAATGTTTTGAAAAAATCTTGTCGAAAATTAATTCCCGTTTTTAAAACTACCCTTAAATTTTCCGTGTCGTCATTCCATGCGAAGATATTGGTAGTCAAAGTCAAAAGTCTGTTTTTTCATTCAAAGCCAGATATTCTTTTGAAAAAAAATTGTAGAATGACGAAAAAAGACGACATTTTAAAACCGAATAAACAAGTTATAGAAAAAAAGCATTGATTTGGCTCAAAAAAAATTTTCAAAGAAAATGCCAATGTTCAAAAAAAAATTAAAAAATTAAAATTTTTGGCTCGTGCTTCTTCTTATGATTGCGCAATAACGGTACCTTAAAAAATTCATTTGCTAAAATTTCTCAATATAAAAAATATAAAGCCTTAGAATGCTTTTTGTTTTATCTCAATACGACCACTTTTCACAGAGATACAGCTTTTCAAAATACACTAAAAAAAAGTGTTTTTTTTTTGTTCCCTTAATTTTTTTGACAAGTGTATTTGTTGAGATTTTCAATCAAAAAGGAAGTCTTTTGAATTGGTAATGACCCTCATTTGTTGAAAATGCCGTTAATGGCCTAGAATTTTTGTTTAGTGAAATTTGATGAAATGAGCTTGTCATATCTAAAGTAGAAAAATATTTAGCATTACCTAAGCTATCTAATACATCTAATCTCGTGAGTGAAAATTTGTCATCTACAACTTTTATATTTAAAGACCTTAAATCTACCACTAATCTCCATTTTGTTTGTCCGTTTAGGCTATTCTTTGGAACTATAAGTAATGGTGAATTATATGGACTTAATGATTCTCCTATTATGTCATTTTTTAATAACTCAGACACTTGTTTCTGTATTTCATTTAATTGGGCATTTGGTAGTCTATAGTTTTTTATGTATACTGGATTTTTTTCTGATAGAGTGATATTTTGTTCGTGGAAGTTATTTGTTGTTAGTTTTTCATCATCATCATAGAAGACGTCCTGAAATTCTTCACATATATTAAGTATAGTCGCGACAGCAGATTTATAAGTTGTCTACTTGAATTTTCTCCATTAACTTTTTAAATTTTTGTTTGTCTTTAAATTTTGTATTATTCGATAATATTCTGTATTTACATAAGGGTTCTATTCCAACCATGAAATTTTCTATATTTTCCTCCTTTTCTGTAGTATTTAATATTTTGATATTCTTTACTCCTTTTGATGGTAATATTGAATTGGCTAAAAAAATTCCCTTTTTGATTTCATTGCCGATGAGTACACTATCTTCATTCAAATCTAAGTTGATGTTTTTTATCACTTCCGATCTTGGTGGAATTGTTAATTTTTCAAGATTTCTCACTGACATATTCAATGGTAGTATTATTTCTTCATTCTTTACTAAGATAATAAGTACAAAAGTTTCATAGTCTATTTTACAATTATAAGAATTAAGGAAATCTCTTCCCAGTATCCCATCAGTAGTTATATTAATGTCTTCATTCACTAAGTGAAATTGATGTTCTATCCTAACTTCTCCTAACATGAGTTCTAGTTTTGATATACCTTCAGAAAATATTATTTTATTTGTAATGCCATTTATCTGACATGCTCCATTTTAATTTAATTCTTTTACCAGATATTTTTTACAAACAGAAGTATCTGCACCCGTGTCAATTAAAAATTTGAAAGTTTTGTTTAAATGTTTAACTCTTATGCTAACGAAATTTGTGTCATATTCCCCATGAAATTTTAAGACTTTTTTTTTTAATCCACTGATTCTGCTGATCAGGGATATCTGTGTTTTCCGATCTGGTGTTATTATTATGGTTTCTAGTGTTATTATTATGGTATTCTCTTACAGTACCTCTACCTCTAGCATTATCTCTATTATTACGGTTGTTTGTTTCATAGCTATTGCTATCATAAGTATTGAACTGTTCATTGTTTTTATTTTTATATCTGCTATTATTACTTAATTTTGTATTAGAATGCTTATATTTGTTTTTACCTATAAAATTTGCTTTAAATTGCATGACATTGTTTTGTTGAGAAGAAGCTTCAACTTCAGTAGCTATTTTTATAGCTTCATTGAACGTGGTGATTCTGGAGGCTTCTATAACTTGCCTAGTAGCTTCATTTAATCCGTTTTTGAAAGCATTTAATCCTAAATGATCATTTAAATTTATTATAACTTTTCTATTAGAATCATCCTGTTCAGCTATTTGTGTCTCATTCAATTGAGATATTAGTAACTTTATTCTTTCTGCAAATTTATTAATTTCTTGTGTTCCCTGGTATGATTTCGCTAATTCACTATGTATCTTTAATGGATTACTTATGAATTTTTTATGAAAATAGAATTTACCTCTAATTTTTCAAAACAAAATACTGTAATTTGTAGGTATGGAACTTGGGGAAATATTAGGGATTCTTAAAAAAAAATTAATTTAATTTCAATTGAATTGAATTAAAAAAAAATATTTTAGTTTTTAATGACGAGATTTCAGGTGGACAAAGAAATAGCACACATTTGCAGAAATGTAAAAAAACATAATATAGCACAATTTTCGAACTAGCCAAGCTATTATTTTCTAGATGTGATATGATTTTTTAGATTAGCCTTGCATCTTCAGTGGAAACTCCTTACCAACTCTTGCATCTTCTCTTTCAGATGGAGTTCTGCGTTTTGTTTATTCTAGCAGCCAAAAGTTTGACCTTAGTTTCTGTTTTCTTTACCTGATATGAACATTCACATCATTACAAAGATGTTATAAAACCGAGGATGTGCACTTTGTGCTCACCCGCGTAAGAAATATCAATTTATTCTTCTAAAAACCAATTTTGTACCGAAACCGCCACATGGTTTTGGTCATTCTGATGCATTGAAATTCAAATGAAATGCAGAAAACCGAATAAAAACAGTTCAATCGGTCTTTTGATAATGTTTAGACTACGAAATTTAACCATCTTTCCATCAATTATTAAAACTGGAGCCATTCTAAGGCATGCAAATGCACCCAGAATATCGCACTTTTCGTCCACTATGATTATTGGTATTTTAGGGTACATTTGCAGTTGCATGTCTGGCTTTGAGAACAATGGTCAAATATTTTCCCATAGTCCAATGCGTTAAACCTTCATTTCGGATTTCTAAACCACTGTTTTCGAAAATTGTACAGCTTTAATTCAATGAGTCTCAGCAAATATTCATACGGATTTTGAAATATGCTTTAGAGTTTTTTTTTTCGAAAACCTGACTGATTTTCTAGTAATATATTATTTTCTTCAAGATAGTCTTCAAGTTGGGTATGCACTATTCTTTGTATTATCTTTTCATAAACTGAGAGAGCGTTGATCGGACGAAAATTTTTACATTTGTCGGTTCCCTTCATTTTTTCAATGGAAGTGACTATTGATTCTTTCCATGTTTCCTGGAATTGTCCTGCTAACATTGAGTGATTTACAATTTTAACAAGCATTGGACCAGTTATGTTGATTGCATCTATTATCATTTTCGCGCTCAGGAAATTAAAGTCTCTTTTTTGGTTCATAGTTTTCAAAACGTCTTTTATTTCCCTTTCCGAGACATACCTACATTTAAACATCGCATTCGTAAAATTATTTACTACAGTTGACTGAACATACGGACTCGACTCATTGATTTCAGTCACACTTTCGACAAAGTATTTGTTAAATTTTTCTATCTCTTGAATGTTTGTTACGTTTATGCTGTTAAAATATACACTTTTAATACACTGCTTTTTTTCATATATAACGTGCGATTCAATGACTCTCCACATTGATTTTTGATCCACTGCATTAGCAATTTTTTGTTTAATATTGTTATTTTTAGCTTTAACGATTTCAGCCTTATAGATGTTCCTGCACTCACGATATCTGTTCCATGTTTCACTATTGTTTAACAGCCTAATTCATAATCGCATTATAACGAGTGCATAATGTTATACACTTTTTATAATGCCTCTAAACGCCAAAATGATATTCATAAAACTTATACAACGTTGAATAGAGGCATTATAAGCTAAACGCGTTTAGAGGTTGAATAGTGCCTACAAAAGGATATTTTTGTACCGAAATGTCACTGTGACTCACATATAATACAAAACAAAGATTTAGGGGGGCGTTTATTTTTTAATTTCTTTTTTTTTCAGCATAAGAGTGATCAAGGTACATAATTATTTATTTGAATAAATCAAAATATTGGGTAATTTATTTTAAATTCGACTAACGTAGTCATGCCAAAGGTCTAGGGATCGAATCCCAGCCTAAAATTAAAACTTTTGTGTACACCTCTTTCGTTGAATTATATTTGTTACACTATTTATCTTACTTAACTTTACTTTACTATTACCTTACTATTACTTTACTTTATATTTACTTAAGATGTATGCAAAGTTTAATGGTTCTTGATTACTTTAAGAGGGGAAATAAAAGAATTTCAAACAAAGACAAAATAAGCGCCGCCCTAATAAATGAATATTCTTCTCAAAAAAAAAAAAAAAACATTCTGTGAAAACAATTCTTTCAATAAATCAAACATTTTTTTATTCCAAGACATTTAACTTTATTTTCAAACTCATAAATTACACAAAGAATAATAATTATAACAATATTAATAGAAATTAAAAGAAAACAATCGGCGCGGCACAATTATTTTTTTGATTTTTTACGAACAGCTGAGATTTATTTGTCAGTTGTGGAGGTAAAACGTAATAGATTTCTGCATTTGGATGCATTTCGACTTTTTGTCATCCTCAGCGAGTTAATCTCGTTTAGATTTCATAAATCACAGTGTTTTCACCAGAAAAAAAGATTAAAATGCAAATGGTGGGTCATTTTTCTTATGAAGTGGAAGTGAGATGGCAAGTTTGCTTTGTGTCAAACGATAAAAAAAAGATGGTTTCCCGCAGCTTGTATTGCGCTGAATAGGGGAATAGGTCTGTTCGAATTTTACCTATGAAGATTTAAATGAGATTTATTTTAAATCTTGATTTGAGGAGATTTACATTTGTATGGTAAATCACGGGATTTGTGAGGAGATTTGTGTTAAATCTACCTAAATCTCGGTTTAGTGCTCGGTGAAAACGTAGTATTAAACTAATCTCATCAAGTGACATATTATTTAATAAGAAAATTGATGTAAACAAAAATAAAAGGAAAAATAAAAAGAAAGTACAAGACAAAAGAAGTTAACAAAACTAGAAATCAAATTATTACAATGCGCTATGTAAAGAAACAATAAACTTCACAATATAAATAGAAAAGAATTCAATGCTACCTTTTCTAGATGTTTTTCTTAATCGAAAATGTAATGGAAACATAGAATTCTCTGTATACAGGAAACCATCAAATACACCAAGTTACATCCCAGCAGATTCATACTGCCCTATGAAACATAAAAAAACAGCGTTTCACAGCATGATTTTTCGTTTATGTAGAATACCACTTAATGTAAAACACTTTATGGAAGAATTAAAATACATTAAGCAAACAGCCCTTCTGAACGGTTACACGGAAGAAATGATCGACTCGATGGTAAATCTACACTCAAACAAAATTAAAAATTAAACCCTTTCGTCGGACACTGAACATAAAAAACGAATAAGTCTTCCATACATTCCACAAATAACAAATAATTTTAAAAAAGTGTTTAAAAAACATAATATGGAAATAGTCCATTCAAGCAAAGGCAAAACTCAAAATTTATTAGTAAACTTGAAGGATAAAACCGAAAATTTGAAAAAATCGGGAATATATGAGATTACTTATTCTGAATGTAAACAAAAACACATCGGCCAAACTAAAAGAAATATTCATACACGATTTAAAGAACATTTGAACAACATTTACAAAAATCAAGCAACGAAATCAGCAGTGGCACTCCATGCACTAGAACTTAACCACAGAAAATGGGATACGAACAACGTCAAACTAAAGAAACAAGTACTGGAATCAAACAAACTAGACGCGTACAAGAGCATCTATATGTACCTTAATAAGCACATCGCAATGAACTCTATGGAAGCACCTATAAGGTCACCCTTATTCAAAGCTCTGGATGTCATTACATAGCGCATTGTAATAATTTGATTTCTAGTTTTGTTAACTTCTTTTGTCTTGTACTTTCTTTTTATTTTTCGTTTTATTTTTGTTTACATCAATTTTCTTATTAAATAATATGTCACTTGATGAGATTAGTTTAAAAGTACTCGCTGAGGATGACAAAAAGTCGAAATGCATCCAAACCAAATTCATTTGTAAAATAAATAAATAACATATGAATAAAAAAGGCAAAGTCATAAAGGTGTTTTTATTATAAAAAGATTTATTATATTATATTGGACTTTGCGGCAAACAAATTTTATCGTTTTTAATATAAAACATTATTAGTGAAGCTTTAGCTTCATTCGTTCTCTATTTTGTGTACTGTTTCTTCTCCTCTACAATTGATGGTAATTGCTCCTTCTCGTCTGTCGGATTGACTGTTCACTTTAAGAGACAGAGACGCAGGATTATTGTTTTCCTTTATTTCTTGCTTTGTTTTAGAGTTCATTTGTTTATTTTTTGGTTTTATGTAAATCGCTTGTTTTAATTATTCCGCATATCTAAGTTTTGTCTCTCTTTGCTGTGATTGTGTAATTTGCTTGACTCCAGCCTGAAAGTTATTCTTCATCTCTTTTTTACATTTTCAACAATTAGTTCACTCTGTGCTTTAAATATTTCAGTACATGCAGTAATTTTATTTCTAACATGTTTTGTTCACACGTCTCTTGTGCATTCTTCATGGCTATAAATCTATTCTCAGTCGCTACAAAATTGTTTTTTATCTCGGTTTCATTTTTTTTTTAACACTTCGATTTCATTTTTATATTCTTTTAAATAGTTCCCGTTTTTTGTACTGTGTATGGTGACGTGAAATAAGTCCCAACGAAATAAAGCAAAAAATCAAAAATTTGGCCCTATTTCGTTTTCAATTTGGAAATAAGTCCGAATTTATGAGTTGGCTTTATTTCACTTTACAAATTGAAATAAAACCAATTTGGCTTTATTTCGATTCTAGAATTTCTATATTTTAGTTTAACAGTAACATATTTTTTCGGCGCTATAGAGTACCTACCCCCTAACTTATTAAATCCTAACGAAAGACCTCCTAATGGGAAAACTTCTATAAAAATAAATGCAATAATAACCCTTATTTTTGTAAGTGAAATAACTCCTAAATAAAGGTGAAACAACTTCTAAACCTCCGCGTGGGATGGGTCGGCGGCGGCGGCGGAGATGGGTGGCGCGGCGGAGATGGGTGGCGCGGCGGACGCAACCGGCGGCACGGCACGGCCGGCGTGGCTGGCGCGGACCGCGTCGCCACAAATCGCGCGCGAGTTACATATGATATAGCCACTACAAACATACCAACCAAACAACCAATAAATGCAGTGTCAAATGCAACATCAGCACATTTGGGTCAACAACTTATTCAACCAATAAATGCAGTGTCAAATGCAACATCAGCCATAAAGGGTCAACAACTTATTCAACCAATAAATGCAGTGTCAAATACAATATCAGCAATAAAGGGTCAACAACTTATTCAACCAATAAATGCAGTGTCAACAAACAATACCTATAAAAGCAAAGGTATTACAAACCAGAGGGGCCCAATAATACGTATACAACCTTGATGGTCGCAGCGACGCTTGGACGGCGGACTATCTTGGTTTCTTAATTAATATTTTATTTCTTTGTAAATTTTTTATTATTAATAAAGCGTAAGAGGCCTGTGGCCGAAATGTAATAAGAAAAATAGTTTTTTTTTTTATTCTTTTCGTGGCTACATAAAACATAAATCGCGCGATCCTCCCCACGCGGAGGAAAATATGAGTAGGTTCATGTTACCTTATCGAAATACCTATTCAACATTATCTAGGCGCACGGTAGTGCGTCCGCCAAGACGAGCGGTTAGCACTACCTATATATTTTCTCGAAACGTTTCCTCGTGTTTTCAAGCCCTCATAGCTTCGGTATAGATAGACCTAGAGAGCTCAAATTTTCAGGATTAGATGTAGTCCGCGGCCTTAAAAAACACACCAAATTTCATATTTCTAGCTTTTATAGTTTGGATGTTATTAATAGCCAAAAACTTCGATTTTGTCACTGACCACTCACTCATCAAAACCTAAAGGGTACTTCCCGAAGTGCTAGAAAGCTGAAATTTGGAATGTAGACTAGGATTTGCATACAAACAACAAAAAAATTAAGAAATTTGTAACTTTCACCCTCCAACACCCCAAAAGTGGAGGTTCATAATAAAACCTCTAAAACAACAACAATTTTCACAATCACACACAACAATGCAATGCAAACCCCGCCTATAATTGATGTTAGGGTTGTTTTTTTTTTTATTTTATACTCACGAACACAAAAAACAATGCATTGTGCATTGGCTTTGCTTGAAATAAGGGTTGTTTATATATTGTATGGTCTTCACCACGATCGCTGAACTGTCGTCTCGTTTAGTATGAAGTGTCCTTGGAATTTTATGTATGTATAGGTACTTATATTCAGGGGTGTGCGATAGGAAAAAATAATGAACTTTCATTTTTCTCTTCGGTCAAAATAAATAAAGAGATTTTACATTGACGGATAATTTTTTTTAAGGTTTAAGTACCTTATTACCTTAATTTTTCCGAAGATAAAAATATACGCATTACTTTTACTTATATAATTTCTAAATAAATGCGTAGTAAGGTACATAGGTATATTATTTTCATATTTCTGGTCTTTGCTAAGAGACTTAGCTCAATATAAAGGTTAGGTATGTAGGTAGTTACTTTATTCCGAGGTATTAGGCCTATTGCTACAATATTAATTGGGAAGTAGTTTCATTGGAATCAGAATCCCACCGTGAAGTATTTAAGGGAGGTTCAGGTGTTTTTCTTATGGATAATAGGTGATCCTACAAAAAGAAATGAAATCCCACCAAAAATATTTCATGTAAAATAGGTCGCCAAGACTCACAAGCTCTAACGCTTTCGCTATGAAAAAGTTATGAGATCTCATGAAGAGCCAAGCCCTTAACTCTATTAGGCCTAACTCTCCAAGCCCTAACTCTACAAACCCTAAATCGTGGTCAAAAATTATGGCTTGGCCGTTTCCCATAGATATATTGTAAAATGAAGTCTGCCATGCTAAACTTCTATGTGAAACGACCAAGCCATAATTTTTGACCACGATTTAGGGTTTGTAGAGTTAGGGCTTGGAGAGTTAGGCCGTTTTTAAAATATAAATAAAGCCAATTTGGCATTATTATTAGTGAAATAACGCCAAATTTGAAATTTGGTCTTATTTCATTGGGCCTTATTTCACGTAACCTTTTGTATATCACTCAATATAAGATCAACTTTGTGTATGTATTGCATGCACTCTTCACAAATAAATCTTATCATCGGATTAGTATTGAGCACATTGCTACTGTATTTATCCAGGCCACTACATTTTACTGTGAGATGATAATTCTTACCACAGATTCCAGTGCATTTTATGCCTGATTCACCACGAATTTCATTTTTACATTTGACTCATTCCTGCATCTTTATTTAATAAATAATTCAACTTTTTTAAATGCCAGATGATAAGATAGAAATTACCACCATCGATTTTTAAATAAATGCAAAAGTATATACTAATTTAAGTTTAATCTCGGAGCTCGTAAAAAATATGACCTCTCTATTCTCTCTTTTCGATACTTCTTCTGTTAGAAGACAAATGTTAATAATTTATTATATAATGTCAAATATTTAAATTTCTTTAAATATGTTTTGAAAACAACACACCATTTAAAAGTTATGTGCGAAAAACCAACATTTTCGTCATCCTCCGTGTTTTGAAATAGCCATATCTTTTAAACGGTACGTCGGAAGAAAAAAGTGTACCTATTTTGTAGAAATTTGTATGGTCTACAATCTTTTCATGAAATCCTTTTTTCTGTCTTGTACCGATAAAAAGTTATACGTAAAACCTTTTTCTTTCGACATAAGACCCCGATTACTTTGTAGGCAAACCAGTTTCGACAATGGACTTTTAAAGAGTATTTCTTATGCCAAAATAAAGATAATTGCGTTTAAAAATCTTCACTTGCATTTCTTCCGCAGTAAAAATTACATTTTTCCTGGGCTAACAATGCACTTTTCAAACCCGTCTGCTGCGGTGTTAGCCTCTACTTTTTCGTCTGCCATTTTGGATTTTGCCTTCTAAATACATATGTAAGTATTAAAATAAAAAAACGGTATCCATGTACCTTGATTTTTTTTTCACTAATTTTTTGCAACTTTTGCGTCATCTGCCGGCTACTTGGCCTCACGAAAACCTCCGCCATTTTTGCTTACGCTTATTTACTACGGAATGAAGATATTTGCGTAATCAGAATCCATGTACCTTAAAACTTTTTTCACCAAAATTTTGCAACTTTGGCCCCCGCCCCCGCTTTAAGCCTCTGAATCGCGCTGGCAGACGTGCAAATCCGTTCTCAGGTACTCTGAATGATTCTCAACAGTAAAAATTAATCGTATTCCGATGACTCAGTTTTTTTTTTATTGCTAGATCTCCGTCTATACGGCCTCAACCAACAAGTCCCTCCAGCCAGCTCGGTCCCTAGCTAGCTGCCTCAAGTTACGCACTCCAACTTGGTTGAGGTCGTTCTCCACTTGTGTGCGCCACCTAAGGTGGGGTCTTCCTGTGCTGCGCAGACCGTCAGGGGTAGGTTCGAAGACTCGTCGGGCTGGTGCGTCGTTGTCCAATCGCTGCACGTGTCCCAGCCATTTCAGTCGCTGTATTTTCAGCTTCTTGACCAGGTACGTCGCTGTAAGGCCCGTAAAGCTCGTTGTTGAATCTTTTCCTCCATACTCCATCGATACATACTGGAGCGAAGATCACCCGAAGAAATTTCCTTTCAAAGCACCCAAGCAGATTCTCATCCGTTTTTGACAGGGTCCATGCCTCTGTCCCATATAGCACAGGACCGGGATAGGTTAGGTTAGGTTGACGTGGTAGCCAGCAAGAGCCGACTCACTTAGACCATAATTTGGTCCATTGTGATACCACATTGTATCTAGGGGACTTCCTCACTAGTCGTTGAACCACTTGGAGCTTCTTACGAAGCGAACGAGATTATTTATATCTATATTTGTCAGATCACTAGGATCATTTTAGTAGAAGTCTCCAAGATGGAGTCTGCGTCTTTGAGATAAAGCAGGGCATGTGCAAAGAAGGTGAGGAATCGATTCCTCTTCTTCTTCGTCCATGCAGCTTCTGCAAAAGTCATTAGAGTAAACACCAAGCCGTGTTGCGTGCTTGCCTATAAGACAGTGTCCTGTTGTGACACCTATTATGGA
The DNA here is from genome assembly GCA_947049315.1 of Epistrophella euchroma. NCBI lineage: Eukaryota > Metazoa > Arthropoda > Insecta > Diptera > Syrphidae > Epistrophella > Epistrophella euchroma. Next base: position 72,588,801 of record OX346245.1, on the reverse strand, counting down.
GCAGATTTGTGATCTGCTTAAAGCTATCAAACATTTAGAGCGCTTCAGATTCAGTGTTGGCGAAATCTGTTTCGTCGCCGAACAGGTGGTGATGTTGTTCCACCTGAGGTTTGTTTTCTGTATAGCATCCTGCTTCAGCATTAGTTTACATGTAGCGATAGGAGTGCCTATATTTAACCTGTCTTGTAAAATAGTTAGCATTGTTCCTTCTTTGGCGAGTTCGTCAGCCATACAATTTCCTGGAATGTCTATGGCCCGGCACCCAACAAAGGTGATTTTTAAAATGCTGTGCCATCTCCATGAGAGATGATCGACAATTGAAGGCTGTTATTGAGTTGGTAGAGACAGAGTCCAGTGATTTAATGGCTGCTTGGCTATCTGAAAATATGCGGATATCCGTGTTTGATATCACGTTTTTCTTAAGCCGTTTTTCTTAAGCTAGGACTTCTTTTATCGCCAATAGTTCCGCCTGGAATATGCTACAGTGATTGGGAAGGCGAAAAAGAGACTTAGGTTTAGTCTGTTTGAGTATACACCTCCACCAACCCCGTCACTAGTTTTTGATCCGTCAGTGTAGAAAACAATAGATTCATTATTCAACAATGCCGAATCCTCCCAGCTGGATCTGGAGGAGATGGTTACCTGGAAGTTTTTATCAAACTGTAACTTTGGGATGGTGTAATCGATGTTACTGGGAATTGATCCACTGCGACGAGGCCGTAAGACGAATGGCTGTGTTTGCAGCCGTCTGTTTGCCAAAAATGTTGAGAGATGGAACAGAATGTCTAGTGCAGCTGAAGGAGTCGTACGAAGTGCTCCGCTCATGCACAGACATGCTGAACGTTGAACCTTACTCAATTTATCACAATACGTTGTTTTATCTAGAGCGGTCCACCATACCACCACACCGTATGTTAGAATAGGTCTGATTACTGATGTATAGAGCCAATGAGTTATGTGGGGTTGGAGACCCCATTTTTTCCCAATGGCTTTTTTTGCATGAGAAGAGTGCCACTGTGGCTTTTCTAACTCTTTCCTGAATGTTAGGTTTCCAACTTAACTTTTTATCTAAAATAAGACCCAGATATTTCGCTTCGTCTGTGAAAGTTAGTGGTATACCTTTGATAGAAGGGGGGTCTATAGGAGGAATTTTATATTTCCTGGAGAAAAGGACAAGGTCTGTTTTGTGGGGGTTTACACCCAGTCCACATCGATCGGCCCATTTTGTTAGCTTGTTTAGGGCGTTTTGTAAGAGATCTTTTAAGGTTTCAGGGTGCTTGCCTGATACGGCAATAGCAATTACATCTGCATAAGCAATCACTCTGTGACCCTCCGACTCCAGACACTTTAGCAGCTCATTCACTACCAAGTTCCAAAAAAGGGGGGATAGGACACCACCTTGCGGCGTACCTCTACTGACATACCTTCTTGCAGAAAATCCGCCCAGTTTTGAATTAATAATTCTGCTAGTCAGCATTTGGTGTATCAATTCTCCAAGCCAACTATCTACCTTCAGGGATGACAGCGCAGACGTGATTGCAGATGTGTCCACATTGTTAAAAGCGCCTTGTATATCAAGGAAAGCGACCATAGTATACTCTTTGTGGTGTAGGGAGTACTCAATGGTACGCAGCAATGTGTGGAGAGCTGTTTCCACTGATTTCCCTTTGCAGTATGCATGTTGAGCCTTAGATAAGAGTCTGGCATCGATGCAGGTTTAGCGATTCTTCGCAAGAGTTGGTCCATGAGCCATCAGCATTTTTCAAGAAGCTAGACATCATTGGATTAGTAGAGAGGATTTTCCTTAGCCTAGATGCTTCGGAGGTTTCTTCTATGCTATCACAGAAAGTCCTCCAGGAGGCTCTTTTGGATTTCCTCAATTCTTTTTTGTAGAATTTTAGGGATTCTTTGTAGGAGTCCCAGTCAGACGCATTTCTAGTGCGTTTTGCACGATTGAAAAGCTTCCTACAGCTTTTTCTAATTGGTTCGAGCCCCGAATTCCACCAATGTGGTTTCCTTTTTCCCCTTACATGAGTAAGTGGACAGGAGATTGACATGGATTTATTAAGGGCTTAGGTAAGATCATGGACTTTACTATCAAATTCCTGTATATTGGAAGGAGGACTAAGAAGTTTAGGTTTGATTAGACTTTCTAGTGTATTCCTATATTTGGACCAGTCAGTTTTCCGACAATTGCGAAAAACTGTATGGTTATTAGGAGGTTCATCATTTAGATGGAATTGGATATATCTATGATCGGAGAACGAGTGTTCTTCCGATACTTTCCAATCCATAATCATGTGATGAATGGTGTCAGAGACAAGAGTTATATCTAATACCTCTTGTCTATTTTTAGAAATGAATGTGTGTTCATTTCCAATATTACTTACGATAAGGTTAGTACTTAGATTAAAATCAAAAAGAGACTCACCTCTGTCATTGATATCAGTACTTCCCCATACTGTATGATGGGAGTTAGCATCACTCCCAATTATGAGGCTGATCTTCTGCCGTTCTGCTTGAGCGATAATCCTCTCTAGTGTTTGTCCAGGGAGGGGGCCGAGGTGGTCGTGGCCAAGATACGCCGACACTAGCCAGTAAGAGCCATTGGCCGTTTCTAACTTAGCGGCGGTAATATCTCTATCGCTAAAATCAGGGAGTAAAACTACATTAATACTACTTTTCACTAGAATGCAGAATCTAGGTTCACCTATGCCGGCTGCATACAGCGTGTAATATCCAGGAGTCCTAAGTCCCTTAACCATTGATTTTACAATCCATGGTTCTTGGACTAGAACAATGTCTTCCCCGAGTTTGGATAATCGAAGAAGCAGGGAGGCCGAAGCCTTAATGGAGTGTTGAAGGTTAATCTGTACTAACTGCAACATTTTAGTTACAATCAGGCAGACCAACCTCCAGCACTGTTATATCTTCATCCTCCAACTCAGATGATGAGTTTAATAACTTATCCTCATTCAGAGGATCCGATAGTGTAGAGTCTTCGGTCTCCATATAGGTCAGACTTTTGACGTTAGAAGAAGACTGTACCATTTTCAAGGATGTACTGGGTGCATCGTCTTCCATGACTGGAAATGTTATCGATGCACCAGCGTCCTCAACCTCAGGTACAGCTTCGAAGGTTGGTTGTGGAGGTTCGCATTCCGCGTTAGCCTCATCTTTTTTGTAGATCCGAAGGTTGATCGTCTCAAAACCATACCGAATCATGCCTTTAGTTTGCGTCAAGGGGGCAAGGGGGTCTTTATTGACCACGATTATCGCGCCTCGATAAAGACCCTTACCTCCTCTAACTTTGCGACTTTCCAGTCATGAGTCGGCATGGAAGGATTGCTAACCTGGATTATCTGAAGGATTTCCTCCATGCAAGAAGGCTCAGCTGGTATCCATGTGCGAGCTCTAGGTCTGCTTGGGATGTCCTCCTTAGCAACAACGTCGAGTTTCGCACCTGGCCAGATTTCGCCCAGCTTGCGACAGCAAGTTTGTAGAGATCACACGATCTCTGATCGTCACAGACGATGAGTTTGACATGACCTTGATGCCAACCGCCATCGTCTGTGATTGGAGGTGGTCCCGGGTTTTCCCTCATCACACTCAAGAAGCCTGCCGAGAGCTTCGATTTTACCACCTGCCACCGATCAGATGTAATCGTGCCATCAATATCACTCCTATCGATAACCGCAATCACGATATTGTTTTTGAGGGCATCGCTATAGGACTTGGGATTCAGGGGAGTGCTGGTGTTCTGCACTTTGGCTAATTTGGATACCGGAGTGGTACCCTCTAAAGACCTATCCCGCTTTGACGTGGAGTCGCCGCTGGTCTTTGCCTTAGCCAAGATATCCTTGGCCCACTGAATCCTGGCAGAAAGCTGCGATTTTCCTCCAGACTCAAGTGAATCACCAGAGCCTTTGAGAATCCTCGCAGCATCCCGCCTCTCCTTGTAGCGATATTTCGCCGGTTTGAATTTCCGTGACGTGCTCGGAAGAGAGCCCACTCCGGCGGTGGAAGGGCCATGTTTCACAGCCTCTCCATCTCCGGGTTGGGCCCTCCCTCGAGACGCGTTGGAAGGAGGTTTAGCAGTGGAAGGGCCGTCTTTCACAACCCTAACACTGCCGGAAATAGGTATCCCTACCTGGGGGCCTTCCTCACTGCGAATTGCAACTGATGGGGGGCCACGGTTAGCCACAACCTCCCCATCGATGCAAGGCGCAGGAGCCGCGACAGACAACGTTAACGCCGTGCTGCCGCCCGGTTTAGGAGAACCGGCCTTATTGTCGTCCTGTTTGTTTTGTCTTTGGTTTTTGTTTTGTTTTTTGTTTTTGGTCATTTTTGTTCCCACGAGTAGCGAAGAAATATTGGTCGTTGTACACAGAGATTCGCATATAAAGAAAAGGCAAGTTAATTCGGAGGGTGCCAGGTATATGAATACTCCGTTAGCGACTGAGCTTTTTTTAAATTGGGCCCTCAGCCAGGCTGATCATCGGCACGGGTCGTATAACACCTTGATCCAGCCCAAGGGGAGATAAGAAAGGGAAGCGGAAGGAAGTGATAAGGTAGGAGCCTCCAGACAACGTCAACGCCATCTGTCGATTAGGAGTACGACAAGGAAGTGACGGACAACGTCACGCCATACCGTCAGGGGAAGGAAGGAGTTACAGACAGCGTCATCGCCGTACAGCAAAGGAAGGGGTGTAAGGTGAGAGGAAGGTCAGACAGCGTCATCGCCATACCGACGAGGAAAGGATAAAGCCGGAATCACCAGAGCCTTTGAGAATCCTCGCAGCATCCCGCCTCTCCTTGTAGCGATAATTCGCCGGTTTGAATTTCCGTGACGTGCTCGGAAGAGAGCCCACTCCGGCGGTGGAAGGGCCATGTTTCACAGCCTCTCCATCTCCGGGTTGGGCCCTCCCTCGAGACGCGTTGGAAGGAGGTTTAGCAGTGGAAGGGCCGTCTTTCACAACCCTAACACTGCCGGAAATAGGTATCCCTACCTGGGGGCCTTCCTCACTGCGAATTGCAACTGATGGGGGGCCACGGTTAGCCACAACCTCCCCATCGATGCAAGGCGCAGGAGCCGCGACAGACAACGTTAACGCCGTGCTGCCGCCCGGTTTAGAAGGAGAACCGGCCTTATTGTCGTCCTGTTTGTTTTGTCTTTGGTTTTTGTTTTGTTTTTTGTTTTTGGTCATTTTTGTTCCCACGAGTAGCGAAGAAATATTGGTCGTTGTACACAGAGATTCGCATATATAGAAAAGGCAAGTTAATTCGGAGGGTGCCAGGTATATGAATACTCCGTTAGCGACTGAGCTTTTTTTAAATTGGGCCCTCAGCCAGGCTGATCATCGGCACGGGTCGTATAACACCTTGATCCAGCCCAAGGGGAGATAAGAAAGGGAAGCGGAAGGAAGTGATAAGGTAGGAGCCTCCAGACAACGTCAACGCCATCTGTCGATTAGGAGTACGACAAGGAAGTGACGGACAACGTCACGCCATACCGTCAGGGGAAGGAAGGAGTTACAGACAGCGTCATCGCCGTACAGCAAAGGAAGGGGTGTAAGGTGAGAGGAAGGTCAGACAGCGTCATCGCCATACCGACGAGGAAAGGATAAAGCCGGACAACGTTAACGCCGTACCGGAGGAGGGATGTTAACGGATAACGTCACCGTTAAACCGTCAAGCGGAGTGGTCAGGAGGGAGTTCAATGAGAGGGAAGGGTAGAGGGATTGGAAGCGTCCTTTGGTTTCGGGACTCATCTGGAGAGGTTATCTCGAGAATCTTTGACCCTACTCAGCTTCTACAACTCGACAAGTTCGACGCTTTGGTAGAAGGACCGGGATGATTAGGGTCTTATAGATGGTCTCCTTGGTTCTCTGAAAGAGGGCTTTAGTACTCAAATGCATTCATATCCCGAGGAAACAGCGATTGGCAAGAGTAATTCTTAGTTTGATCTCTGCGCTGATGTCATTTTGCGATGTTATAGTTGTAGAAGTTGTATCTATTCATCGTGACGTTTTGCCCGAGCCGACGATGTTGAGATTCCTTTTCCGATGATATCATAGCGAGATTTTTCCATCGTCATCCTGCACAAGCGGACTAGTTTGGCAGGGATGCCGAGATGCGCCATGGTTTTGTATAGCTAGTCTCTTTCTACGATATCATATGCGACTTTAAAATCGATAAAAAGGTGGTGTGTAACTCATTGGTTTTTTTCCAAAATCTGTCGAAGTGTGAACATTTGATCGACGGTTGATTTTCCGGGCCTAAAACCACACTGATAAAGGCCGATCACACAGTACAGCTGACAAGATTTTGTATGCGACGTTAAGGAGACTTATACCTCTGTAGTTGGCACAGGTCAGAGCATCTCCTTTCTTGTGGATGGGGCACACTATACCGAGGTTCCATTCATCGGGCATACTTTCCTCCGACCAAATTTTGGAGATAAGGTGGTGTTTACTCCCTACCAAGTCATCTCCCCCTGCTTTCAATAGCTCGGCTGGCAGGCCATCCGCACCAGCCGTCTTGTACGTTTCAAACTTGGCTATCGCTAACCGCACCTCATTTAGGTCGGGTGGACGAAAATCTTGACCATCATCGTTCAGGTTGATTGGAGTGTTCTGTCTAACAGCGGCAAATTTGCCGTATAGCAGTCTAGAAAAGTGTTGTTTCCAGATCCACAGCACCGAATGCGTGACTACTACCATGTTCCCGTTCTGATCACCCTTCGGTAGAACTTACGAACATCCCCCCTGCCGCTACAGTCCTCAATATACTCGACCGCCCGCTTCGCATGCTCTGTCCTTTTCTGTAGCATTGCTTGGTAGGCCTCATTTTTTACTGCATGCGCCAACCTGCATTCTTCATCGAACCAGGGGTTTTGTTGTGGTGACCTACTGAAATCCAACACATCAGTAGCGGTACTTCTGATGGCATTTTGGCAGTGTTTCCACTGGTCCTCTTGCTTGTTGGGGGCTTGCTGAGAGTTTAAGAGATACGTGGTCTGCAAAAGTCCTGGTTATCTCTTGCGATTTTAGCTTCGCGACGTTAAATCGTTTTACAGCATCCGCTCGTCGTTGTGGCGTCATGGATATCCGCATACGTACTTGAGCTATCACCAAATAGTGATCCGAGTCTATGTTGGCACCTCGGAACGCTCGGACATCCAGGATACTGAAAGCATGTCTGGCGTCTATCGCATAATGATCAATCTGGTTGACGGTTCGTTGACCCGGAGACCGCCAGGTCCCTTTTTGTATATTGAGGTGTGGGAATCGAGTGCTACAATTCTTCCTTGGTTGAGTCATCTTTTTCTTCCGTTGGGGCACAGATCAACGTGATGTTTTTGAATTTTGCTTTGATGCGGATTGTGACCAGGCGCTCGCTTACATTTCTGAAGCCCAAGACTTCTTGCCTAAGTCTTCCCCTTACCACAAAACCACCACAACCAAAGAGCCGCTCACCCTGCTCCTTGCAGCACTCGCCGAAGTAGGTGTCACACGATTCCATCCCTCGTATGCCCTCCCCATCGCATCGCACTTCCTGGATGGCTGTTACATCATCCTTTAGCCCATCCAGATTCTCCACTAATTGTTGGGCTGCACGTGGCCTGTTTAAGGTCCGGACATTCCACGTGCAGATCCGAAATTCATTGTCCTTGTTTCGTTTGCTGGGGTCGTCAACATTAAAATCATCCATATCCGAGGCTTGTAGTTGTTTCGGAACCGGTTAGTTTTACCGTGGTAGGGAAGTTACCCCGACGCACAACCCCCGACCTAGAGGAACAGACCCTTAACATAACTCCAAGGGTGGGGAGCCGGATACACCGCTCCTTATAGGCCTGAGCTATGAATGTGTCGCAGTAGCCCATATAAGGTGTTCACTATGTAGTTCAACCTGACTGGAACTATAGACGCCACCGTTGATTCCATCTGGGGAATTCCCCTGCCGCTTGAAAAAAGGAGAATACGGGTACTACCTACTCGTAAATTCCATCTATCATTTATTCCAAATTTTTAAACTGAAGTATCTCTTTTTCTTAGCCAAAATCTAGCCATTTGGAGAAAAACAGCTTAAAGGGGCATTTAACCCCCATAAAACTGTCAGTGATGAGTGGCACGATTGAGACTTTTAGCAGTTTCTTAAGAACACCTAAAAGACTCTAAGCACCAAAATTCAGCTTTCCCCATTTTTTTCGGTGATAACATCTAAAACTACTTGACTACCATTGAGTTTTCATTCAAGCTACACTTTTTACAAATAAAGCTACCATCCTGTTTCTCAAAGTTATATTGTTCAGCTTAAAGGTCTGAAATGAAATGTATCAGTCGTGATTTGAGTCTAAGCACATCATAAAATTTGTTTCCCAAGGTGAGAGTCCGAAAAACACGGTTTTGGCGGTGTTAAAGGTCAAGAGGTAATTATATTTCGAGAAATATTTTTTTAGAAGAAATATCAACCTTGATTTACGTAATCCACTAATATGAATCGATAACCCCAGCCTTAAGATATTTAACTTTTAGCATAATTATTTGGTAAAAACAAAGAAAAAAGTGCAAATTTTGTAAGTACATTCTAACTCATCGATATGAGAAATTAAGTTGAATATATAAAAATTTCTTTGTTTAAAATATTGTACATACCTTGATTTACGATATTCATATCAAATTTTTTCACAAAAATTACTTTTAAGATTAAAAAAAAAACACACAGAAAATACACTTTTTTTTTTTTAAATCGCAAACAAACTCGTGCTTATTCAACAAGTGCAAGTTGCAACTGATGGTGTCGCGAACGGGGGTGACGAATTTATAGCTCGACTTCACTAAAGGGTAGCCTGGTTATATACCTGTTATGGGACACAGGCGTAATCCTGGGAGTTAAAGTTGACAAAATTGATTTATGGCCACGTTTCGGATCAAAATACCACACTGTGCAACATACAGCCAGCTGACTATGATTTTGTATAATATAATGTGTTAACTATCATATCACCAAGTTTCAGCTTTGGTGAAATCAGTGACCAACTTTTTTTTTACATGTTTGGGAGGCTGCTGAAGTCCCACCCATCCATGGTACCCAGCTGACTTGCAATAGGCTTCATTATAACATCAAAATAACCATATGGCAAAAAGTTACCTTTGATTCCATTGGTCACCAAAATCTGTCGCGGGTTCCCGGACTATAATGCAAATCGAATTAATGCCTGATGATGAAGGCCACCGAAGTGTTTGAAATGCATTCCCGTTTACTGGCTGAACAGAATAGAATGACGGAGCTGGAGCCGCAGACGAAACTGGAAGAGCTGTCAAAAAGTGTCGTACGTTATTTTTTTACATGCCCACAATGGAGCTGTACAGCTTTGAAAGTATTTTGAAGAAAAACAAAAGAATATCCTTTTGTACAAGCTCAGAATTCACATTTTTTGTTTCCAATAATTTTCCTTTTAATAAATAATTTTTTTCGCGATACAAATAACCAGATAATTTTTTCCGACCCAAAAAGTTATTTTTTTTTCTTCATACAATTTGAAACGTCAAAAGTGCCGTACGTGAAAAGTAAAAGTTGGTGAACTCTTCCGTCTGCGGCTGCAGCTCCGTTCCGTCGTGTTCGCAACATTGAATTTGCGTGTATTCAATATTTTGACAGCTATTCCAGATCCGTCTCCGTCACCATTCTGTTCAGCCAGTTAAACGTAGGTAGTTTAGTTTGACTTTAAAAAAAATTGTTGCTTGTGTGTAAAACATTTAGGGCCAGTTGTACAAATATTTGATCCGTGGTTCAGGAATTTTAACTCACCAATTTCGGCGGATTAACTGTGGTTCAACGATGGTTCAGGCATGTAATTGGCTTTTAGTGCATATTAGAACCTTGAACCATCGTTGAACCTCAGTTAACCCGCCGAAATCGGCGAGTTAAAATTCCTGAACTACGGATCAAAATTTAAACCACGATTGTACAACTGGCACTTAGTGCCAGTTGTACAATCCTGGTTTAAATTTTGATCCGTGGTTCAGGAATTTTAACTCGCCGATTTCGGCGTGTTAACTGAGGTTCAACGATGGTTCAAGGTTCTAATATGCACTAAAAGCCAATTACATGCCTGAACCATCATTGAACCACAGTTAATCCGCCGAAATTGGTGAGTTAAAATTCCTGAACCACGGATCAAATATTTGTACAACTGGCCCTTAGGTGTTGAAAATAAGTTCTTCCCTTACATCTTTGTTTATAACCGCCATATTATTCACTCGATACATCCAGATTTAAACTTAAATCCAGATGAATATACATTGAATTTGTATGATTTACATCCAGATTTAAGTTTTAATCTAGATGTATTGAGTGAATAATATGGCCGTAAATCAAGATATTTCTAGATATTTCTAGATATTTCCATTCTTCTATTAGAAGGCAATTTTAATTTTAAATACACTTCTTACTTTATCTCTGCAGAATTTTATTCCATAAAACACAGACAAATCTAAAAAAAATCACAAAGAAAAATTAAAATGCCAGCCCGTATCGCTGATGAAGTTGTTGTTGACATGGACACCAGAGACGAAAGAAATAATGCTTCTCGTTCAAAAGATGCTTTCGTTGCTATCACTGGTTTCTCTGGCCGGTTGCCTGAGAGTTCCAACATTGAGGAATTCAAAAAGAATTTATTTGAAGGCGTAGATATGGTGAACGACGATCCCCGTAGATGGCCTAAAGGTATCTTTTAATTAGCTCAAATTTTAATTAATTAGTATTACATGTTTATATTTACTATTAGGTTTATATGAGTTACCCGATAGGTTGGGTAAAATAAAAGATGAAGACTTGGAAAATTTCGATCAGCAATTCTTCTCTGTTCACCAAAAACAAGCCGAATGTATGGATGCCCAGTTGCGAATGCTTTTAGAAGTCACTTACGAAGCCATAATTGACGCTGGCGTCAATCCCCAAGAAATCCGTGGAAGCCGTACAGGCGTATACATTGGTGTATCATCTTCAGAGACAGAACAATACTGGTGTAACGGCCCTGATCGTGTCAATGGCTATGGATTGACTGGCTGTGCCAGGGCGATGTTTGCCAACCGTTTATCGTTTACATTTGATTTTACCGGTCCCAGTTACTGCGTCGATACAGCATGCTCAAGTTCACTGTACGCCTTAGAACAAGCTTTCTCCGACATGAAGCGAGGAGTTTGTGATAATGCCATTGTAGCTGGTGTTGGTCTCATTCTGAAGCCAACCATGTCATTGCAATTCAAGCGGCTTAATATGTTGAGCCAGGACGGCAAGTGTAAAGCATTCGATGAAACAGGAAGTGGATATGTTCGTTCCGATGGATGTGTCGCGATGTTCCTTCAAAATGCAAAACAAGCAAAGCGAATATATGCATCAATTCTCAATGTACGTACAAATACAGATGGCAGCAAAGAACAGGGAATAACATATCCTTCAGGAAAAATGCAAAATAAGTTAATTCAAGAAACTTACGAAGAAATTGGTTTGAATCCACATGACGTGGTTTATGTAGAGGCCCACGGCACCGGAACCAAAGTTGGAGATCCGCAAGAAGTTAACTCCATAACTGATTTTTTCTGTAAAGATAGGCCAACTCCACTTCTTATTGGGTCAGTCAAGTCCAACATGGGTCACTCTGAACCAGCGTCCGGGGTTTGTTCAATAGCGAAAGTATTAATTGCTATGGAAGAAGGAATCATTCCCTCAAACTTGCATTTTTCCAATCCAAATCCTGATTTGTATGGCTTGGTCGAAGGACGCCTAAAAGTCGTAGACAAGAATATGCCCTGGAATGGTGGCATAGTTGGAATAAATTCTTTTGGATTTGGTGGAGCTAATGCACATGTTGTTCTTAAATCGAATCCTAAACCAAAAACTGTCACCCCTAGAGAAGGTCCTCCCAAACTAGTTACTGTTTCAGGCAGAACTTTTGATGCCGTTCAAAATTTCCTCGAAGATGTTGAAAAACATAGGAATGATGACGAATATCTTGCTTTAATAAACGACATATACTTGAAAAACATTCCACTCCACTTATACCGTGGATATGCTGTCCTCAACACTAATAGTCCAGCAGTAAGAGAAGTATTTGAGCATATAGATGAAAAGCGACAGATTTGGTTCATTTACTCGGGCATGGGTAGCCAATGGGCTAATATGGCCAGGGATCTCATGTCATTTGAAGTTTTTAGCCAAAGCATTCATCGATGCTCTGAAATATTGAGACAAGTTGGAATGAACTTAATGGATATTTTGCTTAATTCAACAGATGAAAGCTTTGACAATATCTTGAACTCTTTTACATCAATTGCTGCAGTCCAAATTGCTTTAACCGATATGCTCACCAGTCTAGGAATTCATCCGGATGGAATAATTGGTCATTCGGTTGGCGAATTAGGATGTGCTTATGCAGATGGCTGCTTCACTCGAGAACAAACTGTTTTAGCTGCTTACTGGCGTGGAAAGAGTTTACAAGATACGAAGTTGGCAAAGGGCAAAATGGCTGCCGTAGGAATTAAATGGGAAGAATGCAACAGCTTGCTTACTCCTGGATTATTTCCAGTTTGTCACAATAGTGAAGATAATGTAACAATTTCTGGACCGGAGGCAGAAATAACAAAAATGGTAGAGGAGTTATCAGGGAAAGGAATATTTGCAAAGGCTGTAAACTCTTCTGGATATGCTTTTCACAGCAAATATATCGCTGATGCCGGCCCAAAACTTCGTAAGAGTTTGGAAAAAATTATTCCCAATCCTAAAAACCGTTCTGAAAGATGGATAAGCACAAGTATTCCCGAAACTGCATGGAATACTCAAGTTGCAAAACAAAGTTCTGCCGCTTATCACGTAAACAATTTGCTGTCCCCTGTTCTTTTCTATGAAGCCCTACAAAAAGTTCCAAAGAATTCAATATGTATCGAGGTTGCTCCTACTGGACTCCTTCAGGCTATTCTCAAACGAGCTTTGGATAGTTCTTGCACTAATTTAAGTTTGATAAAACGAAATCATGAGAAAAATGTAGAGTTTTTCCTTTCAAATATAGGCAAATTATACGCAGCTGGGGCTCAACCAAATATCGTAAAGTTGGTTCGCCCGGTCTCGTTTCCAGTTGGTAGAGGAACTCCAATGTTGAACTCAAAACTTGGATGGGATCATTCACAAAAATGGATGGTTCCAAAGTATGGCAGTGAAACATCGTCTGGGGAGACTGTTGTCGAAATAAATTTAGCTGATGAAGAGGATACTTTTTTGGCGGGTCATACTATCGATGGAAGAATTTTATTCCCAGCTACAGGTTACTTGACTTTGGCGTGGAAAACCTTTAGTAAAATGCGTGGATTTGATTTCCATCGAACGCCAGTTATATTTGATAACGTAGTTTTACATCGAGCAACAATCTTAAACAAGGAAAATGTTGTGAAATTGGGTATAAATTTCTTTGACGGAACTGGTGACTTTGAAATATGTGAGGGTGGAACCTTAGCTGTTTCAGGAAAAATTGCAGTTGCTGAAAAGGTTTCTAACGAAGAACTGCCGCAGCAAAACCAAGACGCTGAAAACCCTCCTATGGAGCTGAAGTTAAACGACGTTTACAAAGAATTGCGACTGCGAGGATACGATTACAGTGGACAATTTAGAGGAATTATTTCATCAGATATTAAAGCTACAACCGGATATCTTGCCTGGACCGAAAACTGGATCAGCTTCATGGATACTATGTTACAGTTTAGTATTTTGAAGAAGGATCTCCGTGATTTGTATTTGCCAACGCGGATTGACAAGGTGATTATAAATCCAACTAAACATTACCAAATGATTAAGGAGGTAGCTAATGGTGCAGAAAATAAAGCTCTAAAAGTTCATTCATACGAGTACTTGAACGTTGTAAAGAGTGGAGGTGTAGAAATGCGAGGTTTAAAAGCTTCTCTAGCGCCTCGTCGTTCAGGATCCCAAGCTCAACCAAAACTGGAAAGATATGCATTCGTATCAAGTACAAATTCTAATGATTTACATGAGAATCCAACAAATGCCCGCTTACACGCACTAACAGAGGCAATTCATATTGTTTTGGAGAATTCGGCGGGAGCAATGAAGATTAAAGTGGTAGAATTGGATAATAATCGGAGTGCTGATGTACTTTTAGCACCAACAGTGTTACGAATCATCGAAGATGAACCTTCAATTGCAGGAGATGTTGCAATTGTTACAAGCAGTCAAGAAGAACAAATTACTGCCGCTTTTGTAGATACAGACGTTCGAGTGGTTAAAAAGAATATTTTATTAGAAGAAGTTGAAAAGAGTTGTCATATGGTGTTGGCCTACGATCTTTTATCGACTGGGAATTCAAATATATTTAAGAATATTCTTAAAACGATCAAAGACGACGGTTTCATTTTATTCGATGAGATTAATTTGGAGTATAAGAAAATTGGTAGGGCCGCTCTCAAGACTTTTGATTTAGTTCCTATAGTTGAACAGAAATATGGGGACCGTTTGTTCGTTTTGGCCCGTCTGTCAACCTATCCCGAAAAAAGAAACACTTGTGTTGTTCATATCACTAACAAAAACTTTCAATGGGTTGAAGAACTTAAAACCAAGCTTGCTGCAAGTGAGCTTGAGAACAGATTTATTTATATTGTGGCGGAAAATGAAGAGTTCTCTGGAGCTGTTGGATTCTTGAACTGTTTGAAAAACGAAGCTGGTGGAAAATTTGTTCGTATGATTTTCATTCAAGACAAAGCGGAAGCGTTTTCTTTGAAGTCCAAATTTTACATAGATCAGTTACGAAAGGATCTTGTTATAAATGTTTATAAAAATGGATCCTGGGGAACATACAGACATTTCATTATTGAAAACCAGTTTGATATCGCAACTCTGCCAGTCGAGCACGCGTATGTAAATGCATTGGTTAAGGGTGACCTTGCAAGTTTGAAATGGATTGAGGGGCCAGTTCCAAAGACCCCAACTGGACCCTCAACTGGTGACTATGACTTGTGTAGTGTTTATTATGCACCTATTAATTTCAGGGATGTTATGCTTAGCTCTGGTAAACTTTCGCCGGACGCTCTTCCTGGTGATTTGGCACACCAGGACTGTGTCCTAGGTCTTGAATTCTCTGGGCGAGATTCCAAGGGCAAAAGAATTATGGCTATGGTCCCTGCAAAATCCTTAGCTTCCACTTGCTTAGCTAGCAAACGTATGATGTGGTCTATACCCGATAATTGGTCAATGGAAGAAGCTTCAACAGTTCCTTGTGTATACGCAACTGTATACTATGCACTTGTTATACGAGGGCAAATGAAGAAAGGAGAGACAGTTTTAATTCATGCTGGTTCCGGCGGTGTTGGGCAAGCAGCAATATCGGTTGCTTTGAATCACGGTTTGACTGTGTTTACTACTGTTGGAAGTATTGAGAAACGGGAATACTTAAAGAAAAAATTCCCTCAACTGCTGGACAGCCATATTGGAAATTCAAGAAATACAACGTTTGAACAGATGGTTATGAATGAAACAAAAGGAAAAGGTGTTGATCTGGTTCTTAATTCACTGGCCGAAGAAAAATTACAGGCATCTGTTCGGTGCCTTGGACTCAACGGTCGTTTTTTGGAAATTGGCAAGTTTGATTTGAGCAACAATTCATCCCTCGGTATGTCAGTGTTTTTGAAAAACACTTCATTCCATGGAATTCTCCTCGACAGTGTTATGGAAGGAGAAGAGTCAATGCAAAATCAAGTTGTGAAGCTCGTTGCGGATGGTATTAAGAGTGGTGCTGTTCGTCCATTACAGACATCTGTTTTCAATGAAATGCAAATTGAACAGGCATTTCGTTTTATGGCGTCTGGAAAACACATTGGTAAGGTAGTTATAAAAGTTCGTACCGAAGAGTCACCTAAATCACTACTGAGACCAGATCTTCGCATGTATAACGCGATCCCTCGCACATATATGCACCCAGGAAAAGTGTACATTCTCATTGGAGGGCTTGGCGGCTTTGGCTTAGAGTTAACTAATTGGCTTGTGCTACGTGGGGCGAAACAAATAGTGTTGACAAGCAGATCTGGTGTTAAGACAGGATATCAATCATTAATGATAAGCAGGTGGACAAAAAAGACTTGCACTATTAAGATCGATACAAATGATGTAACCAGCTTAGAAGGTTGCCGCAAACTATTGAAGTCAGCTAGTGAATTGGGTTATGTTGGTGGAATATTTAATTTGGCAGCTGTACTCAGAGATGGCTTGATTGAAAATCAAACAAAGGAAGACTTTCAGGCTGTATGTAAACCTAAAATAGAAGCAACAACTCATTTGGATAAATTATCACGTGAACTATGCCCAGAGCTGGACTATTTTGTGTGTTTTTCAAGTGTTTCGTGTGGACGTGGAAACATCGGACAAACAAATTATGGTTTAGCCAATTCTGCAATGGAAAGATTATGTGAAAATCGGCAGATGTCTGGATTTCCAGGTACAGCTATTCAATGGGGAGCTATCGGTGACACTGGTTTAGTCATTGAGAATTTAGGTGACAATAATACAGTCATTGGAGGTACTTTGCCTCAGAGAATGTCTTCATGTCTACAAACAATTGATATATTTCTGCAGCAGCCCCACGCAGTGCTAGCATCAATGGTTGTAGCAGAAAAGCGAAAGAATGACGCTTCTTCTGTTGTCAGTTTGGTAACATGCGTTGCTAATATTTTAGGATTGAGAGACATTAGGAATGTAAATAAAAATTCAACCCTAGCGGATCTTGGTATGGATTCCTTAATGGGGGCAGAAATCAAACAAACTTTGGAGAGAAATTTCGACATCGTCATGTCTGCCCAAGAAATACGTATGCTGACATTTGGAACCTTAAATGCCCTCACTGGTGAATCTGCTCGAGCTGCAAGTGCTTCACCAGTAGCATCACCATCAAGAAACACACCTAGTCCATTTGGAGATGGAACACAAGTAGTCTTTGCTTCCGAATTAATGCCAACTGAATCAATTGTGCAGTTAAAGTCGGCCGCCTCCGCAAGCTCGAAGAAATACCCAATTTTCTTTGTGCACCCAATTGAGGGTTTCATAAAACCACTTGAACGACTTGCTGCACGAATTGACTGCCCTGTTTATGGAGTGCAATGCACTGCTGATGCTCCAGTAGACTCAGTTGATGACTTAGCGGCATTTTACATAAAGAAAATCAAAACTGTTCAACCTAAAGGCCCATATGCAATTGCAGGTTATTCATTTGGAGCGTTGATCGCTTTCGTTATGGTCACACAACTAGAAAAAGACAATGATTTCGCAAAATTGGTCATGCTTGATGGAGCTCCTAAATATGTAAATTGGTATACACAAACGCACAAACAACGATACAATTCATCAGAGGATGTTAATCAAAATCAGTCATATGCGTTAGCGTACTTTGGAATGGTGTGTGGTAACATGGATTATGGAGGTGTAAGTAAACTTGCTTATTCTTTTTTTTTATTTTGTCTTTAGTGATTTAATTCTACGTACACAATTTAGGTTGCCAGACTTTTGAATAAAATTCCAACGTTGGAAGCCAAAGTTGATAAATGCGCTGAACTGTTGCAAGTTGAAATTGAGCAGCCCAAAGAATTGGTAAGTCGTTTTAGCCTTGCATAATTAATAAATTTATAAAAAATATAAATCAATGAAAAGAAAATCTAGCTTTTGGTATTATATGTTATGCATAATTAAACATTTTAAAAGTTTTCATAAATTATTATTTTTATATAGCCAGTATATATTGGCCGCGTTCATCACCACGTTTTTGACAGATCTAAAAATTCAGTTCTGAAAAACGTAACACTGAACGCACAAAAAAGTCTGAAATTATTTATTCTGTTTTTATTATTTTTTGCACTTTAAAATCAAAATCCGAAAAGCGATACGAGACCCAGACGATCAGACCACACACCAAAAAAAAAAAAACGATCAAGAACTGTTTTTTTTTGTGTTGCTTTTAGCTGTCATCTTAATTTTCAGATAGAATTTTTCATCTGAAAATTCAGAAAAAAACGTAAGAAACGTAACTAAATGTCAATCGACGTCAACTGAATTTTTATGACTGCTCTAAAATGACAGTTCAGAACTCAAATGTGCTAATGAACGCGGCCATTATTACACTATTTAATCCTTAGTCCCCTTTCACACGTAGATACTAGTTGCTGGTGATTTTTTTGACGTTTTCTTTAAATCTCCTTAACAATCTCTTGTACCTTTCACGCGCAAGCAACTAAAACCCGGAGATTTTCTTTATTTTCCTTTTAAACTACCTTGGTTGAACGCAAACAAACGTAGTGTGAAGAGAAACGTCAAAAAAATCTCCTGAATTTGTTGACCGGGGAGATTTCATTTCCCCCTCTTTCTTCCTGCCCTTCTCGCCTATGAACTAATTGTTGCCGGTAACTCAGTTGCCTTGTGTGAAAGGGGAATAACTAGTGCAATTGATGCACTTGTCAGCGCGAGGTGAAAGCTGAGTTTACACCAATTGAAACAAACAAGATGTTATATTTCCATTATCGGCGTTCATAGATTTTTCATCTTTTTGGATAAAATAGCTTTCGTATGCATCTAACCGTCTCGCATCATTCACTTGTCGAACTTATTTTAAATTGTCTTTTGTTATGTTAAAGTCATCGTTACTTAGTACATGGTTAGCTAGAGTCGAAGTTCTACAGTTGTTTGTTTTTATGTAGATGGTATGTTAGCGCGTTTCAACATTTCTTTTTGTTTGACCGTAGTACACTTTTTCACAGTCACCACATTGTACAGAATAAATTCCCGATTTCTTAAAAACTTCGCTTTTATCTTTTGTTGAGCCTAAGATATTCTTTAATTTATTGTGGCTCGAAAAAACCATTTTCATGTTGATTAAATGCAATTTGCAATTTGACTGAGTTATATGACAAATATACCCTTTTCGGTTCATCTTTCCTATCAATTTTCTTATTTTGTGCAAAAAAAGTTGTTAGATTTGAGTTTTTTATTTTTCTAATATGTTACAAGATAGATCTTCGACCATTTTTTGGCTGTATCCATTTAAATTGGCGATATTTACATTATGTCGATGATATTGATGTTGATTTATTCCATTCAATTTGCAGTACATAGTCCGTGTGCGAATTCGGTTAAAATCACGTCCAAAATATAATTTTTGACACTAGTGAGGATAATCTGTACGTAGAAATAATGTCAAATTTTAATTTCGGATAAAATTTAATCGAAATTTTAAACCAATTCGCACATGGCCATAGTTGGGTGTAGCTAACATAACCTTTTTAGAAGGAACCGCAGTAGTTTCTTGACATCTGTCATAATATTTTTCTTTCAAAACCTTAGCGCCGGGCACAATCGGGCAATGTAAATTAAGACTTAGGCCGGCCGTGTGCGAATTTGTTTAAAATTTCGATTAAATTTTACCCGAGAATAAATTTTGACATTTATACATACAGATTCACCCACTGATCTCTATTAAACACTGGATAGTGGATTCTCTATATGTATAACAGTTTTTTTTGAAGAAAATTGAATTTGACAGTTCTTGTACTTCCCACACAATTTGTGTCTTTTTTAAACAAAAGGAAAGAAAGAGATAGATAGAATTGTAATTGTTTTTGTATTCGCACCCGCCTAACCAAACAAAAAAATTGCCGCGTTCATCAGGAATTCTTAAATTTCAGAATCTGAAATTTCAGATTTTTTTCGTTGAACGCAAAAACAATCTGAAATTTCAGTCAAAAGCCATTGTGTCAAATTCCTGTATTTACTTATAGAATATGCATTGAAGCGAAATAAAAGAGAACTTTATATATTCGTTAATTGATAATTCAGCAGGAGCTTTGTAGATGAAATTTTATGTAAAAAGATTAGCAACACTAGATTTCATTAAAATTGTTGTTTTGCAGTAATTTGTTTTAACTTGAATGAAAAATTGTTCCAGAATAATCCGATGGAGAATTATGGGAACACTTTTGTAAGAAATTCATTCCTTTTATTCAAAGCGTCACTAAATAATTAACAAAAAGTTCTTTCATTCAAATAAGTAAGTGTTACAATTTTATTATAAGAGCTTATAAGCACAAATCAACCAAACCGAAAATCATAAAGTTCAACTTTTAATTGTAGCACTTCAGCTCTTTTACACTTCCCCCACCACAAACAACTGTTACGAATAAAGTCTTAACTACATAAGCCAAGAAAGTGAAAAAGTACAAAAGTGAAAATTTTGAAACTCATTTTGGGATAGTGTTTCTCACAGGAAAACTTATAAAAATGATGCAGAAAGCCTAAATTTTAGTTTAAAATGTGTATATTCTTTTTTACAAAACAACTGCGCTAGCTGGAAAAAAATATTTTTACTTTTGTAATTTTGCAAAAAGTGGCCAATGTAGTTAAGGCTTAAACGTAACTAAAAGTCACTAAAAGTCATCTAACTTTTTATGACAGCTGGCCATTCAGAAGCTCCAAAAATTCAGAAATCTGAATTTTCAGATGTTAACGTAATGGATTGAACGCGGCCAATCTAAACTGTAATAACTGTTATAAGTGTTATATATAATAAAAAAAAAATCTGACGTTAGACGGACCTCTCACAGTTATAATTTTCCTTCAATTTGCTTCAAAATTTTTATATGAATCCACTATCCAGTGTTTTGTAGAGATCAGTGGATTTACCTTACTAGTGTCAAAAATTAATTTTTGGATAAAATTTAACGCGATTTTAACCCAATTCAGACAAGGTCTCAACAACAGCTGCTATCGCAACAACAACGGCTGTGAGCAATCAAAAATTCATCGCCGATGAACAAAAAGCGGTGTAACATTAAGGTGGAAAAAATCTTAAAGAACTGCTGTCGAAGGATGAGCATCTTTTTACCCAATTTATTTATAGAAAGAAGAGAATTTCACCTAATGTTGCAGATGTTCCAAGGAAAAAAAATTGCTGCTGAAGCATCATCCATCAGTATCAATAGAAACAACGGGTATTATCCACTGATATCTATAATACACTGGATAGTGGATTCCCTACAAAGTATAACAGTTTTTCTACTTCCAATTGAAGATGACAAGTACGTAGGGTGCTCAACACTTTAGGTATGTTCAGTGAGGTAACTCAACACTTTAGGTATGTTCAGTGAGACTGAGGAGGCCAGTTCAAGTTGCTGAGATCTCAAAAAATCTACTACAACCGAAGAGGGGTAACAACCAAAGTGGAATTTCTAAGAAAAAAAAAGCAAAAGAACCATCACTTGTGTTTGTAAATTTGATTTTTTGTAATTTAAAATAATTATAAAAGTGAATTTAAAGGGGCTTATAAAAATGCTGATGCTCCAAATGCAATTGATAAACAAACAGCACATCTAGACCTGTGACGTCAGTGGTCAACGGTGGCATAGTACGTAGGGTACACAGCTCCGAAGACTGAGCAAATCTGATGCGCGGGTTCAAATACCGCATGATGTGTAGAAAGTTTTTCAAATAAAATTGGATTAAAGCTCAGCGCCACTATAAAGGAGACTGATGATAGGGCTTGGCACCCCTTGAAATAGCTATATCTCTAGCCAAACAAAAATAAAACGAATTAAAATACCCAAAATTAATTCGTAAGCAATTGGTGGTAGCACCTTTAAGTTGTTGTTGTTGTTCAAAATTCAATGAAATTGACGGAATAAAGAATGGTCAAGTCTAATAAACTGACATTCTAGTATAAATAATACAATACAAATAATAATGAATTTAAAATGTTTTAGTTGCAATTTTGTAAAAAATTTTGCATTTCATTATGTTATACAGTTATACCGTTATACAAAAAAATAGGCAACTCAACATTATAACAATTCTCAAATGGCATCAACTTTCTTATATGGATGCGCTATCCAGTGTATTATAGAGATCAGTGGTATTATCTCCTTCAGGTGGAGGATAACATTAGGTCTGTTTGGTTACTTTTGTAGCACACAGTTGAAAATCTGTCAAATTTTTGATAGAAGGGAAAAATTCTCTCAGAAGACTTAGGTGACTAGGAAACTAAACAAGTTTCTAGTTTCTGATTGGTCAGCTGTCAAAAATATGCATTCCAATCTAGGAAAATTTTATTGGAAAATGGCTTGAAAGCTAGGTGAGACATAGTCTGCATTTACATTGTTAAACTTTTCCAGTTCCGATCGCTTGTTCCTGGGTGAGCAGGGTAAGAAGTAAGGGGATGGAAGAAATCGGTTGTTCCGCAAAACTCATCCGATTTTTCCAGCATATTTTGGTTCTCTTTCACCTCCTTTCCAGTTTCTTGTCTGTGTTTAGTATACATGTGTCGTTTATTTGATGGTATGAGTAAATCTAAATGAAAAATGAAGAGGAAAGCAATAAAACCGAAGAGTGCAACGACAGAAATTGTCATTGGGAAAATCGGACCATATGAACATTTCACCCTATTTCTGGAAAAAACTTATGGGAAAAGTTGAACAATGTAAATCCAGACATATCTCCCTACATTTCTAGTCAAATCCATTAAAACAGCAAGCTGAACTGTGTTCTTCCGTGACTTGTTTTTTTTTCACGTTTATCATAACAGTTTAAAATAAATAAATAAAGATTCAATTTAAAAATGTGTCATTAGTAAGAAAAGTTGTTATTCCAATTTTTATCCTTTTATAAGGGAACAGGTGAATGCTCCTATTTGAGTTTTCCAAGTTACGTCAGCATGCTTGATGAGGCTTAGCTCGTCGGAGGGGAGGGTTCTTGTAAATCAGAAAAACTCGAGAATAACAAATTAAATCATGCCAGGACAACATATATATTATAAACTATGGCTTTCTGACCAATCAAGTTATAAGTGCGGACGGACCCTATAAGACATTGGGAGTGGGTAATATCATGCATGAAAGAATACAAGATTACGCCATTTCATTCTTTTCGCTTTGTTGTTGTAATTTTTGACAGCTCGTATGGCGCAATCCGAGACAAAAATATGATTTTTTCCTACTAGTTAAGGGCGGGAAAAGTTTTTAACTTGAATTTTTATTTCATTGTTTTAATTTGAATTAATTAAAAGTGAAGTGTAGTGTAATAAAAGTGCCCAAGTTCTGAATTATCTATTCTACTTTACACATTACCGCTTTATTTGCTTTTTGGCGATTTATTTTAAATGATAAAATCTTTATTTCAAATGAAAAATATTAATTCGGTATTTATAATCGTATTTCTAAACGAAAACTTTGTTTTTTTAAACTACTAAACGCGCACGAAAGAAAAAAACACAACCGAACAATCGATTAACTAAACAAACTACTGGCGGCCATATTTGTTTACATATCATTTGTCACCAATTGGGCTTTTCCAGAATCTGACTCTGTCTTTTCTCTTTCTAATTTTGACAGTTCTTTCATCGAAAAGAAGCTCTAGATGGGGGGAAAACAACAATACAAGCAAATAGAAATACACACCGATACTGTTCGCGCCTTTAATAGTGTGTTTGTTTTCCCCCCATCTAGAATTTTTGACGTTTGGTGGAAGTTCTCAATGAGATAACAAATGGCCACGTTCATAACAACGTTTTTGACAGATCTAAAAATTCAGTTCTGAAAAACGTAACACTGAACGCACAAAAAAGTCTGAAATTATTTATTCTGTTTTTATTATTTTTTGCACTTTAAAATCAAAATCCGAAAAGCGATACAAGACCCAGACGATCAGACCACACACCAAAAAAAAAAACTGGATCAAAAACTGTTTTTTTGTTGCTTTTAGCTGTCATCTGAGTTTTCAGATAGAATTTTTCATCTGAAAATTCAGAAAAAAACGTAAGAAACGTAACTAAATGTCAATCGACGTCAACTGAATTTTTATGACTGCTGGCCAATCAGAAGCTCTAAAAATGACAGTTCAGAACTGTCAAATGTGCTGATGAACGCGGCCAATGGCGCAATCTTGTATTCTTTCATTCATGGGTAATATGATGATGTTAAATACCCGAAGTACACCTTGGCAACAATCGTACTCATATTTTAATGTTGCCCCTAAACGAACTTTCGTTTGATTTATCTCATTTGACTTATCGACATCCTCAGAAATCCCCAAACAAAATTATCTAAAACATATCTCTTTCAATCAAATATAATATATTTAAGTCAAGACATTTTGGTTAATTTTAAATTAATTCTAATTGATACGTGAATCTAATGTATGCACATAAAAAGGACTAAATATAATAGAAACAAACTCCGAAGTGAACAAAAGTTATATAAAATTAAAATAAAATGGTATTAACGGATTTTGAAATTAAGTTGATATTATTATTATAAATGGATCAATGAAATACGATATGTTAAGTATATAAAGAAAATAATTTTATAATATTAACAAAAAGAAGAAAAAAAAATATCTGTTGTTATGAATAGAAATGAAAAAAATATAACTTACATGGATCCTTGAAGAAAATGTGCGCACATGATCCATATATATGAGCTTTGGATTATTTCATTCACAACAGACACTTTTGGAAACAAAACTTATTAATAAGATAAGATAGTTAAATTAATGGAATTATGCAAATTCCATTTCCAAATAATGGAAATAATCAACAAATTCGCTACACGATGATCGTTTCAAATGATGTCACTTGTTTTTTTTTTTTGTTTGTAATTAGTTTCGATTTAGTTTTTAACCATAACTTGGATTATAGAGATTTGAACTTGGGTTTTACAAATTTGAAGATCTGGTATAGATAACACGAAGTGATATTAATACGGGGGAGTTAGGACCTTGACTTGGGTATGTTAGGGGCCAGTTATAGCTATCATTGAAAATCATCCTTGGAAATTTTAATTGTTAGTTTTGGGGCATTTGGAAAGTCAAATCGGTAAATATTTTGTTGCCAAAATATAGGCCATGACTTGAATTATTATTCTAGTCAAACAAAAAAAATATTTCCGGCCTAAACTTCGAAGTAAAATGACTTTGAATTTTTCAATGATCATTGGTAATGTAGTTCAATCATTGAAATAATAAAAGTCATTTTAAGTGGAAGGTTTGGCCAAAATGAAGATATTTTTCGACTAGAATATTAATTCAAGTCATGTCCTATATTTTGGCATCAAAATATTTACCGATTTGATTTTCTAAATGTCCAAAAATTAACAATTAAAATTTTCAATGATGGTTTTAAATGATAGCTATAACTGGCCCATTAATATGGCTGTTTCTGAATTGAATTAATCGGTATGAAAACGTTGCATCATATATGTATGTATATGCATATATATATATATCTCTCACCCTCTCGTGTTGCTACTTCGATTTTCTTTTGCAACCTCAGCAATTATTTTGCAAAATTCCTATTTTCTTAGAAATTGGAACTAAAACCGAAATGTATTCCCATTAACAAACTATTTCCTTATTTTTCTTTTGAAATAATATGTTACATACTTACAATTTCAGTGTTCAATCTAATTCGGCAATTTTTCAATTTGTATTTCTAGAAAATTCGAAATAATACTTCTATTTTTTTTTTGTTTTTGTTTAGCTTAAAAACTTTTCAAGAGTGAATATTTTTCATCAAACAACTCGCTTTCTTGATTATTATTTTTATTTTCCTTGCGATTCAGATATTTTTTTATAAAAAAAGGTATACTAACAAGTGTTTTTGATTGAAAATACCCTGTGACGAATCCCATTCATAACAAAGTTTACAAATAATAGCCCTGTTCCTTTACTTTGAAACTCTGTGATTTTCTGTACTTTCTTCCTATCAACGGAAGGTAAAGGTTTGAGGTAAAGTTCGTAGTTTGGCATTAATGACATCTTTAGTCATCAACTACGTTTCAAAGTGAAATTTGCGTTCAACGAACGTAGTTGACTACATAGGAAGTTCCCTATGTCTTCTGAACGTACCCAGTGGACTTGGAACAAAGTTAACAAACGCCTTGTTGCAGTTTGTCTTTGAAACGTCAAACGTTAGTTGCAGTAGCTGTCTTCGAAATTTATCTCGTCGTCAATTTAATAAAATCTCAAATTTTATTTTATAAAAAGTATATTATCGTGCATTCAAGACGACACAAGCATCCACATTTTTCAAAGCGCACGTACATATGTCTATCAACTCCTACTCTCACCTTCAAATGGTGAACATCCGGTGCCTAGTACCTTTAACTGAAAATGGGGTTCCAATCCCTGTGGACGGTTTTAGGCGGCAGCAGACGAGAGATTGAGAGGGAGGGTGTGGGAGGGGGGGGGGGGGGAGGAGGATTGTTCCGGTTGCAGCGAGGAATTCCCCAGATGGAATCAACGGTGGCGTCTACAGTTCCAGTCAGGTTGAACTACTTAGTGAACAACTTATATGGGCTACTACGACGTATTCGTAACTCAGGCCTATAAGGAGCGGTTTATCCGGCTCCCCGTCCTTGGAGTTATAATAAGGATCTGGTCCTCCAGGCTAGAGGGTTGTGCGTCGGGGTGACTTCCCTACCACGGAAAAAGTATCGGTTCCGAAACAACAACAACAAGCCTCGGATTTGGATGATTTTAATGTTGACGACCCCAGCAAACGAAACAAGGACAATAAATTTCGGATCTGCTCGTGGAATGTCCGGACCTTAAACAGGCCACGTGCAGCCGAACAATTAATGGAGAATCTGGATAGGCTAAAGGATGATGTAACAGCCATCCAGGAAGTTCGATGCGATGGGGAGGGCATACGAGGGATGAAATCGTGTGACATCTACTTCGGTGAGTGCTGCAAGGAGCAGGGTCAGTGGCTCTTTGTTTGTGGTTTTGTGGTAAGGGGAAGACTTAGGCAAGAAGTCTTGGGCTTCAGAAATGTAAGCGAGCGTCTGGTCACAATCCGCATCAAAGAAAAATTCAAAAACATCACGTTGATCTGTGCCCGCGCCCCAACGGAAGAAAAAGATGACTCAACCAAGGAAGAATTGTACGATCTCCTCGAGAATACGTATGACAGGTACCCCAAGTACGACGTCAAGATTATTCTTGGCGACTTCAACGCGAAGATCGAAAAGGAGGGCATCTTTGGTTCGATAGTGGTAGGATAAAGCCTGCACGACAACACTACCGGTAACGGACTCAGGCTGATTGATTTCGCAGCGGGGCGAAATGTCATCATAGCAAGCACTCGATTCCCACACCTCAATATACACAAAGGGACCTGGTGGTCTCCGGA
The DNA here is from genome assembly GCA_947049315.1 of Epistrophella euchroma. Taxonomy (NCBI): domain Eukaryota; kingdom Metazoa; phylum Arthropoda; class Insecta; order Diptera; family Syrphidae; genus Epistrophella; species Epistrophella euchroma. Next base: position 72,561,584 of record OX346245.1, on the reverse strand, counting down.
TCAACGAACCGTCAAGGGAAATTCCCGTACCCGAATTTCGCACGTTGTTTTCATTATATAGAATACATTTTACGAACATAGCAAAACAATTTGACTTAAAGCTTTACGTTTTTACATAATTGGAAGTCATTGCTTTAATGTGACGAAGAGTTTATAGATAGATAATAAGATAAATTCTTTATTTCATTAACATATTTTACAAAGAGTTTTCTTAAGAATAAAGACATGGCAATTCTGCCGTCTGCCTGATATGACATTTCATATGAATTAATAAAGAAAATACAATAGAAAGTAAATAAAATTATAAATACAAGAGAATTTTAAAGCAACTCATGATATTTTTTTTAAACAAAGTAATATTTTAACTAAGAGTTAATTTTACAATTTTAATGATTTAAAACATAAAAGAAAGCAATTTTGGATGATTTGAAACATAAATAATAAAAAAAAAACTATTTTTAATAAATTAGATATTTGAAGAGAAATGATTTCGTTGGTAGCTTACATCAATGTACAATTTTAATGATTTGAAACATAAAAGTAGACTTTAAATGGTTTTAAAGATAAAGTTAAATATCAGTTTTAGATGACTTGAACCACAAGAAAAACAAAAATAAAAAAAAAATTGTTAAATGCAATAACTGACATAAATGTTCGCCTTGTTAGGGAAAACTGTTACGGTATCTAAGTGCATGCTGGCAATATTTATGAAGATTCAGCCAACCGACTGCTCCATTTAAAATTTCATAAACTCGTTGTAAGGAGAGAAAACTTTCGCGGAAATACAACCGACGGATTTCTTGTAAAATTGGACAGATAGCCAAGAAGTGATAAATATTATCTGTATCCCTACTGTTACACAAGCTACAAATTTGAGGCAGATCATTACGATGTGGTATAAAGTTTAAATTTAGGATTTCAACTCTGGCTCTAAAGATTGTACTTATAATTTCAACAGAGAAGTCTCTTCGAAAATAGCTGACATCGGATATAAGTTCGTGATTTAAGCGTCTATAAATATTTCTAGATGTCGAAGAAGTTGCTCTATTAAGATTTTCAGAGTACATTTTTTGATCAACCTTGGCGAATAAGTCTGCAAACTGATCGTGCCATTCGTCAACATTTGACTCTGATATAGACAGAGGGTAATCATGGGATAGGGCAAGCTGTTTCCATTCCTTGAGAGGAGAGCCATTGGTAACGAAAAGTTTTTTTAAGATAGCTTTGTGAAGATACTGGTTACTTTTTTTCATAGTGTTATAAATAAAGTCTGCATTTGTTTTTAAATTATATATATATATATAGGCGTAATTCCTGACTCAACGTATATGGCATAATTTGCTGTCGAATTTAGTAGTTTGAATAAACGCTTGAAAAAAAGCCTATGAAGATTTTCAAACGCTTCTAGTTCTATATACCCGAAAACTTGTACTCCATAGGACATGCATGCTTTGACTGTGGCCTCAAAGAGTCGGTAATTAGATCCTAGATCGATATTTTGGTTTGCGAAGAGCTTTGGCCACATCATGTTTAGTGCTAATTTTGCTTCATTACTTTTTCTAATAGAGTGTTTAATAAAGCTAAGGTTGTGAGTTAACAAAACACCCAAATACTTAAACTCCTGAACAACCTCAATGCGTTCGTTGTTAAGGGACCAACTTTCTTCTGGCAGTCTTCTGCCTAGTCTTGCTTCAAAAATGACTACTTTGGTTTTTTGCGTATTAACTTGAAGACCCCAAGTGTCACAAAAGGAGCTAAGCCTGTTTAGTTGCAGTTGCAGCGTAAAAGGGTTGGTCGCAAGCAGAACCAGATCGTCAGCATATAATAGCACCTTAATTAAAGTATTGGCAAAAAGAACTCCACCCGGAAGAAGATCTGAAATTTCGTCGATGAATAAGGCAAAGAGAAGCGGACTGAGGATACATCCTTGCGGAACACCTGCAGTTGTTTCGAACGACTCAGAGAACTCATTTCCATCCCACACCCTAGCATTTGAAGACGAAATGAAATTAACATACATCTGCAGGAACTTTCGTGACAGACCTAGCTGTGAAAGTTTGTAGATAAGAGCCTGTCTATTCACCTTGTCAAAGGCTGCCTTGAAGTCCACAAAGCAGGTGTACAACTTTTTCTTTTGGTCAATGAATTTTCTGGCAATACTAGAAAGGCTAAAGATATGATCCAATGTCGAAAAACCAGGGGGGTCATTCCGTAATTTTCAAAACGATAATCATCAAAACGATTATCGCTGACGTGATCGTCAATAATTTGCTTCACGTAATTCAAACACTATCTCCTCGTCTATCGTTTTTCCAGAGATTGTCAAACCATCATTGAAATGTCATAATAACAATTTGCGTTATTAGAAAGAAGTTCTTTAGTGCACGGTTTGTTTCTAAGCCCAAGAAATCGGCAGAAATTTACATTAGATGGTGGCGCAGTGGAATAGGTACTTGCTTCTTAACCCAAACTTTCGGCGTTCGATTCCTGCTGGCGACACGTTTTTTTTTTTTTTTAATTTTCATATAATTTGTATTTTTCTCAAATGTTTGTTGCCATTTTGCAAAATAAGTAAATTATTTCACTCATTTAACTATAGTCGCGTACAAACTTACATACAATCATGAAAACAAATGCGAAACGATACCTATTTAGGTATCGTCCAAAAGCCATCGTTTTGACGATAGCGTTTTGATGATAATCGACTTACGTGAAGCAAATATTTGATCGTCAAAACGTGATCGTCCAGACGATATGCATTTTTAGGGTTACGTGAAGTAAGACTATCGTCGAAACGTTATCGTCGGGTGATAATCGTTTTACGGAATGAGTCCCCAGGACGAAAACCAGCTTGGAACATACACAGGCGTTGGTTATTCTCAATCCATTCTAAAAGTCTTTGGTACAGAATTGCAGAAAAAATCTTTCTTATTGAATTCAAAATTGAAATCCCCCTATAGTTCTCAGCAATATTTTCATCACCTTTCTTAAAAATCGCAAAAATCAGAGCTTTGTTAAAACTATTAGGAACACACGCGTCGTTATAAAGCTTGTTGAAGAACAGCACAAGATAATTTTTGAATTCCACAGTACTATTTTTGTAAAATTCAACAGGTATGCCATCCATACCTGGAGCTTTACTATTTTTCATTTTATGAAGTGTTGCTTCAAGTTCCACAAGAGTGATAGGAGAATCTAGCTCATTAATTACAACGTTGGGCAATGCGCAATCAAAGGTATGAAGAGCATCTTCGGCCGACAAAAGAGTTTTAAAATGAGCTGCTAATGTTTCAGCTTCGAGAGTGTTCCTCATACCTTGACTTCGCCCCCCAAGTTCCCAAATACTACTCCAGAAAGACTTTGAGTCCTTGCAGTGTTCCAATTTCTTAGCAAGATTTTTAAAGTAATCATTTTTTTTTACCAAACACAACTGTTTATATTCTTTATTAATTTGAAGACATATATTTTAAAAAAAATCGGAATTTGTTGTTCTTAGTAGTTTTAGGTAAACAAATGAAAGTTTACGAAGAATTCTGCAATCACTATCAAACCATTTGTTCACAGGAGAAAACCTATAAGTGTTGTTGAATGCAAAAGGAGCTGAAATTTTGTTGACTCTAACTATACCTTCGCAAATCTCCTCAACTGTGTTGGAAGACTGCGGAAGCAGGGAGTTAAAGTTACGGTTCAAAAGTCTTTTAAAGATTGAAGCATTCCTATCAGACCATTTAAGTTTTTGAAAATTAATTAAGTTCGTTACCCGCATCTCTTTCAAAAAATTAGTTTTAACCACTATCGGCATATGTGCCGAAAAGTTTGCTAAGGCCACCTCAAAATCTACAAGTAAGCTCAACCAGTTCTCCGACATCGCAGCAAAATCGATAACGGATTGTCCCTGACCACTCACAAATGAAAACTCCCCAGAAGGATCACCTTTAGTTGATCCATTCAACACGGCAAGCCCAAATAATTCGAGAAACTCAGTTAACTTCCTGCCATTAGAGTTAGTAATTTCATCTTTTGAGATTCTTATACTATTTAGCCTATGTTGTGATTGTAAATGAGTAACAGAGGAATTTTGATATTTACCAATTCTGGCATTTGAATCTCCAATAAGCAGAACATTTTCCGAAGAGTTTATAATTCAAAGTTCAAAAATCTATTAAATTTAAAATGATTCATTTGTGTCACGTGCCCGACAGTAAAACAACCAAAGTTTAGAACTGCATTTGTTCTTGGGTTATTTTAGCTAAGTTTTGAATAATCATAAGAAAATAGCATAGTCCACAAAATTATAATTGAATAGGAAACACAAAAAAGAAAGAAAAAATCAGAATCGTTTTTTCTGAATTTTTGCATATGAATTTTCTAGGCAGTTTTCGAACACTTATCCTCAGTCTTTCTTCTGTTTTTTCTTCTTAATGAAAACTATATATGTATTTAATAAGTGACTGCGTGTGCTGTTTACACAGCATAGTTTCAATAAACAACTAACATCAATTTAGTAATAAACATATTAAAACAGTTGAACTGTCACGTGCCCGACATTATCACATGTGGATTTATGAAACGGTAAATTTAGATCTTCATTTGACTTACTAGCAAAAAAAAAAGATTTGGAATGATAAAAGGGAAAACAGAAGAAGATATCAGTGCAAAAAATATTGATGGAAAGATGCAACAACTCAGTTTATCTTTGAACAATTATGAGGCTAATTTAATAGTTTGCCATAGGAATGTTTGCATTATAAAGTTCTGGTCAATTTAGCCTATGAGTCAAGTTTCTGGAGATGTAACTACTTATACAAGTAAGGTCAGGGATAGTACTTTATATGAGTCACATTGACTTTTGGTTCCCACACTAAATAGTTTTACACGCACTTTACACCACTGCAAGAAAGGTAGACTACTGGACGCCCTAGAAGAGTTCGAAATATACAAATCAAGCAAAAAAGAGGAAGACAATTTACTCAACGACAAATTGACATTAAAAACAAACCAACTATATGACACTGCATTAAAGCACACCATATAATAAAAGAAGACGACAATTATTTAACCACTAACGACTCTCAAATGCACCACCTGAAAAACAACAAAACAGATATTTACCACTACCACAATAATAACGAAGATCAACAAGTTCCACCAGCACAGTACAACATCATTCAGTTACAAAAGCCCGAAGATGGAATTTAATTCCGAAACGCGTTGCTAAATTTATATAATTTTAAAGTTGTGTTAAGTAAAGTTATAATAAATAACATTTTATAATAAATAATTAAATTTTCTTTTATTTTATTTATTCCGTTTTAATAAACAAACACACTTTGGAGACGAAAACCAACAATATGTACAATTACATAAGCTTATATGGGAGAGCGCCCACTAGGCGACTTTTTGTTGCTCGGAGTTGCTCGCGGAACTTTTTTCCCGGCAACTTTTTCTTGCTTACCCTCGCCCACTAGGCAATTTCCGAACAACTTCCAGCTACTTTTGGAAATTTTCCAAAATTTTTGCCAAATGAGAGGCTTTTAACCTGAAAAACATGTTTTATTTTCACACTGAACGAATTTTGTGTCGTCACTGATCCAAAATATAAGTTCAATTTAACATTTCAATTAAAGATAGTGGACCCAAAAGTTGCTCGGAAATTGCCTAGTGAGCGATGGCAAGCAACTCCAAGCAACTTTTAGTTGCGCAACTAAAAGTTGCCTAGTGGGCGATGGGCCTTAATAATATAAGTAACTGGTTGGCTAGCTTTAAGTTTCAGAAGATGACTGTTCAATTCGGCTAACGTCTAAGTTAAACAGAAATTTTATATCCCATGAGAAAGTTGTTGGGAGGCTTTATGTGATGGTAGTGTATACGTAGTTGATGGTGATGCAGGAAAAGTTGGCGCAGGTAATAAGGGTATAATTGATGGTAGTGCAGGTGGTGCTGAGGTAGGTGCTGGTGATGTAGGTGGTGCAGGCGATGGCGGTGTAGGTGATGGCAGTGAGGTGAGGCAATGCGGTTGAGGAACTGATTTCTCTGTCTGCGATGGAGGCTTTCAGATTCAGGAGTTCAGTATGTAGTTATCTATCGTTGGGTACTAGATGGTCTGTTGAGAAATAGTTGTTATTGCTGATTGATGCCTGCAGTAAGATATTTTCGCCGGGGTTACATGAAACAAAATCATTTTTTAGAGATGCACGTTTCATCTCATCTGTTAGTTCGGAGATAGTGCCATGAATGTCATTAGTATAGTAAGAAATTTCCAAAAACACGCATCCGCATTGGCCTTTTTTATGTTTCACAGTTTGTATAGTTATCAGAAAAAAAGACAAACAAAAAATTGACAATTTTTCAGAAGATATGATGAGAAAACATAGATAGTTATTCTTTCTAAAATAATTCAAGGGACAAAGGAAAAGCGATAAATGCTTCAGGAATGGGGTTTGATCGTAGATTATCGTCAAAGTAAGTTCACACGTATAGAAACAAGTTTCTGGAGATCTTTCGGCGTTTTTTTAACTTTCTTAAAAATCTCTTGAAAGTTTCACACCAATAATCAGAATTGAAGAAGATTTTCTGTATTTTCCTCTTAAAGTAATTTGGTTGAGAGCACACATTCGTAGTTTGAATAGGGATGTCAAGAAATCTCCTGAAATCTTTGACCTGGGAGGTTTTGTTTACCCCTCAAACTGTCTGACCTTCTCACCCCGACCTAAAGTAACTGGAAACTCAGTTTCTTGGTTAAAGTGGTACTAAAATTTCGTTTATGTATCATGTAGCAGATGACGTCTTCGGCGATAATTTTGTTAGATAAAAGAAAGTTGATTTGTTAACTGAATTGTACGTTATTTTCCATTGGAATGTAAAAGTTGATAAAAATCTAGATTTCTAGCAAAAACCACAAAATCGAAATCAACTTTTTCTTTTATTAGCCATGTTTTTTTGAAAAAGCTATACATATTACAGTGGGATCTTACACGAATTACAAAAACAACATCCACAGCAGGATTTCTGCCAAAAAAAGGAGAAGTGGAATCCTACTGCGGATGGGTATGTGTTATTCTGAACAGAAAAATGGATTGAATAAGTATATTTGTTTTACATTCAAACTGTTTCAAATATTTTGAAGTATTCTACTAGCTTACAAAATCTATAAATCTAGTTGATTTCGATGAGATTTGGTGGTTTTTGCTTGAAATCTAGATTTTGATCAACTTTTACATCCCAATGGAAAACCGCATACAATTCAGTTAACAAATCATGTTTTTTTATTCAACACAATTATCGCCCAAGATTCTCTACTACATGATACATAATCTGAGTGTCCAGTTACTTGCGGTTTGTGTTTAAACAAAATCTCCCTGGTCAACGATTTCAGGAGATTTTGTTGACACTCCTCTTCACACTATGTATGTGTGCGTTCAACCAAGTTACTTTAAAAGGAAAATACAGAAAATCTCTAACGATTTCGTTTTGTTTCTTAGAATTATGTATATCATAATCATAATAATAATTGCATGATATGATTTTAATTTAAAAATAAATAAATACATTTGATGGCACAACGGCTCATGAAGAACCAGGGCCTAGTGACTTACAACTCTCAACCATTCCTGTGTGCGTGTCTGCAGGAATGGAGGGGACCTACCTATTGCCGAGTCGAACGGCTGCAGGACGGCACTTTTCTATGACAAGAGATACTCTTGGAGGATTTGTCACTTCCTCGCAAGAGGCAGTAGCCCGGAAAAAAACTTAAGGTGGAAGCGGCTGGTATTGAACCCCCAGACCTCTGGCATGACAGTTCATCGCACTAACCATTACGCCACGGGCTACAACATGATTTTAATTTGCGAAATATTAATTGGGTCTTCGACTCAGATGAGGGTTTTCTTGTTCCATTTAGGGCCATTTGCTGAAATGAAACTTAAATATTTAAGTTCAAGCTTATGTGACAGCTTACGCTGAGGAAAAAGTAGAACATAAGCGTCTAAGTTGAACATAAATATTTAAGTTTCGTTTCAGCAAATGACCCTTAAGGCCAGTTGTACAAATATTTGATCCGTGGTTCAGGAATTTTAACTCACCAATTTCGGCGGATTAACTGTGGTTCAATGATGGTTCAGGCATGTAATTGGCTTTTAGTGCCTTCCTATAATGTAAGATGTCACCTTATTGGCATTCAGATATTAAAAACCGCCGTAAAATGTTTTCTATAATTTAAAAAAAAGAAATTATGCTACCATATTGATTTGTCTCTTATAGATTTATACGCTACCTCTCGAGAGCTAAGAAATCGTACCTTATTCTAATAGGGTAACGTATGCCTCTGAAAAGTCTATGACTCGCAGTGTTAGGGAGATTCATAATAACGTATCAAATTTTCATTTAAGTAGAAACTCTTAAAAATATGTTTAGCTAATTAAAAGTGTGTTATATTACCATTAAATAACACTTTTCAGTTAAAATAATGTTTATAGTTCTTTAGTCTGCTAGGGTTTGTAAACTCAGACTGATGAAAATAAATAAATAAATAAATACCAAATAAAAAAATATATTACAAATTATTAAGTTTTTTCCAAATTCCCAAAGATATATTTGTGAACTGTTTTCACGTTGCAGATTAAACAGGCGGCTATTACATTCTGGAAAAAACTAAGTGCTGCGGATTCGTTTGAAGCAAAATGTAAAGTCAAATGCCATGTAACCTTGATCAAACCTACAGAAAACTATGCCAAGCTAGAGGAAGACTATGGACTGTCTGAGGTAAACAAGACATATAGCGTTAATTTAAACGAATAATAAAACCACTCATTACTTTGAAAAAATTACAGGTTTGTGAAAAAGGTGTAGATGTGTTAACTGTCGAAGGAAATCATCGCACATTTTTGATAGAGGAAAAATCTCTAGAAACAATAGAACGTATAATCAAAAATATTATTTCGTAATTTAAAAAAATTGCATGTGCCTACTTAAATATTATCACAATAACTTCTTTAAAAAAATTTAAATTCAAATTCAAACTCAATGTAAATAAATTTGTATGAGTATAAAAAGTACATAATACATACATTAATAGTTATTCTTGGCATTTAAAATGTAACTTTTATGTGTATTTAAAACACACTTCTTTAAATATCGATGGAAACTTTGCTGTGTGAGCAAAGTTCTCTATTACATTTATTTTAATGTTTTTTATATGAATAATGTATTATATAAAATAGATTTAAAATTTAAATTAATAAGAAATACAATTAACGTTAAAATAAAGTAGTTTTTGTTTATTTAAGCTCTGTTTGACCCATATTTGAAGTACAAAGTGGCACAAAGTCAAAGAAATTATATATTTCAAATAGACAATTGTGAGACCGAGCTGTTTATTGTTTATTTTATTTCTCCTTCAATATTTTCGCACATAACTGATATGTCCCTGAGTGACATACAAAATACATCATTTTTATTAATTAAGTTCAAAGTCAATAATATATTTAAACACAGTTTATTTAATTTATTGATAAAGACAATTAGACAAAATATATTATACATTGGGCAGATACAAAAAGTTGAAAGAGAAGTCAGATATGAATCAGACCAGCCAACTGAAGTACAGGGTTGGTATCGAAAGTCCAGCTGGTAGAAATATGGAATGGACAGTAAAACTTACTCTTTCCTTCTTCGGGGAAGCCATAACTATACAGAACGGCTGAATTCTTAAAATTGAATTATTTATATATTTTTATTTTTTTTTTTTTTTGAGAAAGAATCTTGTTTTTTAAATTGCTGATTAATGATTAATAAAATTCTTATCAAATTGAACATTTAAAACAATAATAAATCAAACATAAAACTGAGAAACAAGTTAAAGTATAATAAATAAAAACTGTCTCATCCGACATTGCTTTAGCACACATTGCTTCTTTCAGCTGCCTCCCTTGATGAGTCCAGAGATTCTTCAATTCGGTCCAACGGCAGCAAAACTAATTTTGCTACACAAAATGACACAGGGCGTGTCATTCGTCGTTTCTTGCTAGCTCCTCGCGATTCCAGCCGTCATCTCCAGGAAATGTTCGCATGATTCGGCCAGTTGCCCAAAAAGTTGGCGCTGCGTTCTCATCCTTTATTAATACTAAATCACCTTTAAGTTCTATCGTGCAGTTTTCAACTGTTTGGTACGTTGCTGTAACTCATTTAAATAGGTTTGGTGCCACTTTTTCCAGAATGACTGTGACATATGCTGCGTGATTGCATATCGTCGAAGTGCACTCTTAGGCGTTTCATCCATTCGTTCTCCGAAGAGCTGCTTTAATGGTCTGCCATTGATTAGATGTCCAAGTGATACAAAATTCAAATATTTCGGATCATCAGTAAGCGCCGTGAGTAGCCTTGAATTCAATATAGCACTTATCTGCGCCAGTAATGTTTGAAACTCACTGCTGGTCAGTTTGTACTGCCCATCAACTCGACGTAAGTGATACTTCATGGCCTTTACCTTTGATTCCCATAGGCCTCCCTGATGTGGAGCGGAGGGCGTGATGAAATGCAACTTCACCCTTAATTCTCGCATCTCCTTGTACGCATCCGAATCAATCTGCGACCAGCTATTTACCATTCGTGCCAATTCCCTTTCAGCTCCATAGAAACAGATTCCATTGTCACTTAACAAATGGGTACAGCTGCCACAAATGCTGGTAAAACGGAGAAATGCCGCCATAAAGGCTGCTATCGACAAATCTTCAACCAATTCGATATGAATCACTTTTGTTGACATACACAAACACATACTTCTTTTCAAAGATTTTGCATCTGCCTCCACTTGCCTTAACCTCAAAAGGACCCGCATAATCAACACCTGAATGTGCAAATGGTACACTTTGTTGCACTCGGTCCGCTGGAAGAATTACCCATTAATTGTTCACAAAGTTTCTGACTGCCGTACACATGGAATACAACGCGAAATTTGGGTACGTATTGCTCTCCGGAGATTAGTGATCAAAAAGCGTTGTCTCAGAGCTGCCGCCATTAACTGATAACCGCCATGTAAAGTTTGCTTATGAGCGTCTCTTATCAATAATTTCGCTAGGTGGCTTACATCAGTGCCGAGCACTGATCTCTATAATATACTGGATAGCGTATCCATACAAGAAAGCTGACCCCATTTGAAGAACTGTTATAGTGGAGCTGCCTACTTTTTTGTATAACAGTATAACTTTATAGTTCTGAATTTACTAAATCTTCATTAAAAAAATAAACTCCAATAGCCGCCTCGTTCAGGATTGTATCCAAAGCGATCTGGATAGCTTTGTGTTGTTGTAATCCCTTGTGAAAAAACAGCTGATGCAACAACAACTAAACGAATCTGAAAATTTTTGGATAGGTTGACACCGCCTTGGATAGGTTTCTGAACGCGAGGATTGATTCGCCAATGATGGTGGATCGTAAATGCATTTGTTTAGCAATATTTGGCGATGCAAAATCAACGCATACTCGCTTTTTAATGCATTGCGCTTGCTGGACTCCGTTTTTGAACAAAACTCCATTGCTTTAACTGCATGCATTCTGAAATAATAATTTCAAATTGCATAAAATGAATGTATTTAAAACGATCGATATAAAATAAACTTTTATAAGAATACAAAATGCATTTTAAACACAATTACCGCACGCCACAAAAATAAATTGGAAACAAGAATTTTACTCAAGGCTGTTTCACAATGCGACGAGAAAACGAGACGTTAGCGTGATGAGATCTCTTCACGGTTGTTCTCTCTTTAAAACGAGTTTTAAACAACGAAAAAATACATAATAAAGTATTTCTCGTCGTCACGTTGCGTCTTTTTTTCATTTTTTCTATCTTTATGACGTGACGAGACGACGAGAAATGCTTTATTATGCATTATTTCAATGTTTAAAATTCTTTTTTAAGAGAGAGAAACTACGAAGAGATCTCGTCACGCTGACGTCTCGTTTTCTCGTCGCATTGTGAAACAGCCTTCAGTATTTACTAGTGTTGCTTAAACATCGATAGTGTCGATAGTAAAAAACTATCACGTACATCGATAGTTTTAAAATACTCGAAAACTATCGATAGTTTCAATAATTTCAAATTCGAGAAAGCCGATTTGCCTTAAATTTGGTCCAGAGCATTTTTATGTGATTTTTTAGGGGGTAAATTCGAATTTTTTTATTTAACTCATCAAGTATCAAATATGTGAAAAACAGAAACCAAAGATAGGTACTTATAGAAAATGCTCACAGCCACAAAAAAAAAAAAATTAATCGAAACTCGTTTGCAATGGGCTATGGTTAAATACTTAAAGCCTAATTCATAATCACATTATAACGAGTGCATAATGTTATACACTCTTTATAAGGCCTCTGAACGCCAAAATGTTATTCAGAAAACTTATGCAACGTTGCATAGAGGCATTAAAAGCTAAACGCGTTTGGAGGTTGAATAGTGCCTACGTAAGGATATTTTTGTACCGAAATGTCACTTTGACTCACATACAATAATAAAACACAAATATTTAGTGGCGAATATTTTATTTCTTTTTTTTTTTAGACTAATAGTGAGCAAGCTACATAATTATTTATTTGAATAAAACAAAAAATTGGGTAATTTATTTCAAATTCGACTATCGTTTTATCGATAGTTTTTTTCCCAAAACTATCGAAAATGGAAACTATCGATGTTTAAGCATCACTAGTTTTTACGTCAAAATGATTTTTTTTGTCGGCTGCTGCGATTTTAATGAATTTTTATGTTTTGTTAAAAAAAAATTTAACACTGCCATTATTAAAAGTAGGTACCTTAATAAAACAGATTTTTTTTTGTTTATGCCCATAGAGAGACTGAGAGCTATTGAACGGTTTTATGAACATGGCTTCAAATATGCCATCAAATTGGTGCTAAGACCACCACAATGCACCTTCAAAATGCAAAAGAGTTAGCAAAGTAAACATCCAAACATAATTCCATTGGTCTGGCAGCGTTACCGTAGGCCTAACACTACAATTTTGCACTTTCAAAATGCACACAATAATAGTTAAAAAAAAAATAAAAATTAAAAATTAATTTGGTGACACAACACCGTTTGAAGAACTAGGGCCTAGTGATTTACAACTCTTAGCCATTCCTATGTGCGTGCCTGCAAGCAAGGGCGTTCGCAGGATTTCGATTGGGGGGAAAACTCACATTTCATTTTGCTTTTTAAACAAATTATAATAGTAAGTGAAAAAAAAACTGCTATCCAGCTTTGAAAGTAAATAAAGGCTTTTCTTATAAAGATTTAAAAACTTCATTACATGACTCCGAGCAATCAACAATTTTAAGCGACGATAACAAAAAATAAAAAATAATATTATTTCTATTAACAAATACATAATATAATATTTAAAATTGTAAAACACTGTTTTACAAAACTCTGCAAATACATACATATATCTAATAAAAAAAATTTCAAGCATTTTTCAAGACATTTTTTGTTATTTTTCGCAGAATTTTGTTAAACAGAATTTTGAAAAGCAGAATTTTGAAAGGGAGATTTTGAAAAACAGAAATTTGTAAGCAGAATTTTGACAAAAGACCAAACTTTGAACCAAACAAACCTCGTAACGTAGATATAGTAGGTATTCAGTGTTTCTATTTATAAAAAAACACCGTTTCATTATTCTGACTGAAAAGGTAAATTTTAACAGCTTGTGCATGCATATTAGAGTCTCCGTTATTTCCCAAACTCATTTTTTATTTGGTTCAGATACCCACTGTATAAAAAGTTTATGCCCTACAGTAAATTTATGGACCAAAAAAAACTCGGCCAAGCTAATTAACCCGTGCATCTAAAGCCATAGTTGTCTGATCAAAAACTTGGGAAATAAGGGTGTATACATACATATATCTACATATGTATAAATGTACATAGATAGGTACGCACAGCCGAAAAAATAACCTCTGAAATTTTACAAAAAATAAAACAAAAATTAACTTTTATTTGACGAAGTAATCAGAATCAAAAAAATAATTCAAAACTCTGAACATATTATCAACAAAATATCCTCATCCCCATATAGTTTTGTTTTTGTTCTGTATTTCAATATGCGAAATATAATCTTCAGCATAGCTTAAAAAAATAATCGTCCTTATAAACAAAAATAAAAAAACAACAAATACCTCTGAATAAAAATATACATACATGCATACATACATACATTTTTCCCATGCCTTGTAAACAAATTTCAAAACTAAACAGAATATGTATTGATGTCGTTATGGATACCGATACAAACAGGAAAAATTTAATAAATAAAAATCACCTTTGAATCGATTTCTGTATACAAAAAATATAAAACAACAACAAATTTATGAGAGAATACAAAACTAACAAACAGCTAACAAATAATGCAAAAAAAAATCTTTCCCCCTTGAACCCTCAATAAATGTTCTGCTTCTTCTATTATTCCCATTTCCTTCATGTTATTATATTCTATACAAAACTTATTTTACACTTTCCTTCTTGTTATTATATTCTATACAAAATCGTTTTTTTTTTTTCTCCCTCGAACTCTCACAAATTTAGTATACAGTATTCTCGTTCTTCTATTCAAGATACAAACCCTGCAAAAATTTTAAATGGAAAAAAAGAGAAAATGTCGGTCACCTCATTAGGTGATGCCCTAATCGTTCATCAACGTGATAGTACTATAGATTTTATATACAATGAGCTGCCTTCCCAAATGTCATCTTCAATTGGAGTCAAAAAAACTGTTATACTTTGTATGGAATACACTATCCAGTGTATTATAGAGATCAGTGGTGCCGAGGTTAGCTAATGGCGAGTGAGTGAGATGACTCACTTTTCATTGAAAATCGATTTAGCTGTGGTGCGTTCTTTTATGTACTGTGGTTAACTATAGTTAACCACAGTAACATAAAAGAACGCACCTCTGGTAAAAGTGAGTAAGTTGGCGAGTGAAATAGAAATGAAACGTCAGTTTACTCGCCGGATGTTTCAGCGGTGACTTGGTTGGTAAATTTACACTTGCATAAGTATGCGTTCTTTTTCAAAGGAATTTCAACCACGGTTGCCACTTGAAAATAAAGTTTGTGTCCAAAATTAAAAATAAAAATGACCAACTGTAGCTAAAAATGACCAAAAAAATTTGAGTCCGAAATATTTGAACCTCTAAACACAGAAAACAATGAATTCATCACATTTATTTCAACATATTCTTCATATTACATAGATGACATATTATTTTTGTATGTACTAAGTCTAGTTTATACATCAATGCGAAGTGAAATTCAAACCGAAATGAAATATGTATCAATAAATCTTGCGTCGAGAGGTGTACAAAGAAAAATTAATTTAGTTTTATAAGTATTTGGTTTAGATAAGTCCGTTGAATTATATTTATTTCCAAAGAAATTTCTTCCCCTTTAATAAAATTCATTCACAAAGTAGGTACCTAATGAACTTAATTAAATTAGACTAACATAAATAAATAAATAATAAATAAATAATTTCTTAGAGCATTTTAAAATGAGATCAAAGTAGAACTTAAAAAAAACAAATATATTTTCATAAAATCAATATTTAAAAAAAATGACCAAATGGAATTAAAAATGACCATGAAGTGACCATGAAGTGAAAAAATAATGACCAAATTTGGTCACAAATGACCAAAGTGGCAACCGTGATTTCAACATACCTATTCACGTATGTGAAACGAACTAGCAAAACAACAATGTATGTAGGTAAAAATGAGTATGCAGCACATGAAAGAATTGTTTTTTACATACATTTATGTTA
Source organism: Epistrophella euchroma (assembly GCA_947049315.1). Classification (NCBI taxonomy): domain Eukaryota; kingdom Metazoa; phylum Arthropoda; class Insecta; order Diptera; family Syrphidae; genus Epistrophella; species Epistrophella euchroma. The sequence continues at coordinate 72,545,781 of OX346245.1, read as the reverse complement.
AAATGAGGCCAAATTCCTAAACGCAAAACTTGCGCAAATTATGCTAAGCAAACAGTTCCAAAATGCAAACGTAAACATCCCTGCTAATCAGATTGTCCATAAACGTACAAGATTTTATTTTTATGCGCAGATGCAAATGTATTTGTGCAAATGTCAAAAATATCTTGCGCACTTCACTTGCATTTCAATTTGTTTTTAGGCGTTTTTCTTTTTTAGTTCAGAGTTTGTTCAGAGCAGATCACTGAGCAGAACCTGAGCGAGCGGAGTAAACAGTAAACTCTGTGCAGAGTGTGCTCAGAGCACTCGGAGTTAATTTTGAAACACACCTGAGCACTGAATTGTCACATCTGTCAAATTGCATGAAAACTGTACGAAGTTGGCTGCGCTCAGCTTTTTACTCCGCTCGGTTATTCAATCCTGGGCTCATAGAGCACGCTCTTAGCTAGCTCTGAACGAAAAAAGAAACATGAACTCCGAACTCTGAGCGCTATAAGTTCAAAAAGAAACATAACATTTTTGTTTGATATTTCGAGCTCAGCTCCGAGTTGCTCTGAAATAAAAGAAAAATGCCTTTGTTTCATCATGCTTTTTTCATTTGCTTTGCATGTGTTTTGCTATGCAAATGTTGCGTTTAGGAATTTGCCCTAATATTAAATTTGATGAACATTCTTAATTTGTTATTTACATTTTATTTGTAGGTTTAAATTTTTTTAATACAAGTGAAAAATATAATTTAGCATCGCAACTTCGTAAGGACTAACTACAAAACTTTGGAAGAATGTTTAGGAGTGGGTAGAGTCACGGTTGCCACTTGAAAATAAAGTTTGTGTCCAAAATTAAAAATAAAAATTACCAACTGTAGCTAAAAATTACCAAAATAATTTGAGTCCGAAATATTATTTGTACCTCTAAACACAGAAAACAATAAATTCATCGCATTTACTTTAACATATTCTTCATATTACACAGATGACATATTATTTTTGTATGTATTTAGTCTAGTTTATATATCAATGCGAAGTAAAACTGAAACCGAAATGAAATATCAATAAAGCTCGCGTGTAGAGGTGTTCAAAGAAAAATTAATTTAGTTTTATATTTGGTTTAGATAAGTCCGTTGAATTGTATTTACTTCATAACAAATTTCTTCCTCCTTTTCACTTAAATAAATTCATTTATTTTTATTGTATTTTTCACGCCTGTGAAAAAAGCTATTTTTTTGTATGAAACTTTCGTTTCGCTTCGATCTATAAACTAGGCTTTAATAATAAACAAAAACAATAAAAAACAGAAACCAACAAATTCACAAAGTAGGTACCTAATGAACTTAATTAAATTATTAGACTAACATAAATAAATAAAAGTAACGAATCATAAATAAAAAAACATAAAAATAATAACTTTTCAGAGCATTTTAAAATGAGATAAAAGTAAAAGCTTAATAAAAACTAATATACATTATGTGCATAAAATCGATATTTAAAAAAAAATGACCAAATGGACTAAAAAATGACCATGTGACCAAGTGAAAAAATAATGACCAAATTTGGTCACAAATGACCAAAGTGGCAACCGTGGGTAGAGCACACTACTGCACAATAAAGTCACACATTAAATTTTATTTTCCTAATGGTGGACTTACATTTGTATCTTCATGCGAGTTTTGCAAAAAATAAGGGATACAAAATATAAATATGTTTGTTGGATAGAGAGAAAAGAACAAAATGCAGAGATCTTGATAATAGGAACGCAGATTAAGATTATAGCGAAGAGGAACATGTTCATCTTCATAGTGGTGCTCTTTCACACATTCGGTTTTTTGGTATGACTCTATCCTGCTTTACTTTTCTTGATGTTTGCAGATGAAGATACATGTAAATCCATCATAAGTTTTTCGATAAAGTTTAATTAAAATAAAAATACAAAATTGAAAAATTAAACCTCAAACAAACAAAACCAAAGACAACAAATTAAAAGATTGTCTTTGGTTATGACATTTCATGTGTTCGAAACTAGATTCGAAATTACTTATTTCACTTAGGAAAATAAAATTTAATCAATGTGTGACTTTAGTGTGTAGTTGATGTGCCCTATCCACTCATAAACAGTTTTATAGGTAGTCCTCACGAAGTTCATGGGGTCGTCCTTGCGATGCTGAATTATATTTTTCACTTATATTAAAAAAATATATACCTACAGTTAAAATGTAAATAAGAGATTAATAATGTTCATCAAATATAATTTTTTACATAAATGTACATATGTTTGTATAAAAAAAACATCTTTTATGTGCGGCATACTCATTTTTACCTACATACATTGTTGTTTTGCTATTTCATTTCACATACGTGAATAGATATGTTAAAATTCCTTGGAAAAGAACGCATACTTATGCAAAAGTGTAGATTTACCAACACATTATTATTATTATTATTTATTAGCTATTCTGCCTTAATACTAAATTACATTTTCTTTTTCATTGTATCATTGTATTAATATTTATATAAATCAAATTGTTTCTTTTTTTTTTAATAATTATTTAAAACAAATAAAAATATTTATGCACCGGCAAAAGCCTCCCCCATTGATTTCCATTTATTTCTGTTGTGCGTTTTTTGAAACCAAAGTCTGTCGAAAGCATGTTGCTCATCTCCCATCTATTTGGTTGACGCCCGACTCTTCTGGTTCCACTAAACGGTGTCCACTCAGTGCATTCTTTCGACCACCTGCCATCTGACTTCCGCATAAAATGCCCTGCCCAGTCCCATTTCAGCTTCCTTGTCTTCCAAACAACATCTTCGAGTCCTGTCCATAAGCGTATGTTCACATTTCTTATTCGTTGAGATCTTCTTATTCTTAAGCCTTAACTACATAAGCCAAAAAAGTGAAAAAATACAAAAGTAAAAATTTTCAAACTCATTTTGGGATAGTGTTTCTCACAGGAAAACTTAAAAAAATGATGCAGAAAGCTTAAATTTTGGTTTAAAAATAAAATGTATATATTATTTAATTATTTTTCACAAAACAACTGCGCTAGCTGGAAAAAAATATTTTTACTTTTGTAATTTTGCAGAAAGTAGCTTATGTAGTTAAGGCTTTAGCATTGCTCTTTCCATTGCCCTTTGAGTTGTTGAAAGCTTCCTTTTTATCGCAATGTTGTTAGTCCATGTTTGGGAGCTATATGTAAGTACTGGTAACTCAGTGGAATCGAAAATATATTTTTTGGTAACGTTTGAGATATTCGAGTCCAACATAGGTTTTACGTCCCAAAATTGCCTCCATCCGTTCGTTATTCTTCGAGAGCTCCTTCTATTCTCTTCTATTAAACGAAACTAACTGCCCTAGATATATGAAGTCCTCCACATATTCTATCAGCTCTCCATTCATATGCATAGGTGTTCTGGTCGCATTGGTCATGACTTTTGTTTTGTTTCCGTTTGCCTGAAGACCCGCCCTGGAGCATTCGGGAATCAGTTCGTTAATCATCTTTTGAAGAACTTCAGGATTATCACTCATCATAATAATATCATCAGCAAACCTCAAGTTTGAAAGATGTTTTCCGTTGATTTTTATGCCAATGTGTTCCCAATCTAATCTTCTGAAACATTCTTCTAGAGTAGCTGCGAAGAAAGGTGGTGAAATTGGGTCTCCTTGCTTAGTTCCGCTTTGTAGTTTAAATGGTTCTCCGAAGATTTCTGTTTTTATTTGTGCAGTGGAAAAATCATAAAAGCTTTTGAAAATTCTTATCCAACGACTATTTACACCTTGGTTGAGAAGTGCATTCCACATGAAGTCTTGGTTAATAGTATCGAAAGCCTTTTTAAAATCAATAAAAATGAGATAAACCGGTAGTCGGTATTCTCCACATTTTTCGATGATTTGATTAACTGCCTGGAGATGATCTGTAGTTGAAAAACCTGATCGAAATCTTGCTTGTTCCACTGGTTGATGTGTTGTATTGCCAAATTTAACTAAAAATTGTGCGAAAGAAGCAACAAAGTCGGTTTCTTGCCTTTGTTTTTTTTGTTTTTTTTACTAAACTCTTTAAAAAACTTAAATTTATTTTTACTTAAAAAAAAAAAAAAAGAGAATTTAAGAACAAAGTGCGCTGAAACTGTGATAATTCTGTTTGTTTCTTTTCGCTATATATACATATACTCAATTAACCACATACAACTCCAATATGCCATCAGAAACACGAAACCAAACAAAAACCCAGCTCTCTACACCAGTACCTTCAAAGCCTGCTGCAGCTACCGCCCCTGCCCCCGACCCAAGTAAACAAAAAATAGCAAAAGATCATCTCTTAACATCAACTAGCTCCGATACAAAAAAACGAAGAACTGCTGAAGATAATCTCTTAACACCAACTTTGCCGGTTAAGAACCCGTCTGCTGCCGTGAAAACAATGTTGGAAGAACCTCCCTCACTTTCCGTCAAATCTAGCCCTTCTCTCACTCTTAACGAATTGGACGATCGACTAAATAAACAAAGCACTGTACTTATAGACTTTCTAAGAACAGAAATCCAAAAACTTCGCGATGACTTTGAATCAAAACTCGCAGAACTTAAGAAAACCTAGTCTGTTCAGCTAGAAAATGTTACCTCAACAGTGTCTGACGTTATTAAACGAGTGGAGAGAATTGAAAGTCAAACGAACACTAAATCATCATCTGATATTAAAAATCAAATGGATGTATTAAATCTAAATGTAGATGTCATTCAAAGAAAACAACTTGTTGCTGACGCAATCGTTCCGTTGTTGAGATACAATCTGTCGCTTATGCACAAGACTATCTCAAACCTTGGCATGTCGGAAAACGACCTTATAATTAATATAATTCAGACACAGACTGAGCCCTCTTGGGACGGCGTTGATTACTTATCCCCTCTTGGAATTCTAACTACGGATCTGACCTCTCAAGACATCTCTATTCCTCCGTTTTACAACCTGGCCACATTGGGTCAAAATCGTGGCTAATTTCTTAACTTTATAATTAAGACAAAGCTATTGCCTTAATTCGTTCCTACTTACTACACTTACTGAGAACTCTTGCCGAACTTTATTGGAAAACCTTGATCAGGAATACGTAAATTTCGTATATAATTACCTATGGGTTGACAGTTCTTTACTTCGAATTTATAATATTAAGAAATTTTCACTAACCATCCTCTCTATCTTTTTTTTTTTATAAACATCTTACTTAAAAATCACTATATTTCTATCAAAAATTTAAAAAAAGAATAGTAAGTTATCGTTGATCTATGTTAACAGTTCAAATGATATATTGTTTTACTACTATATTTACATAAACCTATGTATTCTCTTAACGTGTTCTAAAGTAATCATTCATCTATATTTTCCATGTATATATGTATCTATGTTCAACATACTTCATAGCACTATCTAATGGTGCATTCATCCCTAAAAATTAAAAAAAAAAAAAAGAAAAAAAAAAAAGAAAAAAAGACTGATGTATCTAAAAGAATATTAAAACTATGGAGCTATCGCTCTATCTTTAATCATTTAAATTTTTAAAGTAATCGATAAAGAGAGAAAGATACAAAACTGTTGTATGTGTATGTATAAGTATTCTCTTATATTGTTATTTAGTTCGTAAGTTTGTATATATGTATTTATTCTTATTGTTTATGACAAATCGTCAAAGAAAAAGCAGTATAAATATGCTCATGAGCTAGAGCAGTTAAAACATATTAAAGTTAATGACAGCCACGAGGCATTCTTTTAAAATAGATTTCGCAGGCAACACATTATAGCCGCGCTTGTTATGTCAAATAGTAATAAAATTAACTCTGTAAATTTTAAAAAAGACTCAATAAAGAAAACCTTGAAAACCCTTGAAACCTTGTTGCTGACGCAGAGGTGCGTTCTTTTATGTTACTGTGGTTAACTATAGTTAATGTGTCAAAAACAAAAGTTGATCTGCCATAGTTAAGAAAGTTACTCTTGGTAACTTTTTCATTTAGGAACGACCAGAGTTAACAATAGTTAATCTGTCAAACGAAAGGGGTTGAAAAAAAAATTGAATTGTATATTTGGAATGAATAACCAAGAAAAAATGTGATTGCATTAAATTTATTGCAAAAATAATTATTAGGAATTCAAAATAACATGTGCAAATTTCTTCATTGCTTATGGCACAGAATTTTTTGATGAAAAATTAACCAAATATAAAGAAGAAAATGCCGACAGAAAGAAAATGCATCAGAAAATAAAAGAAAACTATTCCAAAAATCAAATTCGACAAAAAAAATCGATTAAATTGATAAAACTATATTTTAAATATTGAAAACAATTCCAAATCAAAAGGGCAAAAAGTAAACAAAACATCCACCATTGCATTTCAGCTTTGTTTGACAGATCAACTATTTTAATTCATATCGAGGAGATGAGTTGGAAAAAGTTACAAAAAGTTACTTTTTGACACTTTTACTTTGGAATTTAGGAACGATTTTATGACGTCATAAAGTTACTCGAAGTAACTTTTCTGAATTAAAGGAACGACCGAAGTTAACTATAGTTAACTATAGTTAACCACAGTAACATAAAAGAACGCACCACTGTTCTCTTTGGAGTTCCATGCCTAGACAATGAAAATCTTATTATGACCTTTAATCAGCTCTGTCATACTATCCAGTGTGATACACCCGCGATGAGAGACGTCTTTCGCATTCAGCCACATAAAAATAAAAACAGCCGTTCACCACCACTAATAATATTACAATTCATCGATCAACGCAAAAGAGACTCTGTGCTTCGTGCGGCTGCTGTTTATAGAAAAAAATAAAACAGAGAACTTTGTCTCCGCGCATTGGGAATAAACTCAGATGCTAGCTGCTACATCAACGAAAGCTTAACGGAGAAAAATCGTGACATTCTTCGAGCTGCTATTCAACTTAAGAAGAAGAAAAAGCTTTTTTCTGTATACACCAAGTCAGGCCTAGTTTACGTTAAGCTGGAGAATAATGGAAATAGTTTTGTTATCCATAACCATGAAATACTAGAAGCAATCACCGCACAAAAACAAAATGATAACATCAATGCAAACGAAGATCCAGTGTTGCCGTCGTAGCTTTTTGCTACAATATTTTATTATTAATACTTCTATGTACTTTTTTTTATTTATTTATTTATTATTTATTACTTTTTTCTTTTTATTTTCCATAATGTATAATTTAGCTTTCTTTTACTATTCTTTGTTACCATTTTTAAACTTCAATAGCATTTCGGACAAAATTTCAGTGGTCATGGTGAGTTATTTCAATTGCTTAAATTATTCTAAAACAGATCAAATAGTGCTACTAACTTTGCTTCTACTTTATTCTGATTATGGTTAGTGTACAAGGTGATAGGAATTCCGCGATTAATGGTGCTGATGGGAATCTGCGTAATATGGTTCGTGTCCTTCAGGCACAGCATGAAGGACTGACCATTTGTCACATAAATGCTCAAAGCCTTAATCCCAAAATGGACGAATTTAGGTACTTATTCGTAAATTCAAAAGTAGACGTCATATGTGTCTCTGAAACATGGTTCCACTCAGAGGTATCGAGTGAAATTTATAAATTAGAAGGTTATGAGCTTTTTCGATGCGACAGGGTTGGCCGAATTGGAGGAGGAGTTGCAATGTACGCACGCAATACGCTGAAATGCAAAATGGTATGGAAGTCAGACACGAGTTGTCTTATTGATTTTATTTTGGTAGATATAATGTGCAACAAAGATAAATTTTTAGTAGGAGTCACCTACAGACCAAATAGTTCTATTCATTTTGAGCCACTATTTAACATATTACAAGAGCAAGCATGCAGTGCTCTTAATTTAGTGTTATGTGGAGATTTCAACTGTAATCTCCTAGATATTCCCCGCTCTTTTGACTTTTTGGAATACATGAAATCAATTGATCTGATTCCCGTAAACACCTCTCTACCAACTCATTTTACCATCTCTGCATCAACCCTTATTGATGCAATTTTTGTGTCCGATGAAAATAAAATCTTGCTTTACAGCCAATTTTCCGCACCGCTTTCTCTAAACATGATCTAATATTCTTAACCTACCAATGTGAAAACAAGAATATAGAATCTAAAATCCTTTTTAGAGATTTTCGCAATATACGCTATGCAGCTTTGTACCATGATGTTCTAAATACAAATTGGGATGACATCTATCGCTTACCGTTGGTAAACGTAAATGAACAATCTCATCTTCTATAAACAAAAATAACTTCGCTTTTCCATAAACATGTTCCTTTAAAATCAAGAAAACTGCAATACAAATCACCACAGTGGTTTAATGGAAATATTCAAGAACTTATTCTTAAACACGATGATGCTTTTAAAAGCTGGAAAAAATTTAGAATTCCTGAATTTTATGTAAAATATCGATCGCTTCGTAATATACTTGTCTCAAAAATTAGAACTGCAAAAAGGGTTTTTTATAGCAAAAAATTTGAAGGTTGTTCCTCAAGTAAAAAAGTCTGGCAACAAATTCGAGAAGTTGGATTAGGAAAACAAACGCCGAAAATTCCTGATAACATAGATTGCGACCAACTCAACTTAAACTTCTTAGTACAAAGTAGTTCATTTTCAGAAAATATTCCTATATTTGACCAGTCACCGGATGAAGTTAGTGAATCTTATAATGATTTCTACAGACTTGTTGAGGAAGATGTGGTTGAAGCCGTTTTGTCTATAAAATCAAATGCTATGGGACTTGATGAAATCCATCCTAAATTTGTTAAGCTCCTGCTTCCGTATATATTGCCATACTTAACATACATTTTTAACTCCATTCTTACCTCATCTGTTTTCCCTTCGCAGTGGAAAGAAGCTAAAATCATGCCAATCCCGAAAAAAATGACTGGTATTGTTACTGAATATAGGCCGATTTCAATTCTGCCATTTTTCTCAAAGGTTTTTGAAAAGGCCATTTTTCAGCAAATGCAAAAATACCTGCTAAACAAACAACTTCTGGTTGAAAACCAATCTGGTTTCCGCCCGAAAAGAAGTTGCAAGACTGCTTTGATATCGGTTGTGGATGAAATAAGAAAAGAAGTTGATAAAAATAATACTACAATACTTACTCTCCTTGACTTTTCAAAAGCGTTTGATACAGTTAATCACACAATCTTATGTACAAAGCTTAGGAAAGAGTTTAAGTTTTCGTTGCATGCAGCAAAATTTATTTGTTCTTATTTGCAAGGAAGAAGGCAACAGGTTGTAGCAGGGGAGCGGTACTCGGGTTCTTTGGCTGTTAAGTGTGGAGTACCACAGGGCTCCATTCTTGGTCCGTTACTTTTCTCCCTATACGTGAACGAACTTCCTAAGGTTGTAAGACATTGCTCAATGCACATGTTTGCTGACGATACGCAAATTCATTTAAATCGGCCCCTGAATTTGATAAACGAAGCTACAATTTTAATGAATGAAGACTTACAGCGAATTTCTGATTGGTCAACTCAAAATGATCTACGCCTTAATGCTCAAAAAACTAAATCTCTGGTAATAAATAAAAAGAAACTTGATTTATCTTTCATTCCTAAAATCCATCTTAACCAAGTCCCGATAGAGTACGTTGAATCCGCTAAGAATCTCGGAATGATTTTCAATAGAACCCTCACTTGGTCTACTTATATAAATTGTGCTATCGGAAAAGTTTATGGCGGACTACGTGCTCTCTGGATGACACGGCATTTTATGCCCGTAAAAACAAAGCTTTTGTTAGCGAAAACTCTGCTATTGCCAATGATGCTTTATTGCTGCGAAGTGTTCTGTTGTCCTGACTATTGTTCGAAGCAAAGACTTAACGTTACATATAATAATATGGAACGATTCGTATTTAATTTAAAAAGATATGATCATGTTTCCTTATTCTCAAAACAAATCAATGGATGTTCTTTTGACAATCTACTTAAATATAGAGCACTTTGCCTGCTACATAACATAATGCAAACAAAACAACCGGAATACTTATACGACAAGCTACGTTTTTTCCAATCAGCAAGATCATGTATGTTAATACAAACCAGTTATGCCTGCTTAACCTCGGAACGCTAGTTTCTTGTTAGTTCTGTTCGTCTGTGGAATTCTTTACCCATCAACATTAGGAAGGTTGGTAGCACTTTTCGTTTTAAATCTGTAATAGGCTTGAGGATTGTGAACTAGGAAGTTCAGTTATTAATTCTATGGAGGTGTGTCATGGACTGGCATGCTGGTCGGTGCTCGGCTCGAGCTCGCCGGAAATGGGTGGGAACTTTGTCCCGACAGCACCTTCTCACCTATTACGAACACATAAATCATGCCAAAAAAAAACAAGAATTAAATCAATTGAAGATTGATTTAATAGAAATCCGGACGGTTCTTACCACTAGAGGGCGCGAGAGATGTTGCCCCGCGTAGCCTTACCCACCCTACCTTGGAAGTCGGTGGCCTAATTTCGACTTCCCCTTGACCTTGACTCACCTTCACTTTCTCAGCCCGGTTCACGTTCCATCACTCACTTCTGTCACCATCCGCATCCCCTGAAAAAGAAAAGCCTAAAAATCCATCAAGCTGTGGGCTCGATTGAAAGAAAGAAAAAACGTAATTTCAACCATATCGGTGCAATTTACAAAATACGTTTTTATTTAATCATGAATTTTTAATAAATAAAAATAATGGTAATCGAATTTTCATTTAAAATTGTCAAACAAAATAATTTTATTGCAATACAATAAATAAGGTTGGCAAACCTGTCCGAAAAGTTAACAACCCTAATAGCATTGGAAAGTATGTCTAATCAACAAAAAATGAATGAACAAATAAAGTTAACAGACAAAAAATGAAGCATCTAGGATTTTTGTTTGCATGAATGGTATAAAGAAAAGAACCGGTATTTATTCAGCTCCTCCCTTTTTAAAATCTCCAATTCTGAGATGTAGCACTAGTAAAAACAATGTATTAATATATATCACTCCCTATCAGCTAATCCTGCCTACATCGAGCTCAATTAAGGGAAGAGTATCTGATAGATCTAACCAATAATTTACTATCCTTATTAAAAGGGAAACTAATAATAACCCGCAAATTATGGCAATAAAAGGAGAAATCCAAACAAAATTCCCGATTGCTTGTACAATGTATTAACAAAAAAAACAAGAAATTACTAAGCAATTGGATTTACAAAGACAAAAATTATAGAAAAAAAAAATAAAGGATATTGCACCGAACAAAAAAATTAATTTTGAGTTTTTTTTTATCTTAAATTCCACCGTAACGCTTGATTTATTAAAGTAAATATCACGCCAATTTAACAAAATTATGATGATGAAAATGGTCTTTGAAACTTCGTAAGTTAAGAAGTAATTTGACGGACAAACGCCTATGTCTGAACGTTGGAAATATTCTTTCTTTATTTTATATTTAAAACAAAAATAATTTTAGCGGCGTACACAATCTTGAAATTTGTATTGCTTGATTCACTGGTGTTGGGTTCTTGAGACTTGATTGTAGAAATTTTGGAGGTGATCACTTGACGATCATTAGTCACACCGTCGATCGACATACGAAAAAAAAGGATGGGGGCGATCCGGACTCTTGAAATTTGACTTGTCCGAGATCGCCGTCTTCCCCAAAACCTATTAACACAATGATTAAATTACACACAATCAAAAGATAGATCTTGTTTTCCTTCCAATATGGTTTGTACCGAGCAGCGCTAGATCGCTCGATGGCGTACCGAATATGTAGTATTTCGGTCCGTGTATATATATATATATATAGCAAGATTTACTGTTTATTTTTATATAATTAGGTAATGTTGAGCTGTATGGCGATCAATATTCCTTTTCACGAATTAGGAATACTCTTTTAATCAGCCGCAAACTTTTTTAGATTTAAAAATATTTTTACTTTGGTTATTTTCACATTCGACGGACACACGACCATGCGGTTGGGCAGTTGCTATATTTCTGGCAAAATCTATTCCAATCCGCCTCTCGCAACCAATAAAATTCCCGTGTAAACCTTACGACACGAGCGACACCTAGTATTCAATCTGAACATATGCCTAATTTTATGTTCTCAGGCGGCCATCATAATGAGGATCGAGAGTCGAGACTCGAACAAAAAAAGGAATCAAACAACATAAAAAAAACAATCAGAGAACTGTCAAACTCCAACTCCAGACCAGAATCGAAATCAAAAAGGCAGCATCATCCACCCTTTGTAAAGTAAGTTTTCCTCTTTTTATTATTTGTTTTCCATTTTTTTCTCAAATTTACAATTTTCAATATTGTTCATTAACGTTTCCAGTCGCCGCAATACAACAATCCGACTCCCAGTACCGTCACCAAGCACCAAACATCCTTACAACGATGATGACATCACCGTCGGTAGCCTGCAATCTTGCTAGGATATAGGGGTAAGTTTTATTCTTATTTTCTTTTCATTTTGTATACAAGATCCTGATTATTGCCTTTGTAGGTATCTCCAGCGAATGGAATACGAGGAAAGAAGAAAGGGGAAAAGGTAGAGTTTGCGCACCACAAACAAACTGTGATTATGATTCGGTTCCAGCTACTACAGTACTACAATGTCAACGGTGCTGAGGCATTTAATTATTGCAAGTATCTAGCTATTTGCCCATAAAAGTGTCAATTATTTAAATGACGATACGTTTCCAGTCGCCGCAATACAACAATCCGACTGCTGTCGCTGCAGGCATCCACAACAAAACACGATTCACGAGAATGATGCCAGCGACTCGGGAATCGTGAAAGGGATCCACTTTAAGATCTGTAAGGCAAAAATATTTGGCGTCATTCATCTCCAACCCAACCGTGCCTTTCTAGTGAGTACCTAATAGTTAGATTTTATGAAATGTTGTAAAAACATACGTTATTTTTATATTATTTAATAAACTATTTTACATCATCCTTTTTAATTTTATACTGAACGCGTGAACATAAGAATGCGTTGTCGTTGATATGTAGGTACATGCAAACGTGGGAATGAACCCTCGAAAGCCGGGCAGTATTTTTTTGAGCGTATTTAGCATCTACTTTTCAATTACATACGTTTATTTTGTTTGGGCTATACTTATAGAATGTATTTATCATGTTAATGACATTATTGAATGAAATCAAATAAGGATGGTGTAGAGCTAATGTAATCTGCACCCGAAGATAAATAAGGAATAAGTTTCTGGTAAACGTTAATCTTATAAATAAATAAACAAATAATAATAAATAATTAAGTCTATGTTTCCTTACATTAACAAAAATAGATAAGCGAAAAGTGATAAATAAATAAATCGAGAGCAAACCTAAACAAATAAATAAATAAATGGAAGTGACAATTTGACTATTTCAACTTGTATTGGCAATAATTAACAACAATTATGGAAAAATTTCACAAAAGAGAAAAATGAATAAAAATCAACAAAATAAATTAATAAATTAACAATTAGGAAATGTAAAAGTTTGACGGACAAATAAGTGGGAGAGGTAATAATTTTAATAAATTCCATAACAGATAAATAAATTCTTTGACGAATAAATAAATACTTTTTCGAATGGATTAATTAATGTGAACGAATAAGTAAATAAATTAATCGAATTCAATAAATAAACTAACAACTTAACAAATAAATAAGTTAACAAATAAACAAATTCAAATGAATAAGTTTATGGGACGGATAAATAAATTAACAAATAAGGAAAACAGATTAAATAAATAAATAAATTTTGGCTTTAATCAATAAATATTAAACTAATCTAAACCTAATTTTGCAAACTGAACCTAAAATAAATTAACGTAAATATCACAGGATCTGAGGGACTTCACTGTTTAATAAATTAACATAAAATTACTTAACATTGCAACAATTAAATAGAAAAATGAATAAATATATAAATAAATAAGTAAATACGCAGATAAATAGATAAATAAATAAATAAATAAATAAATAAATAAATAAATAAATAAATAAATAAATAAATAAATAAATAAATAAATAAATAAATAAATAAATAAATAAATAAATAAATAAATAAATAAATAAATAAATAAATAAATAAATAAATAAATAAATAAATAAATAAATAAATAAATAAATAAATAAATAAATAAATAAATAAATAAATAAATAAATAAATAAATAAATAAATAAATAAATAAATAAATAAATAAATAAATAAATAAATAAATAAATAAATAAATAAATAAATAAATAAATAAATAAATAAATAAATAAATAAATAAATAAATAAATAAATAAATAAATAAATAAATAAATAAATAAATAAATAAATAAATAAATAAATAAATAAATAAATAAATAAATAAATAAATAAATAAATAAATAAATAAATAAATAAATAAATAAATAAATAAATAAATAAATAAATAAATAAATAAATAAATAAATAAATAAATAAATAAATAAATAAATAAATAAATAAATAAATAAATAAATAAATAAATAAATAAATAAATAAATAAATAAATAAATAAATAAATAAATAAATAAATAAATAAATAAATAAATAAATAAATAAATAAATAAATAAATAAATAAATAAATAAATAAATAAATAAATAAATAAATAAATAAATAAATAAATAAATAAATAAATAAATAAATAAATAAATAAATAAATAAATAAATAAATAAATAAATAAATAAATAAATAAATAAATAAATAAATAAATAAATAAATAAATAAATAAATAAATAAATAAATAAATAAATAAATAAATAAATAAATAAATAAATAAATAAATAAATAAATAAATAAATAAATAAATAAATAAATAAATAAATAAATAAATAAATAAATAAATAAATAAATAAATAAATAAATAAATAAATAAATAAATAAATAAATAAATAAATAAATAAATAAATAAATAAATAAATAAATAAATAAATAAATAAATAAATAAATAAATAAATAAATAAATAAATAAATAAATAAATAAATAAATAAATAAATAAATAAATAAATAAATAAATAAATAAATAAATAAATAAATAAATAAATAAATAAATAAATAAATAAATAAATAAATAAATAAATAAATAAATAAATAAATAAATAAATAAATAAATAAATAAATAAATAAATAAATAAATAAATAAATAAATAAATAAATAAATAAATAAATAAATAAATAAATAAATAAATAAATAAATAAATAAATAAATAAATAAATAAATAAATAAATAAATAAATAAATAAATAAATAAATAAATAAATAAATAAATAAATAAATAAATAAATAAATAAATAAATAAATAAATAAATAAATAAATAAATAAATAAATAAATAAATAAATAAATAAATAAATAAATAAATAAATAAATAAATAAATAAATAAATAAATAAATAAATAAATAAATAAATAAATAAATAAATAAATAAATAAATAAATAAATAAATAAATAAATAAATAAATAAATAAATAAATAAATAAATAAATAAATAAATAAATAAATAAATAAATAAATAAATAAATAAATAAATAAATAAATAAATAAATAAATAAATAAATAAATAAATAAATAAATAAATAAATAAATAAATAAATAAATAAATAAATAAATAAATAAATAAATAAATAAATAAATAAATAAATAAATAAATAAATAAATAAATAAATAAATAAATAAATAAATAAATAAATAAATAAATAAATAAATAAATAAATAAATAAATAAATAAATAAATAAATAAATAAATAAATAAATAAATAAATAAATAAATAAATAAATAAATAAATAAATAAATAAATAAATAAATAAATAAATAAATAAATAAATAAATAAATAAATAAATAAATAAATAAATAAATAAATAAATAAATAAATAAATAAATAAATAAATAAATAAATAAATAAATAAATAAATAAATAAATAAATAAATAAATAAATAAATAAATAAATAAATAAATAAATAAATAAATAAATAAATAAATAAATAAATAAATAAATAAATAAATAAATAAATAAATAAATAAATAAATAAATAAATAAATAAATAAATAAATAAATAAATAAATAAATAAATAAATAAATAAATAAATAAATAAATAAATAAATAAATAAATAAATAAATAAATAAATAAATAAATAAATAAATAAATAAATAAATAAATAAATAAATAAATAAATAAATAAATAAATAAATAAATAAATAAATAAATAAATAAATAAATAAATAAATAAATAAATAAATAAATAAATAAATAAATAAATAAATAAATAAATAAATAAATAAATAAATAAATAAATAAATAAATAAATAAATAAATAAATAAATAAATAAATAAATAAATAAATAAATAAATAAATAAATAAATAAATAAATAAATAAATAAATAAATAAATAAATAAATAAATAAATAAATAAATAAATAAATAAATAAATAAATAAATAAATAAATAAATAAATAAATAAATAAATAAATAAATAAATAAATAAATAAATAAATAAATAAATAAATAAATAAATAAATAAATAAATAAATAAATAAATAAATAAATAAATAAATAAATAAATAAATAAATAAATAAATAAATAAATAAATAAATAAATAAATAAATAAATAAATAAATAAATAAATAAATAAATAAATAAATAAATAAATAAATAAATAAATAAATAAATAAATAAATAAATAAATAAATAAATAAATAAATAAATAAATAAATAAATAAATAAATAAATAAATAAATAAATAAATAAATAAATAAATAAATAAATAAATAAATAAATAAATAAATAAATAAATAAATAAATAAATAAATAAATAAATAAATAAATAAATAAATAAATAAATAAATAAATAAATAAATAAATAAATAAATAAATAAATAAATAAATAAATAAATAAATAAATAAATAAATAAATAAATAAATAAATAAATAAATAAATAAATAAATAAATAAATAAATAAATAAATAAATAAATAAATAAATAAATAAATAAATAAATAAATAAATAAATAAATAAATAAATAAATAAATAAATAAATAAATAAATAAATAAATAAATAAATAAATAAATAAATAAATAAATAAATAAATAAATAAATAAATAAATAAATAAATAAATAAATAAATAAATAAATAAATAAATAAATAAATAAATAAATAAATAAATAAATAAATAAATAAATAAATAAATAAATAAATAAATAAATAAATAAATAAATAAATAAATAAATAAATAAATAAATAAATAAATAAATAAATAAATAAATAAATAAATAAATAAATAAATAAATAAATAAATAAATAAATAAATAAATAAATAAATAAATAAATAAATAAATAAATAAATAAATAAATAAATAAATAAATAAATAAATAAATAAATAAATAAATAAATAAATAAATAAATAAATAAATAAATAAATAAATAAATAAATAAATAAATAAATAAATAAATAAATAAATAAATAAATAAATAAATAAATAAATAAATAAATAAATAAATAAATAAATAAATAAATAAATAAATAAATAAATAAATAAATAAATAAATAAATAAATAAATAAATAAATAAATAAATAAATAAATAAATAAATAAATAAATAAATAAATAAATAAATAAATAAATAAATAAATAAATAAATAAATAAATAAATAAATAAATAAATAAATAAATAAATAAATAAATAAATAAATAAATAAATAAATAAATAAATAAATAAATAAATAAATAAATAAATAAATAAATAAATAAATAAATAAATAAATAAATAAATAAATAAATAAATAAATAAATAAATAAATAAATAAATAAATAAATAAATAAATAAATAAATAAATAAATAAATAAATAAATAAATAAATAAATAAATAAATAAATAAATAAATAAATAAATAAATAAATAAATAAATAAATAAATAAATAAATAAATAAATAAATAAATAAATAAATAAATAAATAAATAAATAAATAAATAAATAAATAAATAAATAAATAAATAAATAAATAAATAAATAAATAAATAAATAAATAAATAAAGATCTTGTTTTCCTTCCAATATGGTTTGTACCGAGCAGCGCTAGATCGCTCGATGGCGTACCGAATATGTAGTATTTCGGTCCGTGTATATATATATATATATAGCAAGATTTACTGTTTATTTTTATATAATTAGGTAATGTTGAGCTGTATGGCGATCAATATTCCTTTTCACGAATTAGGAATACTCTTTTAATCAGCCGCAAACTTTTTTAGATTTAAAAATATTTTTACTTTGGTTATTTTCACATTCGACGGACACACGACCATGCGGTTGGGCAGTTGCTATATTTCTGGCAAAATCTATTCCAATCCGCCTCTCGCAACCAATAAAATTCCCGTGTAAACCTTACGACACGAGCGACACCTAGTATTCAATCTGAACATATGCCTAATTTTATGTTCTCAGGCGGCCATCATAATGAGGATCGAGAGTCGAGACTCGAACAAAAAAAGGAATCAAACAACATAAAAAAAACAATCAGAGAACTGTCAAACTCCAACTCCAGACCAGAATCGAAATCAAAAAGGCAGCATCATCCACCCTTTGTAAAGTAAGTTTTCCTCTTTTTATTATTTGTTTTCCATTTTTTTCTCAAATTTACAATTTTCAATATTGTTCATTAACGTTTCCAGTCGCCGCAATACAACAATCCGACTCCCAGTACCGTCACCAAGCACCAAACATCCTTACAACGATGATGACATCACCGTCGGTAGCCTGCAATCTTGCTAGGATATAGGGGTAAGTTTTATTCTTATTTTCTTTTCATTTTGTATACAAGATCCTGATTATTGCCTTTGTAGGTATCTCCAGCGAATGGAATACGAGGAAAGAAGAAAGGGGAAAAGGTAGAGTTTGCGCACCACAAACAAACTGTGATTATGATTCGGTTCCAGCTACTACAGTACTACAATGTCAACGGTGCTGAGGCATTTAATTATTGCAAGTATCTAGCTATTTGCCCATAAAAGTGTCAATTATTTAAATGACGATACGTTTCCAGTCGCCGCAATACAACAATCCGACTGCTGTCGCTGCAGGCATCCACAACAAAACACGATTCACGAGAATGATGCCAGCGACTCGGGAATCGTGAAAGGGATCCACTTTAAGATCTGTAAGGCAAAAATATTTGGCGTCATTCATCTCCAACCCAACCGTGCCTTTCTAGTGAGTACCTAATAGTTAGATTTTATGAAATGTTGTAAAAACATACGTTATTTTTATATTATTTAATAAACTATTTTACATCATCCTTTTTAATTTTATACTGAACGCGTGAACATAAGAATGCGTTGTCGTTGATATGTAGGTACATGCAAACGTGGGAATGAACCCTCGAAAGCCGGGCAGTATTTTTTTGAGCGTATTTAGCATCTACTTTTCAATTACATACGTTTATTTTGTTTGGGCTATACTTATAGAATGTATTTATCATGTTAATGACATTATTGAATGAAATCAAATAAGGATGGTGTAGAGCTAATGTAATCTGCACCCGAAGATAAATAAGGAATAAGTTTCTGGTAAACGTTAATCTTATAAATAAATAAACAAATAATAATAAATAATTAAGTCTATGTTTCCTTACATTAACAAAAATAGATAAGCGAAAAGTGATAAATAAATAAATCGAGAGCAAACCTAAACAAATAAATAAATAAATGGAAGTGACAATTTGACTATTTCAACTTGTATTGGCAATAATTAACAACAATTATGGAAAAATTTCACAAAAGAGAAAAATGAATAAAAATCAACAAAATAAATTAATAAATTAACAATTAGGAAATGTAAAAGTTTGACGGACAAATAAGTGGGAGAGGTAATAATTTTAATAAATTCCATAACAGATAAATAAATTCTTTGACGAATAAATAAATACTTTTTCGAATGGATTAATTAATGTGAACGAATAAGTAAATAAATTAATCGAATTCAATAAATAAACTAACAACTTAACAAATAAATAAGTTAACAAATAAACAAATTCAAATGAATAAGTTTATGGGACGGATAAATAAATTAACAAATAAGGAAAACAGATTAAATAAATAAATAAATTTTGGCTTTAATCAATAAATATTAAACTAATCTAAACCTAATTTTGCAAACTGAACCTAAAATAAATTAACGTAAATATCACAGGATTTATTTATTTATTTATTTATTTATTTATTTATTTATTTATTTATTTATTTATTTATTTATTTATTTATTTATTTATTTATTTATTTATTTATTTATTTATTTATTTATTTATTTATTTATTTATTTATTTATTTATTTATTTATTTATTTATTTATTTATTTATTTATTTATTTATTTATTTATTTATTTATTTATTTATTTATTTATTTATTTATTTATTTATTTATTTATTTATTTATTTATTTATTTATTTATTTATTTATTTATTTATTTATTTATTTATTTATTTATTTATTTATTTATTTATTTATTTATTTATTTATTTATTTATTTATTTATTTATTTATTTATTTATTTATTTATTTATTTATTTATTTATTTATTTATTTATTTATTTATTTATTTATTTATTTATTTATTTATTTATTTATTTATTTATTTATTTATTTATTTATTTATTTATTTATTTATTTATTTATTTATTTATTTATTTATTTATTTATTTATTTATTTATTTATTTATTTATTTATTTATTTATTTATTTATTTATTTATTTATTTATTTATTTATTTATTTATTTATTTATTTATTTATTTATTTATTTATTTATTTATTTATTTATTTATTTATTTATTTATTTATTTATTTATTTATTTATTTATTTATTTATTTATTTATTTATTTATTTATTTATTTATTTATTTAATAAATAAATAAATAAATAAATAAGTATTTATTTATTTATTTATTTATTTATTTATTTATTTATTTATTTATTTATTTATTTATTTAAATAAATAAATAAATAAATAAATAAATAAATAAATAAATAAATAAATAAATAAATAAATAAATAAATAAATAAATAAATAAATAAATAAATAAATAAATAAATAAATAAATAAATAAATAAATAAATAAATAAATAAATAAATAAATAAATAAATAAATAAATAAATAAATAAATAAATAAATAAATAAATAAATAAATAAATAAATAAATAAATAAATAAATAAATAAATAAATAAATAAATAAATAAATAAATAAATAAATAAATAAATAAATAAATAAATAAATAAATAAATAAATAAATAAATAAATAAATAAATAAATAAATAAATAAATAAATAAATAAATAAATAAATAAATAAATAAATAAATAAATAAATAAATAAATAAATAAATAAATAAATAAATAAATAAATAAATAAATAAATAAATAAATAAATAAATAAATAAATAAATAAATAAATAAATAAATAAATAAATAAATAAATAAATAAATAAATAAATAAATAAATAAATAAATAAATAAATAAATAAATAAATAAATAAATAAATAAATAAATAAATAAATAAATAAATAAATAAATAAATAAATAAATAAATAAATAAATAAATAAATAAATAAATAAATAAATAAATAAATAAATAAATAAATAAATAAATAAATAAATAAATAAATAAATAAATAAATAAATAAATAAATAAATAAATAAATAAATAAATAAATAAATAAATAAATAAATAAATAAATAAATAAATAAATAAATAAATAAATAAATAAATAAATAAATAAATAAATAAATAAATAAATAAATAAATAAATAAATAAATAAATAAATAAATAAATAAATAAATAAATAAATAAATAAATAAATAAATAAATAAATAAATAAATAAATAAATAAATAAATAAATAAATAAATAAATAAATAAATAAATAAATAAATAAATAAATAAATAAATAAATAAATAAATAAATAAATAAATAAATAAATAAATAAATAAATAAATAAATAAATAAATAAATAAATAAATAAATAAATAAATAAATAAATAAATAAATAAATAAATAAATAAATAAATAAATAAATAAATAAATAAATAAATAAATAAATAAATAAATAAATAAATAAATAAATAAATAAATAAATAAATAAATAAATAAATAAATAAATAAATAAATAAATAAATAAATAAATAAATAAATAAATAAATAAATAAATAAATAAATAAATAAATAAATAAATAAATAAATAAATAAATAAATAAATAAATAAATAAATAAATAAATAAATAAATAAATAAATAAATAAATAAATAAATAAATAAATAAATAAATAAATAAATAAATAAATAAATAAATAAATAAATAAATAAATAAATAAATAAATAAATAAATAAATAAATAAATAAATAAATAAATAAATAAATAAATAAATAAATAAATAAATAAATAAATAAATAAATAAATAAATAAATAAATAAATAAATAAATAAATAAATAAATAAATAAATAAATAAATAAATAAATAAATAAATAAATAAATAAATAAATAAATAAATAAATAAATAAATAAATAAATAAATAAATAAATAAATAAATAAATAAATAAATAAATAAATAAATAAATAAATAAATAAATAAATAAATAAATAAATAAATAAATAAATAAATAAATAAATAAATAAATAAATAAATAAATAAATAAATAAATAAATAAATAAATAAATAAATAAATAAATAAATAAATAAATAAATAAATAAATAAATAAATAAATAAATAAATAAATAAATAAATAAATAAATAAATAAATAAATAAATAAATAAATAAATAAATAAATAAATAAATAAATAAATAAATAAATAAATAAATAAATAAATAAATAAATAAATAAATAAATAAATAAATAAATAAATAAATAAATAAATAAATAAATAAATAAATAAATAAATAAATAAATAAATAAATAAATAAATAAATAAATAAATAGATAAATAAATAAATAAATAAATAAATAAATAAATAAATAAATAAATAAATAAATAAGACTAGAATAAATTAAAGCTATCAAATCATAAATGTATCTATGAGTTACAGACTCATTATATAAACAAATAAATGAAATTACATGTAAGTATATAAACCTACAAAGATAAATAATGTTGAAAAATATACAAAAATACATAGAAACATGAAATAAATAAGATGTTGCCATACCAAAAAAAAGGACTTGGATAATATCGATTAATTTCATTGTTTTATGTCTTTTGCATGATAAATACCAATGCTTTTACCCGATAAGTTTTCTAGTTCATATAGGTTTCTACCAACAGGTTTAACGATTCTACATTTTACGAATTTGGAACAGAGTTTGGCGTTTAGATATTTCGAGCTATCACTTAAAACGAAATTTCTTCGGAATACCTCTTGGCCAGGTACAAATCGTATATCTCGAGTTCGGGTATTATACTTTTTAGCACTTTGTTCGCCAGCCTTCGCTATACTGGCTTTAATTTTGTCGCGCATGCATTGCAGTCTATTTTGACGTGACAGAGTCATAAGCTCACCATCCTCAACGGAATTTAATTTTTGAGCTAGCTCATAACAGCTACCGTGAGTCATCATGTTTACGCCGAAAAGGGCAAAATATGGTGATACACCCGTTGAAGTATGAACAGCACTTCTAAGAGCACAGGCTATTTCACTCAAATGTACGTCCCAATCCCTCTGATAATCCTTGAGGTAAGAACGAACGGCGGCAAGGAGAGTGCGATTCACTCTCTCAGACGCATTCGATTGAGGTGAATAATTGGCAGTTTTAAAATGCCGAATACCATAGGACTGCATAACATTTTGAAATTCCTTCGCCAAAAACTGTTTTTTGTTATCGGAGTGTATAATTTGAGGAACTCCGAACATATGGAGGAAAACATTTTCTTGTAAAAATTTAATTATACTGCACGTGTTAGCATTCCGTAACGATTTCAAAAAAACAAACTTGGACATATGATCGAGAACGACAAACACAAAACTATTACCGGACTTAGAACGCGGATACTTACTTACTTACTTACTTTAGATGGCGCTCACAGCCCAGGATGGACTTCGGCCTCAACCAACAAGCCCCTCCAGCCAGCACGGTCCCTAGCTAGCTGCCTCCAGTTACGCACTCCAAGTTGGTTGAGGTCGTTCTCCACTTGTGTGCGCCACCTAAGGTGGGGTCTTCCTCTGCTGCGCAGACCGTCAGGGGTAGATTCGAAGACTCGACGGGCTGGTGCGTTGGTGTTCATACGCTCCACGTGTCCCAGCCATCTTAGCCGCTGTATTTTAAGCTTTTTGACCAGGTCGACGTCGCTGTAAAGCCTGTAAAGCTCGTTGTTGAATCTTCTCCTCCATACTCCATCGATACATACTGGACCGAAGATCACCCGAAGAATCTTCCTTTCAAAGCACCCAAGTAGATTCTCATTCGTTTTTGTCAGGGATTCTTCTTCTACCCCATACAGCAGGACCGGGATGATAGGGGCATTATATAAGGTCTCCTTGGTTCTTTGAGAGAGGGCTTTATTACTCAAATGCCTTCTTAGCCCGAAGAAACAGCGATTGGCAAGAGTAATTCTTCGTTTGATCTCTGCGCTGATGTCATTTTGCGATGTTACAGTGGAGCCCAGGTAGACAAAGTCCTTGACGACTTCGAAGTTGTATCTATCCATCGTGACGTTTTGCCCGAGTCGACGATGTTGAGATTCCTTTCTCTTCGTCTTGTCCTCATTAACAGCCAAACCCATTTTCGCCGCCTCCGATTCAATACTTGCAAACGCACCAGTGACAGCTCGCTTCGTTCTTCCAATGATGTCAATATCATCTGCATAAGCAAGTAGTTGAACGGACTTTTGAAAAATTGTACCACTGTTGTTGACTTGCGAGTTGCGTACAATTGCTTCAAGTACGATGTTAAAGAGGTTGCATGATAACGCGTAGCCTTGTCTCAAACCTTTCTCGACATCAAAGGGTTCGGTGGTGTTCTTGCCGACTTTGACGGAGCAGCGAGATTTCTCCATCGTCATCCTGCACAAGCGGACGAGTTTGGCAGAGATGCCGAGATGCGCCATGGCTCTGTATAGCTCGTCTCTGTCTACGCTATCATATGCGACTTTAAAATCGATAAAGAGGTGGTGTGTATCGATTTGAAACTCCTGGGTTTTTTCCAAAATCTGTCGAAGTGTGAACATTTGATCGACGGTTGATTTGCCGGGCCTAAAACCACACTGATAGGGGCCGATCAGATCGTTGACAAACGGTTTTAAGCGATCACACAGTACAGATGACAAGATTTTATGTGCGACGTTGAGGAGACTTATACCTCTGTAGTTGGAACAGTTCAGAGCATCTCCTTTCTTGTGGATAGGGCACACTATACCGAGGTTCCATTCATCGGGCATACTTTCCTCCGACCAAATTTTGGAGATAAGCTGGTGTATACTCCCTACCAAGTCATCTCCCCCTGCTTTGAATAGCTCGGCTGGCAGGCCATCCGCACCAGCAGCCTTGTACGTTTTAAGCTTGGCTATCGCTAACCGCACTTCATTTAGGTCGGGTGGACGGAAGTTTTGACCATCATCGTCCAGGTTGAATGGAGTGTTCTGTCTTACAGCGGAATTTTGGCCATCTTCGCCGTTTAGCAGTCTAGAAAAGTGTTGTTTCCAGATCCTCAGCACCGACTGTGTGTCTACCACCATATTCCCACTCTCATCTCGGCAGGCTTCCGTTCTGGCTTTGTAACCCTGGGTAGTTTGCCTCACCCTTCGGTAGAACTTTCGAACATCCCCCCTGCCACTACAGTCCTCAATAGACTCGACCGCCCGCTTCGCAGGCTCTATTTTACATCATCCTTTTTAATTTTATACTGAACGCGTGAACATAAGAATGCGTTGTCGTTGATATGTAGGTACATGCAAACGTGGGAATGAACCCTCGAAAGCCGGGCAGTATTTTTTTGAGCGTATTTAGCATCTACTTTTCAATTACATACGTTTATTTTGTTTGGGCTATACTTATAGAATGTATTTATCATGTTAATGACATTATTGAATGAAATCAAATAAGGATGGTGTAGAGCTAATGTAATCTGCACCCGAAGATAAATAAGGAATAAGTTTCTGGTAAACGTTAATCTTATAAATAAATAAACAAATAATAATAAATAATTAAGTCTATGTTTCCTTACATTAACAAAAATAGATAAGCGAAAAGTGATAAATAAATAAATCGAGAGCAAACCTAAACAAATAAATAAATAAATGGAAGTGACAATTTGACTATTTCAACTTGTATTGGCAATAATTAACAACAATTATGGAAAAATTTCACAAAAGAGAAAAATGAATAAAAATCAACAAAATAAATTAATAAATTAACAATTAGGAAATGTAAAAGTTTGACGGACAAATAAGTGGGAGAGGTAATAATTTTAATAAATTCCATAACAGATAAATAAATTCTTTGACGAATAAATAAATACTTTTTCGAATGGATTAATTAATGTGAACGAATAAGTAAATAAATTAATCGAATTCAATAAATAAACTAACAACTTAACAAATAAATAAGTTAACAAATAAACAAATTCAAATGAATAAGTTTATGGGACGGATAAATAAATTAACAAATAAGGAAAACAGATTAAATAAATAAATAAATTTTGGCTTTAATCAATAAATATTAAACTAATCTAAACCTAATTTTGCAAACTGAACCTAAAATAAATTAACAATTTTGCAAACTGAACCTAAAATAAATTAACGTAAATATCACAGGATTTATTTATTTATTTATTTATTTATTTATTTATTTATTTATTTATTTATTTATTTATTTATTTATTTATTTATTTATTTATTTATTTATTTATTTATTTATTTATTTATTTATTTATTTATTTATTTATTTATTTATTTATTTATTTATTTATTTATTTATTTATTTATTTATTTATTTATTTATTTATTTATTTATTTATTTATTTATTTATTTATTTATTTATTTATTTATTTATTTATTTATTTATTTATTTATTTATTTATTTATTTATTTATTTATTTATTTATTTATTTATTTATTTATTTATTTATTTATTTATTTATTTATTTATTTATTTATTTATTTATTTATTTATTTATTTATTTATTTATTTATTTATTTATTTATTTATTTATTTATTTATTTATTTATTTATTTATTTATTTATTTATTTATTTATTTATTTATTTATTTATTTATTTATTTATTTATTTAATAAATAAATAAATAAATAAATAAGTATTTATTTATTTATTTATTTATTTATTTATTTATTTATTTATTTATTTATTTAAATAAATAAATAAATAAATAAATAAATAAATAAATAAATAAATAAATAAATAAATAAATAAATAAATAAATAAATAAATAAATAAATAAATAAATAAATAAATAAATAAATAAATAAATAAATAAATAAATAAATAAATAAATAAATAAATAAATAAATAAATAAATAAATAAATAAATAAATAAATAAATAAATAAATAAATAAATAAATAAATAAATAAATAAATAAATAAATAAATAAATAAATAAATAAATAAATAAATAAATAAATAAATAAATAAATAAATAAATAAATAAATAAATAAATAAATAAATAAATAAATAAATAAATAAATAAATAAATAAATAAATAAATAAATAAATAAATAAATAAATAAATAAATAAATAAATAAATAAATAAATAAATAAATAAATAAATAAATAAATAAATAAATAAATAAATAAATAAATAAATAAATAAATAAATAAATAAATAAATAAATAAATAAATAAATAAATAAATAAATAAATAAATAAATAAATAAATAAATAAATAAATAAATAAATAAATAAATAAATAAATAAATAAATAAATAAATAAATAAATAAATAAATAAATAAATAAATAAATAAATAAATAAATAAATAAATAAATAAATAAATAAATAAATAAATAAATAAATAAATAAATAAATAAATAAATAAATAAATAAATAAATAAATAAATAAATAAATAAATAAATAAATAAATAAATAAATAAATAAATAAATAAATAAATAAATAAATAAATAAATAAATAAATAAATAAATAAATAAATAAATAAATAAATAAATAAATAAATAAATAAATAAATAAATAAATAAATAAATAAATAAATAAATAAATAAATAAATAAATAAATAAATAAATAAATAAATAAATAAATAAATAAATAAATAAATAAATAAATAAATAAATAAATAAATAAATAAATAAATAAATAAATAAATAAATAAATAAATAAATAAATAAATAAATAAATAAATAAATAAATAAATAAATAAATAAATAAATAAATAAATAAATAAATAAATAAATAAATAAATAAATAAATAAATAAATAAATAAATAAATAAATAAATAAATAAATAAATAAATAAATAAATAAATAAATAAATAAATAAATAAATAAATAAATAAATAAATAAATAAATAAATAAATAAATAAATAAATAAATAAATAAATAAATAAATAAATAAATAAATAAATAAATAAATAAATAAATAAATAAATAAATAAATAAATAAATAAATAAATAAATAAATAAATAAATAAATAAATAAATAAATAAATAAATAAATAAATAAATAAATAAATAAATAAATAAATAAATAAATAAATAAATAAATAAATAAATAAATAAATAAATAAATAAATAAATAAATAAATAAATAAATAAATAAATAAATAAATAAATAAATAAATAAATAAATAAATAAATAAATAAATAAATAAATAAATAAATAAATAAATAAATAAATAAATAAATAAATAAATAAATAAATAAATAAATAAATAAATAAATAAATAAATAAATAAATAAATAAATAAATAAATAAATAAATAAATAAATAAATAAATAAATAAATAAATAAATAAATAAATAAATAAATAAATAAATAAATAAATAAATAAATAAATAAATAAATAAATAAATAAATAAATAAATAAATAAATAAATAAATAAATAAATAAATAAATAAATAAATAAATAAATAAATAAATAAATAAATAAATAAATAAATAAATAAATAAATAAATAAATAAATAAATAAATAAATAAATAAATAAATAAATAAATAAATAAATAAATAAATAAATAAATAAATAAATAAATAAATAAATAAATAAATAAATAAATAAATAAATAAATAAATAAATAAATAAATAAATAAATAAATAAATAAATAAATAAATAAATAAATAAATAAATAAATAAATAAATAAATAAATAAATAAATAAATAAATAAATAAATAAATAAATAAATAAATAAATAAATAAATAAATAAATAAATAAATAAATAAATAAATAAATAAATAAATAAATAAATAAATAAATAAATAAATAAATAAATAAATAAATAAATAAATAGATAAATAAATAAATAAATAAATAAATAAATAAATAAATAAATAAATAAATAAATAAATAAGACTAGAATAAATTAAAGCTATCAAATCATAAATGTATCTATGAGTTACAGACTCATTATATAAACAAATAAATGAAATTACATGTAAGTATATAAACCTACAAAGATAAATAATGTTGAAAAATATACAAAAATACATAGAAACATGAAATAAATAAGATGTTGCCATACCAAAAAAAAGGACTTGGATAATATCGATTAATTTCATTGTTTTATGTCTTTTGCATGATAAATACCAATGCTTTTACCCGATAAGTTTTCTAGTTCATATAGGTTTCTACCAACAGGTTTAACGATTCTACATTTTACGAATTTGGAACAGAGTTTGGCGTTTAGATATTTCGAGCTATCACTTAAAACGAAATTTCTTCGGAATACCTCTTGGCCAGGTACAAATCGTATATCTCGAGTTCGGGTATTATACTTTTTAGCACTTTGTTCGCCAGCCTTCGCTATACTGGCTTTAATTTTGTCGCGCATGCATTGCAGTCTATTTTGACGTGACAGAGTCATAAGATCACCATCCTCAACGGAATTTAATTTTTGAGCTAGCTCATAACAGCTACCGTGAGTCATCATGTTTACGCCGAAAAGGGCAAAATATGGTGATACACCCGTTGAAGTATGAACAGCACTTCTAAGAGCACAGGCTATTTCACTCAAATGTACGTCCCAATCCCTCTGATAATCCTTGAGGTAAGAACGAACGGCGGCAAGGAGAGTGCGATTCACTCTCTCAGACGCATTCGATTGAGGTGAATAATTGGCAGTTTTAAAATGCCGAATACCATAGGACTGCATAACATTTTGAAATTCCTTCGCCAAAAACTGTTTTTTGTTATCGGAGTGTATAATTTGAGGAACTCCGAACATATGGAGGAAAACATTTTCTTGTAAAAATTTAATTATACTGCACGTGTTAGCATTCCGTAACGATTTCAAAAAAACAAACTTGGACATATGATCGAGAACGACAAACACAAAACTATTACCGGACTTAGAACGCGGATACTTACTTACTTACTTACTTTAGATGGCGCTCACAGCCCAGGATGGACTTCGGCCTCAACCAACAAGCCCCTCCAGCCAGCACGGTCCCTAGCTAGCTGCCTCCAGTTACGCACTCCAAGTTGGTTGAGGTCGTTCTCCACTTGTGTGCGCCACCTAAGGTGGGGTCTTCCTCTGCTGCGCAGACCGTCAGGGGTAGATTCGAAGACTCGACGGGCTGGTGCGTTGGTGTTCATACGCTCCACGTGTCCCAGCCATCTTAGCCGCTGTATTTTAAGCTTTTTGACCAGGTCGACGTCGCTGTAAAGCCTGTAAAGCTCGTTGTTGAATCTTCTCCTCCATACTCCATCGATACATACTGGACCGAAGATCACCCGAAGAATCTTCCTTTCAAAGCACCCAAGTAGATTCTCATTCGTTTTTGTCAGGGATTCTTCTTCTACCCCATACAGCAGGACCGGGATGATAGGGGCATTATATAAGGTCTCCTTGGTTCTTTGAGAGAGGGCTTTATTACTCAAATGCCTTCTTAGCCCGAAGAAACAGCGATTGGCAAGAGTAATTCTTCGTTTGATCTCTGCGCTGATGTCATTTTGCGATGTTACAGTGGAGCCCAGGTAGACAAAGTCCTTGACGACTTCGAAGTTGTATCTATCCATCGTGACGTTTTGCCCGAGTCGACGATGTTGAGATTCCTTTCTCTTCGTCTTGTCCTCATTAACAGCCAAACCCATTTTCGCCGCCTCCGATTCAATACTTGCAAACGCACCAGTGACAGCTCGCTTCGTTCTTCCAATGATGTCAATATCATCTGCATAAGCAAGTAGTTGAACGGACTTTTGAAAAATTGTACCACTGTTGTTGACTTGCGAGTTGCGTACAATTGCTTCAAGTACGATGTTAAAGAGGTTGCATGATAACGCGTAGCCTTGTCTCAAACCTTTCTCGACATCAAAGGGTTCGGTGGTGTTCTTGCCGACTTTGACGGAGCAGCGAGATTTCTCCATCGTCATCCTGCACAAGCGGACGAGTTTGGCAGAGATGCCGAGATGCGCCATGGCTCTGTATAGCTCGTCTCTGTCTACGCTATCATATGCGACTTTAAAATCGATAAAGAGGTGGTGTGTATCGATTTGAAACTCCTGGGTTTTTTCCAAAATCTGTCGAAGTGTGAACATTTGATCGACGGTTGATTTGCCGGGCCTAAAACCACACTGATAGGGGCCGATCAGATCGTTGACAAACGGTTTTAAGCGATCACACAGTACAGATGACAAGATTTTATGTGCGACGTTGAGGAGACTTATACCTCTGTAGTTGGAACAGTTCAGAGCATCTCCTTTCTTGTGGATAGGGCACACTATACCGAGGTTCCATTCATCGGGCATACTTTCCTCCGACCAAATTTTGGAGATAAGCTGGTGTATACTCCCTACCAAGTCATCTCCCCCTGCTTTGAATAGCTCGGCTGGCAGGCCATCCGCACCAGCAGCCTTGTACGTTTTAAGCTTGGCTATCGCTAACCGCACTTCATTTAGGTCGGGTGGACGGAAGTTTTGACCATCATCGTCCAGGTTGAATGGAGTGTTCTGTCTTACAGCGGAATTTTGGCCATCTTCGCCGTTTAGCAGTCTAGAAAAGTGTTGTTTCCAGATCCTCAGCACCGACTGTGTGTCTACCACCATATTCCCACTCTCATCTCGGCAGGCTTCCGTTCTGGCTTTGTAACCCTGGGTAGTTTGCCTCACCCTTCGGTAGAACTTTCGAACATCCCCCCTGCCACTACAGTCCTCAATAGACTCGACCGCCCGCTTCGCAGGCTCTCTCTTTTTCCTCCTGAGAAGTCGGCGTTCCTCCCTTCGCTTTTGCCCGTAGAGCTCCCGGGCTGCTCTCTCAGCAGCTCTGGTTCTAGTCTGCAGCATTGCTTGGTAGGCCTCGTTCTTTGCTTCATGCGCCAGTCTGCATTCTTCATCGAACCAGGGGTTTCGTTGAGGTGGCCTAGTGAAACCCAGCACATCAGTAGCGGCACTTTTGATGGCATTTTGGCAGTGCTTCCACTGGTCCTCTACAGATGATGCTTGTGGCGGGCTTGTTGAGAGTTTAAGAGAGACGTGGTCTGCAAAAGTCCTGGCTATCTCTGGCGATTTTTGCTTCGCGACGTTAAATCGTTTTACAGCATTCGCTCGTCGTTGTGGCGTCATGGATATCCGCATACGTACTTGCGCTACCACTAGGTAGTGATCCAAGTCTATGTTGGCACCTCGGAACGTTCGGACATCCAGGATACTGAAAGCATGTCTGGCGTCTATCGCAACATGATCAATCTGGTTGACGGTTCGTTGATCCGGAGACCGCCAGGTCCCTTTGTGTATATTGAGGTGTGGGAATAGAGTGCTTGCTATGATGACATTTCGCCCTGCCGCGAAATCAATGAGCCTGAGTCCGTTACCGGAAGTGTTGTCGTGCAGGCTGTGTCCTCCGACTATCGAACCAAAGATGCCCTCCTTTCCGATCTTGGCGTTGAAGTCGCCAAGAATAATCTTGACGTCGTACTTGGGGCACCTATCATACGTATCCTCGAGGAGATCGTAGAATTCTTCTTTGGTTGAGTCATCCTTTTCTTCCGTTGGGGCATGGGCACAGATCAACGTGATGTTTTTGAACTTTGCTTTGATGCGGATTGTGACCAGGCGCTCGCTTACATTTCTGAAGCCCAAGACTTCTTGCCTAAGTCTTCCCCTTACCACAAAACCACAACCAAAGAGCCGCTGACCCTGCTCCTTGCAGCACTCGCCGAAGTAGATGTCACACGATTGCATCCTTCGTATGCCCTCTCCATCCCATCGCACTTCCTGGATGGCTGTTACATCAGCCTTTAGCCTATCCAGGTTCTCCACTAATTGTTCGACTGCACGTGGCCTGTTTAAGGTCCGGACATTCCACGTGCAGATCCGAAATTCATTGTCCTTGTTTCGTTTGCTGGGGTCGTCAACATTGAAATCATCCATATCCGAGGCTTGTTGTTGTTTCGGAACCGAAGTTTTTTTACGTGGTAGGGAAGTCACCCCGACGCACAACCCCCTAGCCTGGAGGACCAGATCCTTATTATAACTCTAAGGACTCTTGCTGGTCTTGGCCTATTGTTATTTATGTACTGCATCGCTGCAATATTATCGTCGTACAGGTTTTGATCATCTTCATAATATTTTAATTCGTTATTTGCCAATTTTTGAGGCGGCCTATAATGCCGTGTAGAATTGTGGTAATCTTTGAAAGGGAACGCATTCTCTGCTTCCTTGCAAGCAAATCTTAGGTGATCCATAGAGAAAATTCTCATTGGATAAACAAGTTTCCCAATTCGGTCGTTAAGATTTCTCTTAAGCATTTTTATGAGCTCGAACTCTGGCATGGGGATTTTAAGCTGTGAACGAATTTTCGATATCGCCGAGAAATAAGTATCACAAGACTCGGATGAACCTTGTTTGCGATCTGAGAGCTCGCGCATGATTTCATAGTCCGATTTCGTGTTTCGGAAATGAAGCAATAAGGCTTCCCACAGCGTTTGCCAGTCCGGACGGTAGTTGGATTTTTGGAAACCCCAATACCAGTCTTGAGCATCTCCGGCGAGAGTAAGATGGAACTGCTTCAATATATCGGACCATGGGTACTGATATTGACTTTGAAGGGTTTCTAACCTGAAGATGAAATCTTCAACGGTTAGAACTTCGGGTTTCCCTTCAAATTTCAAACCCCATCTGTCAATTTTGATTTCATCACGGTACCCTCTGATCAGATTAGAACTCATTTCAGGATACGGATATGACGAAAATTTGGGGTACCCATTTAAATTATTCAAGTCGGAGTGGTTTTGAGAAAAATTAACTGATTGTAGCATGTCGGGATCGAATCCAACATTATTGATAGGCTTGAAAACACTTGCCGGATGAGAAAACGCAGATGAATAATTAGTTTGTAAATTTTGTATGGGATTATGGTTCGGTTTTAGTTGTTGTGGGAAAAGGTTTTGGGAAGGTTGTGGTTGTTGACATAGTCTAGCTTGGAAATTAGATTGCGGGATGAAATTCTGATTGAATTGCTGTTGATGCACCACGCTCTGGTAAGGATTCTCCTGCGGTTGTTTTTGAACAGTGGGAATTTGAATAGGTTGTTGTTGGAACATAGTATTTTGAAAGGATTGACCTTGAAGCTGCTTAGGCGGAATTTGCTGTGGCTGAGAATTTTGCTGGTGCTGTACTGATCGTTTTTGTTGCGAAAGTTGTTACTGTGGATATTGCGGTGCTGGTTTTCGAACGACTGGTTTAGGAATTGATTCTTCGCGTCTTAAAGGCCTAGTTGAGGAATTTATATCACCAAGGAAATCGATAAAGTTATCCTTGATGGATTTCTTTATGCTCTCGGAAATATCCGATTTCGTGGATTCTGTGTAGGACGAGAAGGCATTCAAAATAGCGAGGTTGACATAGGCCTTGAGAGCGTTTGGCACGTAGTCGGTATTGTTAACCTTATCATTACCTATGTTCATATTTTCGTTAATCTGCTCATTCCGAACAGTTAGGAAGCTATTGTCAAGATCGACGAAATTTGCACCTAAGTTACTCAGACTGCTATAAGACGGGGCAGCAATTGACTCGGATTCTGCTGACGCGTTAAGCGGTGCTAGACCCAATGTATTATTCATGGTATCCAATGATTGTTGTTGTAGACCCTGATCCCGACCTGGATTCTGAACTCGACCTCGACCCGGATTTTGTCTTTCGTTACTGATGATGGGTGTACGCTCTAGTCGGGGACGCGATTGAAGACCATTCATAAGGTTGTTAGGAGAGTTTAGGTTATTGGGCTGATTTGACATAGAATGGGTAGCATCGCTAGCTTGATCGGTATTTGATTGACTGATGGATGACGGTTGTAGCGCATCAGTAGGATGAGAAGCTAATTGATTGCTATTATTCAATAGAGGAATATCCGGAACCAGTGGGCTTAGACTATAAAGCAAGCGTTCTTGCTCATTCGGTTGCAACCTGGCTGAGGATCTCGAGCCCTTCTTTTTAGTAGTACCAGTTTTGGAACTTTGACTCATTTTGTTTTCGTTTTTTTTGGTATGTATAGAAAAATGAAGATAAATAGTTTTAAGAAAAATTATGTATATTTGAAAATTCAAATGAAATTTGTATACCAGGTTTGGACGGCCTAGAAAGAATTTTCTCAAAAAAAAAATGGTTACCAATAGTTATGTTAGATAAACAACAAAAGAAAAAAAATCAACCAACGATTAAAGGTTTAGAAACAAAACTTAAAAAAAAATATAGATTTCCTACCAAAACAAAAACCAAAAAATTAAAAAAAATTTAAACAAAAATGTTTCAAGAAAAAATGAAAACAAGAATTAACAAATGGTAAGAAAATGAACTACAACAAAACGCAAAAAAAATTATTAACTTATTGAAAACTTTAACTATAGTAGTATTATAAGCACTTAAATTAATTTTACTATTAGGTAAAAATAAAAAAAATGAAATTGAACAAAACAAAAAAAGTATAAAGAAACGAAAATTTGTTTAGCAAACGAAAAAAAAATGTTAATTCTTTTTCAAAAGGAAACAAAAAAAAATTGAACCAGCAAAAGAAAAGGTAGTTGAGAAAACGACAAAAAGGAAATTGAAGATATCTGCTTCAGTTTTTTTTTGAACTTTGTATTAAGGTTTATATATTTCTCTAGATATTAAGATTTTAGAGTTTTTGTAAATAAATTTTTAAAGACAAAAATTTTGAAAATTTTGTATTTGTTTGATTTGGTGTGTTTTTGTTCATATGTTATTTCGGGGATGCTTCCGGTAACTTCTGTTGTGATGGTATTTTTGACGAACTGTGAACTGAGCTGCAAAGGTTAATGGTTTATGAGTTTAAAAGACTGTCGGACGGACTAATTTTGAAGTTTTTCCCTCTGAGTGGTAAGAAGATACAAAAAGGTTTAGACGTAGGACAAAATTTGTTGCCATCCAACATCTTCCGCAATCCTATTCCAGCCTGAGGCTAATAATAGAAGACATGAAGATGCTAGATGGGCAAAACACAAAAGAAATAAGAAAAAGAGGAACTCGTGCAACTGTGCGACACTTCGTCACCAACAGGTCACAAACTCTTTGAAGAAGAACGGGACTGAGGTATGAAAGTTGAAAAGTTAGAATGATAGGAAAGTAAAATGGTAACATTTAAGGAAAGGGTTAGACAAGACAAGACACGTTTGAATTATTATCGCCATCACCATCTTGTTATCTCGTCGCAAATGAAAAGGTATGTTAAATAACTTTCCTAGTTCATGACATACGAGTTGCCGATGGTGATGACAACAAAAATTCGGGAATGTTGAAGCTGGGAAAAAGGAAGACAAAAACAAAGACTCACGTTGTGGGCGCCATTTGTAATAGGCTTGAGGATTGTGAACTAGGAAGTTCAGTTATTAATTCTATGGAGGTGTGTCATGGACTGGCATGCTGGTCGGTGCTCGGCTCGAGCTCGCCGGAAATGGGTGGGAACTTTGTCCCGACAGCACCTTCTCACCTATTACGAACACATAAATCATGCCAAAAAAAAAACAAGAATTAAATCAATTGACGATTGATTTAATAGAAATCCGGACGGACGTTACTACTAGATGGCGCGAGAGATGTTGCCCCGCGTAGCCTTACCCACCCTACCTTGGAAGTCGGTGGCCTAATTTCGACTTCCCCTTGACCTTGACTCACCTTCACTTTCTCAGCCCGGTTCACGTTCCATCACTCACTTCTGTCACCATCCGCATCCCCTGAAAAAGAAAAGCCTAAAAATCCATCAAGTTGTGGGCTCGATTGAAAGAAAGAAAAAACGTAATTTCAACCATATCGGTGCAATTTACAAAATACGTTTTTATTTAATCATGAATTTTTAATAAATAAAAATAATGGTAATCGAATTTTCATTTAAAATTGTCAAACAAAATAATTTTATTGCAATACAATAAATAAGGTTGGCAAACCTGTCCGAAAAGTTAACAACCCTAATAGCATTGGAAAGTATGTCTAATCAACAAAAAATGAATGAACAAATAAAGTTAACAGACAAAAAATGAAGCATCTAGGATTTTTGTTTGCATGAATGGTATAAAGAAAAGAACCGGTATTTATTCAGCTCCTCCCTTTTTAAAATCTCCAATTCTGAGATGTAGCACTAGTAAAAACAATGTATTAATATATATCACTCCCTATCAGCTAATCCTGCCTACATCGAGCTCAATTAAGGGAAGAGTATCTGATAGATCTAACCAATAATTTACTATCCTTATTAAAAGGGAAACTAATAATAACCCGCAAATTATGGCAATAAAAGGAGAAATCCAAACAAAATTCCCGATTGCTTGTACAATGTATTAAAAAAAAAAACAAGAAATTACTAAGCAATTGGATTTACAAAGACAAAAATTATAGAAAAAAAAAATAAAGGATATTGCACCGAACAAAAAAATTAATTTTGAGTTTTTTTTTATCTTAAATTCCACCGTAACGCTTGATTTATTAAAGTAAATATCACGCCAATTTAACAAAATTATGATGATGAAAATGGTCTTTGAAACTTCGTAAGTTAAGAAGTAATTTGACGGACAAACGCCTATGTCTGAACGTTGGAAATATTCTTTCTTTATTTTATATTTAAAACAAAAATAATTTTAGCGGCGTACACAATCTTGAAATTTGTATTGCTTGATTCACTGGTGTTGGGTTCTTGAGACTTGATTGTAGAAATTTTGGAGGTGATCACTTGACGATCATTAGTCACACCGTCGATCGACATACGAAAAAAAAGGATGGGGGCGATCCGGACTCTTGAAATTTGACTTGTCCGAGATCGCCGTCTTCCCCAAAACCTATTAACACAATGATTAAATTACACACAATCAAAAGATAGATCTTGTTTTCCTTCCAATATGGTTTGTACCGAGCAGCGCTAGATCGCTCGATGGCGTACCGAATATGTAGTATTTCGGTCCGTGTATATATATATATATATATAGCAAGATTTACTGTTTATTTTTATATAATTAGGTAATGTTGAGCTGTATGGCGATCAATATTCCTTTTCACGAATTAGGAATACTCTTTTAATCAGCCGCAAACTTTTTTAGATTTAAAAATATTTTTACTTTGGTTATTTTCACATTCGACGGACACACGACCATGCGGTTGGGCAGTTGCTATATTTCTGGCAAAATCTATTCCAATCCGCCTCTCGCAACCAATAAAATTCCCGTGTAAACCTTACGACACGAGCGACACCTAGTATTCAATCTGAACATATGCCTAATTTTATGTTCTCAGGCGGCCATCATAATGAGGATCGAGAGTCGAGACTCGAACAAAAAAAGGAATCAAACAACATAAAAAAAACAATCAGAGAACTGTCAAACTCCAACTCCAGACCAGAATCGAAATCAAAAAGGCAGCATCATCCACCCTTTGTAAAGTAAGTTTTCCTCTTTTTATTATTTGTTTTCCATTTTTTTCTCAAATTTACAATTTTCAATATTGTTCATTAACGTTTCCAGTCGCCGCAATACAACAATCCGACTCCCAGTACCGTCACCAAGCACCAAACATCCTTACAACGATGATGACATCACCGTCGGTAGCCTGCAATCTTGCTAGGATATAGGGGTAAGTTTTATTCTTATTTTCTTTTCATTTTGTATACAAGATCCTGATTATTGCCTTTGTAGGTATCTCCAGCGAATGGAATACGAGGAAAGAAGAAAGGGGAAAAGGTAGAGTTTGCGCACCACAAACAAACTGTGATTATGATTCGGTTCCAGCTACTACAGTACTACAATGTCAACGGTTTTGAGGCATTTAATTATTGCAAGTACCTAGCTATTTGCCCATAAAAGTGTCAATTATTTAAATGACGATACGTTTCCAGTCGCCGCAATACAACAATCCGACTGCTGTCGCTGCAGGCATCCACAACAAATCCTGTCTTTTAAAATATCTGGCCACTGAAACAGTACCATTATAAAAATAAATATTAAAGTTATATGTATGAATATTATATGTTATTAATAGTCATTTATTTATAATATTTTGTATTACGCATATTAGCATTGTATATACATTCTATAGTATTCTCATGAAAGCGAAAGATAGTGGCGACGTCTATAGTGGCGATTAAGAAGCTCTCAGCTGTAGAGATTGGAGATTAACGAAGGGGAATTTCAAGCAATAAATGCCGATAATAATAAAACGAGAACGCTACATACAAAATTCTCTGCAGTCAAAGTGAGAGAAGAAAAAGACAATTTTCTCTATTTTGTTTTGGGTTGGGGATTTTGTTTACATTTTTTTTTGCCAAGAGAGCTTGTTTTTTTTATGATCTTTTTAATTTTACCTTCGGTTTGTGTTGCTCTTCTGTTATGTTGTTGTCGTAGCGTAGCTGACGTAGGTAGGTATAGAAAATTCTTGTATGTGTTTGAGGAATAAAAAAAAAAGAATTTTGTCTGCCAGTATTTTGCTATTTTGTGAACGATCTTGCTTCGTATGTGTGTTGTTGTTATTTTTGGGTAGCAAGAGCATTCATGGGAATTTGAGGAGTATAAGAAAAAAAACATTGTGAGTTCAGTTTTTAACATTGAAAATGTTTATAGGATCGTTTTGAGAGAGTTGTGGTGTTACCAAAATGATTAAATGAAATAAATTAAATAAATTCAATAAATAAAAAATGAACTTCAGCGTATAGGGGCATCACAACGAAATTTTTGGTTGGTGTTACTAAAGAAATGACCGAAATGATTGAAATGAACACATGAATTTAGAATATGAAAAATGAACTCCAGCGTATAGGGGGACAACTACCAAATTTTTGGTTGGTGTTACTAAAACATTACTAGAATGATAAAACTAAACAAACGAACACAAGCGATGAATTACAGCAGGCGTAGGCAATAGGTATACGGGGAAAAAACGAAGAAAGAAAAGTATTGTTCGTCGTCAACAGGCAAGCTTCAGTGGAGAATGGTCATGAGGTATATTCAAAAAGAGAAAAAAAAAACAACAACAAGGTATTCAGAAGAAGACAAATGAACAGACAAGGCAATCAACAAAAGGGGGGTTTCTGCCAGATTTTTGTATGTTGTATTGTGTGTATGCATCGACATAGTTATGGAGGTAGGTAGGTTGCGATTTTGTGAAAATGAAAATGTTAGGTATTTATTTTTATTCCATACAGAATACAATGCGGTCTTATAAGAAAGGCCAGTGATGCAGTTGAGTGTGCAAGCAGGAGTAGAGCTTGCTTGAAATCGATGTATCTATGTAATATGTAGGACAACCAAATATATGCCAGAGCATATTTTTTTCTAGCAACACTATTAAGACGAGATTAGATTAGAAATCAATTTTATAAGAAATACTGGGCTCTACTAAATCAAATTTAGTTACGACTTAAATATTTCAGTAAAATGGATCATAATTGAATGGGCTCTAAATAATAAACCTAAATATTTACGTGGGCTATAAATAATGAACCATAATATATTCAACAATTCAACTGACTTCGAAAAATTGAGAATATAGGTAATGTATGGTTAATAATTTAGGATCCATAACGTTAAGGTTAATTTCACTGCAATATTTAAGTCAACTAAATTTGATTATTGGTAAGGCCACTGTGTTTTAAGCGCCATGTTTCGTCGAAAATGCATATTTTTTGTACATTTACGTTTAACGTGCATATTTTGCCATATTTTTGTATATTTTTCATTAAAATCATAACTTGTACAGTATCTTCTAATGTTTATTCAATAAATAATAAAACATAACTTTAGGTTATGGCGAAAAAATTGGCATTAAAGAAATTTGGGTTGGAGTTTTTGTTTTTTTTAAATTAACCTCTTTTTGAGTTGGTTAAATCGACCGAACGATTTTATTCAATTTTGTAATATAGCGCTTCTTAATATTTTAAGGCCGTGTGTGAATTGAATTAAAATTTCGAATAAATTTTATCCGAAATTAAATTTTGAAGTTTGTACGTACACATACCTACAGATTCACCTCACTAGTGTCAAAAATTAAATTAATCTTCGGATAAAATTTAACGCGATTTTAATCCAATTCGCACACGGCTTAAACAATAGGTATAGATAGCTTTTGAAAATTTAGAAAATATTAACGCAAAAGTAAAAAAAATCATGTTCCCAGTAGTTTTGACTTTTTAACATTTCTTTCGTTGAAAGGTACCAAAATTTTTGTTAGCCACGAGAGCAAGCTTGTGGGACTCACTCGTGTAAAATTTGTTTTTTACCTATATTTCAAATAGGTTTTAATGGCTTTTAGCCCCAGCAAATTGACGTTATGTTCGACAATCTCACTTGTACACTACATATTTTTGTTTTGTTTTTAGATTTAACGTGTATAAAGCTAGCATATACACATAAGTATAATCAATTAAAACCATAACTAAAATTTTGTGCTATTTATGTGTGGAAGTCTCGATTTTTGTGCTAGCATAGTTTTTGTTTTATGTAAATCTATGCTACCTTAATATTAAGCTAGCAAAACTTCTAAACTGCTCAACATAATC
Source organism: Epistrophella euchroma (assembly GCA_947049315.1). Lineage (NCBI taxonomy): Eukaryota > Metazoa > Arthropoda > Insecta > Diptera > Syrphidae > Epistrophella > Epistrophella euchroma. The sequence goes on along the minus strand of OX346245.1, from coordinate 72,503,608 downwards.
AATTGAAATAAAAACTAGAATTTTGTGCTAGGTATTATTGTGTGGCAGTCCCGATTTTTGTAGCAAAACTTCTAAACCGCCCAGCATAATCAATTGAAAGAAAAACTAAAATTTGGTGCTATTTTTGTGCTATAATTGTGGGCAGTTCCGATTTTTGTGCTAGCATAGTTTTTATTTTATGTTTTGCTAGCTTTATATGGGTAGCATAACTTTGGATAAAAAAAAAACTATGCTATGGGACTTCCGCACAAAATAGTACGAAAAGAGCACAAAATTTTAGTTTTTATTTCATCTGATTATGCTAAGCGGTTTAGAAGTTTTGCTAGCTTAATATTAAAGTAACATATAGATTTACATAAAACAAAAACTATGCTAGCAAAAATCGAAACTTTCATACAAACATAGCACAAAAAGAGCACAAAATTCTAGTTGTGGTTTCAAATGATTATGCTAATGTGTCGTTCTTTTTAGTGCAGTTTTTTAAAATACATTACATAGGTATACATACCTATACATAGAATATAATTTTACAAGCAATATTGAGCATAGGTATTTTTAGGGCATATAATGATTTTTTTTTTTACATATAATTACTTGTTAAGGGCATATATGTAATTGATTTTTAAGGGCATAATTATAAGCGCTTAAAACTGTTTTTAGGGTGCCCTAATAGGTAAGTGAGTTTTGATATCAGATTTTAAAAAAAACGATTTTTTTGGTTGAATAGAAAAGTATGATGGGGTTAGTTAAAGAAAATTAACAAGATTTATTTTTTGCCAAATGGAAAGTGACATTAAATACCTACACCTAGAAACTTCAAAACGTATAATGGTGTTTGAAACAGCTTATTACGTTTTAATTAATTTGTAATTGTAAAGATTAGTCATGTTTTTTGTTTATCTAGCAAAATAAAGTCATTTTCAATGTCCCCATGGTTACTCTATGAGTGAAATCTGTAAATTTTTGTTTAGGAGTTTGTTTACATTTTTTTCTTCTGGGCTGAGAATGAGGTGCAGGTATGTATGTGTGTAAATGCTTTGTTGTGTTGGCGATTTTTTGTCAAGTAGGTAGGTAGAAAGGTTCTGATTTTGTTTAGGAATTTTTTGTAAGGAATTTGTCGGTTGGTTGTCTGTGCAAGTTAAAGGCTTTTTTTATCTTGATTCTTTTGACTTCTTGACCTATATTGTGATCTGAATGTTATTGATTTTCTGGGTAGCTTGTGCCGGTTTACGTATGTAGGTACACAAAATGTTTGAAAGTTTGAAGGAGCTAGAAAAAAGCAATTTTGTTTCGTGGAAAGAAAGAGGTTGTTGGTGATGGTTCACAGTATTCTTTTTTCTGGGTACCTATCTTGTGCAAGTATATGTAGGTATGCAAAATGTTTGGAAGTTGGAGAAGTTAAAAAAGACAATGTTGTGATTTTGTTTTGTGCAAAGAAAGAGGTGGTGGTTTATATACATAATTTTTTATTTATAATTTTCGCGCTTGTTTTGAAGGAGAGTAGGTACCTATGTATATATGTGCGATTTGTAAGAAGTTAGGTATGTACATAGGATTATAAATTTGTGTTGGGAATTAGGCAGGTAGGTACATTTCGCGCCTTTTTTGAACAATTAGTGTTCAACCAAAATATTTTTGTTAAGAGTTTGTCAGTGGTTTGTTATTTTTCAAGTATTTACCTAGATACATACATATGTACATATGAAGATATTTTTTTTTTGTACAGACTTCTTGGCCTACCTTGTGTTCTCATTGTTATTGTTATTCTTTTTTTTTTGTAGCTTGTGCAGGTTTATGTACATAGGTACACAAAATGTTTGGGAGTTTGAAGGAGTTAAAAAAAAGACAAGAGTAAAAAAGGGGTGGTGGTGGTTTATATTATTGTTCATTTATAATAAATTTTCGCGCTTGTTTTGAAGGAGTGTAAGTGCGATTTGTAATTACCTAGGAAGGCATATTAGGTATCTACTATTTTTGGTGGGGAATTGGGTGCTTTTGTACTTTTCGCGCCTTGCTTGAACAAGTGTGAGTCGAAATGTTTTTAGATTAGATTTAGTTCTGAATATTTATTTGGAATGTGTTTTCAGTTTTTCGACTACAAATTTATAAGAGTATTAAATTTTGAAAATAAAAATATTACTTTACAATTTTGCACAAAATAAGTTTAAACACAACTTTTTATTTTTTTTTTCAAAAATTTAATTTTGAAAATTAATTTTTGAATAACCCTCCCGTTATTTTTAATTTTCTCAAAAACTAAAATACATTTTTCCATCCGGTTTTCTGTTTTTGACTAAAAAATAATAAGATCATTGAATTTTGAAAACAAAAGTAGTACTTTAGTACGTAAAATTTTGATAAAAATGACCTTAAAATTGAAATTTTTTTTAAAATATTGGCTTTGAAAATTAATTTTTCAAAAACTATGCACTCAAACAACTTTATTTAAAAATAAAATTAAAGAATGAATTTTCGGCTTTTCAAAGTGCTGTAGCATAACTCTGTAGGTATTACCGTTATTTTTTAATAATTTGTTTTCTGTTTTAAGTGAGTGTTTTTGAAATTTGCCCCTCCCGCCTAAACGGGGGCATATAGACCCCCTCCCATACGATTTTTTTCTCGTTTAAGTCCAAACTACACGCCTTAGCTTTTTGTCACACCTTATGCAAATCACCCTATATAGGTATGTACATATATCCACTCGTTTTATTATATTACTAAAAACGAACATTAATCCATTGAAGCTGATTGGAATTTACTATTGAGAAACTTGTATAGCAATAGCATACAGTTAGGAAAGATATATCAAATAATTGTAATATATAGGTATTACACTCGGAATTAAGATCCAACTGCATACCTATAGCTATGTATGTAATGTACTTATGTAAGTAGGTACAAATATAATTTTTCAACCAGTAACAGTAATATCCAATCTACTCCACTGTAGATAGGTATTTTGCAAACTTTAAATTTGTGCATCATATACCTACCTAGGTACATAATATCTACCTACAAATCAACAGAATCTATTACTTGTGTGATTTTCGAACATTTCAATTCATCTCTTAAAAAGATATATGAACCTATCTACTTGCAAAAAATAGGTAGGTACTACAAAAACTGACAATAATGTGCATCTACATACATACCTTGTACATACCTAACCTACCTACATTAAAAAACAAAACAACTAACCGCGGAAATAGCCTAGGTATAAAAAATTTATTTTTTTCAACAGGTAGATTTTCTGCAATTATGAATTTATTTTCTTAAGTTAGGCACCTACCTATTTATCTCACTTTCTAGATTTTCTAAAAGTTTTTGATAAATCTACTCCTCAGGTAGGTACCTACCTAGTTTTTTTTTTCCTAAAAAAAAATTAACACAAACACTTCGATTTTAAAATACATATAATTTTTCAACCCTCGCTTAATCAATTAAACACTATTGTATGCTTTATATACCTACCTTACTAACCTGTATAGTTGGAATATCAAAAAATCCTAATCGCTATCTACCTATAAATTCAATTCAATGCATTTTTTTACACTTTTAGACCTACCTAACTTTCCTTATAACTTTAACAATCATGAGTCAGATAATCAATTCGATCGATTGCTGATTCTTCTTTTTATTAAATAATTCAACCCCAAAAACAAACAAAATACCTACCTACCTACCAAACAGAAATTAATACAAAATTATATACATACATACCTACATACCGATAGACAATTCTAAATTCGACCTTTTCTTCATTTCTTGCTCACATTCCCACATATTCCCAATAAGCCCACAAAAAAATCTGTTTGGAATAAAAAACAACCCTTTTTTCCTTTGCACGTTGTGCAAACTCATTACTTGTGTTTGTGTACCAGTACATGAATTCATTAAAAAAAAAAACAATTCCAAGTGCACGGCAAAACAAATGATATTTTTTTTATTTCCCTCTTCTTATTCTGGTGTAGATGTCAAAGCAAACAGCCGTTTGTACGTATCTCGCTTACACACATTATTATTCCTAAAAAATAAACACCACGAACCTCTCATTCCTACTGCTTATTCCCCCTTCTCTCATCAGACTCTCCAAAGAAACAATTGTGGTGATTGAAGCGCCACCTAAAGCGCCGGTTAAGAAGTACAAAATCGTGTTGCATGAGAATACTATAGAATGTATATACAATGATATTAGTCATTTAAAATATTTTTACCTTAACATACATATAAGGCTTGCAACATTTAAAAGATGCTTGTTATCTTATCATTGTAAGTAATACTGTTATTAATAATAATTGAAATTGAAATTGATGTTGTCCGAAGTCCACTTCTAGCCTTTTGAAGATACATTTGGCAAAGATTTTGTAGATGTTAGATATGAGACTTATTGGACGATAGTTGTTGATGTCATCTTTTTTCCCTTTCTTGTGTAACAGAGTGATATACGACTTTGTCCATTGGATAGGAATTTCTCCAGTAGCTAAAACATCGTTAAAAATATCTTTAAGCCAAGCTGAAGAAGTTTCAATTCCATACTTTAGGATTTCGGCCTCGATTCCATCACTGCCTTTACATTTTTCGTTTCCAAGTTCCTTTATAGCCTTTTTTATTTCGTCTTGAAGAAATGGTAGAATTTCTTCCGATTCTTTTTCTAACCTCTGTTGTACATTACAGTTTGCATTTTGCCGATTTATTGAGTATAGGTCCTTATAAAACTCTGTTGCCACTTCGTTTATTTGTTTTCTGTCCCGGACTTGCTCGTTGTTTTTTGAAACCCCTAAGACCCACTCCTTTTTCAATTTGAAGCTTTGTTTGACTTTCTTTATAGATTCGTGGCTTCCAAGAGATTTTTTATATTTTGTTCATTAAATTTTCTTATTTCTTGTTTGCTTCTTTTCTTTATTTCTTTTTTTAAGGCTTTTAGTTCCATTCGTTCATTTTGTGACATATTTTCAATTTTCCTTAGAAATTCTCTTCTCTTTATCATATTTTGGGTAGCGACTGATATTTTATTTTTGTTTAAACTCTCGAGACTTTTAAAGACATGTTTTGAAGATATTATTTTCAAAGTTTTTTCGAATTGGTCATATTTTTCTTGAACCGTTCTATCACTACTCGTTTGTTTCAAAATTCGATGGCGGAGCTCTAATTCCTTGCTGTAGTTCGCAATTTGAATCGGGCTGGGTTCTTTTTCCAGCACATAGTGGGTTTTTTTACAATACCTCCTTGTTTTATGATTGATCAGTAACTTGGCCCTTACTAACCTATGATCTGAATCGTATTCGAACCGGTTCATCACATCGACATCTTTAAAAAATGATCTTTTATTGGTGTGAATAAAATCGATTTGGTTCTTAAGGGTAAGTTCCCTTCAGAAGCAAACTCAGATTTCATGTAGATGCATTTAAATGTATTAGTGAAAGAATTAATTTCCCTTCTCTTCAAAGTCAGTCCTTTTTGCGAAAAAATTACTTTATTTTCTCTCAGAGCCAGAGACAGAGTTATGCGCATACGAAACGCACAAGCAGAAGCAGCACTACTAGAAGTAGTTAGACAAGAACAAGAGAATTCAAAAAAGGTACCATAGGTAAAAAGGAAATTACTCTGAGAGCCAGAGAAAGAGTTACGCACTTACGCACATACGCATCGCACAAGCAGAATGCACGAGAAGTAGCAAGACAAGATCGAAGACTAAAAAAAAACATTGTGTATGCGTACTTTACATACCTAGCAATATGTGAGCTAAAGCAGGAAGACAGAAAGTAATGCTGCTGAGATTTATTGGCGGGGAAAGGAACAGCATTTTTTTTTTTTTTTTTTTTTTTATTCCTAAGTACTTTGTTGTTTTCTTTTAGGTTTGGTGGGCGAAACTTTTCTTTTTTCCATGTTTTGGATACAGGTATATATATACTTACTTTCGTTGGTTCGTGATCATTTCTTATTTTTTATAAATGTACCTAGTTTTTGTTTGGAGGATTTTTGTGCATGACTAAAATAAAAAAATTAACTTAGGTAGGTATGAAAAAATTAGGATGAATAGGTAGAATAGGTATTTTTTTTTAATAAACTGTTGAGAAAGAACAAATTTTTTGGAGAGCTTTTTGGAGGTCTTTTTTTTTGGGTTATATATTTTATTTTTTTTCAGGTTCGGGACGTCACAATGTCAATTGGTAGATATTATTTTGATGCAAAATAGATTTCTCAAGTGACGTATGTAGGTGGTAGATAAATGGATTGCGTCAGTACATAAAGTCAACGTTTAGTTAGATACATACATGTTACCTATATTACATACCTAAGGTGTGCGTAAGAGCGTGCAGATGGGTCAAGATAAAACAAAAATCTTATAGGAGAGGTCCATTATCCCCAATTTAGCCGGTATAGGCAGTTATCTAAAAAAGGGTGATGAATAAAAGCTAGAGCATATAGGTTGGGTCGAGACTCGAGATAGAAAAAAATTGTATAGGAGTGAGGTCTATTCGCCTCGTTTAGCCAGGATGGCAATTTTCTTAAAAATTGTCTTAAAACAAAAAAAAAGGAGGCTGGATTTCACCCACACTCATAACTTCACATTGGTTCCCTTTGAAACTCGACACCCGATGTTATTTTTTATAAGAAAATTACCAATTAAAAATCTTCGAAAAACTTTTCAGTTCTGCAGTCAAGAGAAGGCTGTTTGATCTAAATATTTCAACAATTATTCAAAAAAAAAAAAGAACTGTCAATTGAATTTTCTTACAAACATTAATAATTTACTAATTATGGCATTGTGTGTAGGGTAAAATTATCTGGGAGTTAATATCATTGGTTGTTCTCGAGATATTCGAGCCGAAAAACATTTTTTAACAATATTAAGCAGTTTTTAAATGTTTTTTTGAATTAAAAAAAAAAGGATCACCAATTTTTCTGTACGTCATTATGCATAGAATAAAACCAGGCCGAAGTCGATAGCATTATTTGTTCTAGAGATATTCGAGAAACAAGCCTCTTTACAACTTTTTTTTTAAAATAGCTGTAATAAAAAGCCGCTAATTAATTTTTTTTTTGAAAATCCTTTCTGCACGTTATGGCCTTATTATCTGTAAAAAAAATTTATTTGACGTCGATATCCCTATGAGTTCTCGAGATATCGTCGGCGAAAAAAGCTTCCGAACGAACAGGAGAAAATTGCAATATAATAAAAAAAAGAACCTGTGTGTGACCCACACTAATAAACATCAATATCCGATGTTATTTTTTATAAATAAAAAGGACTAATTCAAAATCTTCGAAAACAAATGTTGGGCTGTTTGCTCTAAATTATGCAACACGATTTTTTTTTTTAATTTTTAGCAGTTTCTTTTATAGTTTTGTCAAAACTGTCAATTGAATTTTTTCTAAAAACTCTACAAATCATCAACTATGGTTTTGTGTACCAATAGAATAATATAAGCCCAAAGTTAATATCTTTGTGTGTTCTCAAGATATTCGAGCCGAAAATCATTTTTAACAATTTTTAGCAGGTTTTTTTTTAAATAATATTCCACATTTCAGCCATTTTACAACTTTTTTAATTACTGTAATAAAATACAAGCGCTAATTGAATTTTTCTGAAAGCCTTATTTACACTTTATTGCCTTTTTATCAATAAAATAAACTTTATTTGATGTCGATACCTTTATTTGTTCTCAAAATATCGTCGACGAAAAAAGATCACGAACGTACGTATACATACTACATAGGCATCTCTAAGGCGCCAGTTATAGCTATCATTGAAATTCATCATTGAAAATTTTACGTCAAAGATTTTTCATAGATTTTTCCCTATTTCCTTTAAAACATCCCCATTGAAAAATAAATGATAGATACCTTACTAACTTCCTACCTACCTATACACATTTCTTCATTTTTTCGCAGACACGAACATTTTATCAAAAACATCTTCAGAATTACTGATTTCCTACGGTATACCTATTGATCACATCGAACGACACAAAGACATAATGTAACCATGCATTCATTCATAAGTAAAAAGCAACCTCAAGTTAGCTTAGCAAAATTATACATAAGTCTTTTCCATCACGTCATTAGAAATATATACTACCCTAACTGCACACAGTTAAAAAAAATTGTGTCTACCTAAATCCCACCGCGACCTTCCACGACCAAAAAATCATTTATTATATTTTCTGTAAGATGAGTGATCATCGAAGAAGAAATCAACACAAAAAAAAGACAGGAGAGTGGGAGCGAATGTGGGAAAATTTTCTTGCAAATGACCCGCGCTGATGGAGCGGAATTCTTGTGAACTGCAAGCTTCTTTGTGTGCGTGTGCTAGGAAATTTGTTGTTAAAAAATGCGAAATAGAACCTTTTTCTATTATTTTAATAAAAAAACTTATGCAAGTAATTTTTGTTTCTGCCCTCGAAACTAGTTAAAAAAATATTGAAAAAAAATAATAAAAATAACTGAAAATTGAGTAAGCTATCTTTTCTTCACAACGACGTTTCAAATGTCGATAAATAAAATTGCATTTTAAATTATGTTATGAACAAAAAAATAAGAAAATTTTGACGATATTGATTTATTAAACATATTTTCTTTAAAACATAAATAATTTCAAAAAAAGAAAAAAATAGCAAGACTTTGCCCCAGGATCTTGAAAAAAATATTACCAAAAAAAAAACGTATTTTTTTTGTTTTTGACCTAAGATCACTTTTATATGTATTTTTAAAAAATTGAAAATAATTTAAATAACACAGCATATTTATTGACTTTGAAATATACCCGATTTGGGATCGTTACCTTCAAAACTTTTGAAGTTTTGTCAAATCGCGTAACCATATTACCTGTAAATTCGCTTATATTATGAACAATTGCCCATTTTTTTTTGGAATAAATTATAAAATTATTAAACAAAACATTATTATTAACTTTAAACATTTATTTTCTTACAAAAAAAAAATTTAAAAAAAATAAAAAAATGATTTCTAAAATATGCCCCAGTGATTTATCGTAAACCTTCCGTAAAATTGTGGATATTTTATTTTCTGTAGCGGATTTGTGGTACAAAGAATTTTTTTTTAATTTTTAAAGTAAACAAATATTTTTGCCTAATATTTTTCAATCAAAATCCTTTTGTTTCAATAAAATATTTGAAAAATTGTGGATGCTATACAGCTAAACGTGAAGTTCCCACCTATTTTCTTGAGGGAAACCTCCCCTTAAGCTTTCGATTCTGATGGATCCAAGTCCACATTCTACTATCTTTTTTTTTTGAAGAGTGAGTTTGGTACTGTTAATTTATGTTGCCACAACCATTGCAACATCCTTTCGCCTCGGTTATTTCTATTTCCATATCCATATGGTCCCATTATTGGTTCTTCTCCCGGTTTCTAAAATCCTATATGCGTGCGTTAACACATACAGAGTGTGTTTCTTTATTCATCCCGGTATGTCCAGTTTTGCGTTTCTTTATTGCACGGAACATTCCGGATAAACTATTTTGTTGTTTCTTTATTCATTCCGGAACGTTTGGAATGCATTCTTTTTATTCCATGTGAACTGTGGAATAAAAAGAATAGAAAAAGAATACTGGGCGCGTTCAGTATAATTGACGTTCTTAAACTCAATTATGGCAGATTCACATTGGTGTTAATTATTGAAAAAACAGCATAATACCGCGATTAAATGTACCAGAGTATAAATTTCATGCATTTAATGTAAAATTTACTAAACTTTTGACTTTGAGAATACATAAATATCCAAAATAAAAACATTTATTTCTTCAATTGTTTTAACATTGCACCGAACAACTGGATTGCCATTCTTTTTGTTCTAGTTTTGTTTCTTTATTCATTCCATTCTGGATATTCTGGATAATAATTATTTCGTCTTTTCCATCCATTCTGTTCCTTATCCGGAATAAATAAAGAAACACACTCACAAACACACAAACTGACGTTTCATTTCACTCGCCTACTCACTCACTTTTACCAGATAAATCGATTTTCAATGAAAAATGAGTCATCTCACTCACTCGCCGCGGTTTCGAATTAGCTAAATCTCGGCACAAGTCACCGCTGAAACAATAGAACAAGAAGTAAAGGAACTGGTGTATATCACATATACAGTGTACGTGAGTGAGGCCGCAAGAATTGAAAAAAAAAAAAAATTCGACCGAGCTGTCATTTTGCTGACGTCTTGAAACGTGTATGAGATTTTAAATTGTGTAAAAGAGTAAAATAAAAATAGTTAAACTAAAAATAACGTGAAACAATGGTGAATAAATATCATATTCGATAAAAACAACATAAAACAACATGCGGTGCTGTGTGAAATCGTGTAAAGACCCAAATAATAAGGAGTGCACAAAGTTTTCTCTTCACAAGTAGGTATAGTTTGACTCATATGTTACATAAATTAATGTAAAGTGATGTTTTTTAGGTAAATACATTTTCCTAGAATACTTGAATAATGATATTTTGTGGAATTTTGCTATAAAAAAGCCAATTGGTTTAAAATTAAAACATACTTCTCCTGTGAAAATTAGAAATTCCAGTCCAAGGACGTATTAGTTTTTGTTGGTAATGGCAAGGCGTTAAAATTTGTTGAGCGCCCGTAGTGCAGAGTTATTTTTTAACGATTTAAGTTTATGTTATGCTCACTTTTAATTTTATCACAATTAAAAAAAAAACATGACTTTCATTATTTATTTAATCGGACACATATAATCCAATTTTTTTTTTTAACAGGTTCATTAACAACTGCCTTGTTCCTTTAAAGTTGCCTAAGTACTTCTCAGAACACAAAATTCGTAATCTAGTTTTACCAGCTTCATATGTTCCTACTTTCCTGACCGAAAAGAAATATAACTAAAAATCATCAGGGCCCTTATTATGAGATCCAAAACGAACGGCAGAGAAAACGAAATCTAGGGAAATGATAGTCACGGCGTAAAGCGATTATGACAAACGAGAATGCAATCAAAGAAACAAACGACAACAAATCCAAAAACGAAAGCCGAACGACAGCAAATATCACTCGTTAGTTTTAACGAGTTTTGTTTTTATTTACGAGTCTCGTTACTCGTAATCGCTAATAAAATACGAGTTTCGTTTTTTTTTTTACCGCCATTCTCGTTTCTCATAAAACAATTTGACGAATACGCGGTATTTCTTACGATTATCGTTTTACATAATAGGCCCCCAGTTTTTTCATGATATGCCAGTTCCTCTTATTTCTTCTTCTATGGCTGAAACATCCGGCGAGTAAACTGACGTTTCATTTCACTCGCCTATCCATTCGATTTTCAATGAAAAGTGAGTCATCTCACTCACTGGCCGCGGTTTCGAATTAGCGAAATCTCGGCAGTGGTCGATTATCGGGTTAAGTCAAATCAACTGACTCCTCTTTGGAATTGCTTCAACATTTCGCAAGGCGTTCAATTCTGGGCTGAAATAAACTGGTTGTTCTTGTTTCACCCAGTAAACTATCGCCATCTCATCTTCAGCCTCGGTTACGTCGCCAGTTTCTTGTCTAAGCTTGCTCTCTCCGCGCAGCTTAAGATTGTCTACATACCGCCATACCCAGGCAGTTTGTCGAATAAGATGACGTCATGACGATGTTCGGGAAAGCATATCAGTCTTCGTATGCTTCAAAGCGTTCTCGCCACGCATCTCAAACACAGCAACACAGGCGAAGGCCTTTTGGATCGGACGCTATTTCTTGTCGTTGGCCATTTCAAGCCAATTTGACTTCATCTCCATGTGAATCTCTCTTTCGACAAGCACGGATAATTTCGCTCGAGATTCTGGCCACTCGGTACCATTATTTGTCAACCATGCTGGGCCGTTCCACCATATTTTTAACTATCCCTTGGCAGCTGGTGCTACTCCACGACTCAATGCGTCCGCTGGATTGTCAGCGGTCGGTATGTGTCACTATTCGCAGTTAGTCTTCAATTTTCGTATGGTTTGAGTTCTGTGCCGAGATTTAGCTATTTCAGCGAGTGAGGTGAGATGACTCGCCTTACTCGCCGACTCATCTCACTTTATTCGCAAAAGTGATTTAGCTATTAAAGTGAAATGAGTAATTTCGAATCAAGTTTCGAACACATGAAATGTCATAAACAAAGGCTATCTTTTAATTCGTTGTCTTTGGTTTTGTTTGTTTGAGGTTTAATTTTTCAATTTTGTATTTTTATTTTAATTAAACTTTATCGAAAAACTTAGGAAAATAAAATTTAATTAATGTGTGACTTTATTGTAAAGTTAGTGTGCCCTACCCACTCCTAAACATTCTTCCAAAGTTTTGTAGTTAGTCCTCACGAAGTTGATGGGATCGTCCTTGCGATGCTGAATTATATTTTTCACTTGTGTTAAAAAAATGTATACTTTACTTTACTTTTTACATAAATGTATGTTTGTATAAAAAAAAACAAATCTTTTATGTGCTGCATACTCAATTTTACCTACATACATTGTTGTTTTGCTAGTTCGTTTCATATACGTGAATAGGTATGTTGAAATTCCTTTGAAAAAAAACACATACTTATGCAAAATTGGAAATTTACCAACACATACACCAAGTCACCGCTGAAACATCCGGCGAGTAAACTGACGTTTCATTTCACTCGCCTACTCACTCACTTTTACTAGCTAAATCGATTTTCAGTGAAAAGTGAGTCATCTCACTCACTCGCCATTAGCTAAATCTCGGCACTGTTATGCACAAATGGTTTTAAAGTTTCTTAACAGCTTTTCCATCCAGTGCAATATTATTGATGAATCTCACCACAACCACATAATAAAACCGTCCCAAATGGTTTTAAAGTTTCTTAACAGCTTGCGTCAAAGAAAGTAAACAGCATTCAAGGCTTTTAAGGTGATATTACATTGTCATATATATATGACCAAAGCTAGTCATATAAAATATGGCACAAAATTTGTATATATGACAAGTAGTATTAGACTATGCCATATAAGTATGCCATATACATGATCACAAGCTTTTTATGTCAATTTTTGTTTACAAATATGACACATTAGCTACGAAAAATAAAATATTTAAAAAAATATGATTTATTTGACCAATCACGATTCATTAAATCAAATATTTTTTTAAACTCAAAATAATTCATGAGTGTCATATATATGGAGTCATATATATTTTGTCATATAAATATGACTATCACACTTATATGACATTTTTGAGCCATATTTATTTGGCGAACTTGCCATATATATATTACAATGTAATACTGCCTTTAGAAAATCACGCTCTGAATCAAACCTCATAACTTATCGCAAAACAAATGCCGAATTCCGAAGAGCTGCAAAAATAGAAAAGGCAAGATGTTTTAATAATTTCACCTCTCAAATCAACCAAAACTCTTCCCCTAAAAAAATGTGGAGCGATATAAAATGTCTCACCGGAAATTACACTCCTCACACAATTAAAGTTGTTAAAACCGAAACCTCGAACATATCAAACCCAATAGAAATAAACTCATATTTCGCAGAGTCCTGGGAAAATTCCCAACTTGATTCTAATATTCATATATCGTATTTGCAACAAAAACACGAGTATCTAACAACATGTCCTCCTCCTTACCCTACTTCATCTTCAGCTATGTTAATCGAAACTCCGATAAGTATTGTCGAACTAGAAAGCTGTTTGTTTTCGGCAAAAGGCAAAACTCCAGGATTTGATAGAATTTCTTACGAAATGCTTAAAAAACCGCCGACTTGCCTTGACTTGACAAAAATCAAGTTGCGTTTAAAAAGGGTAGAAGCACCACCGACTCCCTTATCCACTTGGACTTTTTCATATCCTCAAACCTTTCTGAAAAAACAACGCTTCGAACTTGGCAATTGATTTTGAACAGGCTTTCGATAGAATTGGCCCCCATATCATCCTAAAACAATTAATTTAATGGAAGATTGGACCAGGCTTTTGTTTCGAATCGTAAATTTCGGGTAAAAACCAACATTTATTCCAGCACCCACAGTTTAAAAAATGGCATCCAACAAGGATCGCCGTTATCAGTAATCCTTTTCATAATTGCTTTTAATGAGATAAATAAAATTGTTCAAAATTACTCAGAAATAAATCATGTACTATATGCAGATGACCATGGGTGATATGAATAAAAAGGAGCACCTGCTCAAAACTCAACTTTTTCGAGCACGTGCTCCATTTGGTATGAATAAAATACTTGAGGAGGTGCTCAACGATTGAGCATCCACATGTTTGATGAGCACCTTCTCAAAGGTAAGTACCTACTCAATTGTTAGATATGAATAAACCGAAGCACGCTCTCCTTTGAGAGGAGCACCTGCTTCTCATTTGCGAGCAAGCTCAGTTGGTTGCTCAACAATTAAGGAAATAGTGTTTTATCACTAAAATACATCTTTTTTTTTAATAGAAATGACGATATTTAATTATGCCTATGCTCAAACACATTAAACTTGATGATCTATACCAACAGAATAGACCGAGAGCCCAAAGCAATTTTTTGATGTGAATGATAGCAAAAATTCAATGATGCAATAAGATAGGTCTTTACTTTTTATTTACAAATATGCAAGTCTTGCAAGCAGTAGTAAGAACGTTTGTAGCCCCAGATAAATGATATAGAAGACTTAAAAAATTGCATTTAATAAAAGAAATGAATATAAGAGTCCAAGACCTCTTAGGTTTATGTATATGCAAGACGCACTTAAAAATTAATTTGTATAGTGAATCTTGCATACAGAAGGCTCACCTAAAATGTCTTAGGCCCCCATATTCATGTCTATGGTATTCAGTTCTTTTATTAAACATATATATTTTTTTTAATGGCTTTCAGAAAAAAAATGCATTTTTAATGCAACAACGCCCCAACCATAGCTTGCAAGACTTGCATATTTGCGAACAGAAAGTAAAGACCTATCTTATTGCATCATTGAATTTTTGCTATCATTCACATCCAAAAATTGCTGTGGGCTCTTATTGTTAGTTTAGAAGTGATATTTAATGACAGTGAAACAAATTAAAAAATCCTTTTATCTACCACTAACAACATGCCAGACATTTGTGTTTTACTATAATGATGCAAATGTATACCGAAAAACCCTCATATATGCACCAACTCCCAGAATTTCGGTTGCTCTACTATATTAGTTTTAATTTCTTTATTATTTGAAGACAGAATAATTGACATATTTTGTCATATGAAACTTAGAAAAATATTTCGAGAGAAAATGACAAAAAAGTATAGAAGCTATGGAAACGAAAATAAAAATAATAAAATAATACATTTCAGGCAGAAATTCGGTTTGAGGTATGAGAGCACCTACTCATAGTATCCGATTGGAACGGAATTTTCTCCGAATTTTAAGAAATATTAGAAATTAAGAAAAATCACTTTAACTTATCCTTTTTAACCACACGTTGAACTAATTTTCCGGAGGTGTAACCGATTTATGAGAAATTTGTATCATTAAAATAAAAAATAAAAAAACATTTTGTATGAGTCGGAGAAATTTCCGTTCCGATCGGGTACTATGATATGGCTTATTATATTCGATTCTAAATATAGTTTTAAGGACCACTGTATGTATATTAAGAAAGGCCTAACTACCACGGTAAATTTAATTAAGTACTTGAACTCCAAAAAAATTAATTGTAATATAAACACCATTATTTCTATTGTTCGATCTATTATACTTTCTAAAATTTACTATGGCCTCCCAATTTATGGAAAATGCGCCAAATCTACCTTGCAACTCATCTTAACACCATATTATGCAGCCATAAGAACCAGCATCGGAGCTTTCCGCACAACTCCCATAAAAAACATTTTAGTCGAAGTCCTGATCTAAGGGACAGAATCGAGTTTCTCACCTGGCAAATCTTTCAAAAGGTCAACTCTCCATTCCTTTCACCGATTCATGACGATACTACAAAAATATTAAAACGAAAAGAACACCAAAATAGCTCAGACTGGCTTGGGTTCCAGGTCACAAAGATATTGCTGGAAACGAAAAAGCCGACTCAGCCCTAAGAGAGCCTCTAATCGAATTCTACCACTTCAATGGTAAGGACTTCAGAAAACATACCAAAGATTTTATGACCGCGAAAGCTAAAGCAACTTCCAATTATAATGCTAAACTGACACCTTTGAAACCGACTGGAAATAATAACAACAACAATAGCAAAAAACATCTGCTGGAACTTGAATCTTCTTTCTTGACGAATCTGTCAACCTCGTTGAAAGATGTTGAAGAAAAAATAAAAAATCATATAAGTGAAACACTATCCACACTTAATGATCGCATGTTTCAGTATGAGAGCGAAATAACTGAGCTTAAGAAAGAAAACAATTTAATCAGAGAACAATTAGAGGACCATCAACGTGTGCAACGCTTGAAGGCTGTTTCACAATGCGACGAGGAAACAAGACGTGAACGTGACGAGAGCTCGTCGTAGCTGTCAAACCAATTTCAAGCAATGAGAATATACGAGAGTATTCACAATAAAGCGTTTCTCGTCGTCCCGTCACGCCATGATTTCGAAAAATTGAAAAAAAGACGCGACGAGACGATTTTGACAATTGAGAAGAGGACACCGAGCGTATCTGTATTTGTATTTATTTGTGTAGATAAATAAATAAAATACCGAAAATGGCGAGCAAATATGTTTTTATTTTGCGACTAATTAATTTTGTCTTCATTAACATTCCCACCGTCACTTTTGGTCTTTTTTTGCCTTTGGCTTTTTTGTAAATAAACACTCCCAAAAGGACTAAAAGCATTTTTTTTACATTTTCATTTTCCTTTTTTTTTAAATTTTGTATTTTAATTCCCAAATTTACTGATAAACACGAATAATTCTACTCTGTCTCTGTGAATAACTCGCTGCATTGTGAATTGAGGAACGATTTTATAACGAGAAAAAGGTGAAAGCGTTTCTCGTCACGCTGACGTCTCGTTTTCTCGTCGAATTGTGAAACAGCCTTGAGTGATGTAATTGTTTGTGGTTTACCTAAAAACGTTAATGGCCAAATCACAATCACGCGTTCGGACGGTCGGGCTTTGATGGGCTTTTGATCGACTTTACGATAACATGTGTCATTAAGCGCGACCTTTAAAATTGCAAAACGAAATGTGGCTTCAAACTTCGGGCGTTGAGAAATGACAAATAAAAGTTCTGTTTCCTTAAAATTGCATTTCTGAAATTCTTCGCAGATAATAGAGAATCAAAAATGTCTCTTTATTTAATGTTTTCATTTAGTTCTACAACCAATGGAAATAAATATCATTGGTAATGAAAGTATAAATTAGTTATATGCGCTAAGGTAGTTTTTCATCGCTCTTTTCTTGTTTATTCTAATGGAATTTGAAAGAAAGCTGTTTTATAAGAAAAAAACATTTCTTCAAGCATTTATAACTTCGACAAGTATCTAATGGGAAAAAGTAAGAATGTTCAATGTATACTTCTAAAAGACCAGGAAATGGAAGACTTCCGCAAAAGGAGTTAAAAATGGCAGCAAGGCCAAATAAAAAGAAAAAAAGTTAGTGATTGGTCTTAAAATAACCCAAAATTATGAAGATTAATTATTATTATTGTTACCTATTATAAAAGATTTTGTATTGCATTCTGTCGATTCCCAATACCTACACTTCTTTTTTTGCAATCCGCTGCCTACAATTTACATAATCACTTTACTGAAGCATTTTTTCATTCATAGCGATGATCCTCAAGCTTACATTAAAAAGAAAATCCCTTTCACTTCAATATACCCTTCCCTATCTCACACACTTTAAATCCATCTATTTCTCACTCACATATTAAAAAGTCTCTCATGCTGATTCCGAAAATATTAATTTATTGAAACTAGCGAATCAGCAAATTTTGAGTTAAACCTACCCTTCTCTTTTTCACGCACATAAAATCAACCCGTCTCTCTGCATGCGCCATTCAGTAAAGAGCCCATGTAAACAGGCACTTACGTAAAATACACCCGTCGGTGAATAATTTTACTGCATAATTAAGGCTAGCAAAAGAATTTGCACATTTAAATGTGGCGATTTTACGCCGCCGACATACACACTCTTGTCAAGTTTGATGTGTTGCAACCTGTCATTTTTTGTTTTCCCTATTCAACAATTTTCTTTACATGTGCAATATTTTTTCTTTCCCACATACAAAAAAATGTATTCACTCTTCGACAGAACGCGGTATACCTTTTGCAGAAACAGGTTGAATTCCAACTCAAAAAACACACGAGACAAATCGTAGGTTATTAAACAAAGACACAAATTTCTTGTGTCGGGATTTTAATTTATTTGTAATCTATATTTGTGAACATTGATAAAAAAAATTATCACAAAAAAATATAATACAAATAAAAAAAAGAAATAACTGCAAGTGATAGCGCCACAAGACACACCACTCATCAACAAAAACAGAAGACAAAGTGTAAATTCGACTTAGAAGTATGCACATCAGAGTAAATACACTCTCCGGAACCAAACAAAAATTGCCTAAATCGAACACGTCTAAAAAGAGGTGAGGTAGAGAGATACTTCAAAAACAGAGCAACAAAATAATTTTGTTTAGGTATTTCCAAATGAAATGAATAAAACACAGACAATAAATTTCGCTGAAAACCATTTTATTCTTTAAAATTGATAGAAGTATAAACATATTATCCTGAAATTATATAAATATACCAAATTAACTTCCAATTATATCCAAATTAACTTCCAATTATATTTTATGGAAGTTGAACTACAACACAATACACAAAAACCAAACGCACATTAGTATAATAACTTTTATTAAACAAAAATTGTTCACACATTATTTTAACTAATATAAATAGTCACACAAATAAATTTTCTCACATTTGTAAACTAAATATTTTATTTTTAATAAAATTGTTAAACGCACACGCACAAAAACTTTTCCATCTGAAAGAAAAGGCAAAAAAAATGGAAATTACCTACTGTGAGCTGTCAAAGCGCGACAAAATAGAAAATAGATCTATTCGGGCGTTGAGCTCGAGCTTACGATATTTACGATCTAAAGCGAGTACAAAGCTTGAGGTAACATTGCAGATTGCCTCATAAGAGTCCATTGTTTCTATTCAATATGTCAAAGTCGGCACGACCGAACGCGTGATTGTGATTTGGCTATAATGCAATGGATCTTGCAAAAAAGCTTGCTGCCAAACTCAACCACACGTTCTCTCCTCACTTTGATGCTTTCCGTTTGAACACATCGAACCCAAACAATGACAACCCTCTCCTCATTCGTTTATCCTCTCCAGCCGAAAAAAGAAATCTTATAACTGCATTCCACTCAATCAATGGCCTAACAAGATCTCAGCTACTCAATGATTCTGAGGAAGCCAACTACTTACACCCTGGCAGCCTGGCACCCCGACCAACGCATCTATATAAATGAAAGTTTAACACCGAAGAACAGTTCATTGATTCGACATGCGATTCAACTCCGTAAAGAAGGTATTCTGTTTTCAGCGAGAACTAAAAATGGATTTGTTTTTGTTAAGAAAACCAGTGATGATAAAGAAATGAGGATCGATTCGAGTACTTTTTCTACACTTTCCACTACCCTGACACCTAATTAACCGGAGCTGATCATTCAATTATGATATTTTTTTTTTTTTTTTTTACTTGTTTGAAGCAATTTTTCTCTAAAAGTGATTAACTATATCTAATCTATATAGTATACTCTTATACTTATAGGCATTTTTCTTTATCTTTATTTATATATTTTTATTTTTCTCTTTTCTTCTTTTTTCTCTGTAATTCTTTTTGCTGTTTTTGAGTACTTTTTACTTTAGTAGTTCACGCTATATGTCCAAATTATTTGCTTTATCATGTCTGGTGGCTTAGTTCCTTCTGGTGGCATAAATATTTGTACTAAGGGCGGTATTCACCCAGCGCTCACAACTTATGAGGCTCATAAAACTATTCACCAAGCAATAATAGTGAATATTTATGAGCGCTCATAACTTATGAGTGGTCGGGACCACTCTCTCACCGCTCTCACCGAAAACTTGTTCGAAAACATTCGAAACAAATATGACACTTCTCCCAAACTGTCAATGGCCGCGTTCAATCCAATACGATTTACATCTGAAATTTCAGATTTCTCAATCAGAAGGCCAGCTGTCATAAAAAGTTAGATGACTTTTAGTTACGTTTATACTGAAATTTCAGACAAGAAAATTTCATCTGAAAATTCAGATGACAGTTGTTTGTGGTGGGGGAAGTGTAAAAAGTGCTGAAGTGCTACACATTAAAGTTGAACCTTATGATTTTTGGTGATTTTCGGTATGGTTAGTGGTTGATTTGTGCTTATAAGTTTTTATAATAAAACATTAATACTTACTTATTTGATTAAAAGAACTTTCTGTTAATTGTTTAGTTGATTTGTCTTATTGTGGAACAATTTTTCATTGAAGTTAAAACAAATTTACTGCATAAAGGCTCTCCCAAACCAACGCGATTAATCCCCGCGACAATAGAAAACAATAACAACAACGTGTTGTTTTGTTTGACAACCACGTATTGGTTTTGTTGTTTTCTTTTGTCGCGGCGAATAATCGCGTTGGTTTGGGAGAGCCTTGATAAGAAACAAACTTGCTGCTCATCTTTTTACATAAAATTTCATCTACAAAGCTCATGCTAAATTAACAATTTAAGAAATTATAAAGTTCTATTTTATTTCGCT
This sequence comes from Epistrophella euchroma, assembly GCA_947049315.1. Lineage (NCBI taxonomy): Eukaryota > Metazoa > Arthropoda > Insecta > Diptera > Syrphidae > Epistrophella > Epistrophella euchroma. The sequence goes on along the minus strand of OX346245.1, from coordinate 72,482,880 downwards.
TCAATGCAAATTCAATAAGTAAATACGCAATTTGACACAATAGCTTTTGACTGATTCAGATTTTTTATCTGATTGATTTTTCAGATTCTGAAATTTCAGATTTTTTATTGAACGTACCCAATGTCACTGTCAATCATGTTCGAAAACAGTTTGAACTCACAGTTTGAGCATGCCTGGTTGAGAGAGAGTGGCTCTCAGTTTCGGACTTCGAATAGTACTCATTAGTGGTTGGTGAATAGCACAAATAATTTTCAAGTTATGAGCCTCATAGACTTATAAGCAGTTTATGAGCGCTCGGTGAATACCGCCCTAAGTCTATGATAAAAATTTACAGATTTCACTCATAGAGTAACCGTAGGGACATTGAAAATGACACCTGACGAATCTTTCAATTTAAATTAATTAAAACGTAATAAGCTGTTTCAGATACCATTATAGGTTCTGAAGTTTCTAGCTTCTAGGTACCTTTATGCACATTATGTATTTAATGTCACTTTCCATTTGGCAAAAAATAAATCTTGTTAATTTTCTTTAACTAACCCATCAACTTTCCTGTTCAACCAAAAAAATCGTTTTTTTAAGATCTGATATCAAAACTCATATATATATTATGTATGTACCTTTTAGGGAAAACACAAATATGCCATGAAAAATAAGCGCTTATAATTATGCCCTTAAAAATCAATTACATACCTATATGCCCTTAATAAATTATTATATTATGCTCAAAAAAAAAAATTATTATATGCCCTAAAAATATTGCTTAATAAATAGGCCAACATAAATTTTGTGGCACCATTTTCTCAAAAAGTATTTGACCGATTTCGATAAATTTTATATGGTTGGAAAGCCACAATTGCGGAGATGTGCAAAATCTACTTGAGACACGCATTTACACACTGTGGGTCATTTTTGTTTTTTAATTGTCGAACACTGCATATTAAAAAATATATATGTTTTTTTCCTTCAATATTTTAAAACAAATTTAAAATTTTTCTCCTTCCTAGAGTGTTTCAGTTTTTGCTGGCCGAGTTTCGGCCACGGGACGAAACTAGTATGCTTAATTTTTCATTCACATGGATTTATTTAAGACATTAATTTCATCAAAAATAAAAAAACAAAATTTACACGAGTGAGCCCCACAAGTTTGCTCTCGTGGCTAACAAAAATGTTGGTACCTTTCAACGAAAGAAATATTAAAAAGTCAGAATTACTGGGAACATGATTTTTTTTATTTTGGGTCAATATTTTCTAAATTTTTAAAAGCTATCTATACATATTGTTTAGGCCGTGTGCGAATTGGGTTAAAATCGCGTTAAATTTTATCCGAAGATTAATTTTTGACGATAGTGGGGTGAATATACGTAGAAACTTCATAATAAAAAAAAACTCCAACCCAAATTTCCGTAATGCGAATTTTTTCGACATAACTTGAAGTTAGGTTAGGTTAATTTTTTGGTTATGCTATAATGCTGGTAATGCTGCCTTACAGACCTTTATTATTTATTGAATAAACATTAGAAGATACTGAACAAATTATAAAAATGCTGATGCTCTAAATGCATTTGATAAACAAACACAGCACATCTCGACCAGTGACGTCAGTGGTCATAAGTGGTGGAATGCGTAGTGCATACGACTTCGAAGACTGGCCAATGGGTTCAAACCTCATGGTGTGCATGTAGAAAGTTTTTCACAATAAAATTGGATTAATTAATTAACTAAAAGTAGACTGATGATAGGACTTGGCACCCCCTGAAATAGCTATCTTCAGCCAAACAAAAATAAAACAAACTAAAATACCTAAAATTAATTCCTAAACAATTGGTGGTAGCGCCTTTAAGTTGTTCGTAAGCAATTGATGGTAGCACCTTTAAGTTGTTGTTGTTGTTGTTGTTCAAAATTCAATGAAGTTGTTGTTGTTTGTTTTTCAAAAATTCAATAAAATTGACGCAATAAAGATTGGTCAAGCCTCATAAACTGATATTCTATAGTATGAACAATACAATAAATAATAATACATAATAATTGAACAAACTATGTTTTTTTATGAAAAATATACATACCTAAAAAAATTGCCATGGAAAAATATGCACGTAAATCGTAAATATACAAATATATGCATTTACTTATAAAACGGATTTCTAATCTAGTCTCGTCTTAATATCTAGTGTTACTAAGAAAAATATGCTGTATCATATTTTTGGTTGTCCTACATATTACATACCTATGTACATAAATCGATTTCAAGCAAGCTTAACTCCGGCTTTCACACTCAACTGCATCACTGTCCTTTCTAATAGGACCGAATTGTATTCTGTATCGAATAAAAATAAATACCTATCATTTTCAATTTCAAAAAATCACAACCTACCTACCTCCATAATTATGTTGATGCATAGCATTTACATATACATATACCTACACTACATACAAAAATCTGGCAGAGTCAGAGATTAAAATGAGTATGTTCAAATATGTTCGAACAATTCCACTTTTTCCTTATGTTCGTTCATACTCGATCGTTCTGCTTCTATGCTCGCGAGTCATGTTATCCACGAGTTAAAATACTCACAAGTAAAGTCAAACAAATTGTTCGAACTCGTGAACTTCTCGCACTTCTATACCCACGAGCAAAATGCTCGTAAACAATTGGAAATATTTTCGAGTACTCAAAACAAAGCGAATATACTCGAACCAAATGGGTGATCGTGAACAAGTGAATATCGTGAACATTTTGCTTGCTAGGGTAGGTAGATTTTAGGTTTTTTTTTGTATTTATCGTTTTTTATGTTTGCTGCTGGTTTAATCCCAAGAAGTAAAACTGGTTTCTGTTTTTTTTTTTTTTTTTGTAGGTATGTAGGTATTAATGGGTTATTTGCTTATTTATTTTTTGTAAGTTTGATTGGTTAATAGAATATGTAACAATGCCGATCATCAATATATTTGACATCCACGACATAGTCAATTTTGGGACAGTGCGGTTGTTAAATTGTTTTAAAAAGGATTGTTCTTTTGTGTTTTTGTGGGAAAACAGTGCCCTTAAAAAACTGAAGTTTAAAAAACTTCAAATTGAAGAACAATTTGTAGGGGTATTGCTTAGATAAGTAAATATAAGTAGGTAAGGTTTGTATTATATGTATTATGCGAGTAGGTTATGTATATCTGTTTGTATCTATTTAGTGATTTTTTAGGAGAAAATAAACTAGAATTTAGCGGTTGTATTCAAAAGATTTGTGAAGGGGTAATATGTAGGTAGATATAAAGACAACGCATGTAGGTTTATGATCTTCAATATCCGCGACAAGTGCGTTTATGTAAATTAAGTAAATACATAATTTACATAACTGTTTTCGTCTGTGTGAATTTTTAATGCGTTTGCAAAAAAAGGTTTACCTAGAACGTTGAAAATAAAATTTATGAATATTGAAGGTTTGAATGAAAGAACAACAACCAACAAATTTATGAATGCATAATTTCATTTCTGTCCAAAATTTACTTGTGAAAAGTTGTGTTTTTTAGTTGATTGGCTTGAAAAATTACAGCGAACTTTGAAAAATGGATGAAAATGAATTTTTTTTTAAACTTATAGACAATGTTTATTCTATTTCTGATAAAAGAAACTGCGAAGTAAGGTCTGGGAAACATTTGGTTAAGTTAAATATGAAAACGGCGAAACAATACCCAATTTTGTGGCATATAAAACATGTTAGAAAAATTTAAAACATTTTTCTAAGTCAACAACAAATCTTTTAAGACACAAGTGCTTTAGAGATATGCAGCCAAGATCTTGTAACGAAATAATTGTGTCAAGGAGTGATAAAAATGCTTCCTTAAGGCTATGCATTGAAGACATACGACCTTTCTAGGTAACTGAAGGATGTGGGATGCAAGGCTTTTGTAAAGCACTGTATTAAAATTGGTATTTAATACGGAACACATGTCAACGTGAAAGATTTGCTACCAACTGGACCTGGAGCCATAATTAGCTCCACAAATTAAATTTTCGATTTATCATTGCAATTTTGTGCAGAAAATAAAACTGTACCTATTACATGGAACTAACAAAAGATTTAAAGTTTAATTTTCCTTTTCCTATAACTTTGAGTTCCGCCGCTTTTTTTTTAAGCCAAGAAATGCAGACATATACAAATAATTTACTATTTAAAAATATTACTTACTCGTACATTATTCGTATGTTTTTTATTTATTTTTTTATATAAAATTAACTTTTGTTTATTTATTTTTATTATATTTTTTTTTTTTTGCTCAATTTTATTTTGTTATTTTATTGTACCTAAAATAAACCAACATACTATGTACCTAACCTACCTATTCCTAATTTATTCATTCAAATACAATAAAAAAAAATAATCGAAAAATAATCCGTTAACATATCCTTCTGCCTCACAAAATCGAACCACCATTGACTGGGACTGCTCATCTCCTCAATCAATACCCATCTACCACCAACTTCGGATACACAACTATTTTCGAGTACTCGAAACAAAACGAGTATACTCGAACGAAAATGGGTGATCGTGAACAAAGTGAATATCGTGAACATTTTGCTTATGCGATTGCGGGTTATACATATGGTCGGTCGTTGTTGTAGGGTAGGTAGATTTTAGGTTTTTTTTTTGTATTTATCGTTTTTATGGTTGGTGGTTTATGGCAAGAATTTAAACTGGTTTCTGTATTTTTTTGCTATTGCATTTAAAAAAAGGAGATGTAAACATGCAAATGATCAATATCTGAAAGTGGGTAGATAAGGTACATGCATAAAAAGGATGGCTATTTTGTTTTTATGTGTGAAAATAGCGCTTTTGATTTGTTAAAATATAAACAAAAATGAAAGTTGTATTTAATATTCCATTCCTTCAAAAGAAAAATTCAATTTTTTGTAGCCGGCGATATGCAACCACCAATACACACACCGAAGAGTTTAGCTAGCGCAATACCCAATATCAATATCAACCACCAACCTCGGATACACATCTTACGAGTCGAGTAAATCCGATCCGAGCACATTGATCGTGAACATTTTGTTCACGAGCGCTTGACTCGTTTTTATTCGGACCCATTCAACTCGGTTGAAAGGTATGCTCGTTCATACTCGTTCAGTATTTATCGTGAATCACGAGTCATTATACTCGTGAACAGGAAAACTCGTGAACATCTCTTTTGGGTTGACTCTGTTTGTTTAAACTCGCTTTTTTCGAGTGAGTATTCGATGTTCGTGAACAGTACTCGACTCGTTTTATTCTCTGCAGAGTACCTATAGATACACTTTTGTTGGTTGCGTTGTACTTGTTGTTTTTTTCTCTTTGAATATTCTTCCACTGTAGCTTGTCTGTTGACGACGACTTTTCTTCGTTTTTCCCCGTATACCTATTGCCCACGCCTGCTGTAATTCATCGCTTGTATTCGTTTGTTTATTTTCATCATTCTAGTATGTTTTAGTAACACCAACCAAAAATTTAATAGTTGTCCCCCTATACGCTGGAGTTCATTTTTCATATTCTAAGTTCATGTGTTCATTTCAATCATTTCGGTCATTTCTTTAGTAACACCAACCAAAAATTTCATTGTGATGCCCCTATACGCTGGAGTTCATTTCTGATTTATTGAATTTATTTCATTTAATCATTTTAGTAACACCATAACTCTGTCAAAACGATCCTATAAACATTTTCAATGTTAAAATTCTTTCCAATGCTCGTGAGGGTTTCAGAGTTTGTTGCATGAACGCGCGTAGCTTAAATTTTGATAAGCTTGATTTTGTTAAGTATATCTTTGATTCCTCGGATGTTGATGTTATTTGTATAACTGAGACGTGGATGAAACCTGAAACATCTAGCACCGTGTATGAGTTGCCTAACTACAAATTGGTTCGCAACGACAGAATTACTGATACCTTTGGATGAGGGGTAGCAGTGTTTTGTAACTCAGCGCTGAAAAGCAAAATCATTGCTAAATCAGAAGGTTCTGGAATTGAGTTTCTTATTTTGGAAATATCTGATGGAAATGTTAAAAGCTTGCTATGTGCTTATAATCCTAACAGGAGCTGTTCGCCTGAACCTCTTTTTTCAGTTATTCGTGAATTGTCCGCGATTTATGAAAATATTATTGTTTGTGGCGATTTTAACGCTGACCTATTTCTCAATGATACACAAGCCAACCAACTCACTGATGAAGTTGCAGCTTCAGGCCTCGCCGTGACTAACTGTCATGCTACACGATTTGGTCCCAATTCTGCTCCGAGCCTTCTTGACTTAATGATTGTTTCTGATTTGTCTAATGTTCTTTTAGTGGATCAACTAAGTATTGAAGATATATCTGATCACGATTTGATTCTTTGCACCTACAACATTGATTTTTCACGAGCTGCCTTTCCGTCTACTTTTCAAATCCGTGATTTTAAATCTATGAACTATGATGCCTTACAATTTGATGCTTTAAATTTTCCCTGGGATATTTGTTACGGTTTGTACAATATCAATGATAAAGTTAATTTTTTTGAAAACTTACTGCTCGAACTGTATGAAAAACATGTACCATTGAAGACTGTTTCAGTTCGTAACAAGAATTGTCCGTGGCTCACATCCGAAGTACTTAGTTCAATTAAAAATCGGCGTAAATTGTACTCTAAATGGAAGCATTTCCCTTCCTCTTCAAACTGGGAGATTTGTCGTGCTCGTAACCATTCATATTTCATTACTCGTAGAGCAAAAAAAAGATTCTTTATGTCTAAGCTAAGCAACCATCAGCCCTCTCGAAAATTTTGGAGTAGCCTGCGTTCTATTGGGGTTGGCAGAAAGGAGTTTGTTGATAATTTCTCTGAAGATCGGTACGCTTAATTAAAAACTACTTAGTAAATCGAAGTCAGAGGGTAAAAGTTGGAGTAAACTTCTCTGATTCAATGAATCTGCTTGCTGGTGTTCCGCAAGGCTCAATTTTGGGCCCTATGCTTTTTTGCATGTTCATTAATGACCTCCCTCAAGTTTGCCATAGTGTCACTTTACATCTTTATGCCGATGATGTTCAATTGTACCTTTCTCGACCATTTAACTTGCTGGAGGACCTTGGGTGATATGAATAAAACGGAGTAGGTACTCAGGAGAAGGTACTCCATAAGAATCAGAGAAGGTGCTCAATAAAGAAGCACCTGCTCCCGTTTCGTATGAATAAAATTTTAAAACAACTAGTGAGAACCTCCTCCTTCATGAAGAGCAGGTGCTCTCATACGTCAAACCGATTTCCTGCCTGAAATGTAATATTTTATTATTTTTATTTTCGTTTCCATAGTTTCTATACTTTTTTGTCATTTTCTCTCGAAATATTTTATTAAGTTTCATATTAGTTGACAAAATATGTCAAAAATGCTTCAAATAATAATAAAATTAAAACTAATATAGTAGAGCAACCGAAATTTTGGGAGCTGGTGAATATACAAAATTTAAGTGTCAGAGTTTTTCGGCATCATTATAGTAGAACTCAAATATCTGGCGTTGTTGCATTAAAAAAGCATTTCTTTCTGAAAGCCCAGATAAAAGGTATATTTATATCATTAAAAAAAAAAAAAAAAAACTATGTATGTATATTTAATAAAAGAGCTGAGTATCCATAAACATGAATATGGGGGTATAAGACCTTTTGGGTGGGCCTTCTGTATGCAAGACGCACTATAAAAATTAATTTTTAAGTGCTTCTTGCATACAGAAGGCCTCACCTAAGAGGTTTTGGACCCTTATATTCATTTCTATGGTATTCAGCTTGTTTAATAAATACAATTTTTTAAGTCCTCTATCATTTATCTGGGGCTTTAAAAAATGCATTTTTAATGCAGCATCATCTGCAAACGCCACAACAACGGCTTTCAAGACTTGCAACTTGCATATTTACAAATAAAAAGTAAAGACCTATCTTATTGCATCATTAAATTTTTGCTATCATTCACACCCAAAAATTGCTGTGGGCTCTCGGTCTTTTCTGTTGGTATGTCTCGAGTCCTATTAAACAGATCATTAAGTTTGATGTGTTTAAGCATATGTATAATTAAATATCATCATTTCTATTAAAAAAAGATGTATTTTAGTGGTAAAACGCTATTTCTTTCATTGTTGAGCAACCAACTGAGCTTGCTCGCAAATGAGAAGCAGGTGCTCCTCTCGAAAGAGAACGTGCTTCGGTTTATTCATATCTAACAATTGAGTAGGTACTTACCTTTGAGAAGGTGCTCATCAAACATGTAGATGCTCAATCGTTGAGCACCTCCTCAAGTATTTTATTCATACCAAATGAAGCACGTGCTCGAAAAAGTTGAGTTTTGAGCAGGTGCTCTTTTTTATTCATATCACCCCTTATCTGCAGAAATAATGAAGATCTTTTAGAAATTCACAATTGGTCCTTGTGCAATGGCTTAACGCTTAATCCGACCAAATCACAGATCATTGCTATCTCTTAAAAGAAATTCGATGTAACAAACCTTCCACCTGTCTTCTTGTCATGTTTTCAACTTGAATTTGTGGAGTCTGTCAGTAATCTAGGCTTCAAAATAAATCGGACCCTCTCAGCTATAAAAAAAAATTAATTTGATGGCACAACAGCTCATGAAGAACTAGGACCTAGTGACTTACAACTCTCAACCATTCCTGTGTGCGTGTCTGCAGGAATGGAGGGGACCTACAGTTTATTGCCGAATCCGAACGGCTAACGAGCGGCACTTTTCTGTGACAGGAGATACTCTTAAAGGATTTGTCAATTCCTCGCAAGAGGCAGTAGCCGTTTATTCTTTTAAATAAATAGGTGGCGAGGCTGGGGATCGAACCTTAGACCTCCGGCATGACAGTCCATCGCACTAACCATCACGCCACGGCTACTACCCTCTCAGCTAGTGACCATGTAAATCTCTCCACTCGCCGCATTTATGGTGGTCTACGTAAGTTAAATCTCTTTTCTGCCTTGACTCCTGTTGATACTAAGCTGCGGCTTATTAAATCTTTGTTACTACCTATCATTAATTATAGTGCAGTGGTTTACTGTAGTCTTGATTCACACTCTATGCAGAAACTAGTTGTTGCTTTCAACGACATGGTGAGGTATGTTTATGGTTTGCGAAGATTTGACCACGTCTTCCAATATCATCAACTTGTCCTTGAATGTACGTTTAAGCAATTTCTTGATTCAAGATGTTGCTTGTTTCTACATAAGATTATAAATAGTAAAACACCGCCATATCTGTTTGACAAGCTCCGTTTCGCGCGTTCTGTCCGAACTTTGAACCTCATAACTTATTCCTCAAATTATTTAAATTCTTCCAGACTTTTCTTTGTTTTTGCCATCAGGCTATGGAACTCCCTGCCCATAATGGTAAGGCAAATTATAGGAACAACCAAGTTCAAAAAAGCATTATTTTTGAATTTTCTTTAAAATACAATCTCAACAGTATTTTGAAAATTAAAAACAAAAACTATTACATAATCAATTTAGCTTCTTCTTAAGTACAAAAAAAATACCGCTTAAATGCTTAAATCCATTTTCCTTTTGCTTATCTTCAAGTTAAAAATTTTGCTTTAATTCATTTTCCTTCTTCTTATTTTTAAGTTATTTTTTTTAAATTCAAATTTGTTATTTTTAATTTGTAAATATTTTTATCTTCATTCATCCGCCGTATACTGTATTATCTTATGTACTATTTATATTATATTTGCATAAGCTCACTTAGTAAAATCACAGCACACAATTCCAAACGTGGTATTGTCAATGTCTTTACTGGTGCCACTCGAGATCGGGAAGTTGGCAATCTGCAGATCGTTTCATTACCATTTTTAAGTCTTACATAAATAACAGCCCCATAAGCTAGCTCCGATGCGTCAGCAAATCCTTGGAGAGTGACGTTGTGTGTTGGGGCGATTCCAAGACAACGTAGAATTCGGATGTGGGGAAGCTTCGGCAATTGAGCTTGAAACTGTTTCCAATCGTTGCCAATCGTGCCTGGTACTTGTGCATCGCAGTCAATTCTTGCCTTCCATATGCCTTTCATAATAACTTTCGCCCTGACAATGGCTGGTCCTAAATATCCATTTGGATCGAATAATTGTGCTATTTGGCTAAGAATATTTCGCATAGTCATTGTCTGACTTTCCTCTATTGGCTGCGGTTCAAATTTAAAAGTTATCTCATCTGTAATGGGTAACATCGCAACCCAAGCACCGTTGTGTCATTGAATTCTCCCAACTCGACTGTTTCTGTTGACTGCATGGATTGCTTCCGAACTACGTTGACGCCATTAGAGTGCCATTTACTCAACGGGAACCCACCATTCTGAAGTATTGTTGACATCTCGATGCACAGTGTGCGCGCTTCTTCTTCATTATCAGCGCCGGTGATACCATCGGCCATGGAACCCATCTTGTTGGTCTCGCGCACACTGAATCGTCGCACGAACTGCACAGTGTGGTGCAAAAGCCATTCCGAAAGTAACTGTTGCCAACCTGCATTACTTCACATCATCTTCTGGATCTGGTCGCCAAAATATTCGCTGCACATCCCACTGTTTCTCAATGACCCCGACCTGAAGAAACATCTGCTTAATATCGGTCGTTATTCCGATTCTATGTGTGCGAAATCTCAAAATTAGATTGAGCAAATCATCTTGCAATTTTTATCCAACCATCTGAGCCTCATTTAGAGAGATTCCCTGATTCGTCTTACATAATGCATCAAAAACAACACGAAACTTACGGGTGACTGCATGATCTGGGATATAGTAGCACCATCCTTTTGGCTCGCGGTCCAATTGGAGCAAATGACCTGCTTGCAACATCTCGTTGATACCAGCACTGTACTTTTCCCGCAATACTGGATCACGGTCAAAACGACGCTCCAAAGCATACAAACGACGCAGTGCAAAATCACGTGAAGATCCTATTTTGTCTATATCGCTACGAAATGGAATACCCACGACATACCTACCGGCAAAATCACGTGAAGATCCTATTTTGTCTATATCGCTACGAAATGGAATACCCACGACATACCTACCGGTTGACGTTCGATAATGATGATTCATACAAAATTGCGCACTCCTGTTCCTTTGTTTTCACTCGACATGGGGGAATTTCTTCAACTTCCCACAATCTATGCAGTAACTTTGAAGGGTGGTCCTCCTTTGCATGCGCCAAAGTCACTTGGGCTTTTTCTATTGGGCGTACACCACCAACATAAAGTAACCATCCTAGTCGGGTGCTTTGTGCAATGATATCAAACTCATTAATTGTACTCATATTATGCAAAATTGTTGCCCAAACACCAGCACCAAGCAGTATGTCTATATTTGCTGGTATATGGAACAATATATCAGCCAATTTATCTGGAATGTGTTTTGGAGCTAGATCGATCTTTAAAAGTGATTTGGGTAGTGAGTCAATAAGTAATACCGGTACCACAAGCAACTATGTCCCTCAAGTTAGCAGAGCAAGGCCAGCAGAACAAAGTTTTAATGATGCCATCATTAGGTTCTTAATAGGTGCTAATTAAGTACCCATTAATAAAATTAAGTGCTCCAGTACTTTTGAAAAAATTAATGTTTGAAAGATTTGAAGAAAAAAAAATAATTCAATTTTCCATACAAAACCTGCTCTGCTAATTTCTATATATTATAGTATATATTATTTTTTTTTCTTTCTTCAATCTTGGAAAATCTTTCGGAAAATGGGGTACTTAATTCGAGTTTGACGAGCTTCTAATTAATCAAAAAGATTTGGGTCAAAAAATCTTGAATTGTTCGAGAAAACTTGAATTTAAGTTAGCAGAGCAGGGTTTGTATTGAAAATTGAATTTTTTTTCTCTAAATCTTGGAGCAGGGTTTCTATGGAAAATTGATTTATTTTTTTTTTTCAAATCTTGGAAAATTTTTCGAAAAATGGGGCACTCAATTCAAGTTTGATGAGCTTCTAATTAATCAAAAAGATTTGGGTCAACAAATCTTGAATTGTTCGAGAAAACTTGAATTTAAGTTAGCAGAGCAGGGTTTGTATTGAAAATTGAATTTTTTTTCTCTAAATCTTGGAAAATCTTTCGGAAAATATGGTACTTAATTCGAGTTTGATGAGCTTCTCATCACGCAAAAAGATTTGGGTGAAAAAATCTTGAATTGTTCGAGAAAACTCGAATTTAAGTTAGCAGAGCAGGGTTTGTATGGAAAATTGAATTATTTTTTTTTCTTCAAATCTTGGAAAGTCTTTCGGAAAATGGAATACTTAATTCGAGTTTGATGAGCTTCTAATTAATCAAAAAGATTTGGGTGAAAAAAAGTTGAATTGTTGGAGAAAACTCGAATTTAAGTTAGCAGAGCAGGTTTTGTATGGAAACTTGAATAATTTTTGTTGCCTCAGATCTTGGAAAATCTTTCGGAAAATGAGGTACTTAATTCTAACTAGATGAAATCTAAATTATTCAAGTATATTTATGATAAAAAAAGTAGAAAAAAATAAAAAAAAAAATATTTTTTTTTTCAAAATTTTTAAAATAGTTTTTTTTTTTTTTTTTGTAATAAACAATTTTTTTCAATTTTTTTTTTGATTCGTAGAGCACTTCAATAGCACCTAATTATGAGAGCAAAGCAATGTTTTTCCATAAGTTTTAACAAGTTTTCGAAAATTGCTCTGCTAATTTTTTTTCAACATTAATTTTTTTCCAAAAGTACTGGAGCACTTAATTTTGTTGTTGGGTGCTTAATAGGTGCTAATTAAGTACCCAACAACAAAATTAAGTGCTTATGATGGCATCATTAAAACTTTGTTCTGTGTTCACCGCTGACTTAGCAATTAGATTAACTTTGGACCCAGAATCGCACATTGCTCGGATCTTCTGTGTTGTAAATGGACCAACTCTCAAACGCACTTGAGCTGTTGCTAACAAAGCCAAACTTATTTTTGGAGTTTTATCTTGATGATATTTTGTTAAAAGTGAATTGGAAACTGAGTGGTTAGATACAGTGCAGTCATTGTATCGATCTAGCTGCCTTGGGTGCTATTGCGTTTTTGTGGAGGTATTTGTCTGAAAGGTCAAACCTTAAGATTTTAATCGAGTATTAACTGGGCATATAATGCTGTTATGTCTCTGTCCTGGACATCGAGGGCACGACTCTCGATGACAGTTGTTTCCCTAAAGCATGACTCACATTAACGCTTTTTCTGCACGAATTCCCGTCTTTCATTCAATGACATTGCCTAAAATTCATCACAATAAAATAGTGCATGGCCAGGAACATCTCATTTGAAGCACTTGCGGTTGTCAGCTGGACGTTTGCGGTCAATGAAGTGTGCACTGGGCGCTGAACTTGCACATTTACCGTCTTTGATTGCGATTGAGTGTTGTGCTGCCCGAGGCCCTAAGGACGTTGCGTGAATCTTCTTGTGAACTAGCTGCTATTACTCGGGGGTTATTTTTTCCCATTTCCAAACTGGCAAGACAATTTGCACGCTGTTCCAAAAATGCAAACATCTCCGTCAATGTAGGTAGCTCATTTATTCGGTGACGCATTTCCCATTCACGTCTTTCCTCTGTGTCCAACAGCAGATCGATTTGATGCAAAAGTTGGTAATCGACCAACTGCTCAGATGACAGCAATGACAACAAATGCCGACAACAAATGCCTTGGCAGTGAAATAAATTTCTTCACCCTGCTCCAGGTACGAATTACCAGTCAAGTTTACATGCGCTGTTGTACTCCTCTCAACATTTATCCAGCATCTCCAGCTTCGTCTGAGCTGCATGCTGATCAGCGTCTAGGAGCTCGGTTTGCTGTGTAAAAAAAAAAAAACAACACAAACATATATTTGCCAGTAAGACCTAGGGTCTTATAATTTAGGCAATGTTAGAAGGAATAGAAGGATAGGATAGATTTTTGTTGGCACAGTGAACTGAGAAATAAGGTTTTGATTATTTCAATAAATCCCAGGGGTGGCGTTCAGTTGAGGGAATATAGAAAAGAATGCTGCCTAGACTGGGGCTCGAACCCACACATCCAGGTTAGCAGTCAAGCACTACTTCCACTGCGCCGGGTCCACCCCTGATATTCGACGAAGAGCGGATAGTTTTATTTTGCACGAGTCCTTCTCAATATTGGTAGATAACCTGTATGTATATGTAATATAGCTTGAACCAATTCACTTGGCCAACGGTCGGTTGCGCAGAGAGAGGATTTAAGAGAACAAAAATGGGGCGCAAGATATTTAATGAGTAAAGATTTTTCCTTGAATTTAGTGTGCTTAACTCGACTTCGTTTTTCTTTAAAATTAGAATGAGATTGAATGTTTGAGTTAATTTTTTTTAATTGACTAATTTCAGCGCACTAACAAAACAAAAATATTTTGGAAAATAGAATTGGGTTAAACATAAAAAACTACCTGTGACATAGGATTGATTGGCAAATAGTTTAGGGATTATTGTTTGTTTCTATGTTTTATGCTTTATGATTTGTGGCTTAGCAACAGAAGGGTTCCGGGGGCAAAGTGTTTTTTTTTTTGACCTGTGGGGTTTTGGGAAAACATTAATAGATCAGTGTTTACGAGTTTTAAGAATTTTTACCTACGAGTTTTTAAGAATGAATTTTTTCATCTGAGGTAATTTACGTATTTAAATAGGTCGTTTTGTTTTTACCTAATTTCTAACCCAATTTCGTTCAAATTTGGTTGAAATTATCTGATTTCAAGATGTGATTTTGTATGGGAAATGAGGTAATTTCCGATCTAATTTCGAAATTTTCAACGAAATTATCTCATTTGGCCTAATGAAAACGTAGTTTTACTTTTAATTTATCGGTAAAATTTATCTTACACTGCGTTTTCATTAGGCCAAATGAGCTAATTTCGTTGAAAATTTCCAAATTAGATCCCAAATTACCTCATTTCCCATGCAAATTCACATTTCCAAATGAGATAATTTCAACCAAATTTGCACGGAATTAAGCTAAGTACAGACGATTGTCAGATCTTACAATATTGTCAGATCTGTCAGAGAAAATACTGCCCCAAATGTCTTACAATCGTCTGTACACACAATTTTGTCTGACAATATTGTCAGAAACGTCATTGTCAGGTAATTGTCATATGATAATCTGACAAAAAATTGTCAGGTATCTTACAATCGTCTGAACGCACAATTTGTGTCATTGTCAGACGATTAGGACATTGTCAGACTCATTGGTCATTGTCAGATGTTTTCATTGAAAACATCTTACAATCGCTGACAATTTTTTCATTGTTCGAAATGTCAAACGGTTGGAGCCGAGTTGAGAGATAAAAAAAAAACATTTTTGTAGGAAATTTGTAGTTTTTCCACAACTGAATAAAAGAAATCTATAAAGCAACTGGACTCACTTTTATATTAAATTCCTTGTGCTGTATATTTTGTTCGGAATAAAATAAAACAATTGAAAGATATCTACTCAAATGAAGATTAAATACGATGAAAATAAAGTTAACAGCAAATTCCAACAAGTTACAAAAAAACTGGACTTCAAAATGGCCAAGAAAAACTATACGAATCAAATAAATTTGAAGAATGCCAAAACGAGGGTGGACAGGGACACTACCTGGAAAAAAAAACCAGCTCAAGCAATTGGTAACAATAGGCAGCCTGCCGCCAACTCAGACCTAACATAGTCTCAAGGTCACTTTCTAAATCAGCCGAGCTCTCTAGAGTAAGCCTGCTGAATTTTTTGGACGCAAAGGTTTATTTTTTCTTTTAATCAATATAGTTCAATTATTGCAAGATCTTCTCATTCTTGAGAACATGGACTTTTGTTCTTCGTAGCGCGTCTTGACGACCTCTGGCATATTTCTCCTTCGTAGTAGTCCGTCGCCCTCGATGTCCAGTTGTAGTTAAATTGTTTCAAATGCTCGTCCAATTGTTTTGGAATTACCACTATGACACTACATTTTCAAATCACTTTGATAGTGGCTACATAAATTAAAAAGTGAAATTCTATAAAAGTTTGTTTGATCTTGAAATCCTCAAATGAATTGAATTTTTATTGTGACTTGAATTTTTATTGATCTGCCAACCGTGTGAACAGAAAATTTTCAAGCTGACAATATTGTCAGATATATAATTGTCCGAAAATTGTCAGACAAAAGCTGACAATTAAATTGTCAGACTTTGGCACAAAATCTACCAATCGTGTGAACGGACAATTTTACATTGTAAGAAATTTGTCAATTGTCAGCTAATTGTCCGCTATTGTCAGACCATTGACAGATCTGACAATATTGTAAGATCTGACAATCGTCTATACTTAGCTTTAGGTTGGAAATTAGGTTTAAACAAATGAAACATACCTACATTGAAAATAGTTGAATCAAAATCGATCAACTTTTGATTCAAAATGTCAAAGTTGAAGTTTACGTCAAAATTCAAAAAAGATAAAAAAACGGAAACGCTCAACTTTCCTTTACGAGATCCCGAATTTGGATACGCGGATGGTCTCATTCGATAGATATTCACTAAAAAACACCAAATATCACAATTTTAGGGTGAGGAAATATTTGTAAGTATTTTTAATTAAATTTCAAAAAACCCCAAGATGGGGATGAAAGAACTTCCCTTGTCGTGACAGTGTATGCTTAGTATTGCCAGACGTACACAATGGTTTTGGGATATTTTTTATATTTGCGATTTCTGGGATTTTTATTCGGAATTTTCAGATTTTTGCCCGATTTTTAGGGAAATTACTTATATGATCAGTTATGAAAGAGTAAAATTTTAACGGTAAAATATACAGGAAACAAGTCACAATTGCAATGTTATTTGCATTTTATTTGAGAAATATTGAGATTTAATACTATTATTTAACCTCACTAAAATGTATTTCAAAATAAGTTTAAATAATAGTTTTAAATTAAATAGTTTGTATTGTTTTCCAAACAAAAACTTCTAAAAATGAATTAAAAATACATTATGTATAAATGTTTCCTCACTTTAAAATTGTGATCCGCGTTTCCAAATTCCGCGTAAAAAAGTGCAAATCAGTAAAAAAAAATGCCCGATTTTGACAATTTTAAACATTTTTTAATTGCATTTAGGGGGGTTTCCTCACCATAATATTTGAAAAATATTCTATTGAGATGCCTACCTACCCCTAAAAAAAAAATCATTTTCGAAATCGGGATGTCGTAATGGAAAGTCGCCCCAACGAAAAAATAAAAACAACGGAAAGCAAAATATAAGAAACAAGTAAATAAACTAAATATTTTGATAATTTTCATGAATTTTGGTATCGTTTTTGCAGCAGCAAGACAAAAAGTTATAAGAAGAAAAAGCTTTGGAAACAGGAGGCAGAAGAATTGCTTTGTGAGATGTGGGGAGAAAGGATTCAAGAAATCCCTGGCTCCCGAAAAAATAGCCACGTCTTTGCGGAAATATCAAAAGAACTTATGGACAGGGGGATCTCCTTCACTCCAGCCGAAGTACATGTTAAAATTAATAACCTAACAGCTAAACGCAGGTATTTTTTTTAAACTCATTCTTATAAATATGTTGGCAATACCGTAGATAATGTAGTGATTTTATAAACTCAAAATGGGTTTTTAAAATGTACCCAAAGTGTACCCATTTCTCTAATAATAACAAAACTAAGAACAATAACACCAACCCAGAGGAAACAAGAAGAAAACTCAAAATAAATAGCGTACATAATGAATTGCAAAACTGGAATGCTTCAATGGTTTGTATAGGTAGATTCAGTGGAACTTATAGCATTTTCAATGTATTGAACACAATCTACCTATTCCTACACATACTTTTCGGGTTCTGAATTAGGTACCTACTCGGTCAAGTTTTTAAGTTCCTGGAACTACTTGAAATTAATTATTTTGGCTGTGTTTCCAAAACAATCTTGCGATCGAGACCAGTTTGTCAACATACACAAGCAATTCAAGAAATAGAATAATTTAGAATTAAGTTGTATGTAAGTTATCCAAGTGTAAAAGAAGATCATACAAAATGTCAACTTTTTTAATTACGGGCCAACAGCAAAACAAGACGTCTCATTGGGAACACCTACTGCAAAAACATTAAATGGCCACATTCAATGTGAACTTCTCATTTCTGGGTAATCAGATATCTGAGAAAATTCTAGCCAAACAATTACATTCTAGCACTCCTATTCATACCCCAGGAATCTGGCGCTAAAGAACTCCTGCATGTGTTTGTGTCTATATGTTATCTTATTTACTTTCAGAACCCTACAGAATGAGTCCTCTCGACGCTTGTATTGGCTTACCGGATAACATGAAAACCATGGACAAAAAAACTAAAATTACACTTTAATAATAATAATAATAATAATAATAATAATAATAATAATAATAATAATAATAATAATAATAATAATAATAATAATAAAACAAACATTAAGGATATTTTATAATTCCCAAGAAACTTACACAGTACATACATTCAGAAAAGAGTAAGTAATTGGAATACAGTCCATTAAACATAAAGTTAATCTTCACAGAATAACTATTCATATTCTAAAACACAGAATAACTATCCATATTCTAAAACATGGTCCTTCGAGCCAATGGTGTACGAAAATTGTGCATTGAAAAGGACGGTCTTAATTGAGCAATTTAATAAATAAAACTATTTTTGGCTTATTAGATTTAGAATACAAAATAAACATAAGTATATAGAGCAAAGATGAGCGAATGTGGGGATGAAAATTTTAATGACGGGTGTTTGAGTCATTTGAGCGAAAATAATCAGATATGCAGCCAAAATATTGGAGGTAAGAAAAGAGCATGAGTAAAATTAATACAGTGGAGTGGAATCCAGAACGTTTGAACATTCCAAATTCGTATTTTCGTTGCGTTTACGAAGTTTGGACTGATTTTTTTAAAAGACCATTGAGCATTAAGAGCATTTAGAGAATTTAGAGCATTAAGAGCATTCAGAGCATTAATAGCTTTTAAGTGAAATTCATTTTGTTTCAGTTCTTTAAATTCGTTTGGTTCTAGCGCAGATGTGCTCGTGAAAAAAAAAAAAAAATCAAAGCAAAATAAAAATGCATTTCATTTAAGCTGTTCTTTAAATCAGTGCGTTAAACCAAAAATTGATAATGTGCAAATAAAAAAAAAACAGGTTACATGATGATTCCGCTGTAAGGTTTCACAAAAAAAAAAAAAAAAGCAATGAAAAATTGTTGTACTGGACATCTCAGTTTATGAGCAAATTTTATGTTTTTTATATTGTTTGTTTTAAGCGACACCAGGAGCATTTGTGAGGATAACACGTGAGCAACAGGCGGCGGAAATTGATGCTGCTGCTGAAGAACAGGAAAATAATATCCAATCTCTCACAAATTCAAATAATCAGATCACAATGCAATACAAGTGAGAAACCCGGTCCCACAGTCGATGAGGCTATACCGTGAAACTTTGCGACGCGCTGCAACAAGTCATTCCGAAGAAGAAATCGCTCAGTGGTCATCTGACGAAGCAATGATTCGTCTCAATCAAATTGAATAGGTTTGGACGAAATTTGAAGCAGACTGGCCAATGTTGGTCCAGCAGCAATTTTCTGAAGAACAGTTGGGCAAGTGCAGTGCATTTTTAGCCGAAGCTGAAGAAGAATACTAGGCATATAAATTTAAACTACGGAGGCAGGCTTCATTAGTGGGGTCCCTTACACAAGCAGGAACTAACCAAGCTGGTCATGGTGGTGTTACACCTATTCAAATTCAAATTTCCGAGCCGCCACGTTTACCTAAGTTTTCTGGTTTAGAGAGTGACTGGGCAAATTTTCGAGCAATATTTGAAGCCGAGGTGCACAACCAATTGAAATTTTCGGATTCGCAAAAAATGCGGCATCTTTTGGGAGCATTGCAAGGTCAGAGAAGCCAGAAGCTCTTTGAACGATCGTGTTCGAATTATTGGACGAAGCAATGAACCTTACCCTAATTGTGATCTTTGTTTAGGCCAGCGACATTGGCCATTCCACTGTGCGAAATTCAAGAATTTGTCGATATCGGATAGGCTAAGATACGTTAAAAAACAGCGACGCTGTATGAATTGCTTCAGCTCATGGCATCAGTATGAAAAATGTCCAGGAGGACCATGTCCAAGATGTAAGGTTAAGCATAATAGCCTTCTGTGTCCCGTAAATTTCAACACAGGTTCCCCCGTCGAGACGCTTTATGGACTGCAGCGATACGATAATAGACAGATAAGAACAGCTGAACAGGTAGAAATTCCAGAAGATACACGTTAGCAGCGAACAGCAAATTTAGGGCGTAGTGGCCTCGATACGCCCACTCAATCACCAGTTATAAACAACAGAGAAGAAGAAATATGGGCCGCATTGTTAGCTACAGCTATCGTCCGCATTAAATTAGACGATCGTGTGTCCCTACCACTGCGCGCATTATGCGATACGGGTACCCAAACAAATCTGATAAGCGACAATGTCATTCGCAATCTTAAATGGCCAACACAGCAATGCAACGTTCGAATCCATGGAGTCGGTGGAACATCTGAAAGGCCATACACGCGAAAATTGACATGTCAACTGTTATCTAGGAGAAGTAATACACCATTATTAACTGTGGATCTAATGGTCGGTCCAAATTTGACAGAGCTGTGGTTGCCGGGCAAACAGATACCGGAAGCTGTAATTCCTCTAGAAGTAATGTCAAATTTGGCTGAACTTGGTGCATGTGTACCTGGTCCAATTGACATTCTGCTTGGTGCGGGTGTATGGGCAATTGTGATACGTGACGGAATTATTGTGAATCCACTAAGTATTGCATTTCAACCCTCAAGTCTAGGCTGGTTGATGTACGGTGGAGGAGCAAGTGCACACTCTGGATTAAACAAAATAATTGGAGTAATAGAGACAGTTGAGCCACAGTTAGATCATCTGTTGCAGCGTTTTTGGGAAACTGAGGAAATTGAAGTACCTCGTATACGAACAGCTGAACAAGAGCGCTGTGAAGAAATATTTATGATTTATCATTTCTCACTCCAGCTCATTTTCTCATTGGTGAACCGATTACTCAGCCTTTCGGAGCAAACGTTGCCCAAGTTCCAGACAGTCGGTTAAAATCAGCACAGAAAATTCAAAAGATGAGTCAAGTGTTTTGGAAGGCATCAGCTACAGCAGCGGATAAAATGGCGCCAACCACAATCAAATTTGAAGGTGGGTGATTTGGTCATTATCCGCGAAGATAATGTTCCCCCGACATTTTGGAAAATGGCACGAGTGATTGAAACATTTTCCGGGGCCGATGGTTTAGTGCGCAATGTTCGTCTTTGAGTAGCATTTTCAGATTGGAAGGTAAAGCCTGCTCAAAAAAAAGGTGCCTTTCGTAATTTTAGAGCGTCCGGTACAGGAACTGTGTCGATTGCCAGTGGAAACGGGAAGTGAAGCATAGCATTCACGGGGGGAGTGTGTTGCCGCTGAGCGGCGCTGACAATAATAAGAGGAAAAGCGTCACCAAAAGAAATGAAGTCTCCCATAGGAAGAAGTCACGATTGCCTTAAGGATTTAAGGATTTAAGAATTTAACTTTATAATTTTTAACTTTATAAAAAATTTAGTTTTTGTTTGTTTTATGTTATCAATATTTTTGTTGTCAATAATTTTTTATTTACAATTAAAAACCTTACAAAAGAAAGATCGATCAACAAATATTATAAATAATATAAACAAATATTAAATATTTTATAATTCCCAAGAAACTTACACAGGACATACATTCAGAAAAGAGTAAGTAATTGGAATACAGTCCATTAAACATAAAGTTAATCTTCACAGAATAACTATCCATATTCTAAAACACAGAATAACTATCCATATTTTAAAACAATTCTCTTATTGCATTTAAAATAAATAAAAAGATGCTTCTTACGCTTTAGTTAACTATACTCTTATTCATTTAATTTAATCTGAAATTACATATGCAAACATATTATTTATGAATTAATATTAACTAAATGTTTTCTTTTTCAGAAGAGAAAATGCGAATATGGGATGCTCAGGAGGGTCCCCCTCTGATTGGCCATTATATTACAAGGTACACGCAGTACTAGGCCAGTTCAAGAGTTCCAACCCAGAACAGCTCACAGAAGACGATATTTATCGGTTAGAAATGCAAAACACAAATTTTTCATTCAATGAGGAATATTTGGATGGTAATTCTATCTTGTCTCTATATGATTGATTTCAACCAAATCACGTAGGAAAACATTTTTTTCTATAAAAAAGTTATCTTCTCCTTCTTCTCTGTATAAATATTTACGGTAGTAATTATCAACGTTCTCTTACTTTAGACCTTTAGCCTTCCAAGTTATAAATAAACATTTCTAAGGCCCATTTGCTGAAACGAAACTTAAATATTTATGTTCAACTTAAGCGCTTATGTTTCACTTTTTCCTCAGCGTAAACTGTCACATAAGCTCTTATGTTGAACTTAAATATTTAAGTTTCTTTTCAGCAAATGGCCCTAATTGTTACAAATATTTTCGACCGTTCCAAAGTATATATACTGTAAGTATTAAAAAATCTAATAAATATGACGGTTAAACTCCAAATAGCTCTCACATTAAAGCAATTCAAAGCAATATGTTTATTCTTCATTGTTTTTTGTGTTCATTTGGGAAAAATTATTGCTATCCGCTAGATTATTTTTTTTGCTTCGTGCAATTAAAAAGGACCAGTATTCATTTATTCATTTAAACGTGGATAGCTATCATCAGTTCTATTTATTCATCTGTTTGTTTCGTGAAAGTGGCCCTTATTATGTTTAACAAAATTCACTAAAAGTATTCATATTAAGGCCAGATTCACATTACCAATACCGATACCAGTCTCGATACGATAAAATATTTTTATATAAAAAACTATCGTATCTAGAATCAAAACTGTGAATATAATCATTGTTTCTTGTGTAAGAATATTTTATCGTATAGAGATTGGTATCGGTATCGGCACCAAAATGTGAACCTGGCCTAAATTCCACCTTGAAATTATGATGACGACGGTGTTTAGATTGTGAATATTCACAACACTATGTCGAAGGTGTTCCTGGCGAAATCGGTGTTGGGTACAAAGCTCGTCACCGATCTCACCCACAAAACCATCGTCACTGTGTAGTGAACAGTCATAATCTAAACACCGTGTCACCTCACCAATCTGTTTACCCCTGTTGACGTTGATGTGAGTAATGCCGGGCGGTCTTCTCAATCGATGCATTCTTCTTATCCGTCCAAAAATGTCAATGTGTCACGATGGAAATTACCGAGAATTTCGTTGGTTTAGTATATGAACAAAGTCTTTGGAAATCGAAGATTACTTCCTGCCACGAATGATCTCAACACATACAGGTCAGTACCTATACAGTGCCTTTTACCGATGCCGTAATTACAACCAAGGACATAAATGCATTGGGTTTGAAATATAAGAAGAGCTGTTGAATATCTGAAGTAAGCAAGCACATTGTGAATAATTGCTATAGCCATGTGTCCATCTTGCTGGCTACGGGACTACCTAGAAGTTTTTTTTTTTTCAATAAGTGCGAGCTCCCTGCCATCAAGTCATATAAAAAAAATGTCCATGACAATAAAAACGTAGTAGCCGTGGCGTGATGGTTAGTGCGATGGACTGTCATGCCGGAGGTCTAAGGTTCGATCCCCAGCCTCGCCACCTATTTATTTAAAAGAAAAAACGGCTACTACCTCTTGCGAGGAATTGACAAATCCTCCAAGAGTATCTCCTGTCACAGAAAAAGTGCCGCTCGTTAGCCGTTCGGATTCGGCAATAAACTGTAGGTCCCCTCCATTCCTGCAGATACGCACACAGGAATGGTTGAGAGTTGTAAGTCACTAGGCCCTAGTTCTTCATGAGCTGTTGTGCCATCAAATTTATTTTATTTTTTATGACAATAAAAACAACTAAAATAAACCCACCCCACACCTCATAAAAAGAAATCAAACTAAAAATTTTGAAAAATGATGAAGACAAACTATTCTCAACATGACATTTTGTCCCTGCTCTATTTGGAATTCTTCTCACAAAACAAAAATGTATATTTAAAAATACCTACCTCAGTCTTAGATAACAAAATTTGTGACCTTCATCTTCAGATACTTAAAAGACTGTTTGGATCTAGTGTTCTGAAGATTTTTCTCCTTGGTAAGAAAAAAAAAATATCAGAGAAAGCAACGGTTTACTCCAAAATGATTATTATTTTATTTCAGAATCTACATATATTTTGAGCAAAAGACGCAAGGGAAAAGAGGGCGAACACAAGGAGCATGAACGTGTTGGGCATGTTCAGGAAAATGAGATCTCAAAGATTTCTCCGTCTAGTGAGCAAGCCAATCCAAATATTTTTTTTCCTCAAAGTATTGAAACCAAACTGAACAATTTTGCGTATATTGATAATAATATCATGATGTCACAGCAATATATCGATATTTATTCGCAAAATGATTCCTCAATACTTGAAATTGGATATCTAAATAAATTACAAATCAAGTCTCAAATACTCTGAAAAAATTCCTACATACCCACAATGTTTTGTTGAGATGTGTTATTTTGGCATTTATAGTCTTTTTATTTTTATAAAGGTTTTATGAAGTTGAAGTTCAAGTCGGAGGAAGTCCTGAAAAAACTTCTCAGTATATTAGCACAAGCTGTAGTATTTTTGTTTCAAAATGTTACAAGCTACTTATATGCGTATGTTGGCAGTCATGTTTGTACAATATTTACGTGTTCATAGCTATAGTCTTCGGAATGGGCTTGGGCTATTTTCTTTTCGGTCATATATCGATGAAAATCAACATGGAAAACATTCGAGGTAGAACTACAAATGCATTGTGTGATGAAAGGAATCACGTGGAAGTATCTAGAAATAAGGAACAAGTTGCTCAAAGTTCCAGGGAACCAGCAGACAATCGAAACTGCTCTTCTTACCGGAATCAAAGTGCCAATTATGATACTGTTACAAATGTTCCACCAGGGGTTGAAATTCATCCATGTACTTGTTATGATATTCAACTATCTTATATTATATTACATACAATGATTGCTACAAAGAAAAAAATAAGTTTAAAAGTTATAAAAATGAATGATACTAAAACAAAGAAAGAAACTATTTCTGATTCCGAACCCCAAAGTAGTCACGGGTATTCATCGTCCATATCGGTCTTAAATGTAAAATCAACAAATTTGTCTATTGAATGGAATAGTTGGTATAATCAGTTTATAATATACATATATGCGAGCTTCTAATTTGGAGTCTGAAAGTGATTCTCGAAAGGTAGCACTGCTACTGCATTTGATTGGACCGGAGTGTTTAGATATATTTAACTCATTTAATGTTAACTTGGGCAATGTGAAATATGAAGATTTGGTGAAACTAATTAAGAATCATTTTATGCCGAAAGCAAATATAGCTATGGAACGTCATATATTTTTTTCGCGAAAACAAAAGCCAGATGAGTTAGTTGATACATAATGTTACTTCTTTAGTGCCTGTTTACATTGTAATTTTGACGAACGGCGCATCCAGTGAGATGGGTAGATTTTGTGTGAGTAAGAAAGAGAAGGGTTAATTCCACCCAAATTACGCCGATGCGCCAGTTTCAATAAATTTTTTCGGATTGAGCGTGAAGAATTTTTTTTGTGTGAGTGTGAAATACATGGTTGTTAAGGATGTGAGATAGAGATGGGTAGATTGAAATGAAAGGATTTTTTCTCTATAATGTAAACACGAGGAACATTTTGATGAAGAAAATATGCTTCATCAAAAATACAATGTAAACAGGCACTTAAAGAATCTCAGCTTAACATGTGAATTTGGAACTCTCCGAGAGGACCTTGTATGTGACATTTTTACTTGTGGAATGCATGACAGCTATATTCACATTAAAGAAAAGCTTTTAAATGAAGGTGCTATACAATTAGAGAAAGCCATTTAAATTTTCAAAATCTTGGAGATAACTAAGGAACAAGCACAACAATTGCAAGGGCAAAAGGACAACCACATGATTGGAGAAGTAAAAGCAGTTAGTCCCCAATACAACTGTAAGCCAAGCACTTCACAATATAGCCACAAAAATTTAAACAACAATAAATATATGTCATCGTCATCTAACTCTAATGGCCGCAAATACTCTTATCATCCCGGTAAACAAATCCAGTTACAAGCTAATACAGAAATATGTCAAAGATGTGGTGAACAGCACTAATACAAGTGTCCCGCAACTGGAGTTGTCTGCAAAAAATGCGGCAGAAAAAATCACTATGCAAAAATGTGCAGATCAAACACATACAAACGCAAAGTAGAAGAAGCAGATTCAGCGGAATCGTATGATGACCTTTTTCTGGGTCTAATAACACAAACACCAGTACAGCAATCCCGGCTCCCATCTCCACCGCCTTCACAACCACACAAGTCCTCATCATCGTTGCCAGCACTACCACCATCAGAGCCATTATCTTGTAGCATTACAATTGAAATTAATAACAAAAAACTAAATTGTCTTCTAGACACGGGTGCGCAGGCTAACGTGATTTCATATACCAAATTTAAGCAGTGGCAGCTCAGCGAAGAGATTATTTATCCGTCAAAAACGAGATTGCTGACATTTAGTAGAGCACAGCTTCCAATTGTTGGTGAATGCAATATTCACTTTGTTCATAAAAAAAAAAATCTACAAAGTTAGGTTTTGTGTAGCACAAATTGACTGTCGTACAATATTAGGCTTAAGTTCCTGTATTCACTTAAATTTAATTAGAAGAATTGATAATTTAATTACTAACATAGAGCCAAAACAACCCAAATCGAAAGGTATTCATTTTGACACTAGTGATGAAAAGTTAGATTTTTTAAATAAATACAAAAATATTTTCAGTGGTCTTGGATGTTTAAAACACGAAATTCATTTAAAAATTAAATCAGATGTGGTTCCAATTGTTGATTGTCCTCGTCGTATACCTTTTAGTCTGAAAGAAAAATTTAAGCAAGAATTATGTCGCATGGAGAATATTGGAGTGATTAAGAAGGTTGAAACCTACGGAATGGGTAAGTTCGATCGTACTAGTACAAAAGTCAGATGGTAGTTTACGTGTGTGCCTGGATCCAAGAAACCTTAACAAGGCGATTTTAAGGTCACATTAGGTACGTTCAGAAGACATAGGGAACTTCATATGTAGTCAACTACGTTCGTTGAACGCAAATTTTACCTAGGAACCTAGTTCATGACTAGAGATGTCATTAATGTCAAACTACGAACTTTACTTCAAACCTGTACCTTCCGTTAATAGGAAGAAAGCACTTTTAATAATACTAGTATCGTCCCGTGGCCGAAACTTGACCATCAAAAACTGAAACACTCTAGGAGGGAGAAAAATTTTAAATTTGTTTAAAAATATTGAAGGAAACAAACATTCTTTTTTTAATTTAATTTTTTTTAAATATTATGCACAGCGTTCGACAGTACAAAAACAAAAATGACCCACAGTGTGTAAATGCGTGCCTAAAGTACATTCTGCACATCTCCGCAATTGTGACTTTCCAACCATTTGAAATTTATCGAAATCGGTCAAATACTTTTTAGAAAATGGTACCACAAAATTTATTTTAGCCTATTTATATATAGATTTTTATCTGAGAATCACTTCACACAAGGCAAAAAACAGTTAGGAATTTTGTAATATTATTTGTAAGCTTTTCCTTCTAATGATACATATTGAAACTTTTTTTATTTATTTCAAATTATTAAGATAAACGTGAAAAAAACAAGTCACGGAAGAATAAAGTTCAGCTCGCTATTTAATGACAAAATATAATCAGCTGATATTCTGACATTAATGCACTTGACTAGAAATGTAGGGAGATATTTCTCACCTAGCTTTCCAGGCATTTTCCAATAAAATTTGCCTAAATTGGAATGCATATTTTGACAGCTGACCAATCAGAAACTAGAAAATTGCCTAGCTTCCTAGGCACCTACGTCTTCTGAACGGGCCCATTATCAATTTCCCACAGTTGAGGAATGTAAGGTACGTCTAAGTTATTCAAAATATTTTAGCACACTAGATGCAAACTCGGGATTTTGGGTGTGTCCGTTAGAATATGAGTCATCTTTGTTAACAACTTTTATAACTCCTTTTGGGAGATATCGATTTTTGAGATTACCTTTCGGTATAAAGTCAGCACCTGAAATATTCCACCAGCAAATGGTTAATCATTTCGGTGACATACCCAATGTCATCATTTACATTGACGATTTTTTGATTCATACCGCTACTAAAGAAGAACACTATAATACTCTCAAACTTGTACTAGAAAAGGCTAAATCGATTGGGTTGAAATTCAACTCAAATAAATCAACATTTTTAAAAACACAAATAAAGTTTCTTGGCCACACATTTAGTGAATCCGGTGTTCGTCCGGACGAGAATAAAATTAAAGCCATTTGTAATATGCCGGCACCGCAAAATGTTACCGGCCTTCAGCGGTTTTTGGGCATGGTCAACTATTTAGCGTCATTTGTAAAAAATTTGTCTATTGAAACGTCTAGTCTGCGACAGCTTCTGCGATAAAATATAGAGTGGCACTGGACATCGAAGCATGAAGAAGAATTTACGAATTTAAAGTCTGCAATTTCCAAAGCGCCAATTTTAACATATTATAATCCAGCCCAACCAGTCACATTATCAGTTGACGCTTCTAAAAATGCAATGGGAGCTGTAATATCCCATGGGTTTCCGCCGATTGCATATGCTTCGGCAACCATGACGACCAGTCAACAAAATTATGCCCAAATTGAGAAGGAGTTATTTGCCATTCTTTTTGGCTGTGTTAAGTTTCACCAATATATTTATGGCCGAAATATAACAGTGAAAACAGATCATAAGCCCCTAATTCCGTTATTTAGTCGATCTTTGCATAAGATACCAACCAGGCTGCAGAGATTTATGTTGCGTCTCCAAAATTATGATTTGAATGTTATATATAAACCGGGAAAATCCCTTTATGTTGCTGATACGTTGTCGAGGGTTCCTCTTACTGATAATATTTTGATAAGGAAATGAATCTACATTGTAATTTACTAATCTCGAATTTGTCAGTGTCAGATACAAGGCTTGAAGAAATACGAAATGAAACGGAAAAAGATAAAACTTTGAATCTTATTAAAGAATATTGCCAAAAGGGATGGCCAAGTTCAAAAAGAAAATTGATAGTAGTGTTATGCCATACTTTTAATATAAGCCATGATATTCAGGTTGTGGATGGTATACTATTTAAATCAAATCGCATTATTATCCCAAAATCATTACGTCACCGCATACTATTGCTTTTTCACGAAGGTCACATGGGAATAGAGCGCTGCAGAAGTTTAGCCAAACAAAATGTATTTTGGCCAAATATTAATCATGATATATATAATATAGTTTTCAATTGTGAGTCTTGCGTTCGTCACAAAAATTCGAACAGTAAACAACCAATGCTTCCTCATGAAGTAGTATCTTTGCCGTGGTTTAAAGTGGGGGTTGATCTTTTCGAATTTAAAAAAAAACACATATATTCTGGTGGTCGACTACTTTTCAAAATTTATTGAAATAGCTAAACTCAGCTCTGGGTTTTCAAGTCATCTGGTAGTTACTCAACTAAAATCCATTTTTGCTCGTCATGGCATACCGCAGATTATGGTTTCGGACAATGGTCCACCATTTAGCTCAGAATATTTCAGAAACTTTACAAAAGACTGGAAAATTGATCATTACACTTCCAGCCCATGTTTGGCTCGTTCGAATGGTCTTGCGGAAAGATCCATCCAAACAATAAAAAGATTACTAACCAAGTGCGATGAAACAAATAGTGATCCATACATTGCTCTTTTATTATATAGAAAAACTTCAAAAGGGAATCTTAGTTCACCTTCTAAGCTTCTGATGTCTCGAAGCTTAAGAACAAAATTACCAATCTGTCAAGATAACCTTAAACCGAAATTAATTAATGTTGCAAAACATAATCAAACAGTCTTTAAAAGACAACTCAAGTTGCAGCAGTATTACAATAAAGGCTCTAGGGCATTAAGGCCACATGAAAATGGTGAATGTATCTATTACAAAAAAACACCGCAGTCAATTTGGAGTCCGGGCAAAATTATTTCTAAATGTAAAGAACCACGTTCTTATTTGGTGACTGATTCAAATGGTAATTGTTACAGGAGAAATATAGAACATATTATGGAAACACATGACATAAAAGAGCAACACGCAGACAATCAAACAACTTGCGAAACACCCTCAACTGATAAAAGTTTTATTGATAGTGACCATAACAATTTTGGTTTTTATAACAGTCAACATACAATATCCACGGAAAATAATGAAGACATACTTACAACACGCTATGGAAGAAATGTTGTACCACCTAAGTTATTTGGTTATACAGATAATCAAAAATAAATACATTTTTGTCACTAATGTTATTATGATGAAAAAATATAAAAAAATAATAAAATAAAGGTATATACATATTTATATTGCGCGAACTGTCAAAATAACTAGTCAAAAAAAAGGTTATCAGCTATTAATTTTTAATTTTTGAATAGTTTAATTGTTGAAAATAAAAATAAAAATATCTATATTTGTAAACTAAAGCGGGTTACATAGAATAAAAATATAAACGAAATATATATGTAGGAGCAAAGTATAGCCAAGCAGTAAAGTTCCTGTTTGTCATGTCCGTTAGTCCGCAGTCTAAGTACCATGTTTCAAATTTGAATTGAGCATTCTCATTCGAAAAGTCAATCAGTAAAGTCAATCAGTAAAGTCGATCTAAAGCCAAGTAAAAAATTAAAGTCAGCTAATAGTGTTAACAATTCTCTTTTCACTTTCTTTTTATTTAAACTTAATTTGTGAATTTCTTATTAAATACTCTTTGAATAAAATGGATTAAAACAATCTTTGATCTAAATTTCGTGTATTTATTAAAACTATATGGTGTCAGAAGTGGTCGAAACCAAACGTCGCGGTCGGTCGTCGAAAAAAAATAGTTTAACTTTAAAAGGATATCAGTGGATAGGTGACAGTGAACAAAAAAAAAAAAAAAGATAAGTTTACGAAAGCCCATGAAAAGTTATTTGAAAAGTCAAGAAATAATTAATAAAAGTTAAAAAAAAAAAATTGCAATAACTTAAAACACGTGATAAGTTAAAATTAAGAGAGAATCATATTTAAAAAAGAAAAGAAAAGAACAACGGATAAGTTCGAGAGAAAGTCAATCACCTATGCAGAAAAACAACCGCAAGGTTTAAGTACCGGTGAGATCGTTCTATATTTTTTACCGTTAATATTTATGCATGCAATTTTTTTTTTGATAAAAAGCTAAAACGTTTTGCAGCAACTTCATGATAGTTTATTTGATGGTCTGAATAAAGTGCTTAAACCCTTTTTTAAGTATTTCGAACTATTTAATGAATTTGCCCAAAGATATAGAATCTTTGACAACGAAACAGCTTCAGGATATTTTAAAGTCTTATAATTTGTCGTATCGCTACAATTTAAAAACCGATCTTATAGAAAGAATACGAACACACATTGAAACTGAAAATAATAATCATAAAACGAATAGTGCATCTAAGACTGAATCAGAAAAATCTGTTGTTGCTGTTATTGCAAACGAAGATAGGGAAAAAAATATTCCCGTTGTTGAGGTTGAAGGTAGGACAAAAAATAGGTCAGAACCCACTATCAAAGAAGTGGAAACGTTAATAAAACAAAAAAACATGACTGATGAAAAGAAACCAGTACAAAACAATTATCAATTTAAGGACGTTGAGGAATCTTTAGAAAAGTTCGATGGCGAGTCAAAGGAGGTTAACATATGGTTAACCGATTTTGAAAATGTTGCTGAGGTATGTTGTTGGAACGAGGTACAAAAATATTTATATGCGCGTCGGCTCTTAGTTGGATCAGGTAAATTAGCTGTTGAAGCAGAGTCGGGTATATGTACCTGGAAGGCACTTTCCGATTTGCTTAACAGGGAGTTCGGGCGTAAAGAAACCGAAAACGTTCACAGTTTATTAGCAGAATCCAAAAAACAGGCAAAGGAATCATACCTAGAATATTTCTACAGACTGAAAAAGATTGCTGCTAGGGGTAAAGTGGAGTCATCTCATCTCATTAGTTACATAATTGCAGGGATTACAAATGATGCAGTTAATAAAGGTGTCTTATATCAGTCACAATCATTAGAAGAGCTCAAAACCAATATGAAGTCCTATGAAAAAATGAAAGATGAGCAAATAAAAGAAAAGAAGAGGAACGATAAGTCTCTGCAAAGTTCAAGTGGTTGGAAGAAACCTGAAAATCTTGCTTAGAAATCAAAACGTTGTACAAATTGTGGAAGCATGTCCCACACTCACTACAATTGTCCAGATAAGTCAAAGGGTATGAGATGTTTTCGCTGTAACGAATTTGGACACATTGCACCTAAATGTCCAAAGAAAGTAGAAACTAACGTCCGTAGGATAAACGTTCCGGATTTTGTGGTTAAAGTCAAAATAGGTGGAAAAGATTACAGTGGGCTAATAGATACAGGTAGTGGCATTAACATCATTAAAAAGTCTTTGAACGAGAAGTTAGGCATAAGGAAATTTGA
This sequence comes from Epistrophella euchroma, assembly GCA_947049315.1. Lineage (NCBI taxonomy): Eukaryota > Metazoa > Arthropoda > Insecta > Diptera > Syrphidae > Epistrophella > Epistrophella euchroma. The sequence goes on along the minus strand of OX346245.1, from coordinate 72,450,195 downwards.
ACAACTAGGTATTCCAGTGGTAGGATTCGCACAGAATAGTAAAGCAACACTCGGGGCAGTTTATATTAATGTAGTTATCGACTCCGAATCATATGATGTTTTATGTCACGTTGTCCCTAATCACTGGTTAAACGTCGATATACTTATTGGGAAACATTTTTTTACAAATGCTTCATTAGCTATTGAAGATGGAAAACCAATTATTTACAAAACTAACAAAGAACAACAGTTTTTGGCACAAGTCAATGTTATAAATTATCGCGATGACTTATACTCAGAAAGTTTAGAAAAAATAGCAAAGCCAGAGTTAAGAACGAAAATAGAGAGTATGATACAATCATATAAGCCGCAGAAATGTGGAAATCATCAGGGACCTGAAATGAGGATCATACTTGAGGATGAAATTCCAGTCCATCGGTACCCTAGACGATTAGGTATTCCGGAAAGAAAAATCGTTCAAAACCAGATCGAAGAGTGGTTAAAGGAGGGTATCATTCGAGAAAGTACTTCTTCTTATGCTAGCCAAGTAGTTTTAGTAAAAAAGAAGGATGAAAGTCTAAGACTATGCATCGATTACAGGGGATTGAACCGAAAAGTTATACGAGATAGATTCCCGATGTCAAACTCAGAGGCAACACTTCAAGATTTATATGACGCTACAGTTTTCATTACACTTGATTTAAAAAATGGATTTTTTCATGTAACCATTGAAGAGTCTAGTCGAAAGTATACAGCTATTGTGACAGAGGATGGACAGTATGAGTTTAACAAAGCCCCATTCGGACTATGTAACTCGCCTTCGGCTTTCCTACGTTTCATTCTCTTCATTTTTCGACAACTAATTCGCGAAGGAAAAATTAGAATTTACATGGATGACAATATTATTATGGCAAAATCAGAATTAGAGTGTATTGAGTTTGTTCGCGCATATTGTGGCTCTCCGCCACTTAGTGTTTTTAGTCCGCGCAACGCGGACTCAAACACTTGTGCTGACAGTCGCAGTATGCGCGAACAGGCCTATGTTCCACTTCCACTCTCGAACGCGCCCAACTTCCCGGTATTTTTTTTAATACTGGGAGTTGGCTGCCATGTCGAAAGTGGAAGTCGACCCCATCTTAATTTCTTTTTCACATTCTTCATTTGTCAGTCGCCCAGTCGACAATTGCCTTTTTTTTGTAAAGTTATTTTCTTAAAACTAAATCTCTTTAAAATATATTAAAACTTAAAGACTAATAAACTATCATTGTAAAACACTTAAATCTAATAAAATTCTAAAGTAAAACAAATTACCACAACCACGAGCAATTATTTCAAGAAGGATTTTATTCTTGCTGGTGCACAAGCTGGTGGTGGTGAAGTTGTCGCGTTGAATTTTTTGGTGCTGTTGCTGTGGAAGTTTGCTGCCGTCACGAATTTATCTTTTGGCCGTTTATGTGCCGAAACATTTGGTCCAGTCGAGCCAGATCTGCTCCAGCCATATTTTTGGCTATCAAATTCGTCCTACGCAATTTCGGCGCCGTCGTCACCACGCTGCCGACATAACGGCACAACAATCGGTACAGTTACCAACGCCATCGTCACCACGCCGTCGACATAACGGCACACCAACGGCACGGTACAGTTACCAACGCCGTCATAAAAAACGACACACACATCAACGGGGTTATAACGGCGCATAAATTACCGTCGCTATCGCCTCACTTTTTTGCTGTTACCACGACGCCATTTTGTAACTGCAACGCTAGGACAGTGCCGTTCTTTTCGTTCGTCATAGCATTTTTTTGTAGCGTGTCACGACAAAATACTTATCATCAGAGACGACTCTTCGTGAATTTGTGCTGCAAGACCATCTTAAAGTTTTCTTTTGTCGCTTTCGTCTGCTGCTACTACGTTTCACCAGTTTTTTGGTTGGAGCAGAGAAGCCTCATCGTTATTCGGTGCAAACTAGAGACGCCTCCTCTACGCATCTACAACGAGCAGCCTGTTGCCACGAGAAGCACAAAGTTGCCACTCAAAATTTGTACCACAATTGCAGGTGCAACACGTTAGTTTGTTGCTGCCATCATCTGCACTCTGCCCTTCATGTGACCATCAGTGACGTCACTATTTTTGTGAAAAACAGCCGCATCGTTTTCTCCAAGTTTTGAGAATTAAAGCACTACATTCGTTCATTGGTGCGCTGCATTATTGCTGGCAATAGAATACTTATTTGCCGATTTAAAATCAAAGGGTTGACACCATTGCTTCGATTGGTGCAACAAAATAGAAGATAAACACCATTGCCTCGATTGGTGCAACGGAAGGAAGAATCAACTCCAGAAGAACGAGAATCATCAGAAGCTGCTTTCATCATATTTATATTAAATCAATTTGTACAAGGTCAGTATAAGATTCTTAATTTTTGATTGGCATTTCCTCTTGAAAAAAAAAAATTATAATAAATCATTCATATATCTACCTACACATACATATATTTTAGTGCCGCATTTTCACTCGTTATAAAATAAATAAGAGAACGCATTAGTTCGTTCCGTGAATCTTTCTTGGTCATTTAAATTGCTCGTTCTGTAGCAAAAGTTTAAGAAAAGCCATTTTCGCGTTTTCTATTGCAGCTAAAAGATTATCACATTAAATCTTTATCAAATTTAATTTGTTCTTTTTGATCTCGTGCTTCCAACGACTATTAATTGTCGCTGTTCGCCTCATAAAAGTTTCTCATTACCGTTTTCAACTATCTCGGTTTCTTTCATCAAGCTCACGACAGAAATTAACCAGTCATTTTTTTTCTCGAGCTTTAAGTGCGTTTCGGTTCCGGTCCCTGGTCATCCATAGACAAAGTAAGATTCAGCTCAAATCCTTATTGGATAATTTTTCATTCACTTTATTCTTGATTGAAGACAACTTCATATTTTCAACCAATCGCTGTATACTAAAGCTTCTTTTGCAATCTCGGTTATTTTTTGTATTTGTGAAAAGCTTTGTTTCAGTAGTTCCAAATATTTGTAGGGCTCAATCTGAATAATTTTTTCTACAGTGAAATTATTTTTAGCTATTTTTTCAACAATTTTGGAAAAATTACCCAGAATCAGTTTTTCAATTCCTTTGTTTGAATAGTTTCTTTTGAACTTAACATTGCTAAGTACATATTTGCCTTTGAAAAAGTTTGGGCTTACCACTTTTTCGCTTATTGTTGGAAAAACGTTTGAAGTTTAACGTTTTTACTCTTCAAGCATTTTTTTTTAACAAAAGTTCTTTTAAGAACTCAACAGTTCTTATTCTTTGGTTTGAAAAAGTTTTTTGCCTTATCAACTTTTTCTCTCGTTTGTTGGAAAGACGTTTGAAGTTTAACGTTTTTACTCTTCAAGCATTTTTTTTTAACAAAAGTTCTTTTAAAAACTCAACAGTTCTTATTCTTTGGTTTGAAAAAGTTTTTTGCCTTATCAACTTTTTCTCTCGTTTGTTGGAAAGACGTTTGAAGTTTAACGTTTTACTTTTCAAGCATTTGTTTTTAACAAAAGTTCTTTTAAGAACTCAACAGTTCTTATTCTTTTATTTAAAAAAGTTTGGCCTTATCAACTTTTCGCTCATTTGTTGAAAACGTTTGAAGTTTAACGTTTTACTTTTCAAGCATTTGTTTTTAAAAAAAGTTCTTTTAAGAACTCAACAGTTCTTATTCTTTTATTTGAAAAAGTTTGGCCTCATCAACCTTTTCGCTCATTTGTTGAAAACGTTTGAAGTTTAACGTTTTACTTTTCAAGCATTTGTTTTTAACAAAAGTTCTTTTAAGAACTCAACAGTTCTTATTCTTTTATTTGAAAAAGTTTGGCCTCATCAACTTTTTCGCTCATTTGTTGAAAAACGTTTGAAGTTTAACGTTTTTTACTCTATAAGTATTTTGTTTAAACAAAAGTTCTTTTAAGGACTCAACAGTTCTTATTCGTTTATTTGAAAAAGTTTGGCCTCATCAACTTTTTTGCTCATTTGTTGGAAAACGCTTGAAGTTTAACGTTTTTTTACTCTATAAGTATTTTGTTTAAACAAAAGTTCTTTTAAGAACTCAACAGTTCTTATTCTTTGGTTTGAAAAAGTTTTTGCCTCATCAATTTTTTCTCTCGTTTGTTGGAAAGACGTTTAAAGTTTAACGTTTTTTTTTACTCTTAAAGCATTTAACAAAAGTTCTCTTAAGAATTATTCAGTTCTTATTCTGTTGTTTTGAAAAAAAAAAAACTTTTGACCTTCATCAACCCTTTCGCTCATTTTGTTGGAAGAAGTTTGAAGTTTACAGTTTAACTCTTCAAGCATTTGTTTTTAACAAAAGTTCTTTTGAGAACTATTCAGTTCTTATTCTATTGGTTTAAGAAAAGTATTTTTTTTTTTACCAACTATTGCAGGCTGAAAACGGTTACAATTTTTACGTTTTCACCCTTGTTTATTTTCTCCAAAAGTTCTTTTTAGAACTTTAAAAATTCTTATTTTTTTTGCCTCTTTTCAACCGTTTCGCGTTTTCACTCTTTGACTATTGTTTTTATTATCAAAGTTCTTTTTAGAACTTTAAAAATTCTTATTCGCAATTTAAAAAAAAAGTTTTGACTTTATCAACTGTTCAATCTTCTATCATATACAATATAATCAATTTTTTGAGTCTTACGGTTGAAATCGTGACTTTTCGCAAAGGTTCCTTTTAGAACTTCTCTAATATTTAGCGCGTAAGCTGAATAGGTTTTTTTTTTTTTTTCTCTTGATTGAGATTGTGTATATATTTTTTTTTTCTTTAAATTTTCAACATCTTGAAAATTCATCCAATATCACAAAAGGGACATTAAAATTAGTCACATGTTGAATTCGATCTAAGTGGGAAATAGTCTTTATATGATCAAACATTTCTCTCTATAAGTTGAGAAATACTCTATTGCAATCCTTTTTTTTATTCACTTTCTCTAAAGTTTCCTACGCAATCTCCTTGTGCATCATATCCTCGCGTCTTCAAAACTATTTAAAAAAAAAAAAAACTCAAGGGCATTTATCCTAATTGGAAATTTTATTCCGAGATTCTTTAGTAATCTGGTGCGCACTTTATCCTCGTGTTTTTCAAAACTATCTTTTAAAAGAAAAAAAAAAAAATTTTTCTCAAGTGCATTTATCCTCAAAAGAATTTTATTTTTTGCAAGCATTCTTAGATTCTTCAGCAATCTGTGCATTGTATCCTCGCATTTTCAAAACTATTTTTTGAAAATTTTATTTCTTCTCAAGTGCATTTACCCTCATTGATTCATTAGCAATCTGTTTGTGCCTTTATTCTAGTGTTTTTTCAAAAAGTATCATTTGAAAAACTTTCATTTTTTTTTCAAGTGCTTTAATCCTCATTGGAAATAGCTTGTCTTTCCAAACATTCTTTGATTCTTTAGTAATCTGTTTGTTCCTTTATCCTAGTTGTTTTTTTTTAAAACTATCTTTTGAGAAAAAAAAAACTTCTCCTCAATTGCCTTTATTTGCATTGGAAAAAACTTTGTTTTCCAAACATTCTTAGATTCGATAGTAATCTGTTTTGTGCTCCTTTTTTCTGTATTTCGTGAATTTCTCTTAGATTCTTACGAAAGAGTTGACTGATATAAACCTTCAGTCCCCCCTCGTTGATAAATATCACTCTCTCAGCACCACATTCGTGTGTGTTCGTCCTGATTTCTTGCTACTTATTTTTTTCGACCAATCATGTCTATCTTGGATGAGCTCATTTTTGCCGCGGATTTGCTTGTAAAATTTCATGCATCCGTCAAAGAGGTTCCTGAGCAGAACCACACCAATATGACTCTTGAAGCAAGAAAAATAGAACTAAAAGATTTGTGGCAAAAGGTGAAAGATAATTACGCTGAATGTGCTCGTTTTCGACCTTCTGCAAAGCAAGCAGCGTTAGACATGGATGTTATCGAGTCTAAATACAAAAACAGTGATGAGACCTACATTAGTTGTTTGGCTCTGTTCCTGGAACTCCAAGAGAAACTAAAACCTGTTGTTTCCGTGGACAGCAAGGATGCTCCTGCATTGAGCAATCTCCCTCAGAGTTCTGGGCCTTCTCATTCCATTAAATTACCACCCTGCGACACGGACATTTTTCACGGTGATTACCTTTCATGGCCGGCATTCCGTGACATGTTTGAAGCAGTCTACATCAAACATTCCAAGTTGTCGGAAGTGGAAAAACTTTTCCATCTTCGCTGTAAAACAAGAGGCGATGCGTCAAGGACTGTCAATCAGTTTCCAGTGACCAACGCTAGTTTTGCTCTAGCTTGGGAAGCATTGCGCGCTGCGTATGAAAATACGCGCATCTTGGTCAACAACCAAGTAAAAAATATTTTTAATTTGCCTACGCCACAGGAAGAATCCGCCAAGTCTATTAGATCACTCCAATGTAAAATCAACGACTCCCTAGCAGCACTCAAAATTCACAATGTTAGCACTGAGAATTGGGATCCCATCCTTGTTTTTGCGTGTTCAAACAAATTGCCCAAAAATACGCTAGCCCTTTGGGAGCAATCATTGGACGAGCCCACAAAAGTACCAACATGGAAACAGTTGGACAAATTTCTAAGTGCTCGATTCCAAACACTTGAGTCCATTTCGGACACTACGCTTTCAAAACATCTGCATCAGTCAGTCAACAGAATTCTCGAAAGAATCTACCTCAAAAGTTCAGCAAAGTGAATACGTTTCTCGCAAAGGCGGGAGGAACAAAGTGTAAAATATGTGCAGCCAATCATTCTATATATGAATGCCCCAAATTCTCCGCGATGTCTATCCCTTCTCGTATCGAAGCAGTACGCCATCATAAGATGTGCAACAATTGCCTAGGCACCAGTCATCAGAAATCGGCTTGTTCTAGAAAGTACTCATGCTCTTATTGCAAGAAACGTCATCACACTCTTCTCCACCTTGCAACAAATCCTCCTTCAAGCCAAAATGGCAAAACTTTAAAATTACAGTCCACTCCTCAACAACAAAATTCACAAGATTCTCAAATTTCGGCTTCTGCTCAGCCATTCATTCCTAAAGCATCCTTTCAAAACTACTTGGTGACAACCAGCAAAAAGATACTGCTCGCAACTGCTTTGGTTAGTATTGTGGGAAGGGAAACAGTGCACGTCGTAAGGGCACTAATCGACCCTGGCTCCGAAATATCCTTTATTTCCTCAGCTGTACAAAATCGACTCAATTTACCCTGCGTTGAAAGAAACACAACAGTTTCCGGTATAAGTGGAAATCTCTCAGTCAAATCGAAGAAACTTTGCTCTTTTTCAATCACTTCGTTCATCAATCCTCATGTCACTTTATCTGCTCAAGCCATTGTGCTAAAATCACTCACAAATAATCTTCCAAGCTCTTCGTTCTCTATAGTTGAACCTAATGTTCTCGCAGGTCTCACATTGGCCGATCCCACATTTAATAAATCGTCTCAGGTGGACCTTCTCATAGGCGCCGATCTCTATCCCTCTATCATTCGTAACGGCGTAAAACATATATCAAATTCGCTTCTCGCACAAAATACCATGTTTGGATGGGTTTTGTCTGGACCAGTTCCAGAGTCTTTCCAGTCATTTAACATATATGTCACTTCCTCCGAAAGCGCTTCTAATTTAGATACTCAACTTCGTAAATTTTGGGAGTTAGAAGAATTAGATCGAAAGAAGATTGCTTTTGCGAAGAATTGTATAAGAGAACCACCTACAGACGGGCTGATGGCAGATTTGTTGTCCGCCTTCCATTCAAACCACAAACTTCAAAAACTAATTTAGGCCACTCAAGATTCATCGCATTAAAACAGTTCTGTCGAACTGAAAAGACTTTAGCTTCTTTCTAAACCCGATCTGAGATCACAATATTCAAATGTCATTTCAGAGTATCTTTCCCTCAGTCATATGCGAAAGGTTTCCCCTTTAGAGAACAAAACGGCAAAGTAAAGTCTTTTTATCTACCGCATCATGCGGTCATAAAACCTGAGAGTAGCTCAACCAAAGTACGCGTGGTTTTCAACGCTTCTAATGCCTCTTCAAATGGTGTCAGTTTAAATGATATATTATACCCAGGCCCAATTTTACAACAAGACTTATCTTCACTTATTATTCGCTGGCGTTTTTATAAGTTCGTTTTTAATGCTGAAATAGCAAAAATGTACAGACAAATTATGATCGACCCTCGAGATACCCCTTTCCAGAGAATTCTCTTTCGCACATCTCCCCACGTAGAAATTGAAGATTTTGAACTTTTGACTGTCACCTTTGGTGTCAATTGTGCTCCTTATTTGGCCATTCGAACTCTTCTCGAATTGGCTAAAATTGGCAAAACTGAATTCCCACTTGCTTCCAAAATTCTTCAATCAGAATTTTACGTCGACGATGTCTTGTCAGGCGCTCATAGCATTCATTCCGCTCAAAGAGCTCAATCTGAGCTTATTAAACTTCTTGATTCAGCGGGGTTTCCACTGCGGAAGTGGACTTCGAATACTCCTGCCTTACTTGATCATTTACCCCGAGACCATATTTTGAACGACAATTTTTTGAAGCTTGACACTGACAGCAATACAAAGACTTTAGGAATACGTTGGAATGCCAAGGGAGATAATTTTTATTTCGCAACAAAACCAATTGTCTTATCTGAAAGTCCCACAAAACGGGAAGTTTTTTCCGAAATAGCTCGAATATTTGATCCCGCGGGTTGGCTAGCCCCCGTTGTGATCATTGCAAAAATATTAATGCAAAGAGTTTGGGCGGAACAAACTGCTTGGGACGATCCACTTAAATCAGAAACCTTTCAAACATGGAAAAATTTTGCGCAATCGTTAACCGATATCCAACAGATCCAAATACCCCGATGGGTAGAATATTCTCCGTCGTCAGAAGTCCAATTTCATGGGTTCTGCGACTCTTCCGAAAAGGCTTATGCCGCTGCGTTATATATACGCATCCGTCAATTTAACGGAATCATCTCATCTCATTTGCTGTGTGCAAAATCAAAAGTTGCTCCCATCAAATCTGTATCGGTACCATGCCTTGAGTTGTGTGGTGCGCTTTTGCTCTCCAAATTAGTCGAATCATAGATTCCATATTTCCCTGTTCAGTCACATAGCACTTTTCTGTGGACAGACTCATCCATCGTTTTAGCATGGCTTAAAAAACCGCCATGTGCATGGAAAACATTTGTAGCAAACCGCACAAGCGAAATTTTGGATAATGTAGGGAACGTCCCATGGAGGCATGTCAAGTCAGCTGATAATCCAGCGGATTTAGCCACTCGCGGCCTAATGCCGTCAGATTTGAGGCTTAATACGTTTTGGTGGAAAGGCCCCTCATGGCTTTCCCAACCAGTTTCTCAATGGCCTGAAACGCCTCCAGTCGCCCCATGTGTTGAAGAACTCGAACAACGAACAGTTGTGTCCTTGTTAGTTCAACAGAACCCAGAGGATATCCTCGAGCGTTTTTCAACATTGCCCCGCGCTATGCGTGTAATTTGTTACATATTTCGTTTTTTCCTCAAATTATCTAAGAGAGAAACTCATCAATATAACTCCCACAATATTTTACCCCACGAAATGGAATTCGTAAGAAATCGTCTAATACTCCTAGCTCAGATCTCTTTTTATCCTAAAGAACATTCGCTTCTGATGGAAGGTAAACCCATTCACTCCAAGAGTTCTATTATTTCGTTCAACCCATTTTTAGATTCACAAAATCTGCTCCGAGTAAACGGTCGACTCTCTCAGTCCGACCTTTCTTACAATGAACGACATCCTATCATCTTGCCTCACTCAATTCATTCATAAAATCTCTCAATGCATGGTGCCAATTCTCTGATGCTTCGTCTTCTAAGGCAAAGTTTTTGGATACCCAAATTAAAAAGTCTCATTAAGTCCTGCATACGTCAGTGTAAAACTTGTATTATTCATAAAAAGGAGTTTAGTCAACAAATAATGGCTGCCTTACCCCCTGAAAGATGCACTTTTTCTTCCCCCTTTACAATTACAGGGGTCGACTTTGCAGGCCCATTTGTGATTAAGAGTTTCAATGTCAGAAATTGTCGCATGACCAAAGGGTATGCTTGTGTATTTGTTTGCTTTGCTACCAAAGCCATCTACCTTGAGGCTGTAAGTGATTTATCCTCCGAAGCCTTTTTAGCGGCTTTCGCAAGATTCTCGGCAAGACGAGGTTTACCAAAGGAAGTGTACTCTGATAATGGTACCAATTTTGTAGGGGCTGATGCCATTCTACGCAAAGATTTCAAAAAATTTCTAGCTTCTGTTCCTCAGGAAACTACTGCCACTTATGGCGTTCAGGGTCTCACGTGGAATTTTATTCCTCCGGGTGCACCTCACATGGGCGGCCTATGGGAGGCCGGTGTTAAAAGTTGTAAAAGTCATTTGAGGAAACTGGGGACCGGTACAAAGTTAACGTACGAGGAATTTTCCACTGTCCTAGCACGTATCGAGGCGTGTTTAAATTCGCGTCCTATATCATCCATGTCCAATGATCCCTCTGATCTATTGGCCTTAACGCCCGGGCATTTTTTACGCGGAAGTCCTCTTTTAGCATTTCCCGAACCTAATTTGGCCGATGCCAATTTGTCCCTCATTAATCGGTGGGAAAGAATTCGGTGCCTTCAGCAACAATTCTGTCGTCGATGGAAAGACGAATATTTGAAAGAACTTCATCAAAGAAATAAATGGCAATCGCCTCAGGAAGATGTCAAGTTAAATGACCTAGTCGTTATCAAAAATGAAAATTTACCATCGACAGAATGGCGCTTAGGGAGAGTTATAAATGTACACCCCGGCGCTGACGGAAGAGTGAGGGTTGCGACGCTGAAAACTCAGAACGGTGAAATTATGCGACTGATTGTTAAACTGTGTATTTTACCTTTAAAGTAAAGTTGCAGTTTTTATTTTCTTATAAGTATGTATATTCTATATGCCATTCAATATTTAAAGAATTTTATACTTCACCTTTTTCTTCTCTTAACTTTTTTTAACTTAAATTTTCAATTTACTATTGCCTATTTTTTCAATGAATCTTAAATTAATAATAATTTATAAAGACATTTTCTTCCTAGATCACTTTTTTGGCGCATCTCGTCAAGGGGGGCAGTAATGTTCGCGCATATTGTGGCTGTCCGCCACTTAGTGTTTTTAGTCCGCGCAACGCGGACTCAAACACTTGTGCTGACAGTCGCAGTATGCGCGAACAGGCCTATGTTCCACTTCCACTCTCGAACGCGCCCAACTCCCCGGTATTTTTTTTAATACTGGGAGTTGGCTGCCATGTCGAAAGTGGAAGTCGACCCCATCTTAATTTCTTTTTCACATTCTTCATTTGTCAGTCGCCCAGTCGACAATTGCCTTTTTTTGTAAAGTTATTTTCTTAAAACTAAATCTCTTTAAAATATATTAAAACTTAAAGACTAATAAACTATCATTGTAAAACACTTAAATCTAATAAAATTCTAAAGTAAAACAAATTACAACAACCACGAGCAATTATTTCAAGAAGGATTTTATTCTTGCTGGTGCACAAGCTGGTGGTGGTGAAGTTGTCGCGTTGAATTTTGTGGTGCTGTTGCTGTGGAATTTATCTTTTGGCCGTTTATGTGCCGAAACAGAGTTATTCAAAACTGTTTTGGAGCTGTGTAGCAGACATGGTCTTCTTATAAAATGGAGCAAATGTCAGTTTTTAACAAAAAAGTGTCGTTCTTAGGGCATATTATTCAAGGAGGTACTATTCAGCCATCCAACGAAAAGATTTTGGCAGTGAAAAAGTTTCCAACCCCAAAAAGCGTAAGGGATGTGATGAGTTTTCTAGGACTAACTGGTTTCTTTCGGAAATTTATTCAAGTTTATGCCCTTATAGCCAAACCCCTATCTGATCTGACAAGAAAGGATGCAAAATTTACTTGGAATGAAAGTCAGGAATTAGCTTTCGTACAACTAAAGGAAAAGTTATGTAAAGAACCTGTTTTGAAGCTATTTAACCCATCTCACTAGACACAGTTGCATACAGATGCCAGTAAGGGAGGATACGGAGCGATGTTGTTGCAGAAAGGTAATGATGATCTTTTCCACCCTGTTTTTTTCCTTAGCTACAAGACGTTGACAGCAGAAAAAAAGTATACCAGCTATGAATTGGAAGTTCTTGCCATAGTTAAAGCACTTAAAAAACTTCGGGTTTATCTATTAGGAATTATTATTATTATTATTCTTTTATTACATTGTAATGAATTACAAAATAATAGTTTAAAGCTTTAGCTACCAGGGCTATCAGCTAAAATTATAAAAAACGGTTTATTTTCAAAAGGAATTGGAGCAATATGTGAGAAAAAAAAAATAATTAAATAAGTTTATCTAAATTTAATGTTTTAAGTAAGTTATCGATTAGTTTTATATTTTCTTCGGATGGATTTTTTAAAATGTCGATTAAAGATTTGTTTTTAATGAATGAGATATGTGTAAAATTTTTAATTGTGTTGCAGTTGAAGAGTAGATGGTGGATGGTGAGAACGTCTCCGTTGCAGAAGTGACACGTTGGGGGATCCTTTTTTTCGAATATGTGGCTATGAGTGATGTTTGAGTGTCCCATTCGGAGCCGTACAAAATTACGAATCATGGATGTTGAGCAATTTGTTGGGTAGACTGCCTCTTGAGGTTCTGGATTGATGTTGGTGTAGTAGTGGTGATATGTTGACCATTTGTTTCGTCTTTCTTTTAAAAAGTGTTTTTTCTACATTTTTGATATGTCTTTTTTGTTAGGTATAAAAGTCATGAATAGTGGTTCCTTGGCAGCGTCTTTGGCGGTTTCATCGGCAAACTCGTTGCCTTTAATACCGGCGTGTCCAGGTATCCATAAAAGTTTTAGTCTGTCTTTGCTCGCTATAAGTGTATCTCTTATGTTTCGAATGGTTGGAGCGTTGTTATTTATGTTTCTTACAGCATTAAGTGTAGAAAGGCTGTCAGTGCATATGATTGTTTTCCGGTTATTGATTAATTTTGTTGCTGAAAGGATTGCAGTGGCTTCGGCAGAGAACACAGATGAAAAGTATGGCAATATACTTTTGCAGAGAATTTGTTCAGATTCATCAACTATTGCGAAAGCAGTACCATGTTGATTTTTTGTACCGTCAGTGTAAACAAAGTACCAGTTATTGTCTTTGTAATTGGAGGTTGATTCTGCAAAAGCAGCTTTGTAGATTTCGTTGTTTGTGGAGTTTTTCGGGAGCTTCTTAAGATCAGTGATGATTGAGCTTTGTGTCAGGAACCATGGAGGATATGTGGATTCTTTAGTTGCGCTGAATATGATTGGGAGCTCAAGTTGTTCCGAGAACGAGAGTATGTTATATAGCGTTGAAGGACATTTGGGGGTTCTTTTCCTGTTTATCACTTGTTTCATCATTTATACGGATTGTAAGGCCTTTCAACAAACAATGACCAAGAAGGAATTGAACAGCCGGGTAGCAAATTGGGTACTTCAGTTGCAAGAATATGATTGCAGAGTACACCATCGACCAGGACGATCGATGCAACACGTAGACGCATTAAGCAGGTATGCGGTAGCACTAGTTGTGGAAGACGGCGTGCTACACTCAGTTAAGAAAGGGCAGCAGAAAGATGAACATTGTAAACTAATTTTTAAAATTTTGGAATCGTCTGAGGATTATGTTCTAAGAAGTGGGGTTTTGTATATGAATGGAGATTATCTAGTGGTAGTGCCAAAGTCTATGCAGGGGCAGGTTGTAAAGAAGGCTCATGAAAAGGTCATTTTAACACTCGCAAAGTGGAGGCGCTAATTCAACGAGACTACTATATATACCAAAGCTGTCCAAACTTGTAAGAACAGCAGCAGAGAGTTGTATAAGTTGCATTCTTGCTTCTAAGAAAAATGGTAAGCAGGAAGGATTTCTTAACCCAGTGGACAAAATGGACGTCCCTTTCCACACGTTTCACCTAGATCATGTTGGACCTTTACCTTCAACAGCGAAAAGCTACAAATATTTATTCGTTGTTATAGACGGTTTCTCAAAATTTTGTTGGATTCATCCGGTTAAGAGTACAGGAGCTGAAGAAGTTTTGAAGAAGTTGGAACTGCAAGCCGATACGTTTGGAAATCCTCACCGAATAATTACAGATAAGGGCTCTGCATTCACATCAAATATTTTTAAAGAATACTGTGAAACTCGAAATATACACCATCATCTAGTAACAACTGGCGTTCCGAGGGGAAACGGACAAGTAGAGCGGTATAACAAAATTATAATCGAGGTTCTTTCAAAGCTTTCCGTGGAGCAGTCTCTCAAGTGGTATCAACACGTAAGCCGAGTACAGCGGATCTTAAATTCAACAACTTCCCGATCAACTCAAAAAACTCCATTTAAGTTGTTAACAGGAGTGGAAATGTTTACCACAGAAGATTTGGAACTCGCAGAGGTATTGGAAGAAGAAATTAGATCAGACTTTGAGATCAACCGCCAAGAACATCGAAACGCAGCGAAAAAAGAAATCGAAAAACTACAAGAAGAAAATAGAAAAGGATACAACCGCAAAAGAAAAGAATCAGTACTATAAAAAGTAAATGACCTGGTGGCCATCCAACGAACGCAATTCGGGACAGGCCTAAAGTTGTGTCCCGAGTTTCATGGACCATATGAAGTTACGAAGGTGAAGCGAAAAGATCATTATGAAGTTCACAAGGTAGGCGATCATGGGGGTCCAAACGTTACATCAACTGCAGCTGATTATATGAAACCTTGGAAGATTTATTCTTCGGATGATGAAGAAATCGAGGATGAAAACGAAGACGAAAACCAAAACGCAGAAGGTCAACATTCGCCGAGTCGGTCGAATACGCAGAATGGCCGAATGTAGGAGCAAAGTATAGCCAAGCAGTACAGTTCCTGTTTGTCATGTCCGTTAGTCCGCAGTCTAAGTACCATGTTTCAAATTTGAATTGAGCATTCTCATTCGAAAAGTCAATCAGTAAAGTCAATCAGTAAAGTCGATCTAAAGCCAAGTAAAAAATTAAAGTCAGCTAATAGTGTTAACAATTCTCTTTTCACTTTCTTTTTAATTAAACTTAATTTGTGAATTTCTTATAAAATACTGTTTGAATAAAATGGATTAAAACTATCTTTGATCTAAATTTCGTGTATTTATTGAAACTATATATATGTCCAAGAAAAGAACAAAAAGGGACTTCAAAGCACTGTCACCAGATTTCACTGGACCGGCAAAAAAAACGCAATCTATGTTCAGCAAAACCATGGCCTCAGAAGATGAAAGGAATGGTACCTTAGTATCCTAAATGACCGTTTTTGAGCTTGCCGCCTTATTGGACGGTAAGATCAGTCACTTGGCATCAAAGACTGAAATAGACCATCTAAGGGAAGACTACAACGCTATTTGGGAATCCAACAAGAAACTAACTGTGAAAGTATCTTCCTTGGAAAAACGGTGTGAAGAGCTAGAGGATCAAATTGACCACAGAGAGTAATGTGGTTTTTCGATTCAAAACTATTCAGGGAGAAGAGGTGAAGGAAAAAGCGAAAAATATTTGTACAAACCTTGTTCCTGGAACTATTTTGGAGGAAATCAAATCCGTCAACTGCTGCCGAACAACGCTGAGTTCCAAAACGTTTTGGTGAAGTTGAGAACTGGTCAGGAAGCTTTAAATGTGCTGAAATCGTCGAGCAAATTGAAGGACACAGGCATCTGGGTGCACAGAGATCTGTCATACAATGCAAGGAAAAAAAGGTCCAAACTTGCACAGGTGGGTCGTGCGATAAAAGAGAAATATCCTTCCACAAAGATCGCATTGAGAGACGATAGATTGGTGGTGGATGGAAGCATGTTTAGTTGGAGCTCCATGGCAGGTTTGAGAAGCGGTGGCTTAGATGGTTACATAATTCTTGAAAAGAAAGCGATTCAATTTGATTCATCCCAAAGAATTGTAAACACGGATGGAAATGACACTGACAGCAGCAATGAGGTAGAATTGTCAAACGTCAAAGGCAGCTCAGAGGCAGCGCAGCAGTTTATCCCTGTGGCGAGCACATCAACCAACTTAGCTGGTACATCAACCGGAACTCAAATAAATAAAAACGTAATAGCCGTCTGCCAAAATTCTTTTAAAAATCAGTTAAATTTAAATAATAATATGAAAATTGAATTTCTATCATAAAATATTTGTGGTTCTAAAAATAAGCTTTTATTTAAGGAATTTTTTGAATTTATTAATAAGTATGATGCAGTATTTTTATATGAAACACATATTATTGAAGAATCTACAAATAATATTATTGAGAAAAAGCTTAATAATTTTGAATTAAAATGGGTAAATGCAGTGAAAAATCATTCAGCGGGGAGGGGTATAGGAGGTCTGTGTTTTGGAGTCAAACATGTAATGAAAGAGTTCACTAATTTTAATTTCCAAATAGCAAATGATGTAATTGTTCTCGATATAGAAATCAAACACAAAAAGTTGGTGATTATACCGATCTACTTGAACCCTAACAACTGGAATACGGACTTTGGTAAGCTTTATGAGTACTTGATGGGAAAAAGTAATACAGAAAACATCATGATTGTCGGTAATCTCAATGGAAGAATGGGTGAGGAAAATGGTCAAGAAAATCTGAAGAATTTCACAACTCGAAAGTCTAAAGACAAAATTTTAAATTCAAACGAAACTTTTCGGTTTTCGAATTTTGAATGGATGCAGCAACGCGGATGCCAACGGAGAGATGACCTACATAGGACCAAGAGGAAGTTCTATTGTGGATTACTGCCTTCATGGAGCAGACTGGTGGTCTTCAATAGAAGATATGGAGGTAGAGGCGGTGCCTTTTTCTGATCACATGCCACTAGCAATTATTATTGGGATAGATAAATACAGAGAAAGCAATGTTAGAGATTTAAGACTGTTGCCCAAGCTTCGTTGGAGACAGTCGAGCGTGAAAATGTATACGAAATCGCTCAATGATAACTTGAGTTTAGAGATGGAGAAAAGAGATGGTGATTTAAGCTTACTAAGTTTGGAAACAGTAATTAAGAACACATACGAAAATATAAATGGGCCAGGAGAAAAAAAGAGCACTAATAAAAGTGCCTGGTTTGACAAAGAGTGTGCAAAAGCAAGGCAGACATCCTTTGGTCTATTAAGAACGTATCGCAAAACTGGGTCATATTACTTCAAAACACTATACTTGCAAGCCAACTTTAACTACAAAGATCTCTGTAAGATGAAAAAAAAAATTAATACTTAGAAAAATTAGCACATAAAATTGGTGATTGTAAGAACTCAAAGGACTTTTGGAAAAATGTGAGGGAAATAAATGGACCTAAGTTTCAAACAAGTATTACTTTGGGATCCGATGTGTTAAGAGCATATTTTGAAAAGCTATTGAATGCCGACACACAAATATTGGTTCCGCATTACGCTCGACCGTATAACCAAAGAGAACTCTTAGATGCATCTTTCTCAATCGCTGAAGTTGAATTTGCTTTAATGAAAACTAAAGATAACAAAGCTGCCGGCTCGGACGGAGTGCAAACCGAGTTTTTTAAGTATGCTTCAATGGAATTTATTAGCCAACTCACGCAGCAGTATAACAAAATCTTCGAAACAGGAATTGCTCCTGAAGGCTTTAAGGAATCCGTGTTGTTTCCTATACATAAAAAGGGTAGTTTTGAAGATCCTGGTAACTACAGAGGTATTTCCTTTTTAAATGCGTCACTAAAGATCTATACCATGGTTCTACAAAGAAGATTTCTAACGTGGCTAAACATAAACAGAAAAGTAAATGAATGGCAAGCTGGGTTCAGACCAGGTTATAGCACGGTGGACCACATTTTTGTCCTAAGAAATGTGGCGCAAACCTTTTTAAATAGGAAACAGAAACTTTATGCATCGTTCGTGGACTTCAAGGCCGCCTTCGACACTATAAACCGTTCAGCTCTGTTCTATAAATTGTATGGTTTAGGTGTCACTCATAAATTTGGAAGGGCATTAGAAGTTCTGTATGAAGGCACAAAAACAGCCGTGTGGAATGGTGAACAGCTATCAGATTGGTTCCCTACCTTTACGGGGGTGAAACAAGGATGTAATATAAGCCCAATTAGTTTCATTTTGTACATTGACGATTTAATAGATGCCTTACCAGGTGGAGTGCAATTCGCAGGATCAAAAATTAAAGGGTTGCTTTTTGCAGATGACCTGGTGCTGGTTGCTGGCTCATCAGAGGCTCTACAATTGATGATAAATCGGCTACACTTATACTGTCAGCACTGGGGCTTAACAGTGAATTTGGAAAAGACGAAAGCTGTGGTTTTTAGAAATGGTGGAGGAAGGTATGCAAGGACGGAGCAGTGGACCTACAACGGGAGTCAAATTGAAATTGTAAAACATTACAAGTACCTTGGTTTTACAATAGCGAGCAACCTTAGTATGGCACCCCACGTAACGGAGAAACTAGCGACAGCAAAAAATGCTTTAAATGCGACTTGGATAAGCTGCATAGGAAATGAAAATATATCACATCAAGCCAAATATAAAATCTTTCAAGCCACTATGGAATTAGTTATGTTTTATGGAGCGCAAGTGTGGGGGTATGAAAAAAACGATATTGTAGAGCAAATACAAAGATATAATAAATAAATAAATTTGATGGCACAACAGCTCATGAAGAACTAGGGCCTAGTGACTTACAACTCTCAACCATTCCTGTGTGCGTGTCTGCAGGAATGGAGGGGACCTACAGTTTATTGCCGAATCCGAACGGCTAACGAGCGGCACTTTTCTGTGACAGGAGATACTCTTGGAGGATTTGTCAATTCCTCGCAAGAGGCAGTAGCCGTTTTTTCTTTTAAATAAATAGGTGGTGAGGCTGGGAATCGAACCTAGACCTTCGGCATGACAGTCCATCGCACTAACCATCACGCCACGGCTACTACAAATACAAAGATATTTTCTGAAAAGAACTTTTCGACTTCCAACGACAACGCCAACATACATGTTGCACGTTGAAACAGGCCTTCCTGAGCTATTCACCAAAACACTGAAGATGCATTTTGATTACATCTTAAAAATTATGCAACTGCCGTATGAAAGACTTCCAAAAAAAACCGCAGTGTATGCTCTGCAAAGGAAATCGCTATGGTTTGAGGAATGGCATAATCTAGCTACATTCTGCGGAGTCAATCTTGATCTTACATTAGAAAATATAGGTACGTGGAAAAGACAGCTGTATGAAATAGTGTCGTGTTTGGATGAGCGATGGATCCTTGATTGCCATCGTAAAGCAAATTTATCGATTCACAGATCTATTTATGCAGATCTACAGCACGATCTTAGAGAAGATAATTACTTCCAGATCAGCTTTAGCATCCACAAAATATCAACAATTTTTAGATTGCGAGGAGAGCTAGAGAATTTAAATTACCAGCCGCATAGAGGAGATCTCCCGATACTTTGTTCCTTATGCAACTTGAAAACGAGAGAAGATGTTTTTCATTTCTTGGGTACGTGTCCGGTGTTAAAAGAAGTTAGAAGAGCTTACTTCAATTAAAATGAATTGACCGAGTTAGAAATGAGGCAATTTCTTAACGGAAGAGACTGGGAGCTGCTTTAAATACACTGTAAGAGCAAAAAAATACAGACTTCAAATTTTAAATGAACTTTTTTGAATTATTAAGTTGTAACTAAATGAACAGAAGAATAAATGAAAAATGTTTAACGATGATACGATATGTACTTACGTTAGTTTATAATATGTAAATAGGAAAATTTCTATAATATGTAATTATTTTTATTTTTATGTATAAATAAGAATATCAGCTCAAACTCTGGCAGACGGCTTATTACAGCCATGCTTATAGATTTATGTAAAAATATATTGTAAAACAAAAAAATTACTTTAAAAATAAATCATTTATCTATCTATCTATATATATACATATTTATATCCCGTTAGCATTTAAGAATGAATTTTGTCGAATGAATTATCTTTATAACATATTATAAGTATCAATTTAAAAAAAAAAATTATTAAATTAAAATAAACAACTATCTGAAAGAGGAAGATGTTATGATATTCAACTATCTTATATTATATTACATACAATGATTGTTACACGTATATATAAGCATTTGTATTAGTATATTTAAACATACTAACACTTATAATTGAGAACATATAAATACTTGTAAAGAGTTAAACAACGACTCAGTCTGAAGTGAAACTTATTGAAATAAACTTGAATATAAAACTGAGACTTTTAATTAAACAGTACTATGGCACACGATACTGATACATGTCGACTGTGATTTTACAATGTAAACGTATTATTGAAAGTGACAATACCTATCTACATTATATATATTATTTGTACTTCCATGATATTTTAATCACTGTTTTTATGTATTTTGTCAACCTTTAAATGTTGTATAAGAAAACGAACAAAAAGACAATCCAAATAAGGATACGGATGTGTGTAAACAAGATCAAAGTATATACATATATATTATAAATATTTTAAAGATTAACATGTTTAGAAGTTGTTGTAGAAACGTTTAATCGTATATCGTACAAAGTTTTTCTTTTCAATGCCAAATTTGTCGTAATGTTTTTCTTTGGAGCTAATGTTTGAACAAACTTTGTTTTTTTTTTTTTTTTGTTTCTCAAACTGCAAGCATCTTTATATAGATGTTGTTATATTTTGTTTGCCTTCTATAGATTTTATATTTTTATGTATATTTTTGTATTAAATAATGTTATTTTTTATATTTTCACATTTTAAGGCTCTCCCAAACCAACGCGATTAGTCGCTGCGACAAGAGAAAACAATAATAACAACACATGGTTGTCAAACAAAGCAACACGTTGTTGTTATTGTTTTATATTGTCGCAGCGATTAATCGCGTTGGTTTGGGAGAGCCTTTATTTACATAATAAATTAAATACAAACTATTGTAAAAAACAACAAAAGATGAAAATCAATAAAATGAGTTTATTATAATTAACTTATTAACTTCCTTGTATTAACATACTACATACACCACATTATTATATGGCGATATTGGTATATCGCCGCAATATAGTCGTTGATCGCTCTGTAAATGCGACACATAACTATATAGTATAGTGGCCACAAAATGAGTCTCTTCGAAGAACTTTCTTTTGTGGCTGACTCAACACAACATTTGATATGAACTTTGCTAAGGCTTTAGGTTGTTGCCAGTTGTGCTGCCATAGCTGTTGGAAACTGAAATTCGGGATGTAATTTTTATCGCTGCGCTTCTCCTTTGTTTGAAGTAGCACGGTTTACAAAGTTCATAGTTCCAGTTTTCCAGTCTTTAGAAGAACATTTGGTGACATTCACGCAATTTGATATGGAGATGTAATACTTATATATAGCTAATTTCATCTTGATTGTGTTTGCATGAATTTGTTTAAGGAATTCATTCCTTTTTTGTGCAGCACTCTTAACAACAAAGGAAGATTCACCAACTTCTTTTGGTGCCGGAACGTCTGAAAAAAGGAAAAAAAAGAATAACCTCAGACACAAGTCTTAAAAGAAATGCAAAGAATCCGGGCAGAGATGTTGTTACATAGTGAAGACAGTGCAAAATAGAATAAACGTCAGAGGGCTATGGACAGTAAATTTCTAGAATCATTTACGCAATTAGCAGACACAATCAAATTTCAAGACGCCCTTTTGTCACTTTTTAATAAATAAAATAAAATTAATACTTACACAAATGTTCACTAATTGCTTTCATAATTTTCTCGGCATTTGGGTCGTTGTCAAACAATGTTGAACTATCTTCTGGTTGGGCTCTTCCATTGCTTTCTTTTTCTTTTAGCTTTTGCACCCAATGATTATTTATATTATCATTTTGATCATTTAAAAAATTGTGTAGTACACATGCACATTTTACTATACTATTGACATTAGGCCAGTCCCACGGAGAAAAAATCTCAGTGAGCGCTCAATGTCAATTTGACGGAGGCGAAATCATTTCGTGGGACAACATTTTCCGCTCAATTGTAAAAAACTCAGGTGTTATAATTCTCGTACTGAAATTCTAAAAAATCACTTTCAACTTTTGCTTAAAATGTTTAATTTTTGAAGCAGAAAACTTATTGAAATGAATGAGAAATAATAAAAAGATCAATTTATTTTAGTTTTTATTAACATTCCGTCTTTATTTTGTATTTATTTACCACTTTTGCACTTGCGCACCACAAAAAAATTTAAATTTGATTGTCAAAAGAACAGCTGTTTTGGCTGAGAAAGAAAACTGAGAAATGAATCCAAAAAATTTTCATCTCACATATCTCAGCAAAATATCTCAGTGCTCAGGTGAGATTTTTTGTCCCACGAAAAAAAATCTCTGAGCGCTCTGAGCGCTCAGAGATTTTTTCTTCGTGGGACTGGCCTATTGTCAATATCAATATCAAACTAACTAAACTGAAGACAAAGGTAAAAAACTAAAGTTGCAATCGAAGAACTTACCAATAGCTCCAAAACACTGAGGGTAACCCAGTCGTTTGAAACCTTCCACAGATTCACGAATAGTTTCCTCCTTCAGTGGATACTTATTTAGGTATTTTGGCTGCAGAACTCGCCAAACCTCTGCACAAAATTCCTTTAGCAAGACACAAACTGTAGACTTGCCCACGCCAAAAAGGTTAGCAACCGTTCTGTACTCAGCGGAAGATCCTAATGAGTACAGCGCAATTGCAAGTGGTATGGGTTTTCTAAAGCTTGTTTCTTTTTTTTCCAAGAACTTCAGATCTTCACATAACTTAGAAAAGTTAGTTTTATCCATGCGGAAGTTTTCTTTAAAAAAATCGTCGCCAGATTTGGGGACTTCCTCCTCCCAAAAAAGACTTTCTCGCGGCTGCAAATTATAAAGTAAATGTAAAGGAGGTATTCCAGATGGGAAATGGTGTATATGAAAGTACTTTCGTCCAGAACCTCTTTGGCTTTTTCCATCTATGTATTTCCTTGGACAACATACATATTCGTAGTTGAATTGATTCCAAGGCACGTTTCTTCTGTTGTCGGCGACGGGTCAGTTGAGTTCTCTTCCTTAGAAATTGAAAGATTCGAGCTTGCATGTTATTGATTAAATTCATCTGATCAGCAATAATTAAAAGTTTTTTATCCATTTCTATATTTTATTTGTAAAATTTCTCTTTTGTTTTGATTCAATTAAAATGTGTCCACAACAATTGTCAAATCAACTGTCAACAACAACTGTCAAACGAAATTCAGACATATGTCAAACGAAATTAGCAAATTTATATGAAAACACTTTTTACCTAATTTGCGAAATTACCTCATTTCGGCTCTAATGAAAACGTTGTATTAATCGAAATTGTAGAGGAATAGAATTCTCTGTAAAAACGCACTTAAACTGTATTTGTGAGACTAGTATATTCAATATTCCCAGCAAAATACTTACTCTGCTCGTGTATTTCTCAAATCTGCCAATTTTTACTAAAATGTTAATCATATTTTATTTTATTTTATTTTATAAACTTTGACATAATAAAAATTGGTACAGATTGACAGTTTTGAGTATTAACCATTCAGCAAAAGAGTCCGTTTTGGATCCGCAGACGTAGTCAAGAACGTATGGATGACTCCGCGTACGGATCCGCAAAATTGCGTTTGTCGGCTCAAATTAATATACAAATTAGAATCACCACTGACCCACTTGCACATGTATTGTGAGAGGGACAGTTCACCATACTCAGCGAAAACTGAAACCAAAACGGATCTAAAATAAATCGCCAAAGAAGTTTCTACCTGCTTGAGTTCTACCTATACAACAAAACTTTTTCATTCCAATTTTCTCCAATCGAGTTTACCTTACCTACAACAAACAAACAAACTTTTTTTTTTCATCATTTATATAAATACAATTTACAATCATATTTTAATGCACTATAAAGCAACGAAATGAACAAAAAATAGTAACATTTAATTTATTATTTTCTAAGTTTTTTATAAGAAAATATAAGAAGGGAACAAAACAAAAACTATTGTCGAATTCCTTTTACCAAAAATAATCGATTTTTTTTCTAAACAGACTCCATTTTTTTCTTTTCAGATTCAGATTCATTTATTGAGACTTAACAAAAGATTTTTAACATTGGTCTGATGTAATACAAAAGTATATAAAATAACATTAATGAATAAATAGGAGGCTATAACGTATGGCTCTCACAAGTTTTAATATGTATATGCCAACATGGCTACAGTTACTGAGTTTATTATAAAAGCTCTTGCTCCTGGAGCTGTATTTCATTTTCTTTTGACGCTTATGGTCGTATATATACATATATACAAATATCTTAAAAACGAGCGAGAACGCCCTATTTAATTATATTCTGGAAATGTGATTATTCACTTCACGATTTTTACCTACAAATAAAACATTTTTCTTTAGTTATTTTAAAGTAAATAAAATACAGAACAGTTAATTGTCGTGAGTTGAAAAATGAAATGATATTAAAATTTAATTGTAGGAAGGTAACAAAAATCACTAAAATGTGTTATCTGAGTTGCACACGCTGACTTCATACACGAACAGGTGGGTTATTTGCAGTTTTGGGCATCTTCTCATCCAAAGTGCAAATGTATAAATGTTCAAAGCAAGTTGATCACTTTTGTCTGGTCTGGTTACGTCCTCATGGTAGATGTCAGAATCCAATTTTTCACGCATATTTGCGGGTTTTTTCAACATATGGAGTGGTAACTGTTGCGATGTATAGTTATATTGCAGTTATTACGTCCTCTTCGCCATGTTGTATGTATAATGCAGCCATAATCCGGTGGCTGATGCAGTTACTAGGCTAGAACTCGGTAAAGCCTTGTGTTCTGTTAAAAAACGTATAACTGGATTTTTATTTTATCTAATTCGGGCAATGGGCAAGATTTTCTGTTGCTGGAGAACGTGAGCATCTCCTTGTGTACCAAGGTGGAATCCTACCCCCTTAACGAGGTTCCATCCTTGGATTTAAGAAAAATTAAACTATTAAAAAATAATTAACTGTAACTGTTTTAATTTTATGAGGTTGTGCACAACCTACCTCGTTGCTTGCTCTATCAAAACTCCACCCATTTTTTTTTTTTTTTTTTTTCTTTCCATACAAGGAATTTGTCCAGAAAAATCGATTTTTTCTTCTAAACAAATCGATTTTTTTGTTAAAAGGAATTCAACGTGTCTTGCTACTCCAGTTGCAAAATGCAAAGATGAACTAAGCAAAGGTGTTGGGAAAAACGTTTGTAGATACAAAGAATTTGTGTAGGTGTGCGTGAAACACTAATTTTAGCAGAGATCCAAGAAAGACCAAGAAAGTTGAGTCAATGAATTTGCTTGAAGGGAAGCGAGAAGTTGATTGTAAAAAAAAAGGAAACTTTCGGATTAAGTTACGGGATTTTTATTTAAATACCCCTTAGCATTGGTTTGACGTTTGTTTTTATTTTGCAATTCAGAATTCTTCGGATGATGTAACATGAAAGTAATTTGTTATTTTGAAATGAATTAATTTATATATTTATATTTCATGTACTGGCAGTGGGATTATTGTCCTGGATACAACTTGACGTACTTGGACGCCAGTGCCGTTCAAAAAACACAGAAAGTACAAGCACTTGGCCCCTTAGATGGGCTATGGTCATACACCAGCACAGCCAGTGATATAACATCTCAAGCTTCTGTTGAGAATGTTCGTCCGCGAGTGTGCAGATTCAACATCAATAGCAACAATTTTCCGATTGTTCAATACAAAAAACAAACAAATTCATCATCGCTTCATATGACGATCCATCAGACGAATCAGCAGAATAACATGAATATTGCAACAGCGAGTCCACCGCAGAATATTGGTTTGATATGGGCATCGCAGGAAATATGTCAAATCAGCAACAGTCGCATCAAAATCAAAACAGGAAAATATCACAGCTGGGTTAGAAGTGCAAACAGTGGTACGCACCGCTCATCAACTCCAAAGATAAGTCGTTCCAATAACAAAACAAACAACCACTAGAGACAAATTAGTAGAAGCACACCCCCCATGTACATCACCACCACGGAATGCAACAATCTTCTGAATATTTAGCAATTCCTCAAATGGGTCAAAATTATTCAGGTAATTAACCCGATACTTACCACAGTGTTTCAATGCCGACAGTTATTCAGCACCGAATGATGGAAAGCTACACGTTAGCTAGTCCACATCAACGCTTTGGACCATCACCGTCTTCTTGTGTTGTTTCATCGTCGTCTGTGAACAATTTCTACGCAGGAGTTAATCCTACTTCACAAACACCAGTTGCAATGGCCACACCCACAGCTATGTCATCAGCACCAGCTATGCATGTAAACACATCGCGACAGCTTTGCATGTAAACACATCGACGACAATATATCGGAATTCTCAGATAGGAATTGTGCATCAAAACCTTTGGAATACAATAATACTAGAGTGGAATTGGCATACACACTATTCAAGAGTATTTAATTCATGTATGTAAGCGTTCAAATTTAAACTTAAATTATAAAGCAAGCATGCAAAAGCGTATATAAAAAAAAACAAGCATAAGTTATATTAACATGCAGACTTTACATAAAAAACAACACGTCTAATTTGTTCAGTGGCTTTATTCAGACTAAAATCTATATAACATAATTTAAAGTGAGCGATGCTTAGAAGAAGCAAAAGAAAACAGTAAAACCAATAGCAGTAAAAACAAGAGTAAAACCATGGTACATAAGAATATCATTCGATAATTCTGTTATCGTGAAAGATTAATATAAAAATACATAATACAATGTACATAATAATGTATGTATATAAAAAAATAGCGTTTGTCTTTAAATTTATGCAAGTGCATGGATATCGTAAATGGGTTGCCATATATTTGATTTGAACGTGTGAACAGATAATATTTATTTAAAAAGAATAATCATAAGAGATGAAGTCTCTTACAACTCGATCATCCTGACAATAAATCGTCCTCGATTCACGATTCCATGAACATACACCGTTTCTTAAATTTAACATTTTTAAAGCGAAATTACATAGTAATAGATTATTTCTTTTGATTTGAATTAAAATAATTCGTTTAAAATCCATTTTCATAGCATAATAACAGGAATTGTTAATATCATATTTTCTTTTTTAAAAGAATTTAAAATAAATTAGGATAGCAAAATAACATATGTAAGAATCATTCATCATATTTAATCTTGAAAATTTAATAAATTATTTTTGTTTACATTTTTTTTTCATTGCGAACTCGTATATATTTTTTTCTTTATATCTTTTGTTAAGATACGATCATAGTACAAAACATTATGTTATTTACATTATATTTTGTATGTAGATTCATTTTAATAAAATAAGTTTTATAAAAACATATAACAAGTATAATAAGAATAAACCTTAAACAAAAACTATAAAATTAAGCGATATTAAATATTGATACATGCAAACTTTAATTATGTTTGAACGTAAGGCTTCATGTTTTCAGGGCAGCATACTCCTTCGTATGGCACGCGAGATATTTGTAAATTTTCTAAATCTTTAATAAGATATCGGTCATTTTCTAAAATTTTGACAACCTCAAATGTTCCTTTATACTTAGTCAAAAATTTTTTGTTTAGGCCGGGAGTATTAACAATGTTTTTTATCAATACATGGTCACCGATTTTATACTGAAGGGGTTTCTTGTGACGTTTATCAAAATAAAGTTTGTTTTGGTTTTGACACTCGATAGTTTTCTCATTTGCTTTCTTCCTAAGTGCTTCTAAATTTCGTGGTTCTTGTTCTATAATATATTGGTCTAAATACTCTTTAATATTATCTCGAATAACACCTTTTTGGGTAACTCCGAAAAGCAGCATGCTGGGACTTATACCTGTGCTCTTGTTTTCGGTGTTATTGAGAGCAAACTCAACTTTCTGCAAATATTTCACCCAACTACCTGATTCTATTTCGCTTTCTTTTGACAGCATAGGGGTAAGACACCTATTTATCCGTTCAACCTGACCGTTGGATTGAGGCGAACTTGTTGCGACTTTAATGTGTTTAATACTATATTTTTCACAAAAGTTGGAAAAATCATCGGAGGTGAAACAACTACCCCTATCTGAAATAATACGTGATGGTTTGCTATAAAAAGAAAAATAAGATTCAAGGCAGTGAATTACTTCTTTGGTCGTCGTACTTTTAACTGCATAAAGCTTAGTAAATTTAGAAAATCCATCAACTATAACAAATATATGTTTCTTGCTGTTGCTAGGAGATGTTGGCAACGGACCGTAATGGTCGATGTGGAGAGTTTCAAAGGGTTTCTCACCTTTAGGGATATTGTGCAGTACCGCTTCTTTTTTCCCACTTGGGGATGAAAAATGTAAACATTTTAAACAATTACTTATATATTGTTTCATTTTGTTTTTCATACTAGGAAACCAGTATGTTTTCCTTAAAAAATTTAAACATTTTTCAACACCAAGATGACATAAACCTTCGTGGTGCGTTTGAATGACATTTCTTTCCATCATGGATGGTACATAAAAGAATACCTTCTTATTTATCTTGCGATACACAAGCCCATTTATAAGTTCGTAGGTGGAACTTTCCCTTTTCTCTAACATCTCGACTAACTTTATTATGGTTGGATCTTTTTGTTGGGCAGCAGCAAGCGCGTGTTCAAACGACTCAGATTCAACGATTAAAATGTTGTGACACCGACTGAGAGCGTCAACATGACCCATTCTCTTGCTATCTCTATGTTCGATGACATAGTCAAAATCCTGGAGCTCCAAAGCCCAACGCGATATTCTAGGATTTAAAATCTTTTTGTTCAGAGTTTGAGTCAGTGACTTACAGTCAGTGACTATTTTGAAGCGGATGCCTGTCAGATAAACTCGAAATCTTCTTAGGGCATAAATAATGGCTAGGGTTTCTAGCTCATATGAATGGTATCTAGATTCTTGATCAGTGGAGCGCTTGGAAAAGAAAAAGATTGGATGTAGCTTTTTATCATCTTGACGCTGCAGCAATACAGCACCGAAGCCCATACTACTGGCGTCACAGTGAAGCTCTGTGTCGGCGGTCGGATTGAAAATGCTTAAAAGTGGAGCATCAAGAAGTTTTTGTTTCAGATGATTAAATGTCTCCAGCTGCTTCTCGCCAAATACAAATTCTGCATCTTTTTTCAAAAGGTCGTAAAGTGGTTTTGCCAGCAAAGAAAAATCTTTAATAAATTTTCGAAAATATGAGCATAGGCCTAAAAATGAGTGCAATCTCTTATGATTGGTGGGCATGGGAAAGTCTGCCACGGCTTTCAAACCTTCATAATTTGGACCTATTCCATTTGCAGATACCTCATACTCCAGATATTTTATTTTCTCATACATAAACACACATTTATCAAGACGTAGCTGCAAACTATTTTCAGAAACTATCTCTAAAACTTCCTTCAAAACCATAAAATGTTCATTTTTAGTTTCTGTAGCAATCAACAAGTCGTCAATGTAAATTAATAATTTTCCTGAGCTAATAAGGTCTTTAAAGATTTGGTTTATATAACGTTGAAAAACTGCGGGGGCGTTTTTCAGCCCAAAAGGCATGCGCAAATATTCAAACTGCCCCATGGGAGTTACAAATGATGTTAATTTTATTGAATCTTCAGCCATTTTCACATGATGAAAACCGCTTTTAAGATCAAGCAATGAAAAATATTTTTTATTTCGCAGTCTATCAAGATGATCTTCGATAAGTGGTAAAGGAAAATTATCCTTAACATTTATTTTATTTAAATGGCGGTAATCTACACAGAGGCGAACTTCACCTGTCTTTTTCCGAGTTAACACTATTGGCGACGCATAAGGTGAACTACTTTCGCGTATGATATTGTTCTTAAGCAAATCATCTAAAACCTTCTGCAATTCAATTTTATGAGTGTACGGTAGACGCCTTGGTGCGCAACTGAAAAAACTATTCGCGTTGGTCAAAACTATTTGCATTTCCAAACCATTGTCCGAATATTTTGAATTAATTGTAATACTCCCGAAAATTAATCGTTTCAATTTAACTTGATCTTCGTAATTCAAATTTTCATTTATTTTTAACAAAATGTTTTCATCGCGGATATCGCATGTATCAATTTTTAAAATTTCTTCTTCAAAATTAGAATCATGAACATTTTTAAAATAAGTTTCTTTCTCAACATTTTTAACATGAGATTCGTTCTCAACACTTTTTAAATTTGTTTTTTCAATAATTGTCAACTTAATATTTGTTTTATGTAAAAAATCTCTACCTAATATAATTGGATCTTTCATGGTTTTATCGCTCACAACATAAAGACATACATTGATATAATTACCATTAAATTTAACATAACATAAAAATTTACCTAATATAACCAATTTTGAGTTATTGATACCAACGAAATCATAAGTAGGTGCTTCTAACGATGTCATCATAAAAGGGGGCACATATTTCTGTTGGATGAAGCTTATCGGGCTTCCGGTATCAATAATGGTCATCACGTGCATGCAAACTCGAACACTTCCAGCTTCACAACTCAAAAACTCGAACTCCAGAACTCCATGGAAATCGCTCATCAATGTAGAAATTTGTGGCTCATTTGGGGGATTTTCGTTTTGAACCATGACGACCGATGATGCTTGGGGACAATCATTTACAACATGTCCTTTCTTACCACAACGAAAACATGAACCTCTTTCACGGCGTGGTTTTGGACACTTGGTGGATATGTGACCAACTTTTTTTTTTTTTTTTTTTTTTTTTTTTTTTTTTTTTTTTTTGTAGCTCGACGTTGATGGTTGTAGTTCAATCTTCATTTTTTTATATTTACGAAGAACAGTTTTAGGCTCAGATATGGTATTGGCTGTGAGCATAAGTTGTTTGTTGAACACAGAATCTGGGATGCCCTTTATGATGTAGGCAATCACATCCTGCTCGTCAATATCTGCCGAAGAGGCAATCTCCTGCATAGCGAGGACATATTGCTGATAATTTTCGTCTTTACGCTTCTTTCGGTTTCGCAACATATTATGGACATCTGTTGCTGTCGTGTGATGGTAAAATTCTGTCAAAAGAGCAGCCTTAAGCTCACTCCATGACCGAAATGATCTGGACCTCAGAAATAACCTCGCAGTACCTTTGAGAAGCCTCTTGGAATATATGAAAGACTCTGACTCACTAAGATGGTAAGTGACCATTGCATCTTCAACGGCATCTATCCACTTTTTGATAGGGTATTCGTCGTCACCACAAAAAGTTGGCAAGGAGTCTTCAATGTCACGTGAAGAGCACGCACCAGCAGGTCGAAAGTCTCGAACAGGGCTGTTGAGGCTGTTAAGTTCAGCCAAACGTCTCTCCAGCTCAACAATATCCTCCTTCTTTCTAACCATTTCACGGAGTCTTTCAAGACGTTGTGAAACAACACTTTCCTCATCTTCAAGGTCATCATTACCTGATTCTCCACCATCATCATCAACATCTACAGGAAAATATCCCTCAATCTGATTCGCCTCAAACGATTCGATGGCTTCATTTAAGCGAGCCTTAAGCGCAGCCTTCACACCATTTGTAGCCAAGCCCATTTCGGCTAGCTTATCTTTAAGTTTCTGCACAGTAGCATTTTGCAAAAAACTCAAAGCACGTGCATTAGCATCCATATTCATAAATTTGTTGACTTTTACGTAAAAAAAAATCAATAAATATAAGCGAAAAATTATCGTAACACATGCAATTAATTTACGATTTAATTATGAGTACTTTATCCCACTTCTGATAGATTGTAAGCGTTCAAATTTAAACTTAAATTATAAAGCAAGCATGCAAAAGCGTACATAAAAAAAACCAAGCATAAGTTATATTAACATGCAGACTTTACATAAAAAACAACACGTCTAATTTGTTCAGTGGCTTTATTCAGACTAAAATCTATATAACATAATTTAAAGTGAGCGATGCTTAGAAGAAGCAAAAGAAAACAGTAAAACCAATAGCAGTAAAAACAAGAGTAAAACCATGGTACATAAGAATATCATTCGATAATTCTGTTATCGTGAAAGATTAATATAAAAATACATAATACAATGTACATAATAATGTATGTATATAAAAAAATAGCGTTTGTCTTTAAATTTATGCAAGTGCATGGATATCGTAAATGGGTTGCCATATATTTGATTTGAACGTGTGAACAGATAATATTTATTTAAAAGGAATAATCATAAGAGATGAAGTCTCTTACATGTAAGTGTATTAGTATGATTAAACAAAAATCAAAAAAAAATTAATTCTGTTTTAAGCATACTTACTGCTGTAATATTCACGCCGTTTAAAACTCGATTTCAAAGCCTTTAAACCGACTACATTTAACCGAACTAAACCGATAGAATTTAAACGACAAAATCTCGTTTAAATCGGTTATATTCACTCCGTTTAATGCCCGTAATATTCACACCGTTTAAAATCGGTTTAGATTCAGAAGTCGGTGTAAACGATTAATATTGTTATTGACTTTTCTCAAATAAAATAAATTGATAATTTGTAAAAAAAATTGCGAAATAAAAAGCTTCAACTATGGTAAAGAACAAATTACCTAAAAATCGTTTACACCATCCTCACTGGAGTAAATTGTGCAATTATTATGAAATCATGTATGTATGAAATCGCACAATTCCCAGACATTGACGCAATTTCACTATGTATGTACAAAGGTACCTACTAGATAAAATAAATTAACAGAACCAACAAAAGTATGATGAAATATTCGGTGTCACTTTGTGTTTACCTTTGAAAATTATTTTGTTTTGGCAATTGTATTTTTGTTTTGAGACGTGTAGGCTTTACATGTAAAAATTTATTCCTCGCACATTAGTAGAATAAACATTCGCGTCGTTATAATAGCTGCTTATTTTCTCAAAAAACTCTACGGTTCAATAGCGGGGGTTCACATGGATTCGTTTAAATCTCAAGGATATCTTATGCCGGTGCAAGCAATTTTAAGAGTACATACTATGATGAAAATCTTGTGAAGTTTTGATAACT
Organism: Epistrophella euchroma; assembly: GCA_947049315.1. Classification (NCBI taxonomy): domain Eukaryota; kingdom Metazoa; phylum Arthropoda; class Insecta; order Diptera; family Syrphidae; genus Epistrophella; species Epistrophella euchroma. Next base: position 72,417,057 of record OX346245.1, on the reverse strand, counting down.
ATATTTATATGACCCAGTCATAAAAGCAAAATTATGAAGTGACGATAAAATGTTTGTTGCAATAACTCTTTAGCTTTATAATGTGATAATATCAACGCACACAGATTCCACCCTTTTTTAATATCGAGATTTTAAAAAAGACACTTAACCCTTTCTTCTTTTGAATGCTTCATTAAAGGGGTTATGGAATACCAAAAAGATAGAAAATGGCGTCAAGTTTAGTCAACGTATGTAACAAGTGCAAAAAAAGTATTAATTTAACTGGTAAAAATGTCATTATTTGCGACGGCGACTGTAAGAGAGCTTACCATACTGGTTCTTCCAGTTCTGGACTAACAAAGCAGAGGCTTGCAGATGTCCAGAGGGATAAATTGATATGGTTCTGCAGCAATTGCAAAGCTTCAAGAGATCGCCGGTCCAGCAGCATTTTATCACCCCAACAACAACAACAACGGCGAGACTCGATTTTTGCAACAGGTAATACTAGTATAACCTCAGATCAATCAATATCCAACACTGTCAATATAACAAATAATCAGCTTTCCGATAAGCTTGATAAAGTTCTTAAACTTTAAGTACATTTGGAAGTTGAGATAAGTTCACTAAAAAAAATAGTTAAAGACTACAAAAATATCACAAATAATTTAATCAAAGAAAACAGTAACATACAAAACGAATTACAAATACTAAAGGAACAATTTTTCACATACAAGCAAAACGTTGAAAAACACAAACAAAGTTCTCTCAATTACAGTTTATGTTTTTCTGGAGTTCCAACAGAACCGAATGAGAATTTAAGATCCATTGCAATAGAAATTTCAAAAACACTTAATATTGATATAACACCTAATAATATTAAAGAAATTTCTCGAAATCGTACAGCGGATGGAATTAATAGTAACACGACCACCCCAAAAATAATGATAGAATTCTTTAAACAAAAACACCCGTGACAACATAATCAATGCATATAGGAGAAACAACAGAGAAGGGAGATATTTGACCACTGTTCTCGTTTTTAACAACAATACGACTCAACCAATGTACATAGACGAAATTCTAACAAAATATAACAGTTACTTGTTTAAGAAAGCGAGAGATTTTAAACGGCAAAAAAAACTTGCATTTACGTGGGTACAGAATGGAAGAATTTTAGCGCGCCTCACTGAGACCGGTCCGATCAAAGAAATTCGTAACACTGATTTCTTTAATGAACTGTGAGGAGCATCATGTTTCTTTCTCACCACTAAATGCTCTCTTTGACAATATAAACAACATTAAACTATCTACTAAGAGTAGGTACTGCTAAAATCTTGTACATAAATGCCAGATCAATAAAAAATAAAATCGATGACTTGGAGGCAATGCTTAAAAATTTTAAAAATGAGATCGATGTAATTTGCGTTTCGGAAAGCTGGCTTTATGAATTTAATGAGCATTTTTTTAACATTAAAATTTTTTCTAAAGTTGTAGACCAAACAAGGAAGGAGGTGGAGCAGCTATATTTATTGCAAATAAACATTCGTACACTCATATTTTCTCACAAAGTGATGATTCCGACAGCATATGTGCAGCGAAAATTAATATCAGTGGATATGTTGTTTAAGTTATGTGTGTTTATAGACAACCGTATCAAAACGTTCTTCAAAAAGAAAAATTTCTCCTAACCCTAGAAAAGTGTCTTTCCAGGCTATCTAAAAAAAACTCTTTTATAGCTGAGGATTTTAACATTGACATTTTGCTGGAAGGAAATTTTGAGCAAAAATACATGAATTTGTTAAGAATGTCTGGTTTTTTCAATATTATTTAAAAAACTACCAACACATAATAAAGCGAACATTGATCATTTTTTTGTGAATGATCCAAAACAAACTGTTTGTGCGCACCATACAAAACACGATCTTTTTGACTACAATTTCGTTGAAGTCGAGATTTTCAACACGTCCTTGAATGAACCAATGAAATCAAACAACATTAACTTCGCCTTCATGCCCAACTATGAAAGATTAAGAATTGAACTGCAAAAAAATCCTATAAAATTGTCCAGGTATATGACCTCTGAGGAAATGTATAACACTCTAATTGAAAACCTAAATCTCTCAATACAAAAATCGTCCAAAAAGTCAAATTCCCTAACAAAACTTCTAAAAACCCTTGGCTTACTGATGAAATCATGAATTTAATCAAAGAAAAAAATAATTTATTATCATTTTGTATTGTATTATTTATACTAGAATGTCAGTTTATTAGACTTGACCATTCTTTATTCCGTCAATTTCATTGAACTTTGAAAATAAAATAATTGTTATGGAAAATTGTGTAAGGATCCTTCGAACATTCACATTGAAAGAAAATATAAGTATCTTAAAAATCAGCTTACATCAAAAAAGAGAAAAACTAAATCTGAACACTTTGGTAAGATTTTCGAAAAAGATTTACATAATAGCAGAAAAACATGGGAAAACATAAATAGCTTAGTTTACAATACAACAAGGAAAAAGATGGAATGTCCATTGCTAAAATCCTCTTCCAATGAAGGCAAAAAAGAAAAACTAAACGATTTGAATAATTTTCTTACTAACGTCGGTAGTCTATTAGCTTCTAAATGCTACTCAGAACACATTGTTTATCCTGAAAAATGCGATAGACTGTTTAAAATGAATCCAGTAACACCATCATCGGTCAAACGTATAATTTCTTCCTTGAAATCGTCCAAAGCTACGGATAACAACAATATATGCCCAACACATTTAAAAGAATGTAAAGATGAACTTTGCATTCCCATTTCAATTTTAATCAAAAAGTCTTTTCTGGAAGGAAAAGTACCAGATGAAATGAAAGTCGCAAAAATTATTCCGATATTCAAATCTGGAGACACATCGGACTTTAACAATTACCGGCCGATTTCAATACTTCCTGTTTTGTCGAAAGTGATCGAAAAGGCTGTGAATGAACAATTGCTTGAATATGTCAACAAAAATTTCCTAGAAACTCAGTATCAGTACCGCTTCCGAAAACAATCTTGCACTATCACAGCACTTATAGAAATGGTATCCTATCTACAGAAAAAAAAGGACAAAAATTGTATTACAAGTGCGCTTTTTATCGACCTATCGAAAGCTTTCGACGGAGTAAGAGGAATATCATACAACTGGTTCAAGTCGTATCTTAACAATCGGAAGCAATATATAACTTCAGATGGATTCAGAAGCAACGAGGGGGATATTCATTTTGGAGTGCCACAAGGAAGCATTCTTGGACCAACGCTTTTCTGTTTATATATCAACGACTTAACAGAAGTTAACCTCAAAGGTCACCCAATATTGTTTGCAGACGACATATGCATTATGTACTCCGAAAAGTCAACAAATGAGTTGGAAACACATATGAATAACGATCTTGGTGCTATCTATAGTTGGATGAAAATGCACAAATTATCTATAAATGTTAAGAAAACAAAGTACATCATGAATGGCACAGCAAATAATATCCCTCTCAGCATTAAATTTGAGAACAATGAAGTTGAGCGGGTCGAGCATTTCAAGTACCTAGGATTATGGGTTGACTCTGCACTAAATTGGAAATACCACATAAACAAGCTATCAACAAAACTTTCATGTATAGCAGGTGTCTTTGGAAGAATCGGCAACAATATTCCAAAATACATAAAAAAACGCTTATACTATGCACTTTTCCACAGTCATCTTATCTACGGTATAAATGTCTGGGGATCTTCTTTTCAATACCTCAAACAAAATCTACAACTAATTTAAAATAAAGCCCTTAAAAACTTGTATGGCCTAAATAAGCTGACAAGCACATCCGCTCTATATAACCAACTACAGATCCTAATGGTGAAAGATGAAGTCGAGATAAACATGGTTACTCATATCCAGAAGATTATAAAATTATCTGTTCATACAAATACTAAACTCACCGAAAGACACAACAACAATCCATACAACATACGAGGTAGACGACAACTTTATCAGCTGAAACCAACCACAACCCGTTATGGCACCAATTCAACACTTTATAAATCGATCGAACACTACAACAAACTTCCTAGTCATATCAAAGATAACAAAGTCAATACATTTAAATTTCACATTAAAAAAATGGTTCTTAGTAGATACTGATATTAATATTAATATTTTACATATTGTCAATAGTTGCAAACTTGCAAGTTTATTAATCTAAAATATTTCTTTTTCTGTTTTGTTTTTTTTTTATTTCTATATTCATTCATTTATAATTCATTAATTAATTTCATTCATTAACCTCATCGCCATAATACTTTTTTTGCACTATTCTTGTTAAACTTTTAATTTGACATATTTTCATATTTTAAAATATTTATCCATTAAACAGCCTACAATGAGATTGCTCTCAAAAGGCATCATGTATTATTAAAATAAATAAATAAAATAAATGAGAAATTTTCTTTTATTAATAAAAACCTGTTCTATTCGAAACAACCATGACCAGTTTCTTATTGCATTTTCATGATACCTATCTATATATCATGAATATATTATACTAGCCCATAAAACCCGGCGTTGCCCGGGTATTCTTTAGTAAAACCTTATGACAACCAAGTATCGACCAAAAAGATGATTTAAAATCAGCACTCGAAAAATGTTCAGCTTAAAGAGCCCTACACACCATCCATGTTACTTGTCAGGTAACATTGACAATAAGCCTCCTTACGTATCAATGAACATTGACAATTATTTTGAATAAAAATGTAATGCACCTAATTATGTACCTACCTGCCTGCCTATAGTGTTATTTTAAGACAACTTTGAAAATCAGACTATTTGTATGTTATGTTATACCTACCTCCCATTACCCCCTAAGGAACGAACGACCGTGAATTTTGTTAGTAACCACTTGACAAAGAAATTAATAATTTATCAATGAAAAGTTAAATTTTTTCTTCTTCTCTACCATATACCTACCATGTTCTTAAAACGAAGCATTTTTCCCAGCAAGGGTTATTGCCGTCTATGGAGAATAATTCCGTGCCAAAAAACCGGAATACATTTTTTACCACCCCACCCATCACTTATCAACATCAAAAACATTTTACCACTTGTAGTACCTAAATAATGTTGGTACCTACCTATTAAAATAAAAATACATATGTAGATAGGTATTACCTAAAAAAAAAAAATTTTGAGCCGATTCTGGAAACCAGATACCTCCTTGCGCACGTTCTTGTCTTCTTGTGTTCCCACATTACATTTAATCTAATTTAAACAAATGTATTAGTGATTCAAGTGCCCCCTTACCCCTTATTTTGCACGCTCTTGCCACTAAATAAGTTCGTTTCCATTCACTATCACCAACCACCAACCGCCAAACCAACAAAAATTTCAGTCTTACCTTAAAATCCAACAATTAGAACTCACGTTGTAAATTTAGTAGATTTTCATGTAATAAGCATCCCCTATCCTATTTACGTGTGCCCTTGATTGTGTAATTACTCAGAAAAAAAAATTGAAAAAAAATGTGTATAAGGGGCGCAAATGCCCCCTTACCCCTCCTTGTACACGCCTTTCCTATTATACCTACCTACTCATACCTATACCTACTCCACTCATTTCTTACTACACTATAGAGAATACCTACCGACTGTTTATGTTTTGTTGGCTATGCGAAAAATCGCCCAAAAACAAAACGCCCAAAACCTAAAAATCAGAAATCGCCCAAAATTATTCTCGGGCGATTCTTCATTTTACACTATTTGGGTGATTTTTCATAATGAAAGATCGCCCAAAAATTTTAATTCCAAAATCGCCCAAAAAAGATATTTTTTTTTATGAAAAATCACCCACATGGCGCTGTCGGCGCATGCGGGTGCAGCGCGGGCGGCGCGGGCGTGTCGTGACTTGACCACGCCACCCGCACACGCACATTATGAATTATGTCAACAAATCGAAATCTTTTAAAATCACTCACCAGGTTGAAATGCAATGAAGCAGGGCTCACAATTTTAAATAATACAACAACAACTTCTTAAATGCTTTTAATTAATTTGAATAATTAGTACTTCTCTATGGTTCGTTTGAAAGCAGAACATCATCAAACATACATCAAAATACATTTTTTCCGTTTTCATTTTTGGGCGATTTTTCATTATTTTTTGGGTGTTTTTGAAAATATGTTTTTGGGCTTTCTTGCATTTTTCAAGTTCGCCCAAATGTTTTGGGTGATTCTTCATTTACATTTTTTTGCCAAAAATATTTTGGGTGATTTTTCATAAAAAAAATATCTGTTTTGGGCGATTTTGGAATTAAAATTTTTGGGCGATCTTTCATTATGAAAAATCACCCAAATAGTGTAAAATGAAGAATCGCCCAAGAATAATTTTGGGCGATTTCTGATTTTTATGTTTTTGGCGTTTTGTTTTTGGGCGATTTTTTGCATAGCCATCACAATTATCACAAGATAATTGAAAAAACAAAATTGCAAGATCGAACAGAGTGTTATCGTAGCTTCATCGCTCTCTCTCTCTCTCTCTAAGTATTTAAATGTTAGACTTAAGATATTGCATTATAATTCTAGTCAATTTTTATTCCTCAAACCATTAAACTGGTTTCACGCTAGAACTAAACACATTGATGTCCGTGTTCATTTTATCCAAGAGAAGTTCAACAAGGACCGATTTGAGATTTGTTTTGTGCGATCAAACGATCAATTAGCTGATGCGTTTACAAAGCCACTCGCAGCATTTAAATTTGAATTATTTCCTAACAGTTTTAATATTTTAAATTGTAATTAAAACTTTTGTTTTCAACATAATAATAAGTAGGAGTGTTAAAACTGTATTATCATGTAAAGTACTTTTTGCATCTCCATACTGTACACTTCTTGTAGGTACATAACTAGCTTACTTATTTACCTGTACCTACTTATATTATGTAAACCTTTAATATATGTGATGGGCTCGTACCGTAGAAATCAAAATAAAACTCGGTGTTTGAAAGTTCGTAACTCCGGTTACAAAATAAGTTCTTTATTAAATCCTTCTTATAACTAATTCTAACAATTCATTATGATAAGTCTTACAATAATTTTACTATCTTACTTAAAAATATATAACAGAGTATTTCATATACGGTAGAAAGGGGGATTGACTCCTTTGGCTGACCTAAGTCAAGTCTGGGTACAGAATTTGTGATTTACTCCCTTGGCTGACCTAGGTCAAGTCTGGGTACAAAATTTGGGATTGACTCCTTTGGCTGAGTACAGAGATTGGGATTGACTCCCTTGGCTGACCGAAGTCAAGGCTGGGTACAGAGATTGGGATTGACTGCCTTGGCTGACCGAAGTCAAGTCTGGGTGCAGAATTTTGGATTGACTCCCTTGGCTGACCGAAGTCAAGTCCGGGTACAGAATTTGGGATTGAATCCTTTGGCTGAGTACAGAGATTGGGATTGACTCCCTTGGCTGACTAAGTCAAGTCTAGGTAGAGAATTTGGAATTAACATCCTACGAAGGCAGGATTTTGCACTGGACCCTGTAGACTCTAAGCCAAAACCAGAAATGGGCCTTAGTACTAACAGGGTACGAATATTTCTGTTTGGGATTACGTCCCTCGCTTTAATTATAATTCAAGGCAAAACAGGGGAGAGCAGCGGAGATTTTACGATAAAAAGCCAAAAGATAGTTTAGAAGTTTCTTACTGGTGTACACACTCACCAGCTTGCTTCTCGGTCCTTACTATGCGTCACTATAATTGACCTAGTATCACCGGGGGAAAATATTTTCGAAAAATGTGTTTCAATGGGGAATTCTCACAGCCCTTTATGAACTTTGAGGTGATAACTGAGTGTGAGCTCTAATAAGGCGAACGAAATCATATCAATGACTTCTTATGGGCTGCTGTTGTCACGATGCAGTGTTCGTATGCTGTTGTTGTATCATCTCGTCATAACCCTGGTGGGCGCCTTGAGGTATGCAATGTAAATCGGTGTTGTGTTGTGCCTTATAGTATGTGGTGCAATTCTCGGATTGGTAGTGTTGTGCCTTGTAGTATGTGATGCAATTCTCGGATTGGTGCGGTATAGTTTTTAGACAGGCGCATAAATAGTGTAACTTCGTTACAATGTATGTATATGCAAATGCACAGTCTACATATAGAAGGTAATATTTTCCAAGTTTTCATTTTTGTTCAGTTCTGCGCATGTCTTGTATTTTGTCTTTGTCCCTTACCCCTGGTGGGGGGAAGTCAATAAAGAACGAATTGTTAGTTTGCCGTTATGATAGCAAGTGAAGTTTATTGTTTTGAATACCCTACTCTTATACAAAATAAATGCTTACCATTCATAAAATTTTTTCTAAGGTAAATTTACAGTATGTTACAAAAAAAGTGCAGTCTTGCAGAATGATGGGAAAATATAAAAATATAGGTTGTGTTCAGGTGAAAGAAAACACTCGAGTAACTAGATGGCGCTCAGTCAATTTCCCTTTGACGTCCATCTAAATTTCCCACAAAATATCCCATGTAATCCCTCAGCGAACTCATTTCCTCTTTACTAACTTAGTTCTAGGGCACTTTTATAAACCCCATCTTAAAGGTAAGACATACAAAATAAAAACTCTACTCAACTCAAAACTCATATTCTTTTTTTCAACTTGATTTTTTCTTCCCGAACCACACCCAATCATTGGTCCTTCGAGCCGGATAAATTTCGATCAAAGAAATTTATTGAAATAATCAAGCTGAATTATAATCACCCAATATCCCATCGAAACTACCGTCAATAAAAAATCGAAGATTATCGAGATAAAATTGGATTATATCTCTACTCTACATCCAACTAACCAACCCATCGAATATCATCTCATTTACCCAACGACACAAACACACATAAGAACATCAAATTTGGAGTTCATCTCATCTTACTTAAAATTCACACCAAAAACTCAACTCATCCATACGACCACAACGCACCCCAAGAATCGTTAAAAAACGATATACACATTATATCATCATTCAACGTACAACACTCAAGAGAAAACTCGATCATAAAAAACCATCACAAGAAATCTACCCAACGAAGAGAAACTGCACCAAATACACATTTTTTATCACCCAACGATCATCATTATCACCTCGATCATTAAGCTCAGCTTATCTCAAGCTTCTCATCGATCACTTACATATACATATATCAGGTACGTACATTTTATGTAGATGAGTGCATTGTGTAATAAATTTGGTAAAGTCTCATTTAATCTAATTTCATTAGTCGTCTTTTATTCTCGCGCGCGTTAGTACATTCCTTGCAAAAGTAAAAAGAAAAAAAATCACGTGCAAAGTGTACTTTCCATTTCATTTTTTAGTGGTTATTTCTTATAGAAAAGATAAAAAAAATTATATAAAAAGTCTAAATAATCATGCTAAATTCAGTATAAAGTATGCGTTTTACCATTTTTTACTCGAATTTTTCGTTTATAGAACACGTGTTTTACAGTTCGTAAAATGTTAAAAAAAATGCTTTTAATCATATTTAATCTTTAATTGAACAAGTGATTATTTCGTTAAAGTTAAAAATTAAAAAAAAAAAAAAAACCCTTAAGAAATTTCATATAAATATATAATTTTCTTCAACTCTCAGTTTTGATCTCATGATTAATCCCTTAATTAAAACAAAAAAAAATCCCAATACGCATATATACTCAAGTTAAAGATTTCTCATTTTTTTTCTCATATCTCTTTAAATCCTTCGATTAATTCCTCAATTACAAATTGTGAAAATTGTGAAAAGTTTAAAATTACATATTCATATAACTCCTAATAGTTCTCAGATTAATTCTCTTAATTAATCCCTTAATTAATTAAATAATAAAAAAAAAAAGAAAAAAAATAGATACCTACATTCACAAGTTAAAAGAAAAACGAAAAAAAATCTTTTAAATAAAATAATAAAACAGTAATATACCTATATTAGAATACTCGCATGTGCATCAGTGAAATTTGAATACCTAACTCAAGAATTTAATTAATCTACAGGTGAGTCTCATATTGTGTCATTCGTTCTTTAAGATACTTTACCTTTCCGATCAAGATCAATTCGTTCATGTGCTAATAAGATCAATCCTTTTTTCAGTTTTCGCACATTTCCATAAAATCATTTCTTTTAAGTGAATTTAAATTCATTGATTCCAACATGATCGCTCTCGACGATTTTATTTTAGCTTCCGACCAATTGGTCGAATTTAATTCCGATTTCACAAGCAAACTTCCAACCGATTTTACAATTAGCTCTTTAGAAGCTTATAAAATTGAGTTAAACAATCTGTGGAGTGAAGTTAAGAAAAGTTATGCATTTTGCATTCGATCTAGTGAATGTACACAGGACGATGCTAAATTGGCATCAGTTAAGGCCAAATATAAAGCAGCTTCCGATACTTTCGTGAATTGTTTGAGTTGTATAATCGATCTCACAAAAAAGTTATCGATGATTTCAGAAGATAATTTGATAGGTAAAACATCTAATCTTAAAGATATGAATTTAGCTCAAGATTTAAATAAATCGGGAAGTGAAGTGCTTTGTCTAAAGGTCCCTCCGTGTGACACTGACGTTTTTTATGGAAGTTATCAAACATGGCCCTCCTTCAGAGACATGTTTACTGCAGTATACGTGAATCATCCTAAACTTTGTGCAGTGCAAAAATTATACCATTTGCGAACCAAAACTCGAGGTGAAGCAAAAAATATAGTCTGTAAATTTCCTCTCACGGATGAGAGTTTTAAGCTCGCTTGGGAAGCCCTTAAGGATCGTTACGAAAACACACGTATTCTAGTAAATAGTCAGCTTAAAAAATTATTCAATTTACCACACATTTCTCAAGAATCAAGTGATGGTGTTAAAAGCATTCAAAGAGAAATTAATGATTCTCTTTCTGCACTCAAAGCTCATAACGTAAACACTTCAAATTGGGATTCGATTCTTGTTTACCTATGTTCAAGTCGACTACCTGATATTACTCTTTCATTATGGGAACAATCAATTGAAAACCCAAGAAATATTCCAACATGGTCCGAGATGGACATCTTTTTAACAAATCGTTATCAAGTTTTGGAAACCGTTTCGGATATTCGCCTCAAACCCAAACCTAAGTCTTCTTTTAATAAACCTCATGCATATTCACAAGCACATACATCTCAACCAGCTCGTGACAAACCTCACCAAACGTATCATAATAAGCAAATTAACTTTACATGCAAAATTTGCAATCAAAACCATCCCTTACGCTTTTGTAACAAGTTCTTACAAATGACTACTGAAGAGAGAATAAAAGTTGTAAAATGTCATAATTATTGCTCAAATTGTCTCGCAACTTCTCACCTTGAAAAGGATTGTAAGAGTTCCTATACATGTATCCAATGTAAAGGACGTCATCATTCTCTTCTCCACGTTTTACCCATAACTCAATCGCACTCAACGAATTTTTATCAAAGTTCAGAACCCATTTCAACTTTTGATAACTCGAATATACAGTCCACTCAACCCCAAGTTTCAGAATCATCGGTATTACAATCTTATCATTCCAGCAATTTGAACCGCGTTTTATTAGCCACTGCTTTAGTTGTTATTGAACATCGAGGTATAGAGTTTACTCTTCGTGCACTTTTGGACCCGGGGTCTGAAGTGTCCTTTATTTCCGATGAAGTACAGAAAAGACTTCATCTTCCGGTCAAACCGATTCAAGCTCAGATATCTGGAATAAATAATGTTATAACTGCTAATTCTTCGCAACTTTGTTCTCTTCAACTCAAATCTAACCGAACTCCAGAATGTGTACTTAATGTTAATGCCATAGTCCTAAAACGTCTTACTGGTGAATTACCATCGTGCTACATAAATCTAAATGAGATATCCGAAAACATAGATTTTCCGTTAGCAGATCCCAACTTCCACTATGGCTCTAAGGTGGACCTCGTTCTTGGCGCTGACATATACCCGTCCCTTATTCGAGGAGGTTTAAAACAAAACATTCTTGGTTCTTTGGTAGCACAAGATACAATTTTTGGATGGGTGCTATCAGGACCTCTCTCGCAACGACCCGTAAATTGCTTTTCGACTTTTCTTTCTTATGCTAGTGAGATCTCCTTAGATCAAGAAATTTCAAAATTTTGGGAAATCGAAGAGATTTTGGAACCGTTGTCTTCTTCCCCTGAAGATGAAATTTGCGAAAGGTTATTCTCTGAATCCATAAGCCGCAATGCTGATGGTCGCTACATATGCAAACTCCCTTTCAAAGATGAAGTTTCAACTTTAGGTTCCTCTAGAGAAACAACATTAAAACAATACATCCGCAACGAAAACTCATTATCCAGGAATCCAGAATTTCACACCGAATATAACGATGTTCTTAAAGAATATCTGACTTTAAATCATATGAAAAAGGTTAACCCATATGAAATTCAGCAAGTTAATGAAATTCGTTCATACTATTTACCACATCACGCCGTGGTAAAGCCTGAAAGCACCACAACAAAAACTCGCGTTGTATTTAACGCATCCAACCCAACTACCAATGGTAAAAGCTTAAATGATATACTCTTTACTGGTCCTAGCTTGCAATCAGATCTTGTCTCGTTAATACTCAACTGGCGTTTTTACAAATTTGTGTTCAACGCAGACATTACAAAAATGTATCGTCAGATTTATGTTCATTCTGAACACACCCCATTTCAAAGAATCCTTTTTCGAAATTCTGTAAATGAACCCATTGGTGACTACGAACTTCAAACGGTCACATTTGGTGTCAATTGTGCACCGTACTTAGCGATACGAACTCTTAAGCAATTAGCTCATGAAGTTGAAACCCAGTTCCCATTAGCATCAGAAATCATACGAAACGAGTTTTATGTTGACGACGTTCTTTCCGGTTCCCATGACATTGAAACAGCAAAACACTGTCAGCAAGAGTTAGTGGCAGCTTTAAATTCAGCTGGTTTCAGTCTTCGGAAGTGGACTTCAAACTGTTTTGAACTTTTAAATTCGTTCTCTTCATGTGATCTTTTCACTCAAGAATTTTTAAGACTCGAAGAAAAATCTTGCCCTAAGATGTTAGGCATCCAATGGAATGCCACAAATGATAATTTTGAATTTTCCCTTACTTTTGATTTCGATGAACCGGATTCTTCGCAAATCACAAAAAGAAAAGCTCTCTCGAAAATAGCAAAACTTTTTGACCCTGCTGGCTGGCTCGCTCCAGTGATTATTACAGCAAAGATTATAATGCAGCAGATTTGGCGCGATGGCACGTCCTGGGACTCGCCTCTAAAGCCCCTAACGTGTCAGAATTGGAAGAATTTTGTAGCCACCCTTCCTGACATTCGCAATGTTCAGGTTCCCAGATGGATTGGATACGATCCTTCAGTTTCCTTTCAGCTACATGGTTTCAGTGATTCTTCCGAGCGCGCCTACTGTGCTGCATTATATATCCGCGTGACGCATGGAGACAACACATTTTCTTCTCATCTTCTCTGTGCCAAAACAAAAGTCGCTCCCGTAAAGCAAATTACCTTGCCTAGGCTTGAACTTTGCGCATCCGTTTTGCTTTCAAAGCTTATAAAGAAAATAGGCACTCAACTAAAGTACCCTATCGACAACATGTTTTTTTGGACAGACAGCTCTATCGTTCTCGCGTGGTTACAGAAACCTCCTCATACTTGGAAAACTTTCATGGGAAACAGAGTTTCACAAATATCTCAAAATGTTGGTAATACTGTTTGGCAACATGTTCCGACTGCAGATAACCCAGCAGACCTTGCAACCCGAGGCTTGACCCCCTTTGAACTTCATAATAAGCAACTATGGTGGCATGGTCCTTCTTGGTTATCGCAGCCACAAAATACCTGGCCTAATTCTATTCCAAAAACTTACAATGAAGATGACTTAGAAGCTCGTCCATATCAGTCTTATGCTACTTTACTTATTCCAGACATAGAAGGAATTCTAAGAAGATTTTCTTCTTGGACTCGAATGATACGCGTTATGTGTTATGTTCTTAGATTTACTCGAAATTCTAGATCCGAGATGATGCGAAATCAGTCTGATTTTTCTTTATCCAGAGAAGAAATTTTAAATACAAAAACCCAAATAATTTGTTTAGTCCAAAAACTTTACTTTCCCAACGAATACTCAGCCCTATTGGAAAATAAACCCATTCCAAAGAAAAGTAATCTTTTGACTCTCAACCCATATTTAGACCCTGCTGAAGTAATGCGAGTAAATGGAAGACTCGCTTCCTCTACTCTTTCATTCAACGAAAAATTTCCCATAATATTGCCTTATTATGGCACTTTTACAAAACTTTATGTGAACTTTGTTCATGAAGTCACACTGCACGGAGGAAATCAACTCGTTGTTCGAATGATTCGATCTGAGATTTGGATACCGAAATTGAAAAAATTAGTAAGAAACCGGATTAGTAGCTGTAAAGTATGTACAATTCATAAGAAAAAAATGGCTAGTCAAATAATGGCTGCACTTCCCAAGGAAAGAACTGAGCTCTCACTTCCCTTTACAAATACTGGCATCGATTTCGCTGGCCCATTTACGATTAAAAGTTTTTCCGCACGTAACTGTCGCATCTCAAAGGGTTACGTGTGCCTGTTCGTTTGTTTTGCCACGAAGGCAATTCACTTAGAACCTACAAGTGATCTTTCTACAGCCTCGTTTCTAGTTGCCTTTTCCCGTTTCGTTGCTCGTCGTGGCCTCCCAAGTACTATATTTTCCGACAACGGAACCAATTTTGTCGGTGCTAGTAAGGCCCTATCGATTGATTTTAACCACTTTTTAGATTCATTTGCCAAGGATGTATCTGTTAGATACCAACTTCAAGGTGTTACATGGAAGTTTATACCTCCAGGTGCTCCACATATGGGCGGCTTGTGGGAAGCGGGCGTTAAAAGTTTCAAGACCCACTTCCGCAAAGTTGCCGGAGAAAACAAGTTTACATTCGAGGAGTTTTCAACGCTCCTTGCCAGAATCGAATCATGTTTAAACTCGCGACCTCTAATTCCTTTAACTGATAACTCTAATGACATTTTACCTTTGACCCCAGGTCATTTCCTTCGAGGGGCACCTCTTTTAGCTCCGCTGGAACCGGACTTGTCAGCAAGACCTTTAAATATTAGCGATAGATGGAAAAAAGTAAAAATTCTTCACCATAACTTCTGCCTTCGATGGAAGGAAGAGTATCCTAAAGAGCTCCAGAAAAGATACAAATGGAAATACTCCAACCGTGATATAGCTCTTAACGATCTCGTCGTTATCCGCGAAGAGAACGTATCTCCTAATGAATGGCGTTTAGGCCGCATCGTGAAACTGTATCCAGGTTCTGGTGGCAAAGTTCGGGTAGTAGATGTTAGAACGCAAAACGGTATTTTAAAACGTCCTATCGTAAAACTTTGCATTTTACCACAAGAGGAAATGGAAAATCCACTTTAATTTAAATACAAATTTAAAACAATTATATTATATTTAATCAATAAATTTATTTAACAATGCACAAATCTCCAGAAAATGTATGTATATACATATATATTTATATGCAAAATATCTTAAAACTCAAAATTTTATGAACTTAAGTTTGAATTTAATTACATTTTAAAATTGTATTTCCCTATCCCATACTAACATATCCTTCTTAAGGAGTGAGTAGAACCCCTCAACACAAAAGGTTCTCCAACCACATTAAATATTTCTTAACGATTCCTTATGAAGAGCAGTTTTGCAGGAATCCTGCAAGGCGGCCGGCAATGTTCAGGTGAAAGAAAACACTCGAGTAACTAGATGGCGCTCAGTCAATTTCCCTTTGACGTCCATCTAAATTTCCCACAAAATATCTCATGTAATCCCTCAGCGAACTCATTTCCTCTTTACTAACTTAGTTCTAGGGCACTTTTATAAAACCCATCTTAAAGGTAAGACATACAAAATAAAAACTCTACTCAACTCAAAACTCATATTCTTTTTTTCAACTTGATTTTTTCTTCCCGAACCACACCCAATCAGGTTGTAGGTTTAGAAGGTCTTGCTTTTTGTTGTTGATTTTTACTCTGTTGTTGTCACAACATGCTGGGTCTCTCGGATGGGAGCGACAGAGAAATCGATTTCCTCGAAAGAAGCTTCATTTTTTCGCCCTTGCTTCTTCAATGTTTAGGTTCTTTTCAATGGCATAGGTGGTTGATTTTTCCGTCGGATTGTGACGATAACAACTATGATTAAGATTAATATTAGGAACCCAGTTGATCCAAAAAACGAGTATTGATGAATCCGGTGGGTTCTGATTTCTTTCAAAATATGTTCTTGACTCTTTTGCAGTTCTATTGAATGTTCCAGTTTAGAAACCTCCAATGAAATGTCTGATTGTAAGATCGGTTGTTGCTCTCTTTTGAAGTTAAGCGACGTCAACTGCTTGTTGAAAAACTTCTGATGTCAGCTGATGCAACAACAACTCAAGGTATCTGAAAATTTTTGGGATAGGTGGATAGCCTATCTCACTACCACCCGAACGCAATATTTCAGTGAAGTGCTGCCATGTTTTTAGTGTTATTCAGTGAATAGATAACACGCAAACAAAATAGGTTTATTATTAATTTGATTTGTCAAACGGATAAGTTCACTATCCGTATGCTAGCTAAAATGTTTGTTAACGGGCGGATGGTGAATTTTTATTAATAGCGCTGTATAAATCCAAGCGTTCTGTTGATACATCTCAATCCAGTAGGCCCTTGCTGGAATGTCTTATAAGACAAGAGTCCATTAGTTGTATTTTATGCTGAATGATGTTTATTTCACATGAGCTAATTGAAGCTCCAGTTGTGTATAATGGGTGTTGGAGAGTACACCAGTAAATTTCAACGGCCTTTCTTTACAATGTGAAAATTCGTCCTTGTTGATGGGATAGTAGTGGTTTACTTGTAAATTCACTAGTAGATAATCTGATGATGGAATGATGCATGTGAAATTTCCATTGTTAAGGGTTGGAACTGGTAGTACTTTATAAAGTTTGAATTCTTCGTTGTACAGCAAAGGAAGAGTAATTTCTATGATGATGTTTCTGCCAGTAACTCTTCGGACTTAAAGTTTTATATAGTTGAAGTATTGACTCATGATGTCTCTCTCCAGGTATCATCAAAGATCGGGGGATATTTTCATGTATTTTTGTTAATTCATCTTTGAATTGTTGCATTGTAAATATAAGTGGATGTAGCCTTCCTGTATGTGTTGAAAGCACCATATCGAGTAGTATACTCTGAGTTGACTTATAATTTATCATTATAAGTATAGCATTGAAAGCTGTTGATGAGAATAATTTGATATTTTCTTGTCTTTTAGTTTGGTTGCTGATTTTGGTGATTATTGAATTTAATAATTGGATCTGTTTCTTATTTTCCAATTGTTTTTTTTTTTTTAATGTTGACAGTAGAATCGACTATGGTTGTCTGATTTTTCACAAGTTGTAATAAGTGGTTCTCATTTTGTTGAACGGACTCAACTGTTTCTTCGTACTTTTCAGCGAACTTTTGATTTAGTATTCCGAACAATTCGTTGGTTATCGTTCCGATGAAATCAAAAGGTGATCGTTTTTGTCTGCGTGTTGAATCATCATTTGCATGTAGTAGGATTTCGTTGTTAAGCTCAATTTGTTGAAGTTGGTGTTGAAATTGGATCAATGTTGCATCACACATACTTGATTTAACTTCTGCCGCATCTGTTGATTTGCAGATTGTTTCCATTTGTTGAATTAGTTTTTTATAGGTTTCGAACTCACTCCAATAGTTTGTCATATTGAAAAATACAATCGTCTTCCAGGAGTTGGAAATTAGATTTGCTTGTCCAACATCTTCGAAGTATAT
Source organism: Epistrophella euchroma (assembly GCA_947049315.1). Lineage (NCBI taxonomy): Eukaryota > Metazoa > Arthropoda > Insecta > Diptera > Syrphidae > Epistrophella > Epistrophella euchroma. Next base: position 72,399,164 of record OX346245.1, on the reverse strand, counting down.
TCCTGGCTGGCTTTCAAATGGTATAATTTCGACTTCATGTTGATGAGGTGTAGAGCAGAAGTCCAGTTCAGTAACCCAAATAGTATGAATAGCCAAAAAAGTGGTTGTACTCGATTTGTTGATGTATTGATCTGTCGTAATGGTTTTTCTGGTTGTTCAGTTTCTATAGGTAGACGGCACAATTTAGTGATGGGTCGCTTAACATGTTTGTTGTTACTAAACACTGTTGCCGCTCGGACAGCGTTGTCGTTGCCGGAAAAGACTTCTGATATTTTTCCCATGATCCAGGTTGTTGGTGGTAGCCGGTCTTCTTTGAAAAGGACAATGTCACCAAATTTGATGTTGTCTTCTTTTTGTTTCCATTTGGAAAGTTGTTGGAGTTGAGATAAGTACTCAGATGACCAGATCTTCCAAAAATCTTGAGTAATTTTTTGGATTAACTGCCATCGCGATCGAAATGTTTTCTTTTCATCGATTATTGGTTCGGGTACTGCATCAAGAGAACTTCCAATCAGAAAGTGTCCAGGAGTAAGAATCATGTAATCATCGACATCGTTTTCGATTGCAGTTAGTGGTCGAAAGTTTAAACACGCTTCTATTTGTGTCAGTAATGTTGAGAGTTTTTCAAACGTTAATGTAGTTTCACCAATTACTCGCTTTAGATGATATTTTGTTCATTTAACGCCTGACTCCCACAGTCCACCGAAGTGAGGTGATGCTGGGGTTATAAAATGCCATTGAATTTCGTCTTTTACAAGCTTTGCTTGCATTTCTTGTTGGATTTCTTTGTTGGCTCCAACGAATGTAGTTCGTTTCATTGCTGCTATGAATGCTGCTGAGCTGAAGTCACTCACAAGTTCAATGTGGACTGCTTTGGTAGCGAAGCAAACGAAAATAGCGATGTAGGCCTTGGTTGATCGATTTGCTCGCCCCTTGGAAATTAGTACTTGAATTGGTCCAGCATAATCAACACCAGTGTGTGTAAAAGGTCTTGATGGTGTTACTCTAGCTGCAGGCAGTAGTCCCATTTGTTGAGTACTTGGTTGTGCAGTAAAACGGTAGCATTTTATACACTTATGTATGACTTGTCGAACGCATCTTTTTGCTTGAATGATCCAATAACGTTGCCTTAGTTTTGCTAGTGTAAGTCGGATACCGCCGTGCAATGTGCGTTCATGGGCGTCTTTAACCAACAATTTTGTGAACCATTCTTGGTGAGGCAGGATGATTGGATGTTTTTCTGTACTAGTAAGTTTCGAATTTTGTAGTCGGCCACCCACAACAAGGATATTCTCTTCATTCAGAAATGGGTTCAAGGAAATGACCTTACTTTTTTTTGTTAATATTCTTTCCACCTCGTAGGCATTCGAGTTCTTCGGAATACAGTTTTTCTTGAATATAACGTATGATTCCTTTGTTGGCATCATTTAACTCTTTAACTGTTAAATTGTCTGTTTGTTTTGGACTGTTTAATTTCTTGTTTTTGCAGTTAATTCTAAATCGTCTGCAGTAAGCAGCTACTCTTATTAACTTTGAGTAAGAAGAGAATTTTTCAGTTGTATCACTAATATCTTCTGCTTCAATTGTCAAAACTTTTCTGGTTTCGGGAATATCGATCATTGTATTCGGATGTAGTTCTTGTAAAGGCCAATGTTCTGAATCAAATTTCAGCTATCCAGGTCCATACCATCATAATTGATTGTGTGTCATCTGTTCTGGTAAGCAACCTCTTGAACCATAATCAGCTGGATTGTCTGATGATCGTACATGCCTCCAGCAGGCTATGTTTGTTGCCTCTTGTATTTCTGACACTCGGTTTGCAACAAATGTCTTCCAGGTAGATGGACATTTTTGGATCCAGGCCAATGTAATGGTGGAATCTGTCTAGGCAAATATTTTTTCAATTTGCGAGCCAAAGGTCTTCACTGTTTCTGATAGTAATTTTGATAACAGATGAGCACCGCATAGTTCCAATTTTGGAAGAGGAAGTTTCTTGCTGATTGGCGCCACTTTTGTTTTTGCAGTTAAGATTGTTGTAGCAAAAAGCCAGTTGGTAGTGCTACTCTTGCATACACTACTGCCGCATAAGCTGCTTCAGAAGCATCACAAAACCCGTGAAGCTCAATTTGTTGATGTTTGTTGGTCTCTATCCACCTTGGTATTCTGATATCTTCAACCGCTACTAGATTCGCCTTCAATTTGGTCCATTGTTTCTGAAGTTCAAGTGGAAGCGGATCATCCCACTTGAGTTCGGCTTGCCAGATACGCTGCATTAAGATTGTCGCGCTTACAGTCACGGGGGCCAACCATCCAAGAGGGTCAAATAGTTTGACTATTTCGGATAAGGTTTTTCGTTTTGTGAGTGTGGCTTCCTTAGTGATGTTTATGTCTAAGCTCACTTTGAATTGAAAAGTGTCACTTAAAGGATTCCAGTGGATTCCCAAAGTTTTGATTGTTTCATCTTTCATGACGTCTATTTTCTGTTGGTTTCGTAACTCGATTGGTATAAATGTTGAAGTAGACTTTTGTTGTTAGCTGCCCATTTGTGCAGATGAAACCCTGCTCCCATTAACATGAGTTCTATCTGGGCTTTTCTGCACTCTGTGATCGTGTCCTCACCGGACATAACATCATCGACATAAAAATCATGTTTGACAATTTCTGCCGCGACTGGATACTTTTGTTGTTCGTTTTCAGCTAGTTGTTGAAGAGTCTTAACAGTAAGGTATGGTGCTGATGCTGTACCATAAATGACAGTTGTAAGCTTATATTCTTTGATGGGTTGGTCGTTAGAACTGCGCCATAAAATTCTTTGGTAATCTTGATGGTCTTCGTGTAGTTCAATTTGGCGGTACATTTTGTCTATGTCCGAAGTAAATACGTATCTGTGCTTCCTCCAACGCATCAGAATGGTTGTTATAACGTCTTAGCAACATCAGTCTCCGAACTTCCTTTAAGAGTGTCCCCTCAAAGCAAAGAATTAAATTCCTCATCGCTTCCGGTTCCTGCTCCTGCATCTGAGATAAACAAATTTGGTACTTTATGGTCCATAACTGAATGGAACCAAAGACTAAGTAAGCTTAGTAATGCCAATAATACGCCGTTTTACCTGAATAACACTCCTCGGAACACTAACAGGACATGGATTCAAAACTTATTTATGAAAAATCGCCATCTCTGGGATCAAGAGTAAACGTACTTCTGCTAGAAGCTACAAAATATTTATCCCCACTAAATACGAATGGATTTTTTCTCGCCCCGGTGGAAAATTACAACTAGGTGCCATGACGATTTCCAAATGGGTTGATAACCCTTCCCATAAACAAAATCCAATAAAAGCCAAAACACCTCCTGGAAGGCAACAATAACCGAGAACCAGCGGATACTTTAGAACTAACACATATCGACCAGATCCCAATTGGAGTTTTAAAATGGGTATTCTCCCTAACTTTTCCCATTCTAGCTTTCAAAATATTTTAAGCAAAGACCTCCAAAACAATAAAAATAATTTAAACAATTCTTACCCCTTCGCCTACCAATCCCGCACGCCCTCTAACTCTCAAGTCAAGTCCACTAACTCTCCAGCTCCTTTGAAATCTCGGAATAAACGGGTCTCATTTAACCTCACTCCAACAATTTGTTCTGAACCTTCTCAGTTTTCGTCTTCCTTCCCAGCCCCCACTATAAATTCACTTCCTACACTCGACTTTAGATCTGGAGCGAAATACCCTAATTTCATAAGTTCCCATATACTTAACCCTCCACCAACCTCTGTCATAAACGGCCAAACATCCTGTTCAGTTACACCCATCTCCTCTTTACACTCTCAAACATCCTGTTCAGTTACACCCATCTCCTCTTTACACTCTCCCCCGACTTATTCAACTTCAACTCTCTCTGCAACCCCCTCAACAACAACTACGGCGGTATCTCACCCTACTCAGCCGTTTATTGACCCTCTTTTTCCACCTACAGTAAAACTAACCCAACAAACCTCTGACTCCACAGATTGTCGTTATGCTCTCTCTAGATTAAGGGATAGAAAAATATACGAAAATATCGGCATTTTGCTGGCATATCTACATGATAAACCAGATTCGGTTTGCTACGAAGGCAAAACAAAAAACAAGCGTCATGGTTTCTATTCAACAAGAAGGTCTCCCTACAGAAATATCCAGTCTCATGAAGATGTATACCAAATACCACGAGTACCTCAATATGTCTCCCCAAAAAGTTGCGAATGATCTCGATGCTTTTGGACGGTATATTCACTCAAAGCCAATATCACACCTTCAACGCAGTAGAGCTGACCACGACAGGTTTTTTCGTTCCTGATTTGCTCCTTCATTCATCATCCCCTCTTGTCGGTCAAAACTTTCCTTTAACCCTCTATTATCAAAATGTGAGAGGTCTTCGTTCAAAAACACATGCAGTCTTACAGCAAACACATGCCCTACCCTTCCAGATCTATGCCCTGACTGAAACGAATCTGATTCCTAACCAGAAACTGTTTCCTTCTTCCTTTAATGTTTATCGCGATGATCTAAACCGACCTGCTGATAATTCTCCTTCTCGAGGCGTTCTTATAGCTATCCAAAACACATTCGACTCATCCCTCGTAGCAACTTCATCTTCTTCGGATATTGACTATGTTTCCATTAAAATAAAGCTGCCTCACAAGTCGCTTTATATTATATGCTGCTATATTTTGCCGGCACAACCCATTGCTTCTTATGAACTAGCTATTAGCGCCATTGACCATATAACATCTCTTTGTGATCCCCATGATGACATCCTCCTTTGCGGCGATTTCAACCTTCCTCAACTTAAATAGATTTCATCTGACGATGAATCACATTAGATTGCTTGCAATAGCCTCTCCGCTAAGGAGTGTCTCTTACTTGATCGATTAACAGATTCAAGTCTCTGTCAAATCAATGGCATCCCTAATTATATGGGTAGGCAACTTGATCTCATCTTCACAACTGACCCCATTAACTCATCTGTCTCAGTAAGCCCCCTTACCTTATCAACCATCGATAACTTCCATCCTCCTCTCTTCCTCACATACTTTTATTATTCTCCCAGCCAGACTTCTTCCCCTTCGACTCTTTGTACTTTCGATATCCATAAAGCACAATTCTCTCAAATCAATGAATATCTCAACAGATATCAATTCAATTTTGAGAACCTTACCGTCGAAGATGCAACAACCATTTTCTACAGAGAGATATTTAATGCTATTTCGCTATATGTACCCCTCTCAAGATGTAAAACACCATATTCTTCCCCACCTTGGTATAATCACAGACTACGAGACTACAAGAAAAATAAAGCATGGAAATCATTTCTTCACTCTCGATCTCCCACTGACTATTCAATTTACCTTGGTACTTATCTTCGCTTTACCGAGCTTTACAACTTCCTTTACCAACGCTATTTAGTTGAAACGCAAGTCAACCTTATTAATGATCCGAAGTCCTTTTATCAGTTCGTCAACTATAAAAGAAAATCCGAGAGCTACCCTACCTCCCTCTCCTTCAATAATGAAACCTCAAACGAACCTCAAAATATCGCCAATTTCTTTGCCACTTTTTTCAAGCAATCTTTTACCAACGACTCTTTTGTACCTGATTCCGCGTATTTTGATTATCTGCCGAAATTCACTCTTGGTCCATTTCTTCCTGAGTACATCGAACCTAATCTCATCCAAAATAAGTTATCTCAACTTAACGATGAATTTTTTCCTGGCGCTGACGGTATCCCTGCCATATTTTTAAAAAAATGCTCCTCAATAATTTCTCAATCCCTCTCAAAAATCTTTAATTTATCCCTATCTCAAGGAAAATTCCCTAAGATATGGAAAACCTCTTTTGTAACTCCTATTCACAAAAAAGGTCCAAAATCTGATGTCAAAAACTATCGCCCCATCGCTAAACTTTCACATATTCCTAAAATATTTGAAAGTATTTTGTATGAACTAATAAGCTTCCGCTGTAAGTCTTTCATTTCCCCTAGACAACACGGTTTCCTTAAATGTTGATCTACCACCACTAACCTTGTCGAATTTGTATCTTTTACCCTCTCCGCTTTAGAGAATGGAAATGAGGTCGACGTTATTTCCACAGATTTCAGTAAGGCCTTTGATAAAATTTCGCATAGACTTATACTCTTCAAATTGTCCTCCCTCGGCTTTGAAAATATCTTTTTGAGATGGATTGGATATCTTCTTACTTAGAGAATCGTTACTACAGCGTACGCTTCAGATCGGCCCTTTCCAATCCTTTCCTAGCTACCTCCGGCGTCCCCCAAGGTAGCCATTTGGGTCCCCTTCTTTTTATCCTCACTATTAACGATATCGACATGGTGATCAAGCATTCCTTTATCTCACTTTACGCCGACGATACGTAGTTTTTCAAAATCATATCATCGTCACGTGATACTGAGCTTATACAACAAGACCTCGATAATTTTTCAGTCTGGTGTCTGAAAAATTGCTTGGAGCTTAACATTAACAAATGCCAATCAATCACCTTTTCGCGTAAACGCATCAAATCTCCTCCTCGCATCTACTTTCTTCATAACCAACCCATCTCGATCGTAGAGTCCATTCGAACATAATTTCCTTGCACATATAGATGACATAATTCTGAAAGCCAACTCAGCTCTCGGCTTTGTCAAAAGGTGGTCTAAAGAATTCTCCAACCCCTATGTGACAAGGTCGCTGTACATAACATTTGTTCGACCCCTTCTCGAATACGCTTGTCAAGCCTGGTCGCCTTATCAAGATATTCATATATCTAGAATTGAGAGCATTCAACGCCAATTCCTTCGATTTGCTCTTCGAGGCCTTCCTTGGAACGATCCTTTAATCCTACCACCTTATCGTGATCGCTTACAATTAATTAACTTGATATCGCTCGAGAAACGAAGAGAAATAGCAGACATTCTATTCATTCACCGTCTCCTTTCTGGTTCTGTCGACTGCCAAACTCTTTACAATTCTATCTTTTTCAAAACTAATCCCCGAAATTTAAGAAACCCTCGCCTCTTCTACTTGCCTACCCACCGCACCTCATATGGATCCAACGAGCCTTTAACTCGAATGTTGCGAAATGTTAATTTGAACGCAAACTGTTTCGACTTTAACCTAAGCAATTCCAGTCTTAAACTCCGTTTACTCAATCCTACCCCCAATACATCCCTATCTTAGCTATAAGCTTCTTAATTTTTAAGTTAGATTAAGTCCTTAGTTTTAAGTTGTATGTTTGTAGCTTGCATTAAGCCGAATAAATGGGGGTTTTGCCCCCACCTAAATTAAATTAAATTAAATTAAAATTATAGCTTGGGTCCTACCAACATCAACTGGTTAAGGCTCACTCCTGTCGTTGGTTTTGCCGACCCATCAAATACAACTCTTAGTTTGGTTGTTGTACTTGTAAGTTTAATGACGGCATAATGAGGCATGTAGAAAATGTTGCCTTTTGTCAGGTCGTTATGGCGTACTTATTTTATGTGCCCAAGTTCTAAAAACTCGTTAAGGACTTGTGTGTATTCAAGTTTTAGATTTGGGTTCTTGTTGAGTTGTACTTCCAATTGACGAAATCTCGCTATTGCTGTTTCTGGATTCACCTAGTTGAACGGTTTGCATGGCTTTTTGGTCGAATGGGATCTTCACAACATATTTCCCATTTTCTTTCCGGTGGTATGATTCTTTGTAGAATCTTTCGCACTCTTTATCTTCTTGTTTTATAAATATTGGTTGGGAAACTTCTTCCAGCTCCCAGAATTTTTCTAGTTGTTTATCGATTGAAGTTTGTGCCACGAGTCCGGTGACACTGTAATTTTCAGGTGCTTCATTTGATGTTTCGTCCAGATATCAGCCAGCCCAGCTGTGACTTCTGAGCTATTAGCGAATTAGCAGCATCTCGTCTAACTCCGTCAAGAATTATGTCGCCATAAACATCAGCAACAATTATTAAATCAATCGGTCCAGGAACATTTAAAGTAGGATCAGCGAGTTCTAGCTGATCCAAATTTCCAATTTTAACGTGAGTTGTAGTTTTGAATGGTAGTTGTCTTGTAAGTTTTGGAAGTCGGAGACTAAATTCTGAGGTAAAGTGTGGCTTTATTGTGACATCTACCTTGTTTCTAGCAGTTCCTGCTTTTGTTGCACCTAATCCACTAACTTCAATACAAATACTTTGCCTTTTGAGTTTAAGTGCTTGTGCGATAGATTCGATAATCAATGATGCTTGAGAGCCAGGGTCGATGAGTGCTCGTACTGTTACACTTCGGCCTAATCCATCTTCATTATTTACTTGCAATATGGCTGTTGCAATAAGAACGTTTTGATTCTGCTCACTATGATTTACTTGTTTGGTTGTTTTAGGTGAGTCTTTTGGAGCTGAGTCTTGTTGTTTATTTTGAGGAAATCTATCAGCCCATTCCATGTGCATGAATGAATGATGCTTCTTGTTGCACTGATGACAATTTCTTTTGCTGAAGCATTGAGACTGCTTGTCATGTCGTAAGCAATTTAAGCAAAGCATAGTTCCCACCTTTCTTTTGGTGTAGAACTCAAGAATTTTTGACATGAGTAGATGACGTGTTCACTTTTGCATATGGGGCATTGGAGATTCTTCGTATCAACGTGGTACGTGCGAAGTGCATGCTTCGGTTCATCAACTGATTTTTGTTGTTTCTTTGTAGGAGCAAGGACATGTATTGCTTGATAACGTCTTTCCAGAAAATCCAGAAGCGTCTTAAGAGTTGGCATTTTGTTTGGCTCTGTCAACCCTTGTTCGAATAGGTTTCTGCTTTCAGTATCAAGCGCCTTAGTTGTAATGTGCACTATAATTGGGTCCCATGATGTGGTGTCGAAGCCCATGGTTTTAAGTGCCGCTAGTCCTTTTTTGATAGCATCAAAAATGTTTTTGATGGCAGTAACTGATGGAGTAGAACTCGTTTGCTCAGCTTTGAACATCTTATCAATATGGATTGACACTATCTTCCATTCGTTGTTGTATCTGCCTTTCAGAATTTCCCATGCACTGTTGTAGTTCTCACTTGAGAACGTTAGATGTTTGATCTAATGAAGCGGCTCCCCCTCAAGATGCGTCTTTAGGTACTCCATCTTCTCTGTTGTAGTGAGGCTGGTTGCGTTTACACTATCGTTTGGATTTTCGTTTGCCTTAATGCTTGGAACGATGTTTTCGAGTTTAATTTTTACTTCTTCGTACACTGCTTTTACTGTATTGTACGCTTCTCTCTGTACATATGATGTATCTGGTTTGAGTCAAACTCCGACAATAGAGTATTGAGGCGTTGAAGCCTTTCTTCTTTGTACTTCTGGGTTTTTCTTGACACACTGTCTTTCCCAAAGTTTCGACTAAGTACTTCGATTTCCTCAGCCAAAGCTTTCTGCTTGGCAACTATTATGAACACTTCAGTTTCATCCATGATGTGGGTTTTTTTTTTTTTTTTGAATTTAGTTGTATAGAAACATTATATTTAGTTTTGTAGATTAGTTGCTTTTGTTTGTTTTTTCACTTTTGTTTGCTAGCTTTATCAGTGTTGAGAGCCCTGATTACGCTTTAGCACTAAGTATTCGTACTAAACCAATGTTTACAGCCTTGGTTACGCTTTTTCATTGTGTTTGTATTAAACCAATGTTTACAGCCTTGGTTACGCTTTGTCAATTTTAATTTCGATTTAAAATTAAACCAATGTCAGAAGCCTTGGTTACACTTTTCACTGTTTTTTTTCTGTCGAAGGACCAATGTTTTGTCGACAATTTGAACTAAAGATGACCCCTTACCGCTGGTGGGGGGAAGTCAATAAAGAACGAATTGTTAGTTTGCCGTTATGATAGCAAGTGAAGTTTATTGTTTTGAATACCCTACTTTTATACAAAATAAATGCTTAAATTATTTCTAAGGTAAATTTACAGTATGTTACAAAAAAAGTGCAATCTTGCAGAATGATGGGAAAATATAAAAATATAATTTGATCTCGTTGTAGCTTGTAGGTTTAGAAGGTGTTGATTTTTGTTGTTGATTTTTACTCTGTTGTTGTCACAACAGTAAGGGTCACTGCGATTCGGAAACACTTGTGTTTTGTTTTTGTAAATTTTGACAGGCAGGTCATTGTAATTTTCGAAGATTCGCAATATATTACCTTCAATATGTGTACTGTGATGCAAATGATATTCTCAATATACATATATTACAACTACTTCCTGTTCTTCTTTGCAAGCAAACGGATCGTCTTTTATTCTGCTAAATTTAACTAATTCTAATTAAATTTCTAAAAACTGTAAAAAATGGATGCAAGCAAACGGATCGTCTTTTATTCTGCTAAATTTAACAAATTCTAATTAAATTTCTAAAAACTGTAAAAACTGGATGCCGAAGTTACTTTTAATCTATTTTACTACTAACTTAGAGGAAATAGGGTCTTTGGAGGAACAAAATAACGGATTGAAGTTAAATAAGGTAAACTTGCGTTACGTTTACGTTTATATGGCGCATCGGAATTCAACTGTTTCACTAAATTGAAATTGAATTAGAATTACAATTACAATAAATTAGTTTGCACACAAATGCGCAGTTGGAATGAACTGCAGTTTCTCTCTCTCTCTCTGTTTAATTTTCTTTTTATTAATTTATTATTGAATTCCGTTAAACAATAATTTTGTTTTTAACTGTGAATTATTTAATTTATCCATAAATAATTTATAATGATCAAGTCGTGGGTGCTTTCTTTGTGATTAATTTCAATTTCTTTCTTTCTCATTCTTATCTTTTTTCTCTTTGTGCTCACTGTTGCAAAACATAATAATTATTTCGTTTTAGTACCTACCTTGCTTTATTGTGTTTTATTGAAACTAAATAAATAAAAAAATAAAATTAAATTAAAAATAAAAAAAAATAAATAAATAAAAAAATAATATTAAAAGATTAATATCTATACCTACCTATACATAATCATTAAATTTTGTGTGTGCTTGCTCTTTGATTCATTTTTCCATTTACCCTTTCATCTCTCCCAATTTTATGTCGTTTTTCTTTCAGCCAAAAAAAAATGATCCCTGTGAGGGATTTTGATCCCGGACAAGTTTTTGCATTATATTCAACCAAAAAATATCAATCCCTGACAATTCGGGATCAAAATCTCTGATCCCGAATTAAAGAGAGATTTACACCTACATGAAACACGCACTTGCACACACACTATTTATAAAACGTCATTTTGTGCTTTTGTGTGATTCTATGATTTTCTATTTCATTTGCATTCCGGTTTTGATTCTTTGCCTATCAAAATTATTTTTTGCTTTATTAAATTAAAATTATTTTTGACAAAATTAAATTTGACATCCCACACATACATTTGCAAACAAAAAACAAATCCAATATGCGTTTCTTTTGCCAAGAAAATTCGTGATCCGGGATCAAAATCCCTATTTGCAAAAGAAAAACGACATTAATTTATTTGTGATCTCGGAGTGAGTACGATAACTCAGGCGCCGCAAAATAATGGGTGCCTGTTGTTTCGTTTTTCGCACTTTGCTTTTCGTTGTTTCGCTTTTCTTATAATTATTTTTATTTACTTCGATTATGTTTACTTTGCTTTTCAATCACTTCGCGCTACGATTATTTCGCCCTACGATCACTTAGCTCTTTTTACTCGTTTTGCAATTTTGTTAAAAGTGTAAGGAGTTATTTAGGCCAAGGTTATCTCGTTTACGGTTTATTTCGCATTTCGTTTTGTGTTAGAATCTATTGTTTTGGCGTGGGTTTATTTTGTCTTCAGTGTGATTATTATCGTGCGCGGCAAGCTCCAAACTATCAAACAAAACATTAAAAAGTTTTAAAATCGATAAAAATACAATTTGTAACGTATTTAAATCAGTAAGGGGAATGGATTTTCTTACAAAATTGAAAGAAAAATTGATGATGTTGACATAGGATAAGTTCGAAGTTTCTTTAAATGCAAAAGAAACTGCATACATCCAACCTCGCACCTACCCCAAATCCTATAGTGGGCCAAGCAGGGGGGTTGCAGGGAGGGCAGCATGTCCCCCTTACATACCTCACTTTTTATACGCCGTAATGCTGGGTGCTAGCACTGTATTTATGTCAGCAAGCTTACATACGAAACAAACGATCGAAATCGTAATGAACAAAAATCGAAATGAACAAAAACCGAAATAATCGACAAATCAAATAATATAAGAGGAAATGAACTTAAAATATAAACAAATATAAACCAAGTAATTGAAAAACATTTTAATTAAAATACAAAACAAAGCGACTAAAACGAAATGATAAAAAAAAACGAGATAAAAAAACGAAACAAACCATACCCCAAAATAATAACGGATTTTTGTAGAGGGGTTTAATACTTTTTTTTATTATGGGAGGAGGGGGGAGTCTATTCCGTCTGTTCCCTCCGCGGCGCGGGAGGGGAGTTGTCTAAAAAATTACCTAGAACTAAAAAAAAAATTAAAACAACGGCAAAACTTACAATACAAAAATTGTGGGTTTTCTAAAAGCCAGAAACTTGTACTTTTATCATTTGTTTCAACCTAGTAAATAATTGTGTTTAATAGTCTTTGAAAAAATACTTTCAAGCTTAAAATTTAACAAAACAAAATTAAAAAGAGGCTGGGTTTCACCCACACTGATAACTTTCTATTGGTGCCCTTTGAAACTCGATACCCGATATTTACTTTTATAAGAAATTTATCAATTCAAAATCTTCAAAAACCTTATCAGTTGTGCAATCAAGAGAAGGCCTAAGTTCGGCTGTTTGCTCTGAATATACATATACGTCCCGAAATTCTTTTAGCAGTCTCTTGTAGTTTTTAAACAATTTTTAGTAGTTTTTTTTGCAGTCTTTTTGGCCTAGAAAAAAAACCGTCAATTGAATTTTTTTACAAACCTTATCTATAACTAACTATGGTAGTGTGTGTAGATTAAAATTATTTCCGAGTTAATATTATTGGTTGTTTCTGAGATATTCAAGCCGAAAAACATTTTTGTAACAATTTTTAGCAGTTTTTTTTGCAGTGTTTTTGGCCTAGAAAAAAAAAACCATTAATTCAATTTTTTTACAATTTACCGATTATCAGCTATAACTTTGTGTATTAAAAAAAATTAACCCGAACTTAATATCTTTGCGTGTTCTCAAGATAATCGATATTTTTTAACAATTTTTAATGGTTTTTTTAATTAAAAAAAAAAAAACTGTGCGTTGATTTTTTTTTTTTTTAGGTACTACCTATTTTGCACTACGTCAATATTCATAGAATGAAACCAGGCCGAAGTCGATAGCTTTATTTGTTTTAAAGATATTCGAGAAACAAGCCATTTTACAACTTTTTTAAAATTACTATAATAAAAAAACCGCTAATTGAATTTTTCTTTTTAGCACGTAACGACTTTATTATCTGTAAAATAAAATTTACTCGAAGTCGATATCTCTACGCGTTCTCGAGATATCGTGAACGAAAAAAGCTTCCGAACGTACGAACGTTCTAAAAACAATGTAATCCGACTCCAGAGACCTCGAAACGTCGAGAAATGTCAAAATTTTCAATTTCACAAATCGGACCGATTACAATAACTTCCAATAGGAAGTTAATAAATAAAAAATGTACCTAAATTTTTCATATTGGAAATAGTTAGGAACCTTTTCGATAATATAAACCACAAACAAAGTTGAAATTATTAATAGGCGTGGCAGGTGTGCGTTGGTACATATATGTATCATTTGGGATGTTCCGTGGTAAAATTGTGTAGCATTCATCTTGTAAAACACAAAATATGACAAAGCAATACTTTTCAAAACACAAAAATATTTTTCATTCAGCGAGTAAATTTTGACAACAAAAGCATAAATATGTATATTATATATTATGTATGTGTGGCATGGTACAAAACAATGTTTGCATAATGCGATTCAGCATTCTTTGCATATTGTTTTGGTTCGGGTCTGCTTTTCGGCCTTCGGGAACCTTACACATCGGCGCGTCTGGAAGTGCCCTCGATTGGCATATGTCTTGATACCGTATCTCTGAATGCTTGACGACCTCGGTGGTCACTGAGCAATATATATGTAGACAGAAAAATTCGAAGAATTGAGGATGATCGGTAAATAGACAACGACGTGAAGGAAATAATTTTTTTTGGGAAGAAATACTCCGTTGAGTGTGGTCCAAATAACGTCTTCATCTTGTGCCACACTTGTAAAATTGGGTGCGCGATCAATTGGAAGTTCGTTGCTTTCAGTATCAGGAGCTGCCATTTCGTCATCCGAATCCTCTTCAGAGCTACAATCTGATTCTCCCTCTGTTGCAGATTCATCGGCTAGATCTGGCCGAAGAGAATCATCGCTGTCAGGAGAAAAGTCTGCTCCGCTTGAATTTCCTTCTTCATCATTCAAGAATCTTTTAATTTCTTCGTCCTCCATTAAAATCCTTGAATAAAAGAGAAACAGCATAGTAGGGATGAAGTGGCGAGCGGTACATATAAGTACCAACATACAAGACGAACGGTATACTATTGTACCACCTACGTTTATTTGTTGACAATTATTTTATTTTGGCTCTAAAGTCTTACCTTTTATAATATTACCATACTTTACAATTATATAATAAATATATTTCCGTACTGTTTTTTCATTAATATTGGCGCTTCACATCAAGAACACACATTTTTTAGAAGACCTGTGAGTAAAAACTACAAACAAAAATAATTTGGAATGGCAGAAAATGTCAAAAAACGGTTATATTTTGTTCCTAAAATACTCTAGGAATGTTTGAAATTTAGCTGGTACACATGTGTGCCGTGCATCCCGAAAGGGTTAATTACTTGATGTCCCTATCAATTCTTAATTGATTGGTTTTATATCTTCTAGTTAATGAGAAAATTGAAAATTACCAAACCTACTTTTTTATTCCATTTTAATTTTTTGGTTTTTTTCTGTGACGTTAATGACTAAATTAGTTTTTTTTCTAGTACATAAGTACAGTACAGCAAGTCATTTAGCGTTGCCCAGAATGTACCGCCAGGAAGTAGACTTACATTGCATTTCATGTCCTGACCGACTAGTCAGTTAGGTCAAGTCAAGTCAATGCTCAATTGCCTTGGTAAACAATAACCTGTACCAAATTTGCATAAAAAACAGCGGTGCAAAATTCGATATTTGTTTAAAATTCGAATATTTGTATAAAATTCAAATATCCTATGTGTGCCCAAGCAGGACGGTTGCAGGGACACAGCATGCCCCCCGATACACACCTCACTGTTTATTTGCCGGTCGGGTCTAAAAAATGCAGATTAAAGTTTGAAATTCACTTCAACCTAATTTACACCTGAAGCGTGTTACAAAACTGTTTTTTGGAATTTTGTATTTCCCTTTCAATCTAGCCAGTATTAGTAAGTTAACTTATATTTTTATTTTTCTCGGAATAATTTTGAGTGTACTTACGCCGCCGTTTTTGCGCTGCACCTTTCATTTTTTTTTTTTAAATATGTATTGTGAATGTTTTTACAGCAACCTTGATGAAAATTGTAGTTGATTCAAGGAATGTGTGGGAATTTTTTTAGTGAAAACCTTTAATTGTTTCTGAGCAAGATTTTATTTAAAATCGACAATTAATTTAACCTTGCCGATAAAAGTCGACATTAGTGTGTAATTTACTAGTGAGGTCCATGATAGTCATTATTGTCTTCGATACCCAAGAAAAAATTCGCCTTTTCATAAGAACAAACCACCTTTTTCTAGGCCATCCTAACCGGGCCTTCACGTGGCATTGTTAGTTTAGTAAAACATTTTGAGAAATACATACCACTTCAATCAAATGGACTCAAAAAAATTATGATTAAAGCTTCAACAACAAAGTGTTGATAATCACAACCAAGGAAAAAAGTCGACAGTTTTGTAAGAAAATTAAATAGCCAAAATGTATTAAATTAACGCCAATTCTTTGCACACTTCAATTATTACAAAAATTAAAATAGCATAAAAAACAAACGCAGTAAATAATATACACACACATATGTACGCAATCACAAAATAATATAATTATTAAAGTATTCTTAGAAATAAATTTAGTATCTGAACTCAAAAGATCCTTACAATACGTAGTTAATTAAAAAATAGTTAATTAAAAAATACTTCAGAATATGTTATATAAAGAAACAGTGCATTCAAATAATGCTTGAAATGTATACGACTTAATTTACTTAAACATTTTTTTTTGTTGTTGTTTGATTTTAATACTATAGGATATATTTTTATTGATTCTCTTGTATTTAAGGTAGTAAAATTATATATTGTACATCCATACTTGTAGATTCCACAAGAACACAATTAATGGTTTGGCAGATCTGTGAAATCATTTATTTTGTGGAAACATAATCATGTTGCGTACCTGTTGAAAACAAAAAGAAAATATGTTACTAACTTATCATCTATAAAAGAATATCAGATATCATATATACAATATATAATTTTATAAGTGCATTTATACATACTAGTACGTCCAGCACTGGAAATTCGAGTGCCATTACAAGATCCTCTAATTGACAGAAACTTATTTTGTAATTCATATTAAAATCCCATAATCTTTTTTTTCAGTACATTAAACATATTTTAATTCAACGCCCTCCCTACAATCTTGTGTTTTCACGCCTTGCATACGCCCTTGTGTTTAATTACATTTAACCTTCAGTAAATGGGAAATTCGACCATTAGGACTGAAGTTAAAAATGTACAAAGTACCTTGCATAAACTTAAATCATTTTCCTTGAATTGCAGCCTATTAAAACCTATAAAAAAAGACCTTGGCCGAATCGACAATACTTACCCCACCAAATTTATTTTGTTGTTATTATATACACACATGATGATTTAATTTCTGGTTGTATATATTAACGACAATGTTTCGGGCCTGGCTTCCTGTTGGTTTTCCTCTTCGCAATGAATCTATTTAATTGTTTAAGTAAAACTAAATTCCAATTCCATAATAGCCCAGGAAAATTAGACAAAAAATGCCAAAACTACGAAAAAATTCAGACAAAGCTGAATTTTGGTGGGGAGCTTTATTATTAGCTGCGTTTTATTTTCTACGGATCTGGATCAGGATCATGTTTTAACACGTAATACAAAAACAATTCGGGATCCTGGTTGAATTTCAGTTTTTTGCAAATATAAAAACTTTCAGTGCCTTTAAAAACTGTTAAGGCAAAAGTTGTAGCTTATGTAATTTTACATTAAAAATGTTATAACACTTTTTTGGGAACAATCAATAGGTTTTGAGAAAAACGTGCATAAACTTTATAGTGTACTAGATTTGGTTGAAAAAATTTATTGAAGTTGCATGTTTCGACGGCAAATATTTTTTATCATATGTATTTGGGCACATCTCTACATTATAAACAAAAATTCGGGGTGGTAGGGGTTAGGAAAAAGCCGCCATACTGAAAAAGCTGGGCATTTTGTCTTTATGAAACAACTCGCCTGGATTTTATTTTGTAACAAACTGACCACTGAAAAACTTTAAGAGATTCAAAATACCTACAAAATGAGGTACTAACGATCTCTGGGACTTTTTTCATCTTTAACCTTCCGAGCAAGGCTTTTTTTCCTACATGAATAGCAACTCGGGTTGTTCATCACCGCCATATTTAATTTTAAATAAAATAGTATTTAAAGTTAAAAACAATTCATATTTATTATGAGATCGCAAGTTTATATTAATACAAAACTGAGAAGTCTAGTTTTTTTTTGATTTTTTAAAATCTTAGTTCATAATTTTATACATTGTATGTAGTCAAGGCAAATAATCTTTAGGTTTTCAGAGCAAGCAGGCAAATGAAATTTTACGCTAGAAGTTTGAACTTTTTTGTCGACTGTTTTCCTAGACACAGTGCAAATCTTGACTTGCCGGGGATTCATCCCCAGAAGGTTCTTGGTTCCCATTTAGAATATCAAGTAAAGTTACTCCTAATTTTTTGGTACAATCAATCTTCCTCCTATAACTGCACATATAAATCGTTTTCTGTTTCTTATATCCACTATAAATCTAAATAGCTTTCATTATCAGAATTGTCAGCAATTCTTCGGAAGTAACTTTCAGTTTGATTACCCGAAAACTAAGCCATTTTTTGTCTAAAAACCAAGCATCAAACAGAAAATAAAGTTGACGCAAATAGCAAGGGGGTGACTGGTAACCACAACAATAATTATAACTTAATATAACTAATATAAAAACTTTATTCTACACTTTAATACATGCATCTAACTGCCTACAATATAATCAGAGAATACACCGGTCGACAGAAAGAGGCAATAAAATAAACAAACAATGTTATCGATTTTTTAAAGTAATGGGGTGATGGGTAACCAGTGGCGTAGCTAGCCCTTTGGGGGCCCTCTTTTGCCTAACTTTTTTTTAATTAACTAAAACACTTGCGTCAACATATAAGATAAGTTTAATTTAACATTTTATTTTATTGAACTTAAAAAAAAAATTGTCTTTGGACTAAAACTCCTCAAATTAACACTTTTCTTGACTTTAATAAATACGACTATTTGGAAATACTAAAAAAACACGACTGTATGTATTTATTTATAGAAATAAAAATTTTTTTTTATTTATTTTATAATTTTATATTTATGTTCAAAATCAAAAATGGAATAATTTCTTGGAACGAAAAAGAATTAAGGAATTGTCGCTCTTAAAGTATTGGTCGCTCGGTCGAGTCATATGATAAGGATTTTACAATCTCAATAAGAAAAAAAAAATTATTTTTTTGTCAAAAGCTGAAGCAGATAGAACCACAAATGGGGAGAATATAAAATCAAAAAATAAAAAAAAAAAACAATTGAAAATATACCTAGGCTAAAGCCAAATAAGATTTTTTAATAGAAAATAACTAAAATTATACTCTAACTTTGCTCAGATTAGCTATTATTTATTTTTAATTGTTAAATACTGACATTTTTTGTTGTAAACTTAAAAATTTTAAGTTTGCATAAATATTGGTAATAAATGTTTCTTTGGAAACATTTGTAGTAGCCGTGGCGTGATGGTTAGTGCGATGGACTGTCATGTCGGAGGTCTAAGGTTCGATCCCCAGCCTCGCCACCTATTTGTTTAAAAGAAAAAACGGCTACTGCCTCTTGCGAGGAATTGACAAATCCTCCAAGAGTATCTCCTGTCACAGAAAAGTGCCGCTCGTTAGCCGTTCGGATTCGGCAATAAACTGTAGGTCACCTCCATTCCTGCAGACACGCACACAGGAATGGTTGAGAGTTGTAAGTCACTAGGCCCTAGTTCTTCATGAGCTGTTGTGCCATCAAATCTATTTTTTTTTGTTTCTTTGGAAAATCAGATTGAGCAGAATTTTATTCTATTAAATATTTATTATCAGTATGTATTTTGAAAAGCAGAATTTTGAAAAAACTGAATTTTGTAAAATCGAAAAAAAAAAAACAGAATTTGAAAAGCCGAATTTTTGCAAAGCAAGGCAGACTTATGAAAAGCAAAACTTCGAAAGCCTTATTGTGAGGGGGTCACAATAACACTATAACAAACATTAACTATCGAAAAGACACATGCAAACAAATTATTTATAAGTACATCTAAAAATCGACCTCAATTAAATTTTGTTTTACTTTCCTGTCGGGTGTTCTGTATCTTCAGGGGCCTCTCTATCTCGGGGGCCTCAATATCTCGGGGGCCCTTTATAATTGATACAGCTGATACAGCGGTAGCTACGCCCCTGTGGGTAACCCCGCTTGCCTTCGGAAGGTTAAGTTATAGCTTGTCAAAGTTCACCTGTATAAAATGTGGTTAAATGGAATGTTTAGCTTTAGGACACCCCTCCTGCTTCTAATGTGGCATTTACTCCACCAAAACCTATGACAACTTTGTAAATATTTTTGGAAATTTAAAGTGCGTGAGCAAGGAATTACCTACCGATTAACAGTGTTGTGCCAAAGAAGCGAACATGGAACAAAGAAATAATTTTTTTATTGAATTTTTCTTTTTTTTTTTGCCGGATAAGACAAAAAAAATCGAATAGAATTTAAATTCGATTATCACACTATCGGAAAATTAATTTAGATTCAATCGAATTAATTCTAAAACTTGTTTGAAGTTTATACGAGGAGGCCAAAAATAAAACTATTGGAAAATACACTTTAAAGAAAAAGGCAGATATTGGGGTTTGGAAAGAGGGTTCCTTTTTGTCTTTGACGAGTAACTTGATACCGTAAGAATATATGTAGTATAGCTACCGATATATATAGCTGTACGTATGTGCTAACGATATATGTATATGTGAAGTGTTAAATAGGAGTGTTCAGTGAGGCTGTTTCGAACAGTTTGGAGCAGTTTAGAACAGAAAAGAACAGGTTTTTGCTGTTCAGTGAGAAATTTTCTGTTCTAAACTGTTCTGACTTGCTGTTCAGTGAGTCTGTTTGGAACTGTTTGGAACTGTTTAGAGCAGGATTTTCTGTACTTGCTTTTGAGGTAGAACAACCTAGAACAGATTAGAACAGGATTTGTGAGAAATGTCAAAATCAGTTCTTGTTCTGTTCTGTCCTGTTCTGTTCTGACTATTTCTTCACAGAACAAAGCTAATACTGCCTACATGCCAATACACGCCAAATAGTGACAAACTCCAGCCTCTGCGGAATTTTCGGGAAGCAGCCCTAAAATAGGAATTTTTCTGGACACTCAGAACAGGATGTCAAGGTGCTCCAGTATAAAAAGCCAATACTTACCAAGGACAGAAACTAAAAGTGAATCATTTTTTTTTATTGAAATCAGAAAGTTAAACTTAACTTTTAAAAGACAAGTACGGGGTGCTCCTGAGGAACAATTTTGATTCCATAATTTTTTTTACATATACAAGTTTCATTTTTTTATTCATGTTTTCTTTTTTGAATAAGGCCTAGTTTATAGATCGAAGCGAAGTGAAATTTTCATACAAAAAATTAGCTTTTTTCCCAGGCGTGAAAAATTCAATAAAATTAAATGCAATTATTTAAGCGACAAGGAGAAAGAAATTTGGTTCGAAGTGAATATAATTCAACGGACTTACCTAAACCAAATATAAAACAAAATTTATTTATTTATATAAACCTTTTGAAGCAAGATTTATTGATGTTTCATTTCGATTTGGATTTCACTTCGCATTGATGTATAAACTAGGCTTAAGACTTAATTTTCTTGATACCTTTTTTTAATTACTCTCGAGTAAAATTTAATTTTTTTAATTTTTTTTTATCATTTTTTTCTCTTTTATTAACTTTTTGAATTAAATTAATTAATATTAATTTTCTTATCATTTCTGAAATAACTTATAAACATAGTTAAAAGAAAAAAAAGAAAGAAAAGATAAAAGTGAAATTAGAAGTAGCAAGTGTTTGAGACCTAGTGAATTGAAGTTTTTTTATATATACATATATCCTAAATTATATTGTGCGCGGTAAAATAAACAAAAAAGAAGGAAGAAAGTCCCAAGTAAAGCCTTTCATACAAATTGTCCACAGGATTGTACTGCTAGCAGGACACCGTGGGACAAAACCGTAAGTTTTTATATGTTAAATATCTTTATATCTATATATTTATATATATATATATAAAATCTCAATGAAAAATGAAGGTCAGCGATAATAATTTTTTTACCCATCTTTTCTTTTGATTTTTAATTAACTTTTAGGAAGTTTTAATTTATCTTTGAATTGTATACCAATGTATACATAAATACATATACATGTTTAGTTTCATAATTAAAGAAGATTTGTTTTGAAATTTTGAATTTTGTTCTGATTTAGAAGGAAAATGTGTTGCTAAACCCTTTGCAACGGTGTGTGTGAGGCCTGACCGGGCCGTCTTTCTAGGGGAAGAAATCATAGAGTAAGAGGACAAGACGAACAGACTAGGGATGTAACGAAATAGTACTACACCGATTTTGGTGACCAAGATTGTGTCTGGAAGTGGCATTAGGGGTCTCCTTCACATTGACAACAACATCTGTCAGTGCTTTTGCGGCTTGGCGAACCATTGTCTGGAAGGGATAGTGGGTCGTGTGCTGGGTTTTTTCGATTTTTTGTAGAATTAGGCTAGGTTTAATTTAGGCTTAGTTTGTTTTAAGAAAATTATGATGAAATTTCATTATAACTCATGGAGGTAAAATCTGGTATTAGCCAAATTTAGTAAGGGTTTAGTTTAATAGTATTTCCTTTTTTTTCTTTCATATCACAGCCATACATGACCCATCCTTTCTTTCAGACTTTTCCCTAGTTATCCTGATCCTGATTTTTGGAAAACTATTACCTACTTCCTTTCCCATCCCGATATAATGGCATGATTTTGTTTGTTTGCTGAGTGGAAGATGTTATGGGAGGGGCAAGAACCGCCCCAACCCTTCGAGCTAAGCCGCGCTGAAAAAGAGCATGCCAAGCCCCTGCCCAGCATCAAAGCATACCCTTGTGGTTTCCATACACGCAACAATGCTACAAAACACTGGTAATTCTTGAGATATTTGCAAAAAACAAAAATTCAACCCCTTTTACCCACCGCAAAAATTTTAGCTCCGGTCCAAATTTAAGGTACTTTTTGAAAAATCTTTAAGCATTTTTACATAAATAAGCATTTCCATCAAAATTCAGCTTCGTCGGAATTTTTTCGAAGTGAAAGTCCAATTTTCCTAGGCTATAATTATTTTTTTTAATACTTTTGTATCATGAAATAATTTGTCTCTCATATAAAATCTTCATGTTTTAAATATTACAGGTAAAGATGTAAGAAACAATACAAAATACTAAAGAATTACATTCATGAGATCAATAAAAAAAACACTAATCTAAGACCGTCATAAAATAAATTCAAACATTCCACCCACAGGTACCTGTTCCTTAAACAAATAATACCGGATTAATGTGCGTAAATAGGTGTTCGTAATGAAAAAGGGTAAGATATAGGTAGTCAATATAGGTAGTTCAAATCAATAATGTTCAATAAGAACATTAAATAGAAAAAATGACAGTATGTTTTATTTAAAGAAAAAAGATGATTAAAGTAAAAAACAAAATTGATAATAATCATATAAAAATCACAAATTTTTAAGAAAATTAATGCCTTAATAATGCAATATTTAAAAACAATATTAAATTAACAAATTAAAAAAATGCTAGAGATGTATCAATGTGGCAACCATGGTTTTCCTTTTGTTAAAATTGCCTTGTTATTTTGTGAAACTGTGATCTTCGTTTGTTTTTTTTATTATTTTAGGAGATAGTTGTAAGAGTAAGATGGAAAAGAAAAACAATACACGCAGAAGTTTGAAACCAATTGAAGAAAAGAAGAATGTATTTTTTGTTGTTATCGTATTTTGAGAATTTTAAATATTTTATTAATTTTAATTTTTAAAAACTATGTTGAAAAATCGAAATAATTAATTTTAAAAATAAACACGAACATTTGCTCAAAATACGTTGAAAAATATAATTTCCTTTTTCTGACTATACGGTAAGCAAAAGTAAATTTGCTGTAAGTTTTTTAAATTTTGAAATGGAAGATACCGAAGAACAAATTTTACTGAAGAAAAAATTTTATGCAAAATTGAAAGTTTTGGAAAAAACTTTTTTTACCAACTTTTATTTTTTTATTTTTAAGAACTGGCAATTCTTAGATCACGAATATGCATTTTTGAAGTCGCTTAGTTAAGCCGCAATTCAAGTTTAAAGGTGTAAGCTTTGATGTCTCTAGCAAGTCTGCTTTAGCCGCAAATCGCGTTTAAAGATAGAAGTCGATTTTTCATATAATGCGATACATCAATTTAACGGTGGCACATCCTAGATCACGAATATGCAGTTCCTGGATTACGAATATGCTTTTTTGAAGTCGCTAGGTCCCTTAGTATAGCCGCAAGTCCAGTTTTAAGGCGCCAACTTTGATGCCTCTAGCACGTCTAATTTAGCCGCAAATCGCGTTTAAAAATAAAAGTCGATTTTTCATTGTTTTTTTTTTTTAACTTTTTAACGAGACTTTTTTGAGCATTTTCCAGAATTTTTTTCTAGCTTAAAATCCTTTTTAGCGTTTCGGAATTTTTTTCGTATCCCATCCCATTTTTTTTTAATTAATCAAAAACATTTTTCAAAAAATCAATATTTTTCCTTTAAAAATTCATAAAAAATGTTATTTAAGCGTAAACAATTTTTTTATACATTATTGCATTTTGCAGAATTAAAAAAAAACTCCAGCTTAAAATGCATTTTCTTGAAATTTTTGCCGTCGTCCAGGCCATTTCTTCTGATTGTCTAAGAATAATTAAAAAAAATATTTTAATAAAACTAAGTAGGCACCTTTGTCAAAATTTAATTTTCTCAAAAACTAAAAGACATTTAAGCATCCGGTTTTATGTTTTTGACTAAAATCTAATAAGAGCATTGAATTTTGAATTAGACTAAAAGAGTCGCTTGTGATGTATCGGTTGCTTTTTGTTGGTTTCCTGTAAATATCAAAATCAATTTTACCATTTTTTCTCTATAGAGTTAGATCCAAAAAATTCAACTTTTGATTTTCTTCTAGTTCACAGGTGAAATTTATGCTATTGAACTCGGAGTAGAGTGTTTTTAAAACCGAATCTATGTCTTCCGTTTTTATCATTGCAAAAATATCATCTACATACCGAAACCAAATTCTTGGGAGTATCCTCTTTCTCTTAAGTTTATTTCAAAAGAAGGCATGAAAACTTCCGCTATCAGTTGGGACAAAGGGTTTCCCATACTTGGTCCTGTTTCAATTTTATAGAAGATATTCCCTGATGCATATGAAAGCCTTTTCATCCATAACAACAACATCATGAACAGGTGATAATGGAAATATTATGTCACCTTTGTTTAACCTTATTTAATGTTCTCTTTTACTCTAATTGTTAAATGTAAAGCTTTCCTTAATTTCTTTTCATTGTTTTGATATTTTTTTTTTTTTTTGCCAAATTAGTGTATTGCTGTTCGAAATGCCATTCATACAAGAAATTGTTTTGTTTTTTAATCGTTTGTGTTTGTGCGACTACAAAATAAAGTTCAAAATCGAAGTACATATGGCTGAATTTAGAGAAAGAACACCATTACGCACAACTTGCTAAATTCGAGTTAGAAATTTATAATTTACATCTTTTAATCACAAAAAAAACAAACAGTGTTGAGGTTTTGGCTTGGTTAGAATTTCAAGACAAAGTGATAGGGAAAAGTAATAACATGTTTATTAAAAAAATGGGAATCTAAACACCTTAAAATACAAAAACTTAAAATAGAACAAAGAGAAATACACAGATCCCCACCAAAAAGTGCTCTTAAACCAAAATTCGTGGAAGATCTAATATTAAACTTATCAAATGAAAATTTTACCCAGGAACAAGTCACAGTTTTAAATAGAGGTTTAAACTAAACTCCGAAACCTTCTTGAATTCCCATCATTGAATCGATTGTTGATCTGGAAACATGCATGAAATTCAAAGAACTAGACACAAAACAACAAATTAGAGACGTTGCAAAACCTGTTTTAAAAAACGCAAAGAAGAATTTTAAGTGTGATTCAGAATCAATGAAAATACATTCCATCATTCAAGAACTTAAACATAAAGAAGTATATTTTATGAAGGCAGATAAATGGAACAAACTAGTGATAATAAATAAAAACAATTACGATGAAAAAGTCAGAATTTCGATAAACACCAGTAATTTTAAAATTTTTAACAAAACACCACTACCTGGAATGATTCGCGAGTCAAAATCGTTAATAAAAAAAATAAATTCGGTTTTTGAAATTCCCAAATGGCGATTGAATATATCCAACCCAGATGTACCGAAACTCTATGAACTTCCAAATGTACACAAACCGGGAAACAAAATGCGACACATTGTTTTGAATGTATCTTCACCTTCGGTTAAAATATCCAAGTGGTTAATAAACGACATGAAAAAATATCCGTTAGAAAGCTGCTCAGTGAAGAATTCTTTTGACTTCGTCGAAAAAACTAAGAACATCTTTATAAAAGAAGACGGAATCATATTTTCATTCGATGTCGACTTGTTTCCAAGCATTCCAATTCCTGAAGCTATAATTACTTCTCCTTGAGAAGTTTGAGATCGACGAAAACAAGAAACGTATTTAATTAAAAACAGCTAAAATATGTATGTATGTCACAGAACTTTTTTCAGTATAGGAATATCTTCTACAAAATTGAAATAGGAACAAGTATGGGAAACCCTTTGTCCCCACTGATAACGGAAGTTTTCATGCCTTCTTTTGAAATAAATTTATGAGAAAGAGGATTACTCCCAAGAATTTGGTTTCGGTATGTAGATGATATTTTGGCAGTGATAAAAAAGGTAGAGATAGATTCGGTTTTCAAAACACTCAACTCCGAGTCAATAGCATAAATTTCACCTGTGAACTAGAAGAAAATCAAAAGTTAAATTTTGTATGGATCTAACTCTATGGAGAAAAAACGGAAAAATTGATTTTGTTATTTACAGGAAACCAAAAACAACCAACATCACAAAAGACTCTTTTAGTCCAATTCAACACAAACTCTCTGCCTTTCATTCAATGGTTAATAGCCTGTGCAAACTACCACTTTCAATCTCCAACGTTTTTTATATTTTGCTTTCACACTTACACCCAAAAAATCAATTCACCATAACCTCAATCTAAGTGGGATAGAATGTGTGATGGTTTTAGAACCAATCCTAAAAATTTTCATGTATTAACACATGTCAAATTGTGTGAGATGGGCTGTCAAGTCCTGTGGGAAGAAATTTCATATTTTGTTTCCACACTATTATACCTGATTTAAAAAATAGAATTAAAAAATAAATTTGATGGCACAACAGCTCATGAAGAACTAGGACCTAGTGACTTACAACTCTCAACCATTCCTGTGTGCGTGTCTGTTACAGGAGATACTTTTGGAGGATTTGTCAATTCCTCGCAAGAGGCAGTAGCCGTTTTTTCTTTTAAATAAATAGGTGGCGAGGCTGGGTATCGAACCTTAGACCTCCGGCATGACAGTCCATCGCACTAACCATCACGCTACGGCTACTACATTATACCTGATTTACTTCCCACTTTTTTGATATGTGTTAATACACTGTGGGATAGTGTGGAAGGCCTTTAAGCAAAAATACTAAAAAACTCAAAAAAGCAGAATTAACAACTTTATACAGACAAAATAAACAACTGCACGACAACAACAACCCAGAAAAGCATCGATGACGTATTTTCCACCAATAACAAATAAAATGCACGCAAAGTTAAAACAACAAAATATAGAATGCGTTTACTCTTGCAATGGTAAAATAAAAAGTATGCTAGGTTCAACCAAAGACAAATCCACAGTTATCAACAAATCTGGAATATATGAGAGGCCACTTTTTGCAAAATTACAAAAGTAAAAATATTTTTTTTCCCGATAGCGCAGTTTTTTTGTGAAAAAAAATGTATACAATTCTTTTTAAACCAAAATTTAAGCTTTCTGCATCATTTTTATAAGTTTTCCAGTGAGAAAAACTATGCCAAAATGAGTTTGAAAATTTTCACTTTTGTACTTTTTCACTTTTTTGGCTTATGTAGTTAAGGCTTAAATGTGGAGACTGTAACGCTGTTTACATCAGCCAGACAAAGCGGAGCATTGGGGTTCGTTTCAAAGAACACACGAATCATATAAAGTTCAACAGACCCGAAAAATCCTCCGTCGCTGCACACGTCCTCACCAACAAACATTTCGATGTGAGCTTAGATGATGTAACAAACCACCGACGACTTGATGCATATGAAAGCCTTTTCATCCATAACAACAACATCATGAACAGTGATAATGGAAATATTATGTAACTTTTGTTTAACCTTATTTAATGTTCTCTTTTACTCTAAGTGTTAAATGTAAAGCTTTCGTTAATTTCGTTTCATTGTTTTGACCTTTTTTTTTGTCAAATTAGTGTATTGCTGAAGACAGTTGGTTCGAAAATTTCAATAAGAATAAAATAGCCAATATCTACAAGAAATTGTTTTGTTTTATTTTTGAATCGTTTGTGGTAAATAAGGTGTCTCTTATTTTTGATTAACAACTCGCTAGATAATTTCAGCATAGATATTCAGAGAACCTACAACGTTGCGTTGATAATTAATTTTACACACAAATTCAAAATCAAAAATAAATACCCAGTTTTGCATGAAAATGCAATATCTATGTATGTACATAAATATGCCTTCAAATAAAAGCAGCTATTTTTCTGTTCATGAAAACCAAACCCCTTGCAAAAGCTTACATACACCCACAAACATTTTTTTCCCGCCAGTTCCCGTTGCCATGACCACAATTTGCTGTTTCGGAAGTCTCCTTTACTCGCATTATTTGTTGTCAACATCTGTCAAAATCATATAATTCAATCCTCTCGCTTTTTATACATGCTTTTTAAACTGTTTTAAACTCTCCAACATCAAATTTGTGCTGATGACTACAACGCCAGGTAGCAGCTCCGGCGTTTAGTGGCCCGTATTGACTTTTTTGGTTGCAAAAATTATATCCCTTAAACGAATAAAGATATCGCCAACATTCTTTTGTTTATCTTGAAGGAAATTTCCAAGGCTATAAAGTTTGTGAATTTTAAGAAAAAATATTTACATGGTGTTTCAGAATCTACTACTGAAATAAGAAGTTATAGTTAAGGTGGTTAACTTAATTGGTATTAAATTCTAAAAAGGTCGAAATTCAATTTATGAGGTAATTGAGTGTAATTTAAGTGAAACAGTGGGGAAAAAAGAAAACAAACCAATTTGAGTAAAACAGTGGGGAAAAATCAGTTTTTGTTTTTTTTATTAATTGATTCTTCATTTTTTTGTTTTTTTATAAGGGAGTACATTTATAAAGTATTTTATTGATAGATTACAATTCAAAAAGTAGAAAAACAAAATAAAAGGAACAAAAATTCACATAAATTCACATACAAACATTAAATTTCTTGGAAACTATCATCTAAGCCCAGGGTAATGCGTAATAAACTTATCATTTCCGGTGAGTATTGTTTTTTTTAGATCTTTTTGGGTTCTTACATGCCTTAAAGAAGAAATAAGTGGATTGGATGAGATTGCTATCATGTTAAAAAAGTATTCATTCTGCCGAATTCTTGAAACTTTGCACGTATTTTGATATCTGTATTTCTTGTAGTCTTTATTTTTGGGATCTTGGGTTTCTTCTGACAATTCTTCAAGTGGTATTCGATGATGTTTTGACTATGAACCAAAATTTTATGAAGAATAGGTGTGAGTTGTTTTTCAGGGTACTCTCCAAATTTAACTGTATTCACTACTTCCCTGCAATTCAAAACATTAAGTATTATTTTGATCCTGGCTATAACCTCATCATTGCTTCCAGTTATTCGAGTGGTAGCCTCAGATTGTTCAAAAAATCTCCTTGATTGCTGTTTCCAAATCCTTGCTTTGGTTTATCTACATCAAGTTCAAGCTCGTGAAAACGTCTTTGAATCTCTTGTTTTCTTCTCTTTTCTGCCTCCTTGATCCCAATAGATTCATCAAATTCCTCTCCCTTTTGTCGAAGTGTACAAGCCAGTTTCAAAATAAATTCCATGCACCTGATTCTAGCATGCAATGGAGAGATTACATATTCGTAGTTATGTTCGTCGTTATTTAATTCATCCTGCTTATTGAAGCTTTTTTTGGTCCTTTTCCATATCGGACATGACCGCGTAGACTTTATTTCTGTTAATTCGTTTAAAACTTTTCCGTCAATCATAGTTAAAAAGAACTCGTGATTCACAAACTTCAATGAAACTGATACAGGTTATAGCTGACATAGAGTTATGAAAAAAAAATATTTTCAATACAGGGTGATTCATAAAAATATCAACTTCGCTGTTTCTTGACCGATTGCAATGTTTGTACGACTTGATCAATCGGTAAAGAAAAACAGTTCGATCGATCAATTTTAAATCTAAAAAACAAATTTGGTTCAAAATGTTTTACCAAATTGAATTCTGCGATTATTTTTGTTAAATCTATAAAAAGCCATTTTTTGTACTTTTTTTTAAACTAACGTTGAGGTGCCAACAAAATATATTGGCTATAAAGTTTTGAAAATTTCTTGTAGAAAATTAATTCAGGTTTCCAAAACTTAGTTACCAAATTTAAAGTTGTCTTTCTTCATTCAAGGTCAGATATTCTTCGGAAGAAAATTTATAGAACAACGAAAAATTATGACAATAAAGCTAGATAAACAAGTTATCGGACTAATATATTAATTGGTTAACAAAAAAAAAAAGAAAACTATATTCTTAAAAAAAAAAATGGCTCATGGTGTTTCTTTTGATTGTTCAAACTCCTTTGCAAAAATGAATATATAAAATTGTTATGTTTCGATAGAAAAAAGTATTTGTCTCTTTTCATTTGGAATCATATTATTAAATGAATTATTTTGAATTTTTGGGCGCTCCTCAACTTTAAAAAATGCTCCCCAAATTTTCTGACAAGTGCTACCCTCGGAATTCAGAAAACGACAGCACTGATTGTGATACCAACGAAATTTCGCGACTGTGTGTTACACCAGCTTCACCGAGGACACTCTGGAAAACTGAGCGAATGATTTCACTAGCAAGAAAACACGTGTACTGGCCAAAAATAAATAGAGAAGTAGCAGACCATGTAAACAGTGTCGTAATTGTGCACTATCTTCAAAAATTAGTGATGAACAAAATCAACAATTTAACCGACATCATGGAGGGAAACATCATGAATATAACAAATATGACTTAGTATTTGCAAAAATGTACAAACAAAACAAGTATTTCTGGGTTTGCGGAGAAATAATAGAAAAAAAGGAAGAGTCAACTATAATTTTTTTGTGATATATAATAATAGGACGAAATTGATTCGGTCTCATACAAAACAATTAAGAAGCCTTTCAAGTTCAACTGAGGAAGCTTTATGCGAAAGTCCAAAGTTATCATTCGAAGTACTGCACAAAACGTTCAACATGTGATCTGAAACAGCAGTCACTTTGGCATCTACAAATACTTCATCATCACCAACAACGTCATCATCACCAATAACGACATCATCACCAACAACATCAGCAAAACCAATAACGACATCATTACCAATATAAACATCACCATCGACAATTAAACCGTCACCACCATCGGCTGCCTTGACATTGATTTCTGAAAGTTCCAACGAATCGCAGTCAACCATCATTTTCGAGCTAGAAGATTATTAGAAGATTATTTTGTCATTTATATCAGCTCTTAACATCCAACAGTATCCCTCAGAAAGCGAAGGTAACAATTTCAGAAAACAAAGAATTTGATTGTCAGTTTTAAACGATATACAGGGTGTTCAGTATAAAGTCCACCAAAAAGCTAGAGCGATTAGGTTGGTTTAAGACAAGAAAAAATCGTATGGGAGTGGGTCTATTTCTCCTCGTTTAGGCGGGAGGGGCAATTTTCGAAAAAAATCGACTTGAAGTAGAAAAAAAATTCTTAAAAACAACGGCAACACTTTAAATGCCATGTTATACTTTTTTTAAAGCCAGAAATTCATTCTTTTATTTTGTTTTTAATTTGTGTTACTAAAGAGAACAGTTTTTGAAAAATAAATTTTCAGACTCGAAATTTTGAAAAAAATTTCTTTTTGATTACATTTTAAGTACATCCTCATAGTATGTAATGTAGGAAATGAACCTACATTTATTGCTAGGAATCGACAGGAAGTTCTTGTTATACCTTGAATACCTGTCAACTATGACAAGCTAGACATACGTATTTCATAGTGCATTTTCATTTTGAGTTTTTCGTTTAATTTAACAATAATAACCGCATAAAAGTGCGATCAAACTGGTTATAAGCTGTGGACAAATAAGTTTGTGTTAAAAAATTACTGAATTTTGCTTTCTTAAACTCATTTTTCTTAATTTAATTATCTGGCCAAACTCTTGCAAAATGTCGAACACTCCAACATCGGTTAAGAAACACACAACACGCGGTAATGTAGGCTCACAACAACAACAACCAAATGTACCTACAAAGCCCATTTCGACAACAAGCAAGGAAGAAAAAACATTGGACGCCAAGATCGAGAAACAAATTAAGGGATTAAGAGAGCTGATATTGATCGAGAATCGTAAGTTGACCGATAAACTCGACAAAATTGTTAGCGATTTTGCACAACGTTTTGCAATGGTCGACTAAACATTAGCTGATCTGTCAAAAAGAGTCCAACAGCTTGAAACTACACCTGAACCACAATGAGGAGCTGCTGTAGCAGAAACCACCGTGTAACTTGTTTGACGCATCGATGAGTTGGAACGCGAAAAGATGTCAACAGACGCCATCCTAATTGGAATACCAAAGCAAAGTGCTGAGAATCTTCACGATGTGTTCAACAAATTGTGTGAGTCTGTAAACTGTACACCAACACCTGTACCTGCTCATATTTTTCGCACAAAGCCTAATGAAACTACATCTGATACTGCAATAATAATTAAATTTAAAACGTCCTCCGAAAAAAATAATCTTCTTTGCATCAATTCATCGCCGTTGGAAATCAACAAAAACATGTACCTGCTTGCGTGACGTAGGATTATCATCTGACAGTAGAATCTATCCCAACGAAAGCTTAACGTCATGCAACAGCTTGAATCTTCGAAAAGCTCTTCAACTCAGGCGAATAAAAAAACTTTCAAGTGTTTACACTCGCAGTGGAAGAGTCTACGTAAGAGGATCAGCTGCAACTGCAGCAGACAAATCGCTTTTAATTACTTCTTTAGAAATCTTAAATTTAATTGCCAATGTAAATGAAGGAAATGATCATGATGGTAAATTGTAAGCTGCATTTTATTGAGATTTTTATTTCTTGCCTTATTTTCTTTTTCTTTACTTTAAAATTTTATTTCCTGTTTATTTCTGTAACATTGATTAAATTTTCTCTAAAATTCTGCCATGTATCTGAACACTGTATTTGTCTCTGTCGTAATATGCTTCTTTTAGACAGGTATAAAACTCTATTACTATTTTATGAAAATGACTAATAATACTACAAATAATACTGTTCCAGCCTATACCAGAAACAATAAATTGAGAGTTATGCTTGACGTACTGAGCAAACAATGTGGTGGCTTAAGGGTTTGCCACATAAATGCTCAAAGTTTACATGCTAAAATAGATGAATTTAGAAATTTGTTTGTAGGGTCAAATATTTACATAATATGTGTATCTGAAACTTGGTTTCAATTTGATATTCAGGATGCAGTATACAAATTATCCGGTTTCAAATTGTTGCGCGCTGATAGGTTAAACCGTGTGGGAGGTGGTACAGCTATATTCATTCGTGACTGCATACATTTTAAATTTGTTGTTAAATCTGATGCCTCTTCCTCCATTGAATATTGCTTCATTGAAATTCCAAATGGGGTTAATAATTGTTTACTTGGAGTAGCTTACCGTCCTAAAAAATATGTTGATCTCACTAACCTTTACTCGGAACTTGAGCGTTTTTCATATCTCTACTCTGAAGTTATTCTATGTGGTGACTTCAATTGTGACCTGTTACAAAGAGACATTTCACAACACTTTCTAGACAAACTAAAAACTTTTAGTTTATCACCAGTCAACAGCAATAATCCAACACATTTTTCCAATACAACTTCGACATTATTAGACTTGTTTCTAATTAATAAAATTGACAACATGCGGCTTTATTCTCAACTTGAAGCTCCCGCTTTTTCAAAGCATGACTTGATTTTTGCAACATTCAAAGTAACTGTTCAAGAAACTCAATCGGTTATTAAGTACAGAGATTTTAGAGCTGTCAATTTAAGAAGCTTAGAAAATGATATTACCCATATAAACTGGCAGGCGATATATCTAATGCCATCACCTGACGACCAAGTTTCATTCCTGCAAAATTCAATAAACCATATTTTTAATACACATGTACCGCTTAAAATGAATCTTACTCGGGGTGAGAGAAAATCTTGGTTTTCGGCCAATATATTAAAACTGATTGAGGAAAGAGATCGAGCTTTTAAACGCTGGAAGCGTTTTCGTCTTCCTGAAATGCTGTCTGATTTTCGGCTTTTAAGGAATACTGTAACTAAAAAAATTAGAGAAGCCAAGAGCAGACTCTACTCAAAGCGTCTTAATAAAAACCTACCATCGAAAACGCTATGGAAAAATATACGGGAACTTGGAGTTGGTCGCCAAAAAGAATATTGTTCTCCTGATATATGCCCCGACTATTTGAATAAAAAGTTTGCAGAAATTCAAAATACTCCTTTTAATGAGACATATCGGGTTGTTGACCCCGTGGGTTTGCTGACCCCGGAACCCTTCAAGGGGCTGATGAAGTAAATGAAGCTTATCGGATTGTTGACCCCGAAGGTTGCTTTCAATTTCAAAGGGTGAAGATGCCGATGTCTTAAGTGCAATCTTGAAAATAAAATCATGTGCTATGGGACTCGACGATATACATCCACTTTTCATTAAAATGATTTTACCCCACATTCTCCCCGTCCTTACACACATCTTTAACACTAGCTTAATGACATCGCATTTTCCAGCCCCTTGGAAGCTAGCGAAAGTAATACCAGTCCTAAAAAAGCCAGCTACACGGTTATCTCCCCCTGAGTTCAGACCAATATACATTTTGCCGTTTCTATCAAAAGCATTGGAAAAAGTCCTGCACAATCAAATTTCAAATTTCTTAAACGTTAATAAAATTCTAAGCGAAAAACAATCAGGCTTTAGAAAAAATCATAGCTGTATCTCAGCTATTCTTAAGGTTTCAGATGATATTAGAACGGCAATGGATAGCGATCTGGTATCGTTTCTAGTCCTTTTGGACTTTTCGAAAGCCTTTGACACAGTCAATCATGCGATACTTATATCAAAGTTAAAGGAACAGTTTAGGTTTTCAAATGCAGTAGCAAATATGATTTTCTCATACCTCAGCGGCAGAAGCCAAGCTGTAGTAATTGGTGAAAAAATGTCTCAGCCACTAAATCTGTTTTTAGGTCAATTCTTGGTCCTCTGCTGTTCGAAATTTTTATAAATGATCTCCCAATCCAGGTCCAATACTCTTCTATAGATTTATATGCTGATGATGTACAAGTTCGACTAAGCTGCAAGCTTGGTATGATTGAAGATGGGGCTGTTAAGCTAAACGATGACTTAAAAACTATACTTAACTGGTCCACCAAAAATCAGCTGCACCTTAACCCAAGTAAATCCAAATGCTTAGTCATATTCAAAAATAAACTCGATTATATCTATTTTCCTGCACTGTATCTTGGGAACCAACAACTAGAGTATGTTGATAAAGCCAAGAATTTAGGTATTCTGTTTAATCGCACTCTTACTTGGGATGACCACGTTCAAATGGTTATTGCGAAAATATATGGCTCTTTACGCAGTCTCTCTCTATCAAAACAATTTACTCCTCAATATATTCGGCTAAGCTTGGCAAAAACTTTGATCCTTCCGATAATAACATATGGATGTCAAGTTGTAAGTACCCACAGCTCCGAAACGAAACGAAATTTGACGGTAGCTTTCAGCAATGTAACTCGTTATGTATACAGTCTATAAAAACAACATCCTTGGTTGTAATCTTTACGCATATCTAAAATATTTTTCCCTGAAAACACTAAACAAGATTTTGATAACCAAACAGCCAGCATATCTTTTTGAAAAAATACAATTCGTGAGCTCGTCTCGATCATTTATGTTACTGCAACCGAGATCTACTTGCAGAAACTCGGAACGTCAATTTGTTGTTAATGTTATCAGGCAGTGTAACAGTCTACCACATTCTATAAGAAGACTTCGCGGCACAGCGCAATTTGATGCGGCTTTATTCAGATACTTGGCAGTAAATTAAATTAAATTAAATTAAGTAATATATACTAGTTCAACAGAAAACAATGGGAAACAAATCTAAATTCCAAATTATTATTATTTCTTTTTTTTTCTTTTTTTTGATTATTATTTTGATTTGTGATTACATATTTTTATGTCTTGTTTGTCATTTCCCAATTTTAAGTTTATATAAAAATAATCTTTTTCTATTTTTATTTATTTTTTATATAACTTTTACATCTTATTGTAGGCTTTAAAAGCCCAATGTAAAAGATACAATCGAAATAAATAAATGAAATGAAATGATATACCTAACTTTTGTCTCTGATAACATTCATCATATGATTGTGGATTGGAAAATATCGAAGGAACATTCGTTTTCTGATTATAGATACATCCAATTTTCTCTAAATGTTGAACCTCCTATAGCCAGCTAGTATTCCGTAACTACAGGAAAACTGACTGGATAAAATATAGGAAAACATTTGAACGTTTAGCAAAACCTATACTTTTAAGCCATCCTTCCAACACAAGTGAACTTGATAGTAAAGTCAATGAACTTACCCTAGCCCTAAATAGATCCATGACTATTTCCTGTCCACTTAATCATGTAAGAGGGAAAAAAATCACATTGGTGGAATTCAGGGCTTGAGCCGATAAGGAAGTTGCAGGAAACTGTTCAATGGGGCCAAAAGCACAAGAAACGTGTCAGACTGGACTCTTATAAAGAATCCCTTAAAATATAAAAGAAAGTATTAAAGAAATCCAAAATGTTGTCCTGAAGGATCTACTACGAAAAAATTGAGGAAACATCTGAAGCATCTAGACTAACAAAAATCCTCTCGACTAATCCAGGTATGCCTAGATTTTAAAAAGATTTTAAGAATCGCTCGATCTGTTACGACATACTCATTTCCCATTTCAGACCGAGATAAGCTATCTCATGTAGTTAATTGAAATTTTCTGTGTTGTGCCCTTAGTCACAGAGACCACACACAGTTCCCACAATTACCCAATTCCCATGAATCGCATTCAAGACACATGACATGGTTCGATTACGACCAAGTGTTCCGCATGTGTCATATTGTTATACAATCATAGGAACGGCAATCGAACTATGTCAACTAAATAAAAGCAATACAATAAGGGATCATATTGCAATACTGACCCATCGTAGTGCAACTATGTCAAGTGCGACATATGTTGATGTTGCACTATTGTATTGTTAGTCATTAAACAAACAAACTGTGACCTGGAGGAAGTGACGATCTAGGCAATAGAAGAGGTAGCATAAGAAATGATGAGTAGAAGTTCGGTCACTCTGTTTCGAAGACTAAAACAAGTTGGTTATTTTTCTATTTCTAAACACAACATTTGGTGGCAGCGGTGGGATGTAAAGTTAAAGCATCTGACTTTACTCCCGAATATTTCAAAAAAGAAATTATATATTACTAGTTCAAAAAAAAAAAGGGGAAAAAATAAATCCTATCAAAAAGCTTTCAATAAAAATAAAAAACCAGTGAGTGAGTGAAAAAAAAAAAAAAATAATAATAACAAAATTAAAAAGAGTAAAAAAAAAAAAAAAAAAAAAAAAAGCTATCAAAGACCAGATCAAAAGTGATCAAAAGTGAAAGTGAAAAAAAAAAAATATTATATAATATATCCCACAGAGGAAATCCGATTCCTGTGGTCGAGAAAAATTAAAGGAAGGAAGAAATTGCCACGCCGAGGCAATCAACAAGGAAGGAAGAAATTGCCACGCCGCACCGAGGCAATATATCAACAACATCAACGACATCAGCAATACAATAACATCAACAATCAATATATCAACAACATCAACAAGAGCTAAAAACAAACATGTTATCGTAAGATATAAATTAGTTATTATTTGTTATTATTTTGCATACAAATTCATTTTACTTAAGCCAGTTGTTCCTCCCAAACTCATTGCCCATTTCCTTTTAAATTCTTTGACCAATTTTTTTTTTTTTTTTTTTGGTCGTCTGTCACTTTCCTTCTCTTTTATTGGACATTTTATATGCCTAACTTGAATTTAAATATTTCTCTAAGAAATGGAAAGGTCGCGCGTCCCCGCAGATCTTCAGACAGTGAGTTTTGCTGTTAAAACAAAACGTGGTGACATAGAAAAATCAACTTCAAGCCTTCACCCTATAAAAAAAGATATAATCGTAATGACATTCAATGCTTCTCAAGCTATTAAACTCATACCAGAGTTTGATGGAAATACTAAGAATTTAGATAGATTTATTCAATTAATTGATCTTCAATCAAAAAAAACCCCCACCAAACCCGAAAAAGCAGAACTAATTGATATAGTCAAATCAAAACTAACCGGCCGGGCATATAATGTTATAATAAAATATAACGATTATACAGCCTGGGAAAAGTTAAAAGAGGCTCTGATAAAGAACTTTCGGAAAACTAGGTCCGTACAAGTAATACAAACCGAAGTTTTCCAATTTAAACAGGGCTATAAAGAACCCATAAGTACTTACGCGGAAAGAGCTAATGCCCTTTTCGATGAACTTAATAACGCTAATGCCAGTACTAAAGATGACGCTGTTAATACAGCCATTAGAAATCTTAATAGCGTTACAATTCTAAATAGTTTCTGTAGCGGTCTAATCCCTCAGCTTAAAACCCTTGTTAAAAGCGCTAGATGCAAAGATCTAGATGAAGCTATAAACATAGCAATGGAAGAAGAAAAACTTCTTACCACTGTTGAAAACAAATATTGCCACAACTGCCGAACAAAGACACACAACACAATAGAGTGTCGCTTTCAGCAAAGCACGGACAGATATTTTAACAATTCAAGAACTAATAGACTGAATTCTAATACGAATCAATATGCGAAGGCTAATAATGTACAAAATACCATCACATGTCGCTATTGCAAAAATCTGGGTCATACAATAGACCAGTGCAGAAAAAGGCAATTCAACAATGGTAGGCAAGACAATACACCTCAACGTGGAATCTCACATAGTTCGGGAAACTATCAAAAACCTGGCCCGTCCAACACCCGGAACCAGGTAAAGAACTTAAATTAAGGTGTGAAAACGATAGAAAATCAGCTAAACCACTGTATCCACTATATCCACAATCTCAGAATCGAAATTCAATTTCTCTGCATCCACTGAATCCACTGTATCAAGAATCTCAAAATGAAGATTCAATCTCACTGCATCCACTGAATCCACTGTATCAAGAATCTCAAAATGAAGATTCAATCTCACTGCATCCACTGGATCCACTGTATCAAGAATCTCAAAATGAAGATTCAATCTCACTGCATCCACTGAATCCACTGTCTCAAAACAAAAAAATAAATTCACTGAATCCACTGTCGCATAAAAACAAATCAAACCCACTGAATCCTCTGTCTCAAAGCAACAAATTAAATTCACTGAATTCACCGACTCAAAACAAAAAATCAAACCCATTGTGTTCACTGTCTCAAAATAAGAAACTAAATAATCAATCTAATTCAGAACGCGAGAAAACTCCTCAACAAAAACCACTGATTCTGTTTCAAATCCCTATATCTCCTAATTCAAATATAAATTCAACTCAAAACCCTACTTTAAAACAATATACAAATTCAAACCCATTTAGAAATGAAGACGTTGAGTTGCCAAATTTCAATAGAAAACGAGACAACGTATCTAAAAATCTTAGATATAACCATGACTCTACAAGAAATAAAAATATTTTACTAAATCAAAGCCATCGGCAAAATAGAAATGCCACACAAATAAATAACCTACAAGATTTTCTGAAGGAACCGTTTAGCTATGATATAAAATCCACTTCTTCTCAAAACCCTAAAAGTATGCCAAATCAAAACAAAAAAAACGAAATGCGTCGCTCATATAGGCTGTTTAAATAATGCTTCTAATTTCAGGAGTGAAATTAATATAAATTCAAAAGATACTATCTCCAACAAAAACACTATGCTTTTAGACACGGGTGCAAGCCTGAGTTTAATAAAAATAAACAAATTGAACAAGGAACTTTGGGTTAATACCAATAATACAACTGAATTGAAAGGCATAGGTAATACTCCCACATCAACACTAGGCACTATTTTCCTGAATATAGAAATAACACCAGGAGTAAAACTAAAATACTTATTTCATGTAGTGCCTGAAAATTTTCCAATAACTCAGGATGGAATTTTAGGTGAAGACCTATTTCGAAATTTTAACGCTATACTAAATTATAAAGACAATACCCTAATATACCACTTCAAAGATAAAAGATATACCACAGATTTCATTAGTAAACTAAAGCCTATTACCATACCTGCTAGATCTGAAAAAATAATTAATTATGGACCGATTCACGAACCAACAAATCAAATATATTTTTCACAAGAAATTCGTCCTCAGGTGTATACATCTTCAGCTATGACTGAACCTACAAATGGATATATATATACATATCCGTGTTAAACGCCAACAATGAAGATGTCGTCCTACAAGATCTTAATTTAGAATTTGCAAATAGTAATGACTATTACATTTATAACTTAAATTCATTTGATACTCAATATGTTATAAACAACAGATTGAGTAAGATCCAAAACCAACTCCGATTAGATCACTTAAGGGTATGTGTCCCTTTGTGAAATAGGTTGGAGCTTTGCGCTAAACTGTATAGCGTTCACAATTTTGCGAATATTTTAATGAAACAAACGGTAATCGATTGGAAATAAGTTGAGCAATATATTTTTGTGGCTTTAAAAAAAAAAATAAAAAATTATATATGCCTCAAAACCGCCAGACAGATGGAAAAATCATAAAATTTAGTGAGATGCTTATAGGAATGATAGGGAAATTGGTTAAATATTACTTTTTTATTTTTTTTACATTTTTTTTCTAGAGACAATTCATCTGAAATTGACAAATGGGTTTTGTTTTTTCTATATTTTTTTTATTTATTCCCAAAAAAAATGTACAAAACTGTGAAAAATGAACGAAATTTACAAAGAGGTATGAATGCATTATTTGATAAAACTTCTGAAGTATAAAAGGTAACGAAGTCAAATTAACGGTTTTTCAAAGCTTATATGTATGTGCAGTTGTTTTTATTTTTCTTTAATTTTTTTTTATTTTTTACAAAAACTTTTTTGAGACAAAAATACAAAATATACTCCTTTTTTCCTAATTCTTTCGTTTGACCCCCTGGGAAATTGAGTGTTATATTTTTTAAATTTCCCAAATGTTTTTTAAATCAAAGAATCATATGTCTTGAATGCCTAATGGGTTTAAAAAAAAAAAATATTTCGTATAACATGCTAAAAAATGCAATTCAATGTGACACTATTCGTAATGCCGTGGTTAGGCAAGGACAGCCAATACAATTATCACATATTTTTTTTTATTTTTTTTTGGTATTTTGTTTACTAAATTTCAAAAACAAAATAATATTTTCTCTCATGGTTTTTTTAATTTTAATTTTGAAAAAGTTGTCCATTTCGCGTTTTTTTACCATAACAACATCATTGCTCACGCACACAAAGAAGTTTGGTTCAAAAGAAATCCACTGGGTAGTGTGGTGATGCATTCTCTTTTTCCTTATTCTCTTTTACAAAATAAGTTGTTTGTTTGGTATCAGCTCTCGACTCCCAATGATTTTTTTTTTGTCTTGTGTGGAAAACCATAGTATGCATACAAATATAGTATTCTGTGAATCGCCAAGGAAGATAAAAAAAGATGTCATGAAAAAAATAAAGGTTTGTTATGTACGTATGCCTTGTTTTTTTTTTTTTTTAACACGTGGATTTGGTGGAAGTTCGTGTTCAATTCGGAGGTGGGATCGTTGCAGGAAATTTGGATGAATTTTGTGTAGCTTGTACGTAGGTACATATGTACATACATACATAATGTATATTTTTTTCTTCGCTAGACTGTTAGAAGGTTTTTTTGCTTCTTTTGGGAAAAAAAAATTATGATGGGTATTGCGGGTCGATTATAGAAGAGTTTTTGTTCTTTCAGTGTTTTTTTTTTTTTTTTCTGATAGGTATTAGTGCAAGGTCATGTTTGGAATGTTGGGTATAGTTGCTGAAGGATTGCTTTGATTATTTTGCGTAGGTAATGAATAGCGATCCCATTTCACTTTGAGTGGAATACATACTGCGCCAAGCATAAAATGTGTCTGGTGGTTGGTGCCAAAATATATGTAGGTATATTGTAAATGTACCTACATAGGAATATTTATCAGTAGACAGGAGAAAGACGATCGCATTTTGTTGTTGAAGAAAAACTAATAGGTAGACCCTGAAAATTGGACTTTCACTTCAAAAAATGACCACAAGTCTGAAGTTTGGTAAAGAGCTTTTTTATGTATTAAGCATTTTCCAAAAAGTATCAGTTTTTTTTTTGAAAAAATGTGAAGGTAAAAGTTGCAGCATATGAAATCGTACAAAGAGAAAAGCTTACACTTATTTTTGAAGATTTTCAAAAACTGTGAAAAAAATATCTTTCGTAGTAAATTTAATCCAAAAAAATGTTATGATAGCATGTTACGTCTGTCCATTATAAAAAAAAATGCAGTGGTTAGGAAGAAGCCATCACCTTTAAAGAAGTGATGATTTTGTTTGCATTTTATAGTACCTAACTCGTTTGAAAAAACTTTTACAAAATAAAAATATCTAAAAATTTAACAATTAAATGTAAACAAATCTTAATCTTGATATCTATGAAGGCTTATGTCATTGAGCTGTATAAAAATGGATATTTATCAAGGCTTAATTATGTTCTTAACTTGGATAAATTTTGTATCCAGTAAATAAAATAAGCCCAGTGCCAGGCTAATGATAAACTGTATGGTTTAGTTGCTATGGGATCTACAAGTCAACAGATATCTTTTTTTTTCTAGAGACATTCGAGATAAAATATAGTTTTGAACAATTTTTAGTAGTTTTTGTATTTTATGTTTATAAAAAAAAGCTTCAATTAATTTTTTTACAGACTTTATCAATTATAAATTAAAATTTTATGTACTTGCCTATTTGTTCAAAAAAAATTGTACCAGATCTTATATGTATTTGTATATGTATGTAGAATATGTACATATGAAATTATTTGTTTCCTAGATTTTCGAGATGAAAAACAATTTTCAAGAATTTTTAGCGGTTTCTTTGGCAGTTTTTTTTTTGCTTAGAAAAAAATACCCATTCCATTTTTTACAAACTCTTATCAATTTTTAATTGTGGCAAAATTTAAAACTTATTTTGAAGACGATATTATTGTTTGTTTTCGAGATATTCCAGTCGAAAAATATTTTTTCAACAATTTTTAGTAGTAGATTTATTTTTTTAAGTCTTATCTATTCTTCATTATCTATAGAATGTAATTGAGCTGAAGTCGATAGAATTATTTGTTCTCGAATAATAATAAGAAAATAATTAAGTAATCGAATTTTTTTTGACAACCCTTTTTGCACTTTATGACGTTATTATGTATCTGTAAAATCAAATCTATTCGAAGCCCATGGCTCTATTTATTCTCAAGATATGGTCGACGAACGTAGCCACGAGATATGGGTGTACATGTACATAACATTTAACAAATAAATCACATCGACATATCAGACAAATCGGACCAATTAGGTGCAATAAGTTCTCATGGGAAGTTAATAAATACATACATACCTTACTACTTATACACAACACACAAATCTGCTTACATATGTACCTACATCTAATTTAAACGGCTCATATCCCAGCCTCGCCAATATCTGCAACTTCTATTGATTTTTTTTTAAATTCAATCTCCACACTCCATGTCAAATCACGCCCATCAAATGCATTAGCATTCTT
Organism: Epistrophella euchroma; assembly: GCA_947049315.1. Lineage (NCBI taxonomy): Eukaryota > Metazoa > Arthropoda > Insecta > Diptera > Syrphidae > Epistrophella > Epistrophella euchroma. Next base: position 72,355,354 of record OX346245.1, on the reverse strand, counting down.
TTTCCATTTGATAATAAAACATAAATACATACCTAAATAACATAATAAAAACCAACTGGCTAAAGATTAGTAAGTTTGGTTTTCCAACTTCTCGTTGGTACAGTAGATGATGGATATGAGAAAGTCCCATTTAAGAAAAACACGCTTATAAGACAGACATTCCAAAATACCATGCACATTCCCATAAAGATACATGCTAAATACACCTCATATAAGAAAAACGTATATAAGAAAAACACTGATATAAGAAACTTATTCTTTCACTACATAGAAAATTAAACTTTTATAAGAAATTTTCCCGTGTAAACTTCTAAATGATGCGCCGTGTAACTTTCACAAAATTTCTGAACCCACCCTTATTGAATTGACAAAGAAGTGACAAATTGAAGATCGGGGAGAAAGAAAAAAGCCCATACATTTGACATTTCTTATAGGCATTTTTATTTATACTAGTATCGCCCAGTGGCCGAAATTCGGTCAACAAAAAATGACACACTCTAGTAAGGAAAATAAAAAGTTAAATTATAAGGGAAAACTAATTCTTCAAAACCATCAATGACTAACTTTAAAACCAATTCAAAGTTTGGTGGACGGTCATACGCCACCATGAAAGTGCCTAAATTTTGTCAATTTGGTATTTGAATTTATGAATTTTTTTTACCAATGGTTGAAATTCGACCACATACAACAAACAAAATTAAATAACCGTTACTAATCTAGATTTGTACTAAATTTTTGGTGTATCATTCGGTTATATGTACCCCAAAGGAAAGAAGTTGATTTTCTGCAAACTTTACAGCCGTCAGCTATAACCTCTAAGAGTTTCATTGAAATCATCTACTGTACCTAAATTAAGAAAAAATTGACTTCGGAAAGGTACGAGTGCGTACGACACATTTTTTTTAGAAAACATAAAATAGAGAAGCTCCTATTTTTTTTTTTCCTTTTTATAGGTAATTTGTTAAACCCGAAAAAAAAAAATAATACCACCGCGCTGCGCTACACCAACCAATTCTTTTAGAAAATTATAAAAGGTGTTCTTTTTTCTTCATAATACATATTCACATATCACACCATATCCATAAGGAAAAAACAAAACCTACCTCCTGCTCCTACCCTTCTGGTCAGAATCGTTATTTTCTCTAAATTGTATGTCTAACTGTAAATACATAACAAGTAGGTACATTTGCTTCGTCTGCGCTTACTCGCTAGCTACCTGTTTTTTTTCTTTCTTTTGCTTGAGTCTTGTGCGTCTGCGTAGTGCTTGTGCGTGATTCTCTGCTCTCTCCCTCTCTGCACCATCGTTTGAGATTAAAACAGAGTACAGAGCACAAGCAAGAGTATAATTAAAATTGCAATGCCGAATCTGGTGAAGAGAGCTTACTAACACATTCAAATTCATTTACATGAATTTTGAGTTGGCTGGTCGGGTACACCTACCCTTAAATAGTGAAGAAAAGAAATCTATTGTCGATATTTGTCGAAACTACAATCATTTATTCTTTCTCGATGGCGATACCTTGTCAACTACGTCTGGAATTACACATCAAATAAAAACAAAACCAAGTATACCTCCAGTCAATATTCGACCATACCGTTTAGCACAAATTCACTATTCACACTTGTGCCCTTAGTCACAGAGACCACACACAGTTCCCACAATTACCCAATTCCCATGAATCGCATTCAAGACACATGACATGGTTCGATTACGACCAAGTGTTCCGCATGTGTCATATTGTTATACAATCATAGGAACGGCAATCGAACTATGTTAACTAAATAAAAGCAATACAATAAGGGATCATATTGCAATACTGACCCATCGTAGTGCAACTATGTCAAGTGCGACATATGTTGATGTTGCACTATTGTATTGTTAGTCATTAAACAAACAAACTGTGTCAAGCGAATGGAAATAGAATGCGTGGTACCTGGAGGAAGTGACGATCTAGGCAATAGAAGAGGTAGCGTAAGAAATGATGAGTAGAAGTTCGGTCACTCTGTTTTGAAGACTAAAACAAGTTGGTTATTTTTCTATTTCTAAACACAACATCTGGTTAATTCACGCCAACAACCAACGAGTCTGTCCGAACATAAGTGACTATCAGAGGTTTTGTTAATGTTTGGGGGCGTATTGAGAATTGCTCATACGGCACAGCACACACGTTGCGCTGTCGTCGGGGAGGGTTTTTCGTAAGAAAATATCAAAATGTGGAACTGAAACCCTACTCCACCGCAACGCAGGCGGGTGTGCTGAAAGATACTTAGGGTATTCATGCAATGTCGAAAACTTTAAGGCGTGTCGTAAAATCGTAAAGCTAACGATAGACATTTCATGAACGCTTTTAAAAACTGTTTGCGTAAATGTGCTAAATCAATCAGCTGTTTAGTAAACGCCGGAGTTTAAAACATATTTCTTTAATTTTCATTTAAGTAAGTTGCAGTTTGAAGATGCTAAAAATAAATAAAAAAAAAATGTATTTAATGGTTTAAGCAAATTGTTTATTAATGCTTGAGTTATTTGGCGAAAATTATTGTAGGTTTATTGGTGGGCTAAACATATATGTATTTATTAAAATTAAAGACATTTACCTGTGCAGTTTAAAAACTGCGACACTGTGTACGTCATAGTTCCGTTACAAGAGTTTAAGATGTTTACGAAGTTTACCATCTTCGTTTAACACACTAATTCGTGACTTAAAGTTTACGATTTGTTGAAAAATAATGTCCATACAAATTTTGACAGTTCGTTTAAGACGTTTACTACGCTACGTTTACGATGGTTTTAAAACGTTGCATGAATACCCTTGGTATGAATTTATTTACACATATTAGATAAACGCCATGAAAATCCTACTCGTTTTTTGCGTTGCGGTGAAGGAGGGTTTACGGTTGAAAAATCGTAAAAGCACTACCAAAACCACCTTCGACGACAGCGCAATGTATGATTTGGGTCTTAGGAGCAATTAATAATACACTGTTTGGACTAAACTATGTCTTATGAATTTTTGTTTGTTTTTGAGATCGGTATAAGTTAGGGCAAGAGGATCTGCTCAGGCCAATTTTCTCAAAAAACACTTAACCCTATTTCCGCAATGCGATTTGTTTTTCTGCAAGAACTTAGGACGCAGTTTTCTTACAACCAATATGATCATTACAGGCACGAAGTTCAATCAAAATCGATAAAGCCGTTTTTGAGAAAATTAAAAAAGCAAAAAATATTTGTATGGCAGCTACTTAATTGTTCTAGATGACTTAAATCAAAAATTCGAATTTCCCCTATAGGGAATCACATAATAATATTGTGTATATCACATTTGAAGCAACTCGTCGCAACCGTTTATTGACTGAGAGCCAGCGACAAAAAACGTCAAGTCATTTATTTAATGTTGTAAGGCATATCAATAGAAAGCATTTGGGGCGTTGTGCAAGAATCTGCTTGTCTGCCTGCATTTTGGTGCAACCAACACATGTAAAATTTGACACAAAAGTGTCACAAAAATTAAATAATTCAAGTTATTTAATGTTGTAAGGCATGTCAATAGAAAGCCTGCGGGCCGTTGAACAAGAATCAGCTTGTCTGCAATTTGGTGTGACCAACATATGTAAGATTTCATACAAAGTTTTCAAAAATAAAAAAATCAACTCATTTGCGTAATGTTTTACCTTTAAATCCTAACCAAAATATAATTTTTTTTTGCCGCCAATTATTACACGATACTCCCACAAGTATGAGCGTAAAAAATAAGATAAAATTTCATTGACGAACCAACCGGCAGACATCTTCAAATGTTGAAAATCCGAAATTTTTCGATAAAATCATTTTTTTATTTATTGTTTTTGCTTAAAACTTTATGAGCGTCATTTGTAACATAACACCCCCACAAGTGTCAATGCAAAAACACAGACCAAAATCCTTTCACGAACCCCCTGACAAACCTCTAAAACTTTAACCGGAAGTCATTTTATGAGCTTCATTTGTAACAAAACACCCCCTCAAGTGTCAATGCAAAAACACAGACCAAAATCCTTTACTAAAACCCAATTGTTTGCGTTGCTTTTGTGCCGAAAGTCTTGTCTTTTGATTAAAATTTTTGAATGCCATATGTAACATGAAACTCTCATAAAACACTGATCTAAATTGCAGACATGCATTAAGAATTGAAAACATACTGATAGCCTAAGGCAGTGTTTCCCAAAGTGTTGTACGCGTACCCTTAGGGGTACGCAAACAGTACCCCAACTCACAGATTTGTCTTTTGTCTGTGTGAAGTTAGCAAGCAGATAACATTTTTTGATTAGAAAAAAGGCAAAACAAAAATAGAAAAATATTTTATTTTTTTTTTTATTAGTTTTCATATGCTTTGTATTATCAAAATTACAAGTGAGATCGGCTTTTTACATCCTTTGAAAGCGTCTTGCAGATAGCGGTCCCATGGAAAAGGTCTTGGATCCCCATATTTATATCTAGGGTGCTCAGCTCTTTTATACTTCTATACCTTTTATATGTGCTTTCGAAATAAACGCATAAAACTTGTGATAGGTACACGTACATGTACACGACGGGTTAACGACTCGCAAATTCAGTTTTCACCGCTAGCAGGTATGCCCCCACCAAAGCAAAGGGCACGCTCGAAAACGTCATCTGCGTCAAAAATGAATTAGCACTGTGTTCGTTAATGAAGTTTGCTAAAGTCACTTGATCAAAAACATTAACTGCGGTTGCAGCTCTGTGGAGTTAAAAAGTTAAGGTGACGAAAAAGCCAGAAAAACGGTTTCTTCTTTACTTTTTGTAAGATATGTAGGTGTGAGCTGCAAATAGAATCAAGAATCTGAATTTTTGACACTATCTCAATAAATATGCCTGTTTGTTAACGTTGTGCGACAGACTGAATAAATAGATTTTTTACCGAATTAATTTTACCTCTGTTTGGTGACGTGAAATTTTCACCAAGTTTTCCACACTTCGGTTTTTTTAACTATAGGTTTTGACTGCAAAATGTGAAAATTTGCAAGAAATTTCACGTTCCCAAACAGACTGTTTGTTTTGTTTTAGCTTTTTTGTTCGAAAACGTCAAATGCACTTGCAAAAAATATCATTTGATGTTTATCAAAAGGTTTGTTTACAAGCAATACGATTCCATATTTGAAGATTGCAACTTCTGCATTAAAAACGACGATCATTTTCCGTTCAAAGTGGCTTTGATTTGACGTTTTTGAAAACGGCCGAGGTCTGAGGTTATTAAAGACTTAAAGATAATGAATTCTTACAAAATAGATTGTACCTAATATTTTCCTTCTTTCGACTTACCGTTTAGGAGATATGGCCATTTCAAAAGATGTAAAATGACAAAAATTTCGGTTTTTTGCATTTAACTTCTAAACGGTGTGTGTTTTTGAAAACATATTTATGTAAAGTTTGTGCACTATGTGGCAGTAGCCCGTGGCGTAATGGTTAGTACGTTGGACTGTTACGCCAGAGGTCTGGGTTCAATACCAGCCGCTTCCACCTTAAGTTTTTTTCCGGGCTACTGCCTCTTGCGAGGAAGTGACAAATCCTCCAGGAGTATCTCCTGTCACGGAAAAGTGCCGCTCACCTTAGCCGTTCGGATTCGGCTAAGTAAGTAAGTCCCTCTGTTTAGTTATCTATTGGTAGGAAAATAAATATGTACATTATATTGAAAATATAGTCTAAGATTAAAGTGGACGGCGACGCTGTGTCGCGTCGATCCTTTTCATACAACAATAAATTAACTCGCAGATTGTGTTTTATGACTCACATCTGTGAGCAGATTATTTTATGAATAAGGGATGCGTCGCATCGTCGCTATCCACTTTTAAACCATTGTTGGTTTAGGAATTTAGGATAATAGAGTACTAGCGATAAGATAGGCTAAAAAAATATATGTAAATCTATTGGTAAGCTAGCTATAATAAGTAGTTTGTAATTTAGAAATAGTCATTTTTATAATAAACAGAATACTTTGAACCATCGAGCAGTGCGGTTGTTTTTATTTTTCTGCGGATTCTAAATATTTTGTAGATTTCTACTTCGTGTAAATTTTCACCCTCCATTCCTGCAGACACGTACATAGGAATGGTTGAGAGTTGTAAGTCACTAGGCCCTGGTTCTTCATGAGCCGTTGTGCCACCAAATTTATTTTATTTTTTGTGCACAATGTGACCGAGATACGAAATCATTAACATTTTTCTCCTGATATTAACCTTTTAAGGGATATCATCAATTGGTCAAAGTCAAAAATACTGGTTTTTTGCTTTAAACTGTGAAAAGTTTTAATTTACACTTATTTTATAGAATAAAAGATTTCCAACAAAAAATGTTATGACACTTTTTTCTATACTATCTGTCAGTTACATGCTGTTGCGCCAGTTCCGACAATTGACTTTTTAGACAGTATTTCTAACTCCAAAATAAAGATGATTGCAGTAAGAGTACATTTCGCCTAGGCTATCAGTATGTTTTCATTTCTTAATGTCCATATGTCTGAAGCAGGGTTCTTCAAGCAATTAAGACCAGTGTTTTGTGAGAGTTTCATGTTACAAATGGCATTCAAAAAATTTTAAGCAAAAGACAAGAGTCTGGGCACAAACGCTACGCAAAAAATTGGATTTTAATAAGAAAAAATCGAATTGCCAACAGTAAAGGAGGTTTGTAAGGGGATTCGTCAAAGGACTTTGTTCTGAATTTTACTTTAAAAAAATCGATTTTTCAACATTAAAAGGTCTGGTCACGGGGTTCGTCAAAGGATTATGGTCTTGGACTGACATTTGTGGGAGTGTTACATTACAAATGACGTTCATAAAGTGACTTCCGGTTAAAATTTATGCAAAAAAATAAAATGAAATAGACAAGCTTATTCTTGTGCAACGCCCCAAAGGCTTTCTATTGATATGCCTTACAACATTAAATAAATGACTTGACATTTTTTGTCGTTGGCTCTTAGACTATTAAGTTCTAGACGCACAGACCGACGCGTACGTTATGGCGAAACTCACTTTTTTAGACTTATCCATCATCGTAGTGTCAATTTTGATTTAAACCTCGAGGCTTTTTTTACGCGAAACTAATACTTGCTCAATAGAGCAAGTAAAAAGTTTCATACATATGTAGCTAAATTTAGAATCTTTCGCAACCGCAATCGGAGCAGAAGTATGTGGATAGTTTCACAATAACGCTTCACTTTAATACACCTTTTTAGTACAAATTTTTGTGACATTTTCCAATAATTTTAATGCAATATTGTAGCTTGACATTTCAGCTTTACGGAAATGGAAAATATTGATTATCAAACAGTTATAACCAAAGTTATAGGCGTCGGATTCGAATGAAATCGGCAGTTTTTAAGATTTTGCTAAAAAATACCATTATCCACTGAAGCTTGTCTGTTGACGATCAACTTTACCTACTATTCTTCGATTTATCTTGATTTATTTAAATCATTAATTATTAAAAGAACGGATTTCTGGCTTTAAAAAAAGCCAGAAAGCATGACAATGAAAGTGTTGCCGTTGTTTTCTAATGATTTTTTTTATATTTTGAGAAGTTTTTTTTTTTTTTTAAATTGCACCCACCCCCCACTCTTCGACAAAACGGGAGGAGTGGTGGAAATAGGCCCCCTCCTATACGATACGATTTTTTTGCTTGTCTCCAATCACACGTTCTAGCTTTTTGTCACACCTTAGGTGAATCATTCTGTTTACTAATAAATTATAACCCCGATTAATTGTGAATTATTTTGCAACAATATACTTCTCAATTTTTGATTTTAGTACTCTTATACATATCTCGATTTATAGATTTTATAGAATTTTATAATGAAGGAATATTTTTCTTACATTTTCAATGCCTATTGTTTAAAGAAAAAACAAACTCGCTATCTCTCGTCAGAATATAGTTTTTCGATACGAATTTATGAAAATTCCTTCTTGTTCCGAACCTACACAAATTTTGCATTTTATACAAGCTCTTCTCTGCATGAGTGAATAGACGTGTTTGATAGTACCGTCCGGCAAATTAGCTTCATTTATACGATTTTTGTATCACTATCTATAAAAGTTCAAGTGTGTAAAAAGAAAACGATCTCGTTGCATTAAACTGAATAAAATAGGCTTGAAATCGAAGTGCGCTTAATAAACAAAGTAAAATTAAAGAATTTCTTGAATGTCACGCGCCTTTTTTTTCGTGAATTCTATTAATATCGAGATCTCGTATTCTTTTTTGTTTGTTTCCTCTCTTTGAAATAATGGCTGGTAGAACTCGTTCGGAAAAAGAGAATTCAAAAGTTGTTACCCCTGCAACCTCTAAAAGACTAGAGAACAAAGCTACTCCCTCAAAAAAAAACCCTCCCCCGCAATAGTAAAACAAAATCCAACCAAACCAAACACGACTCCAAAACCAACCGCTTACATCGAACAACAAACCAACACTCCCACCACCCCCGCCAACATTGCCGCCGCCACCGAAGCTTCTAACACCACACCACCTTCTATTAAAGAGAGCGAATCCACTCTACCTACATCTGCAATCTCCCGATCTGAGATGGACATTTTGATTAAAGACCTATCTGACGAAATCGTCAATAAAATATCGACAGAGATCAAAAGTCTGCATTTGGAATTCATCCAACGTTTTGAAAAAATCGAAAAAGAATTAGCTACCTACACCAACAAAACAGACAAGATAATCGAGTCTCTAACAGATCGAATTGCAAGAATGGAATCCCAACACTTGGACGTTGTCCATGAACTGAAGGAGGATTTAGCTGATCTACAACAACGATGTGACAGATCTGAACGTAAGGAGGTTGCAGCCGACGCTATTCTCCTCGGCATACCACAGCTACCAAATGAAGAAATAAAATCTTTATTTAACAGCATCTGCTACTCGGTGGATTGTGTACCTCCCTCCTTAAAATCAGCTTTCCGACTTCAACGCAAAAATGACAACAACATCCACGACCCTCCCATCATACTAAAATTTCATTCTCCACACGATAGAAATATAGTTTTAAAATCTGTCGCTCTCTTTCACAAAACACACAAGAGACCATTGCATCTTGAAGACACGGGAATAAGTGTGCAAGGGAAAGAAACACACAATGTCTAGGCTGTTTCACAATGCGACGAGAAAGCGAGACGTCAGCGTGACGAGATCTCTTCACAGTTGTTCTCTCTTTAAAACGAGTTCCAAACAACGAAATAATACATAATAAAGTATTTCTCGTCGTCACGTTGCGTCTTTTTTTCAATTTTTCGAACTTTATGACGTGACGAGACGACGAGAAATGCTTGATTATGTATTATTTCACTGTTTAAAATTCTTTTTTAAGAGAGAGAAACTGCGAAGAGATCTCTTCACGCTGACGTCTCGTTTTCTCGTCGCATTGTGAAACAGCCTTCTACTTGCACGCGAGCTTAACGTCTAAAAACCGGTTTTTCCTTCAACAAGCAATGCGTCTCAAACACCGCGGTGCTCTAGTGAAAGTGTATACACACTCTGGTTCAGTTTATGTCAAAGAGAGTGAAGAAGGGGAGACAATACACATCAACAATGATGCAACACTGAAAACAATACACGCTGCTGCTGCTGCGACAGTCCATCAAGATTAAGAAATAAGAAGACGAAAGAAGAACTCACCAACACTCAACACGATGAACTACATCTTATTGTATGAAATATTATTATTATTATTACTACTACTTTCATTATTATTAATTTTCTCTCTTGCTTTTTTTCTTCTCCATATGATCTCTTTAATTTCTAATTTTCACCAATGTTTACTTTTCTTTACTATCATATTCAAACCTTTTTGTAAAAGTTGTTGCTTTGATTCCGCTCATATTGTGTGTATGTTACTCCGGTCTCGCCAATTGATCACTCGTTTCAGAGTTGAGTGAGCGCACTGTGAGTTCCATTGGACACACCAGTGATGTTATACTGCGAACTATGCTAAAAATCGTATGTCATCGACGTGAGGGTTTTAAAATAGCCCATATCAATGATGAAGATTGATGAATTTAGATACCTCTTTGAAGATTCGAATATCGACGCGATTTGTGTTTCCGAAACCTGGTTCTCTGCACCTGTGAAGGATGCAACATACTTTCTTAATGGTTATAATGTTTTTCGTTCAGATAGGTGCAACCGTGGAGGAGGTGTTGCTATTTATGCTAAAGAGAATCTTATATGTAAGAAAAGATATTTCTCGTCACCGGGCTCTTCTTGCGAGTACTTGTTTCTGGAGGTAAAAGGCAGTGAAAATGATCTTCTCTTAGGAACAATCTATAGACCTAATAGATATATTGATTTGGAGCAAATTTATGGAGTTATCGAAGAAATTACGGTCAGCTCTTCAAACATAATAATATGCGGTGACTTTAATTCTGACCTTTTAACTGATAAAAGATTAAGTGAAAACATGAGCTCTTTCGATCTGCACTCAGTCAATATTTCCCAACCAACCCATTTTACCCAAACCTCTTGTACGCTATTAGATCATTACTATGTAAGTGAAAAAGATCGGATACTTCTATACGACCAACTCGAAGCTCCAGTTTTCTCCAGACACGATCTTATTTTCCTGACCTATGATTTTAATACGAGTAATAACCTAGCAAATTCTAGAGTTCAGTTCAGAGATTTTAAAAACATAAATAGAATATCCCTTGAAAATGATATAAATGCCATAGCATGGAATGACATCTTTCTAATGCCGTCACCAGATGACCAAGTCGATTTTTTAAATGCTAGGACTCGCAAAAATAAACAATGGTTTAATAGTAGGATCACTGAACTGATAAAACAACGTGACCTAGCGTATCGTCACTGGAAACGGTTCCGTGTTTATGAACTTCATGAATCTTATAAATCATTACGGAATAAAGTTGTTCAAGAGGTTAAACGTGCAAAATTACAGTTCTTCTCCAACCATCTAGATGTGAAATGTGATGGTCGAAAATTATGGAACAACCTCCGCAAACTAGGAATTGGGAAACAAAGACCAAATCTTCAAACTGATGTGGATACAAATGAGCTAAACCGTAAATTTGCGTCTACACCTCTTTTACCTCCTAAATAATGTAACATTCTTAGTTTTACTAGATTTTTCAAAAGCATTTGACTTGGTGAATCACACTGTGCTTTTGAATAAACTGCGTCAAAGATTTAACATATCACCAGCAGCTACTAAACTGCTTTCCTCTTTTCTGAGTGATAGAAAGCAAGCCGTTTTCTTAAATGAAGATTTCTCAGATTTTCTTTCGGTGCTACAAGGAGTTCCCCAAGGATCAATTTTGTCCCCACTTCTATTTTCTATGTATAACAATGAAATCGGGCTCATTATCAATCAAGCATCAAAACATTTTTATGCCGACGACATGCAAATTTACAAAAGCTGTCCTTTGGGTTTGATTGATGACTGCGCTTTCACCTTGAACCAGGAACTGGAAAAGATATCTAACTGGGCATCTTGCAATGGGTTGGTTCTCAACCCGATAAAATGCAAATGCATGGTTATCTCGAGAAAAGAACTAGACCTATCATACTTCCCTTCCATAAAACTAGACAATAACACCTTAGAATTCGTTAACACCTACAAAAATCTAGGTGTAATTTTTAATAGAACCTTGACCTGGAATGATCATATTAATTCACTGGTAGGAAAAACTTATGGAACACTCAGAGCGCTATGGACCGCCCAGGAGTTCACTCCACTTCAAACTAGAGCAATGCTGGCAAGAACCCTGGTGATACCTGTCCTTACATATGGATGCGAAATATTTTACAATTGCGACGCCATCAGTAAAAATAAATTAAAAGTTTCCTTTAATAGTACCATTCGATACATCTTTGGGTTAAGAAGGTATGATCATGTTTCACATCTGCAGGAGAGCCTCCTTAATATGTCGTTTGATGCCTACATGAGATTCCGAACATTGATATTCTATTTTAAGATCCTAAAAACACGTCAACCAACATATCTTCACGAAAAACTTAGACTGTCACTATCAAACAGATCAACATCGGTAATTCTGCCACGCTTTTCGTGTCTGACCTCGGAAAGGCAATTTTTCATTGCTGCATGTCGCCTCTGGAACTCACTCCCCACAAACCTGCGAGATATTAATGACCTACACATTTTTCAAAACAAACTTAAAATTTTCTTTTCGAATCAAAGCAACTAACTTAACTTATCCTCTCTTTTTAACTCAAGCTAAGCCTTTCGCTCCCCTTTCTTGATTTACTTCTATCTATTTATCTTTTAAAATATTATAATACTTTTCAAAGATCAAATAAAATATATTCTAATAAATTAATGCTTATATACATATATTTTAGGTACACATTTTCTTTTTCCTTTTCTTCTTTTACTTTTCTATTTGCATTATTCTAAGAAGTTCAAATTGTAATTCAAAATGTAAATTCATAGGCTTTCACTAGTTATATAAGTTATATAAAGAAATAAATAAACTTAAACTTAAACTAAACTTAAACCAACCAAAATTTTGATAGTTATCCCTCTATACGCGGGAGTTCATTTTCAAATCTTGAATTCATTTGTAATTTAATCATTTTGGTAACACCATAATTTTCGCAAAACGATCCTCATCCTGTAAACATTTTCAATGTTAAAATAAATTATGCTTTATAGCCCAAACACAATCACGCGTTCGGTCGTGCCGACTTTGACATATTGAATAATGAATAGAAACAATGGACTCTTATGAGGCAATCTGAAATGTTACCTCAAGCTTTATGCCCGCTTTAGATATTATATATCGTAAGCTCGAATTCAACGCCCGAATAGATCCATTGAAAAATAAGTAAAGGAACTAGTGTATATCATATATACAGTGCACGTGAGTGAGGCCGCAAGAATAGAAACAAAAAGAAAAAAAAAAAAAAACAAATTAGAGTCAGAGCTGTCATTTTGCCGACGACGCGACGTCTTGAAACGTGTATGAGATTTTAAATTGTGTAAAAAAGTAAAATAAAAATTGTTAAACTTAAAAAAAACGTGAAACAATAATTAGCATGTTCGATAAAAACAATATAAAACAACATGCGGTGCTGTGTACTTCTGAGAAGATAAAATTCGTAATCTAGTTTTACCAGCTACATATGTTCCTACTTTCCTGACCGAAAAGAAATATAACTAAAAATCATTTGGGCGCCCCAGCTTTTAGCCGTCTAACTTCACGCTGACCCTGTTTGAATGCATTTGTGTTTGTGCAACTCACACTACTTTGAAAAAGCTTTGGGGATGAAAATCACCTTTACTTGTGCCACGAATTTGGGACATGTCCCCATTTCAAAATGTTCTCAAATATTTTCTTTAGGAGTGGTATCAGATAGTGGTCACATTCTTGTAACATTTTGGGAAAGATACCACCCAGTCTCGGGGATTTATAAGGAGAGAATGAACCGATGGCCCATTTAATCTTCCCCTCAGTTATTACATCCAGCGGGGCGTGTGTTCTTAGGGAAGGGTAGATTGAAATAAAAGGATTTCTTTAGAATGTGAGCACCGAGATCATGGTAATGAATGAAAACATGCTTCAACCTATTTCTGCGGGTAGGTATAGGTAAACCACGTTGTGTTGAAGAGCGAATACATTTTTTTCTGCGTGTGGGAAAGGGAATATGCACATAGAAAGAGAATAGTTGAATAGGAAAAACAAAAATGAAAGTTTGCAACACAACAAAGTCAGTCTAACATCTCAACATTTAAATGTACAAAGTGCAAATCTTTTTGCAAGCCGTATGTATTTTGCAGTACAATTATTTCCGTCTGTAAGCAGCCTAAGATTGTTTTGTTTGACGAGATTTATATCAACAGTTTTCTTACGTAAGTACCTGTTTACGTAGGTTTTAACTGAATTGCGCATCCAGAGCGACGGGTAAATTGTATATGCATAAAAAAGGAAGGGTAGATTCTACTCAAAATATGCTGATGCACCAGTTTCAATAAATTAATATTCTCAGATTCAGCATAGAGATGAATTTTAAGGGTGTGAGATAGGGAAGGGTAGATTGAAATGAAAGGATTTTTTTCTTTATAATCTGAGCACGTTATGGCTATGAATGAAAAAGAGCTTCAGTAAAATGATCATGTTACAGGCCAAAAAATTGGAGGCAGTGGGTTGCAGAAAATGAATTGTATAGGGAATAGACAGAATCGACAGAATGCAATAAAAAATCTGTTTTTTTTTTTTCTTGACCATAATAGGTAATAATACCTAATAATAATATCCTCATAGTTTTGGATGAACTGATTGATCTTAAGATCTATTCACCAATTATTGATTTTTTTTCTTTTTATTTGTTTTTTACTTGACGTTTTTAACTCCTTTTGCGAAGTCTTCCATTTGATGGTCCTTTAGAAGTACATTGTACATTCTTACTTCTCCCCGTTAGATACATGTCAAAGTTACAAATGCTTGAAGACATTTTTTTTCAAATTCCAGCGATGAAAAACTACGTATTTATTTCCATTGGTTGTAGAACCTAAATGAAACATAAGATACAGAGACATTGTTGATTCTCTATTATCTGCGAAGAATTTCAAAAATGCAATTTTAAGGAAACAGAACTTTTATTTTTCATTTCTCAACGCCCGAAGTTAGAAGCCACATTTCGTTTTGCAATTTTAAGGGTCGCGCTTAATGACACATATTATCGTAGTCAATCAAAAGCCCATCAAAGCCCGACCGACCGAACGCGTGATTGTGATTTGGCCATTACAATTTTAAAGGTCGCGCTTAATGACACATTTTATCGTAAAGTCTATCAAAAGCCCGACCGACCGAACGCGTGCTTGTGATTTGTCCATTATAGCTAAATCACAATCACGCGTTCGGTCGTGCCGACTTTGACATATTGAATAGAAACAATGGATTCTTATGAGGCAATCTGAAATGTTACCTCAAGCTTTGTGCTCGCTTTAGATCGTAAATATCGTAAGCTCGAGCTCAACGCCCGAATAGATCTATTTTCTATTTTGTCGCGCTTTGACAGCTCACAGTAGGTAATTCCCATTTCGTTTGTTTTCCCTTTTCTTTCGGATGGGAAAGTTTTTGTGGATTTAGAATTTTTAATTAAAAAGAAAACATTTAGTTTACAAAAACATAAGAAAATTCGTTTGAGTTATAATTATTTATTAATTCTAATTAATTGTGAACCATTTTTGTTTGATAAAAGTTATTATAAGTGCTTATGTACATTTGGTTTGTGTGTTGTGATTCAACTTGCAAATAAAATTGGAAATTAATTTGGATGTTTTTATAATTCCATGATTATTTTTATGCTTTCATCAATTTTATAGAATAAAATGAAATGTTTTTCTGTGAAATGTATTTTGTGTTTTATTTATTTCATTTGAAAATACCTAAATAAAATTATTTTGATGTTCTGTTTTGGAAGTATCTTTCTATCCTTTTTTAGATGTGTTCGATTTAGGCAATTTTCGTTTGGTTCCGGAGAGTGTATTTACTCCGGTGTGTATACTTCTTCTAGGTCGAATTTACACTTTGTCTTCTTTTTTTTTGTTGATGAATGATGTTTCTTGTGGCGCTATCACTTACACTTTTTTCTTTTTAGTTTGTATTTTATTTTTTATGAGTATTTTTGTTGGAAAATCAATGTTCACAAACATAGATTACAAATAAATTAAAATCCCGACACAAGAAATCTGTGTCTTACAACTTTTTGTAATATTAATTACGATTTGTCTCGTGTGTTTTTTGTGGAATTGTGTTGGAATCCAACCTGTTAATGCGGTAGGTATGCATAGGTATACCACGTTCTGTCGAAGAGTGAATACATTTTTTTCTGTATGTGGGAAAGAGAAAATATCGCTCATATAAGGAGAATAGTTGAATAGGGAAAACAGCTTAAGATTGTTTTGTCCGACGGGTGTTTTTTTGCGTAAATGCCTGTTTACATGGGCTTTTTACTAATTGGCGCATGCAGAGAGACGGGTACATTTTATGTGCGTAAAAAAGAGAAGGGTGGGTTTAACTCAAACTAGTTTCAATAAATTAATATTCTCGGGTCCAGCATGAGAGACTGCTTTAATGTGTGAGTGAGAGATAGATGGATTTAAAGGGTGTGAGATAGGGAAGGGTATATTGAAGTGAAAGGGGTTTTCTTTATAATGTAAGCACGGGGATCGTCGCTATGAATGAAAAAATGCTTCAGTAAAATGATCATGTGAATTGTAGGCAGCGAGTTGCAAAAAAGAAGTGTAGGCATAGGGAATCGACAGAACGCAATACTAAATCCGTTATATTTTTTTCTTGATCATAATAGGTAATAATAATAATAATTAATCCTCATAATTCTGGGTGAACTGATTTTAAGATCTATGGAACAATCATTGACTTTTTTTTCTTTTTATTTGTCCTTGCTGGCATTTTTAACTCCTTTTGCGAAGTCTTCCATTTGCTGGTCTCTTAGAAGTAGCTACATTGTACATTCTTATTTCTTCCCATTAGATACTTGTCAAAGTTATAAATGCCTGAGGAAATGTTTTTTTTTTAAATCGCTTTCTTTCGAATTCCATTACAATAAAAAAGGGAAAAGTGATGAAAAACTACCTTAGCACATATACCTAATGTATACTTTCATTACCAAAGCTATTTATTTGCATTGGTTAGAGATCCTAAATGAAAACATAAAATACAGAGACATTTTTGATTCTCTATTATCTGCGAAGAATTTCAGAAATGCAATTTTAAGGAAACAGAACTTTTATTTGTCATTGCTCAACGCCCGAGGTTTGAAGCCACATTTCGTTTTGCAATTTTAAAGGTCGCGCTTAATGACACATGTTATCGTAAAGTCGATCAAAAGCCCATCAAAGCCCGACCGACCGAACGCGTGATTGTGATTTGGCCATTACTTGTTCCTACGAGAGATCGTTTACGAGATATTGAGCTGCGAAGAAAGGTCGATGTGGGAATTATCGTTTGCATATTATTCAGACACGGCTATCGAAAATGAAAAATGAAAATTTGTATATTATGTGCCCTCTATAAAAAAACATTATTTTTTTTAATCTAACATTTACCATTAAAAAATAAAAAACTTTTTAAATTTGTTCAAAATTCAAAAACTACGTTTTTTCGTATTTAAATTCCTTAAAACGGGATCATGACATAATCTCGAACGACAAAAATCTCGAATGACAAAAACCTCAAAAAAAAAAATTAATCTAGAATGCAAAAATCTCGAATGCACAAAAATCTAGAACCAACAAAAATTTCGAAAGATAGTATCTCGAAAAAAAAAAAAAATTATTCTAGATTTTTCTAGATTTTTTTTTTTACATTTTAAGGAGTTTTAAAGAAAACTCATTATATTTATTTCATGATACAATAAGTCCCCAAATTAACATATGAAATAAGTCCCCAAATTTGATGCCACAGCATAACATACTCTCTGAGGTAACTCGGAGATAAATGAACGATCAATGAAGCAATGAACAACTTAACGATATGTAACAGAGGTCGACTCCCACTTTTTTCTTTTCGAGCTTATGCAGAGTGGGAGGATGTACGTGATGTTACTGATGTTAACAATAATAGTATACCGGTGGAGAATTGAAGAGAAAACTACGATTTTTACGATTTTTTTTCCAGTAATATAGTCACTTAAATTCAAATATTAAAAACAAATACAAGCCACTTTTCGAAGTGGTTTATTTAGAAGTAATACATAAAAAAACGATATTTCTGATATCGACCTACATACATTTCTTGGAAATTTGGTACCTTCTAAGATCGGCAATAGGAGAAAGTAAGGCAAAATTTATTTTGTATAAAACATCGTAGTCTACAAAAAATTCGGGTTTTTAGGATTTTAGTACGAAAATCGTAATTTTTTTAATTTTGACCACATTTAAAAAAGGTTTCTATTTTTTTTAATGGTAATTATCGATAGCATTCAGGAGTAAAATGCTGAATTCATCATTGAATTCAAGTACCACTTCATAGGCGAAACAGTGTGCACTGATTACATCAGTAAAAAGTAATGCATTGTTTCAGCAGTTCTTGATTTTCATCACATTATCTGCTTTGCACTTGGAAACCATTTCCAAACAACCCCTTCTTTTACTTGTTTCAAAAAAGCCAACTGATTTCAATACGAAATTAAAAGTGGCTAAAGAGGAAAAATTAAGCGATGATTCAATTGCCGAAAAGTCATGCATAAGTTCATCAGTTCATTCTCTAAATCCAGTCGTCTGCTTTGTAAAGGATACTCTGCGAGAGAGAAAGAGTTCTGAAAACTCTCATTGGCTTACTTTGGCCACAAATATGAAATTGATGCTGAATTGAAGTCGACGTTTTCAAATGGAAAGTAGTCAGTTCTAATTCTCTCTCAGTTTTAATTCTTAATCGCGTCGTCTGCTTTATATAACCTTCTTCTCAAGAAAAAGTAACGATAATCTGAAAATTGCCCTTTCTTTTTAGTGGTACGAACAATGTGATGATTTCTGTAGTGCAAAAATATGTAACCTTTCAATTCAACATGCCATGATCACGTTATCGTTTGAATTTTTTTCTTCTATTCTGTATTTCTTTTGTGGCGCGTGCTTTATTTGTTGGCTTGTTGAACATTTTGGAAATCTTCTTTAGTTTTATATTTTCATTGCAAGTTAGTTGTTCTTTTTCTATGGAAGCGGGTGTTACATTTCAGTATGTGGAAAATAATGCCAAGGTTAGTAACCCTTTATAGTTACATACATATGTATGAATTATTGTAAACTGAACATTTTTTCTATTCCTAGGTTACTCGAGGAGCCACAATAAATAATTTTGTAATAATTAATAATTTGTTGTAATTATTTTAATTTATATAATGTTAATAATAATGCAATAAAAAGATAATAATTAGGTACATAGGTACCACATTAATTAAATCAGTTTTTATTTTAATAAGGGAAGTACATTCTACTATTGAAAAAGGTGGTGAAAAACCAATTCGTTTGTAATTGGTGATTTCACTATGAATATTCCTCACATTTTTCCTCGGGCAATAATAAGTCCGTGAATAAGCAACTCCCAGTTACCTAATGATTTCAGTATTGAATTTTCATCACATTATTCATCAATGAAAATAAGCAGATGAATCAGCATGTTACATTTATGCAGTGATTTCACTGTTTAATATTCATCATATTTTTCATCATATTCCAAGCTGGTGAAAAAGCAACTTTCAACGAACCAGTGATTTCGTTGTTGAATTTTCATCGAGAAAGTGGCATGTGAATACCGCCAATGACATGCCCATGTTAAATTCATCAGAGAAAAGAGCACAAAAGTGGCGGGTGCAGCTTCTTTTCCTCGAGGAAGAAGCAGCTTATTCAGCACTGAATTTTTAGAAATTTCCTACTGGGTTTTGCCAAATAAATATGTCATATATGTGTGGTAGTCAAATTTATATGACATACATATATGACGATATATGAATTAATTCTGATTTAAAAACGATATATGATTTAATGAAACATGATTGTCCGATACATAATATTTTTTTAAATATTTTATTTCTCGTATTGTGAACAAAAATTGAAAATGAATTTGAAAATCAATATTTTACAGTTCGATTTGTTATAGTGAGGGTTTTCAGAACCAGGACCGTCAAAATTTTTTCTCGAAAACGTTCCTAGCTCTAAGACTAAGCCAAGGCAAGATAAATGCAAATATAAAGATAGCATTGTTTTAAGAAAATTTCACATTTAATTTCCTCATTGGATATTTTTGTGCTTTTACTTTGTTCTAGTTTCTGACACCATTTTCAAAACACTGAAGTTGTTCTTTCATTCAAACTATTCAGTACTTAATTAAGTGTAAATTCTCTTTTTATTTAATAATATTAAAAGATTTAATGATATTAAAATAAGTAACAGTTTACCTTTTTGTCCAAAGTCTTGCGATCCTGTCATGTTCTTCCCTGTTTTGAAGATATTGTGTTGCAATGCTTCCGACAAGTGGATCAGCTATAACAAAATCAATTACACTAATAACTTTCTTTATATATTTTTATATTTAGTTTTTTTTTTATAGTTGTATTTTTTTTTAATTCAATAGGTAGTTTGTTTTAAAGATCATAGAATACATAAAAGTTTATACATAAATTGTTTCGAAAATATTATTTAGGTATTTTATTACCTAGTTAAGTAAAAAATATCGTACAGGAAGGAGGTCCATTTCCGGGAGGCGGGAGGGGTAATTTTCTAAAAAATCGACTTAAAATAGAAAAAATATCATTAATAAACAACGGCAACACTGACAATGGAATACTATACTTTTTTTTGAAGAAGTCTGTGCATTTGTTTTGTTTTGAATTCCAATCATTTCAGGGAATAGATTTCGAAAAACTAATTTTCAAACCCAAAATTAAAAAAAAAATAATGAAAACAATTATGTTCAAACTAATTTTGTGAAAAATTGTACGTTAATAAGTAATGTTTTTAAAATTCGATGATCCTGTAACTTTCTAGTCAAACACACTGGATTTGAAAAAATTGAAAGAAACAAAAGTAAGTATTTTTAATTCCACTTCAATCCATTCTTTTGTTGCTCCAAGGATCCTATTTCTACTAGGTTAATAAGTGAAGTAGATGTGGTTATGTATGCCGTTGTTTTTTAATGATTCTTTAGAAAATTGTCACTCACACCTAAACGGGGGGAAATAGACCCCCCCCCCCTTCCTGCTATAAGATTTTTTCATGTCTCGACTTAACCTACACATTCTAGATTTTTGTGACACATTATGCGAATCACCCCTTATTATGAAAATTGCTACCAGTTGAAAATTCTATATAAGCGCGCACTTAAGACGTAAGAGACGTCCATCCTTTATGATCTATCTGCTCCACAGCCTTGGGCCTGAGTACAATGATAACGAATCACGATCAGGCTTTCTAGATTTTTGAGATTATTTAGCAAAATTTTATAAAAACATACCAAAATCTGCTATTTTAGTGTATGGCAAAAACCGCAAAAGCAATACAATGGTAGTAAATAATATAAAAACAGTGAAATCCTGTTTTGTATTTTATAAAACGAAGTATAAATTAAGTATTAAGAAATTCAATTAAACTTCTAAAGGCAAGAAAGTCAATTTTGCCGTATTTAAAATTTGTCGATTTTTTGGCTGTATCCATTTAAATTTGAAATTTTTAAGTATAAATTGAATTAAGAAATTAATTTAAGAAACAGCCACCGACTAACCTTCAAGCCGGTCAGTTATCTTCCGTGTGATTGTGTTATATCATTCTTTTCTCAGCGGTACGTTTACCTGCTTTTTTCGTTGTAAAATCATTTCGCTTATACTTCATTTCGTTAGTGAGTGCAAATCCTAATTAATAAGAAAGTGAAATTACAACAATATTATGGCCTCTGGGCCACGTGCTCATTCGAGCGGTCGGTTTGGGCTGCTCGACTTAGAGTCCCTATCCGAACCAAAAAATACTAAAAGAAGAAAAACCACTATTCTTTCGCCTCACATCCTTACCAAATAGTTCCAACTCTCTAAACCCTAAATTTATTGTAATTTCACCGTCAGACCAAAATAAAAAATTAACATCATTCAGCATATTTTTGCTAAAAAAAGCAATAGACAGTATAAGCACTGGCTATGAATACATAACTCAGCTTCGTGATGGCAATTTATTGATTCTAACAAAATCAAAAAAAATAGCCGATTTATTCGCTTGCATGTAGTTGGCCCCCCGACTTTCAAGTTGGGCAAAACTGTTAATGGCAATCGTTTGTACATCGTTTGTACACGTTTGTACAACTTTTAGAATAATTTGTACACGCACCGTTTTTTTTTTACAGGCAATTTAAATAAACGGACGGAAGTTGGCCCCAAAAAAAATTTTTTTTAATGTTTTGAAAAATTTTGAAATGCAATTCGATAGATAATCGTTTGTACACGTTTGTACAAAAAATATTTTCGTTTGTACACGTCCCAAACTTTTTTTACAAAAAAATTTTTTTAAAAAAATGTGTCTCGAAATTTTGAAAAGTATGCAATCGTTTGTACATTTTTTATGATGATTTTTCATGGTATTAATTTTTTGAATTTAATTTTTTTTCTATTTTTAATTAATTATTCAAAATTTTGGGACATGTAGTTGGCCCCATTTCAATTTTTTTTTTACAATTCGAAAAATCTGAAAATGCAATTCGATGGATAATCGTTTGTACACGTTTGTACAAAAAATATTTTCGTTTGTACAAGTCCCAATTTTTTTTTACAAATTTTTTTTTCAAAAAATGTGTCTCAAAATTTTGAAAAGTATGCAATCGTTTGTACATTTTTTATGATGATTTTTCATGGTATTAGTTTTTTGAATTTAATTTTCTTTCTATTTTTAATTAATTATTCAAAATTTTGGGACATGTAGTTGGCCCCATTTCGATTTTTTTTTTACAATTCGAAAAATTTGAAAATGCAGTTCGATGGACAATCGTTTGTACACGTTTGTACAAAAAATATTTTCGTTTGTACACTTCCCAAATGGATTTTACACACAATTTTTTTTTTTTAAAAACTTCTGTACAAATTTCGAAAATATGCAATCGTTTGTACATTTTTTATGATGATTTTTCATGCTGTTAATATTTTAAATTTGAATAACTTTCTATTTTTAATTAATTATTCAAAATTTTGGTGCATGTAGTTGGCCCCATTTCAATTTTTTTTTACAATTCGAAAAATCTGAAAATGCAGTTCGATGGATAATCGTTTGTACACGTTTGTACAAAACATATTTTCGTTTGTACACTTTCCAATTGGATTTTACACACAATTTTTTTTAAAAAACTTCTGTACAAATTTCGAAAATATGCAATCGTTTGTACATTTTTTAGGATAATTTTGCATGATATTAATATTATAAATCTGATAAAGTTTCTTTTTTTAATTAATTATTCAAAATTTTGGTGCATGTAGTTACTCTAAATTCAATAAAATGCTTGGGTAGGTAGGTATGTAGGTACGTAAACTAATATCTATGTGTACCTATAAACTTTTTGTTTTCAAACTTTCTTTGAAATAGGTATCTACCTTCCTACCAAATAATTACATAACTCTAGTTTTTGGTACCTACTTAAGATACCTACAAAAATGACGAATAAATATATCCATTTTACTGGAGGTTACATACCCAGCTCTTCTTTTGGTACCTACCTACCTATATTTTGTACATAAACTACCTATTAAGTTTAGTGAAACAAACGGAAACTGGCATTAAATCCATAACTATACTAATTTGTATGTGTTTATATTTCTGCCTATGTACCTACATACCTACTAAAAAGTAGGTAGTTAATATTCCCTCGCATTAGTTTCTGCATCAGCAAAAAAAAAGAACTCAACAAAAATAAAATAATGCAGTTCACATTTTCGATAACTTTTTTCCTTAATTAAAAAAGCCCAACATTTTTGAATAACAAAACCTATTTATTTTCTTAAAAGTTTTACAGAAAAATCAAAGAAAAAACATTATCGGTTTCACGATGCGCTGCAACAAGCCTAGTAAAATTGCAAATTTTAATTTTTTTTGTAGGTAGGTATACCCAAATATTAAACGCACTTTTGCTATTTCGTTGTAACATTGCAGAAAATACAACTAATACTATCAAAAAATAATTACACGGGCCCTAATTTTATAATCTTGTATTTTTCTGTTGCAATGGGGTACGTACCCATAGTAAAATTGTTGCAATACTGTCTTAAATATAATGTGACTACTTTACCTATAGGATAGCTACATACCTACCTAACTACATTATAAACATTGGTTAATACCTACCTCTTAATACCCTTGATCAAATAACACTGGTCGACAAAATAAAATTATTTTTTTGTTACAACAATCAAACTGCACTTTTCAATAGGTTTTAGGTGTGCTGAATCCGAACATGAAATCAGAAATATTCTATCACGTCACGTTTTTGAGATATTCCCGTTTGAAAATAAAAAACATCGGTTTTTTGCTGTTTCCCAGGTTACGTTAAACCGTGAGGTAATTTGTTTCAACATAATTTGTAACGGTTTCTGAAAGCACTAGTGTTATTTTTTTTAAATTCCATTTAAATCTCTTCGATATCTCTTCCCTTCCCCCGAAATCCTGATTTAGTTGTAAGCTTTCATCCTATAAAATTTGAAAAGTCGATAGAGGAAGATCACGCCATAGAACGACATATCCTCATCAAGGTACCAGATAATAAGTACACAGTTTTGTAGGTAGTGTCTAACCAAACATTTTGCGCAAGGGTTGTCTAGCGTAAGGTGGTTAAGTCAGAGGGTTGCCACGCTTTAAAGGTAATTTTTCGGTTTTTTACAATTATCTGACACAGCTCAGAAGGTATGTCTCACAGGCATAAGCAATATACCATATAAAAGAAAATTTTATTTAAAACATTCAAAGTAGGTGTTTTTTTTTTAAATCGCAATTTCAATAGGATAAATTAGGATAAACAAAAATAAAAGTCTAAAATCTATTTTCTAAACGAAAAATGATAGATAGTTGGTCCTTTTTGTAGTAGATAGATCCTTTCAATCTAAAAAAGACTTGGATATACAAAAAATGTGAAAAATCTAAAACTCGAGATATGGACGTTTAAAAGTAAAGTTATGAAGAATAGACGTCGAAGTAAAAAATTACCATAAATCAGGGTAATGTTTTTTGGAAATAAATTAAATATTTTTGAAAAGCGAATAATAATTAAATTGACCCGTATTTGCCAAATTTTTCATTAATGCTCTGTTTTTATTTAAGTAAATTTTCTAATAATGTACATTTTGTTCATCAATTTTTTGGTGGTTTTTGATTTTTCCCATTTTACCCGCATTGATATTTTCATTAAAAACTGTATCAGCTTAAAGTTACATTTATTACCAAAAAGATACTACTACACTTTTTCCAAAATATAGTACCATCACCGCATGAGCTGTGAAAATTGTAAAAAACCGAAAAATTACCTTTAAAGCGTGGCAACCCTCTGACTTAACCACCTTACGCTAGACAACTCTTGCGCAAAATGCTTGGTTAGACACTACCTACAAAACTGTGTACTTATTATCTGGTACCTTGATGAGGATATGTCGTTCTATGGCGTGATCTTCCGCTATCGACTTTTCAAATTTTATAGGATGAAAGCTTACAACTAAATCAGGATTTCGGGGGAAGGGAAGAGATATCGAAGAGATTTAAATGGAATTTAAAAAAAATAACACTAGTGCTTTCAGAAACCGTTACAAATTATGTTGAAACAAATTACCTCACGGTTTAACGTAACCTGGGAAACAGCAAAAAACCGATGTTTTTTATTTTCAAACGGGAATATCTCAAAAACGTGACGTGATAGAATATTTCTGATTTCATGTTCGGATTCAGCACACCTAAAACCTATTGAAAAGTGCAGTTTGATTGTTGTAACAAAAAAATAATTTTATTTTGTCGACCAGTGTTATTTGATCAAGGGTATTAAGAGGTAGGTATTAACCAATGTTTATAATGTAGTTAGGTAGGTATGTAGCTATCCTATAGGTAAAGTAGTCACATTATATTTAAGACAGTATTGCAACAATTTTACTATGGGTACGTACCCCATTGCAACAGAAAAATACAAGATTATAAAATTAGGGCCCGTGTAACTATTTTTTGATAGTGTTAGTTTATTTTCTGCAATGTTACAACGAAATAGCAAAAGTGCGTTTAATATTTGGGTATACCTACCTACAAAAAAAATTAAAATTTGCAATTTTACTAGGCTTGTTGCAGCGCATCGTGAAACCGATAATGTTTTTTCTTTGATTTTTCTGTAAAACTCTTAAGAAAATAAATAGGTTTTGTTATTCAAAAATGTTGGGCTTTTTTAATTAAAAAAATGTGCATTATTTTATTTTTGTTGAGTTCTTTTTTTTGCTGATGCAGAAACTAATGCGAGGGAATATTAACTACCTACTTTTTAGTAGGTATGTAGGTACATAGGCAGAAATATAAACACATACAAATTAGTATAGTTATGGATTTAATGCCAGTTTCCGTTTGTTTCACTAAACTTAATAGGTAGTTTATGTACAAAATATAGGTAGGTAGGTACCAAAAGAAGAGCTGGGTATGTAACCTCCAGTAAAATGGATATATTTATTCGTCATTTTTGTAGGTATCTTAAGTAGGTACCAAAAACTAGAGTTATATAATTATTTGGTAGGAAGGTAGATACACCTATTTCAAAGAAAGTTTGAAAACAAAAAGTTTATAGGTACACATAGATATTAGTTTACGTACCTTACCTACATACCTACCTACCCAAGCATTTTATTGAATTTAGAGTAACTACATGCACCAAAATTTTGAATAATTAATTAAAAAAAGAAACTTTATCAGATTTATAATATTAATATCATGCAAAATTATCCTAATAAATGTACAAACGATTGCATATTTTCGAAATTTGTACAGAAGTTTTTTAAAAAAAAATTGTGTATTAAATCCAATTGGAAAGTGTACAAACGAAAATATGTTTTGTACAAACGTGTACAAACGATTATCCATCGAACTGCATTTTCAGATTTTTCGAATTGTAAAAAAAAAATTGAAATGGGGCCAACTACATGCACCAAAATTTTGAATAATTAATTAAAAATAGAAAGTTATTCAAATTTAAAATATTAACAGCATGAAAAATCATCATAAAAAATGTACAAACGATTGCATATTTTCGAAATTTGTACAGAAGTTTTTAAAAAAAAAATTGTGTGTAAAATCCATTTGGGAAGTGTACAAACGAAAATATTTTTTGTACAAACGTGTACAAACGATTGTCCATCGAACTGCATTTTCAAATTTTTCGAATTGTAAAAAAAAAAATCGAAATGGGGCCAACTACATGTCCCAAAATTTTGAATAATTGATTAAAAATAGAAAAAAATTAAATTCAAAAAACTAATACCATGAAAAATCATCATAAAAAATGTACAAACGATTGCATACTTTTCAAAATTTTGAGACACATTTTTTGAAAAAAAAAATTTTGTAAAAAAAAATTGGGACTTGTACAAACGAAAATATTTTTTGTACAAACGTGTACAAACGATTATCCATCGAATTGCATTTTCAGATTTTTCGAATTGTAAAAAAAAAATTGAAATGGGGCCAACTACATGTCCCAAAATTTTGAATAATTAATTAAAAATAGAAAAAAAATTATATTCAAATAATTAATACCATGAAAAATCATCATAAAAAATGTACAAACGATTGCATACTTTTCAAAATTTCGAGACACATTTTTTAAAAAAAAAATTTTTTAAAAAAAGTTTGGGACGTGTACAAACGAAAATATTTTTTGTACAAACGTGTACAAACGATTATCTATCGAATTGCATTTCAAAATTTTTCAAAACATTAAAAAAAATTTTTTTTGGGGCCAACTTCCGTCCGTTTATTTAAATTGCCTGTAAAAAAAAACGGTGCGTGTACAAATTATTCTAAAAGTTGTACAAACGTGTACAAACGATGTACAAACGATTGCCATTAACAGTTTTGCCCAACTTGAAAGTCGGGGGGCCAACTACATGCAAGCGATTTATTCCTATCGAAAAAAATGCTCTCTAACCTCTGCCCAATATCGGAGACACTCCATTCTAATTTAAATGAATCGAAAGGTACAGTCTACGCACCATGTCTCATAAATGTACCCGAAGAAGAAATTGTTCAGGAAATGAAATCACAAGGTGTTACGGGAGTTTTCAAATTTAAAAAAACAATAGATAAAGATAGATAAAGAGAACGATACAGAGAAGGCCAAGGAGAAAGAAAATGAGCGTTGCACAGGCCTCGTCTTATTTACTTTCGACCTATTCCGCCCCCCTGCCTCACTTAATATTGGTTGGTATAATGTTAAAGTTGAAGAGTACTTCCCTAATCCGATGCATTGTCGAAATTGCCAGTTGTTGGGTCACACAGCCAAAAGGTGTAATGGTAATACCTCTTGCGACAATTGTAATTTACCACCTCACTCCCCTGCCAATTGCACACGTATCTCCTGTGCTAACTGCGCAGAACCACATCCATCATCATCGAGACAATGCCCACGTTACCTGCAGGCTAAGGAAATTCTCAAAATAAAAACGGTTAAAAAATGCAGCATGGCTGATGCAAGACAAATTTATAATGAGCAAAATCCGTCGCAAAATCTCACTTCATCTAACGCATCTGTAGTGCACAATTCACCTCCAGTAAATTCTATGCACAATCCTCAAACAAAATCTACAACAATAAAAAACATTAATTCATCTTCCGAGTCAATCTCATCTCCATCAAAACCCATCACCTCTTCCTCTTCAAATCAGTCAACAAGCATTATTCAAACCACTTCCACTTTAACGTCAACCACTCAGGCTTCACTTAATGAAAACAACAAACAAAAGCACTCATCAATCACACAAAACAACAAAACCCAAACAACAACATCCAAATCACTCACTAACATCCAACCATCAAACTTCTCCCACAATTCTGATTCTTTACCAAAACAATTAAGCACTCAAACCTCTAATATTAACTTAATATATTCTCAATATCCGATTCACTCAAATTCTCTCAAACCAACTCAAACACAAATCAATAATCTCTCTGCCGTAACAGGCACCGAACTTTCTCAAATCTACACACATTCTACATTACCTACACTCACTGATACTCAAACACTCCCCCCCACTTACCAAACGTGCCCCATAGAAATAGATGATGATGAAACATAAACTTAATAATGTCTCACCCCAAGCTGACTCTGCAGTCCCGGAATTGAATCGCCCAAGCTCCATAGTGAACTTGGGCGCTTCAACATCTGGACTGCGGAGTCACCAGATAACGAACAACCCCAATTTTGCCATCGCAGATTTTTCACAATATAACCCTGATTATATTGTACAAAAGTCTGCCAATAAACCACATAGACCAATACTCAAGGTCCTGCAATGGAACCTTAACGGTTTTTTCAATAATTACCATGAACTCCAACTACTAATCAACGAAATAAACCCTGTTATAATTTCCCTCCAGGAAACCCACATTAAAAACAACTTTCAGCCCCAACCACCTAAGCAATACTCTTCATACTTTCACAACTTACCCACTAATAATTCATCAATTCAAGGAGTAGGCCTACTCATTCATAAATTCGAGGTTATCGGCGTTAGCTGTGGAAATAGATCTACATAATAAAATAACAGTAATATCAATATATATACCTCCTGACCAATCATTTGTAGCTCAAGATTTGGAAGATATAACTAACGGCTTTCATACCCCTTTAATCCTCACTGGCGACTTTAATTCTTGGAACCCACTATGGGGATCTCCCACCCATAACAGTCGAGGTAAAGTAATAGAGGATTTTTTAATTCATTCCAACCTGGTTCTATTAAATGACGGCCAACCAACTCATTTTTCAACCCTCGGTACATTCACCCACATTGATCTAACAATCATCTCTGCTCAACTCTGTGCTACAACATTATGGTCAAGACTTCCGGACCTACACGGTAGCGATCACTTTCCAATTATTACTACAATAATTTCGGAAAATCGTGAACATAAAAGTAGATGCTCGCCAAAGTATCAAACCGATAGGGCAGACTGGGTTTCATTTCAATCCCTGGTATCAAAATTCTTGTCGCATAATATTCCATCACCCAACATAAACAAGGAAACAGCCATAATTCAGAAAGCCATACGTCATGCAGCCAACCTTGCCATACCTCAGTCCCACTATGCACCAAACAAACAAAGACATGTCCCATGGTGGAACAATGAGCTTGCCGAACTAAGAAAAAACAAAAAAAATGCCTGGAAAACTTTTAAAAAACACCCTTTGAACTCCAACTTAATTGCATATCGCAAAGCTAATGCATTTTTTAGAAGAGCCGCGAGGCTGCCCCAATTGCAGCTCCAAAAAACTGTG
The DNA here is from genome assembly GCA_947049315.1 of Epistrophella euchroma. Lineage (NCBI taxonomy): Eukaryota > Metazoa > Arthropoda > Insecta > Diptera > Syrphidae > Epistrophella > Epistrophella euchroma. Next base: position 72,325,339 of record OX346245.1, on the reverse strand, counting down.
GGCGGACGTGAAATATCTCACAGGTAGTTACACCAGCCCTTTAGTTAAAACAATAAAAACCCCTAATTCACAAACCCTAACTTGTCCACTTGAAATTGCTGAAGCATTTGCACAAAACTGGGCACAATACTCCGAAGACACTAACTTCCCCCCTGACTTTTTAAACGAAAAGCGATTATCAATCACAGAAACAAACTACACACAACACATCGATTTAAAAGCCATATGCATTGAACTTCCATCAACTCAATCGAACTTGAGAGCTGCCTACGCTCGGCAAAGGGTAAATCCCCTGGCTTCGATCGAATATCGTATACGATGCTCAAAAATACCCCACCGAATTTTAGAAATCGACTTCTTAGTCTTTTCAATAAAATATTCGACGATGGAATCATACCTCAAATCTGGAAAACAGCGAGCTGTATACCGATCCCAAAAAGTAACAAAAACGCTACTGACATGAGTGGGTACCGGCCTATATCTTTACTCCCATGCACTGGAAAAATATTAGAAAAAATTGTATCGAAAAGAATATTTTGGTTTTTAGACACAAATAAACTTATTAGCCCGAATCAGGTAGCGTTCAAGAAAAGTCATTCTACCATGGATGCACTTCTTCACATAGATCATTTTGTTGCATCTGCTTTATCTACCAAAAATCATGTATCTATTTTATCCATAGATTATGAAAAAGCTTTTGATAGAATTGGCATCCATATCGTCTTAAAAAAACTTCGTCAATGGAGAATCGGCCCACTAAAATCACTCATTGATTTAGTTTTGTTTTCCTTTTTTTGTCAATTTTGTTACCTATTTAATAGCAATGATAAAATGTAGTGTTTTTATAAATTTTAATAAAAATATTGAAGTCTCAAATCACAAAAAGTAAACAAACCAAAGACAACAAAATAAAAAATAGTCTTTGGTTATGACATTTGATGTGTTCGAAACTAAAATCGAAATTACTCATTTCACTTTAATAGCTAAATCACTTTTGCGAATGAAGTGAGATGAGTCGGCGAGTAAGGCGAGTCATCTCACTTCACTCGCTGAAATAGCTAAATCTCGGCACTGGTGTTTACACTCAGGCTCAAAAATATCCCTTGCTAAATGCAAAATGTTACATATCTGTAAAAAAATCAACTTGTTCAAAAATTATTGTTTTAAGTTCTAGTTTTAAGGATATATTAAATGTACAAAATCTTTGTTTGCTTGGTATAATATTTGACTGTAAATTTAACTTTAAGGAACATTGTTTGTATTTAAAAAAGAGCCTAGCTACCAGACTTAACATTGTTAAATATTTATCATCAAAAAACAGCCTTATGCACGTCAACTCGCTTATAAACGTTGTCAGATCCACCATCCTCGCGAAGATAGACTATGGTTTAAGTATTTATGGAAAATGCCCAAAATCATCTTTAAAACTAATACAACCTCATTACCATTCTGCAATACGGCTGAGCCTTAAAGCTTTCAGAACAACCCCCATAAAAAATATCTTGACGGAAGCTGGTCTACCCTATATTGAACAAAGAGTGGAACATCTTACATCACTTATTATATTAAAGCTTAACACCACACAAAACTTGTTAGTTTCATTCGACGCCAAACAAATCCTTAGCCGCAAAAAAATACCAAGCTGTCCATCAACACTATACAAGGCTATACATTTTTCTAAAACTTTGGAGATCCCAATTTTGACCAAAACTACCCAAACCGCTTCACAGCCACCTTGGTCTTTGCAACAATCTTGCATAAACACCCAGCTTAGCATCCTCCCAAAAATGACTACAAATAGGGACCAGTATCAGCAAATCATTCTAGAAGTAAAGAATGTTGAGAAACTAGCCAAATACACTTTTGTTTTCACCGATGGTTCTAAAAATGAACATGGTGCTGCATTTGCAGTTACAAATGAAAACGGAATTACAATATCAAAAGGCCTTCTTAGACAGTCTTCTTCAGTTTTTTCAACTGAAGCTATGGCTGTAATAAAAGCAATAGAAACATCAGGCTCAAAAAAAACTGTTATTTGTACTGATAGCCTTTCAACAATTGAAGCAGTCAAAAATGTCGACAACAAAGCCATTCTTTCAGAAATAATCCGTAACAAACTGATCAGAAGCAAAAATAAAATCAAACTAATGTGGATACCAGGGCATGTTGGCATAAAAGGCAATGAAGCTGCGGATAAAGCTGCAAAATCTGCCATTAAAGAACCACTTACTACCTTCTTTATTCCAAACAACAAAGACACAAGAACGGAAATAAATAACCATTGGGATGCTGTCTTCAAAGAAGATTGGAAACACTATGTACACCATTACGCTGAAGTTAATCCGAATGCTAAAAATACCATGTATCCAATCAACTCCTCCTGGAAGAAAATTAAAATATATATCCGTCTCTGCCTTGGCCATACAAACGCCACACACAGCCATATTCTATCAAGGAACCTTCCACCCATCTGCAATCTCTGCTCCATGATTGAAACTCTCACCATTTAACACATCATTAACGACTGCTCAGCGATCAAAAACACATCTAGAAAGCTTTTTCCTAATACAACCATTATAAACCTACTTCAAAATCCATCTGCAGAAAACATAGATCTAATTTATAAACTTATTTGCGAAGTTAAAATGAACAATCATATTTAAATAATTTTTTTTATATTATTTCATAAACATGTATATTAATTATTATATTATTATTTTCGAGCAAATAGCCCTGGTAGCTTGGTGCTCACAAAATATTAGCATTGTAATTAATTACAGGTTAATAAAGTTATAAATAAATAAATAAATAATAAAATTTAAGAAATTTAATTTAACTTCTAAAGGCAAGAAAGTCTATTCTGCCGTATTTAAAATTTGTCGATTTTTTGGCTGTATCCATTCAAATTTGTAATATCTGCAATATACTCGCAGCCGTATCTATGTATAAAGAAATTTTACAGCCTCTAAACAGGTTTTAACGGCGAAATTGGTATCTATAATCATTTTTCACATTGTAGAAACGTTACTTGGCCTCTTAACTTAAACGACATCAACCGCGTTTAAAGGTTATTTAGAGCCTATTTAAATATGCATTTTTTAGAATATCTGAGAAGAAGTTTTTTTATTTACTAGAGAAGTATGTAGTTATGCATGAAGTAAAGTTTTCCGTTTTAATTAATATAAAAATAAAGTGATTCGATTTCGATTGTTTATTGATATACTTATGTACATATGTAAAATAGCCAAGGCATACATACATCTCCCAATAAACCAAATAAATTTTCGAACACAAGAAAAAACATCATAAAGCAAAATAGGGTTGATTATCTTTCTCTCTTGCAAGTAAATGTTAAACGCACTCTTTTCTTGTTTTTATTCGACTGGAAACTCTAAAAAAAACAGCCGAGATGTATAAAATGTAGTAGAATTTCGTTTTGTTTGTACAAGATTTGCAGAATCTTACGTTACGTGACAGAAACGTAATGATTTCAAATTACTGGTGACAATCAGGTCCTTGTCAGATTGTTGGCAACTTCAATGTGACATTTCTTCTTTAACGGAATGGTGTAGAAGTAATTATTTACATCCTCATATTCATAAATGTTCAGTTATTTCAATAAATCGCTTGAAAAATCCATTTATGTTTGATTACAAGATCTGTAACACCCTTGTGGAGGAGTTAAAATACTTGGACGAAACGCTTTTGAAAAATGGTTACAGTTTCAAAAAACGCTCGTGGAAACCGAAACAAAAAACAACAGACAATTTAACAGAACAAAACGAAAAACGAGCCTTTCTTCCTTACAGAAAAGGAGTTTCTGAAGGAATTGGAAGAATTTTGTCGACACATGGCATAAAATCCATATTTAAGCCACCAGCAAAAATTCGCCAAATTTTAAGGTCTCTAAAAGATAAAATTCCACTACAAAATCCGGGAGTATACTCTGTGCCGTGTAGTTGTGGCTCCTCGTACATTGGTGAAACAAGACGAGCAATAGGAACAAGACTAAATGAACATATAAAAGCCATCCAAAAGAAAGAACGAAGTACCAAATCCGCGATTTGTGAACATTTAGCTTATAATGAGAGTCATTCGATAAGATTTGATAAAGCAAGATCGATTTGCCACGGAAAAATTTTATGTTCCAAGACTAGTACGTGAGGCGATAGAAATTAAAATGCACAATAATTTAAATCGTGATCAAAGTTTTAATCTATCTTGTACATGGGATCCTCTTATCAGCAAATTAAAGCTTAACAAAAAGAATAACAAAAATCAAAACAAAGTGGCAACTGATGTAATAAGCTTTGCATGTTCACAAGTATACATTAATCCACAGCAACAACAATCAGTACAATTACAACAACCGGTACAATCTCCGCACAAGAACACAAAAGTGAGAGAAAAAACAACACCTTCCCATAAGCCATCAGTCAACCCGTGACCACGACAAAGTGCAACCCTGTCGAAACGTCGGGAAACCATTATTCAAAACAAATCAACAATGTAAAAAGTTTTTATATTAGACTTTAATATTAATAGATTTATGTAAAGCCACTATCTTAAATTTTTTGTAACTGTTAAGTTATTATATTTTACTTTATATTGAATTAAAATTATGTATATTATATCTAGCGTTCTAAGAAAGTTTTGGTGTACTTGATAGAATAATAATACATAAATAAAGGAAACATCGTTTAGTTAAGTATCACTGGGAAAACGATTATAGATTAGAATTTAAGCTTCATCATTTAAAGGCAATTTAAAAATTTAAGCACACTTAATTAATTTACCTCTAAGAAACGTGTTAACGTGTACAATCTAATAGATGCGGCTGGTATTCTTTTTTATAGTTTGACATTGAGCATATTTTTAGGGCCCTAATCATTTTTTTTTTTTGAGCATATAATTACTTGTTAAGGACATATATACATATATGCAATTGATTTTTAAGGGCATAATTATAAGCGCTTAAAACTGTTTTTTAGGGCATATTTTTGTTTGCCCTTATAGGTATGTGAGTTTTGATATCAGATTAAAAAAAACGATTTTTGTTGGTTGAATAGAAAAGTATGATGGGGTTAGTTAAAGAAAATTAACAAGATTTATTGTTTGCCAAATGCAAAGTGACATTAAATACCTTCACCTAGAAACTTCAAAACTTATAATGGTAAATGGTGTTTGAAACAGCTTATTACGTTTTAATTAATTTGTAAAGATTGTACAGATTAGTCATGTGTTCTGTTTATCTAGCAAAATAAAGTCATTTTCAATGTTCTCATGGTTACTCAATGAGTGAAATCTGTAAATTTTTTTTTGACTAATCGCTATCGTATATTAGAAACAGTTTCATATATAAAATGTGATGTTATAGCTTAACATCAGTTTCAAAACCAGTCAAATCTTTATCCTCGAAAAAACAACAACATAAGGCATTTCATGTTAAAGCAAACAAAGCTTCACAATGTAAGCTTTGCAAAGGGTATCACCATTTAAGATTTTGTTCAAAGTTTACAAAAATGCCAATGGAAGAAAGAATTTCAACGATAAAGTCTTTGAATTGTTGTGAAAATTGTTTGTCTCCAACACACTTAGCTATTGATTGTCGAAGTAAATATTCCTGCATGCAATGTTCACAGAGACATCATAGTTTATTGCATGTTAATAATTCTACAATTCCTTTCACTAATTCATCGCTACCTAAAAATAATTCTTTGCATCCTGTATTTAACTCTGCTTCAAATTCTACAGAAATTTTCCAACCATCTTCTAGTTTTCAAAATACAAACCCTTCAATACAGTCCACTTCTAACCCTGTAAAAATTCAAACTTACGTTTCTCGTCATAACAATAAGATACTTTTGGCCACCGCTCTTGTGAATGTTCATCATATAGGGGATCAGTTTTCTCTTGGTACTTTAGTGGATCCTGGATCTGAAGTCACCTTCATAACTGAACACGCCCAAAAACGATTAAATCTTCCAGTGAAGCCAGTTCAAGCTTCTATTTCTGGGGGTCACCATTGTTTGGCAAAATTCATTTGGCATTTCTTGTTTCGCCTTAGTCGTTAAATATTTTGTTTAATTCGCAATTCTTAATTGGCAATTTACATTTTGTTTTTTATTCATTACGTTTTTCAATCATTCTGCAATTGACATTCGGCGATTTTATGTTTCGCTTTTTGTTAAAAATGTTTTCAATCATTTCGCAAAATTCATTTGGCAAATTATTCCTTAGTTTTTCTTTGTTAAATTGTTTATTATTTGGCCAAGTGTTTTTTCGCAAAATATTGTTTCGCCGTTTCATTAATTTGGGAAATAACGCTTCGCCGTTTAATCATTTCGAGAAATATCGTCAAGCTGCTTTTTTATTTCGCTAAAAGATCATTTCGCCGTTTAGTTGTTTTGATCATTTGACCAATCATTACCATCGTCTCTTTTCAAGATTAATTTTGTTTTTTATTTGAGAAGTGTATATAATTTTTTTTTATTTTATTTTGAAATAAAAATGAAATTTATAGTTTCTTATTGGTGATCTGATTATATAAATTTAGTTTTTATTATTTTAATATTTGGGCTTACAGATCCTTTGGTTGTGAATGCAAATAAAACTCTTATTTCATCCTTTCTCCCGACGTTTCGTTGGTTTTTTCCAACAGGGGTTTTTGATTTATTGAGTTTACTATAATTGGAAATATTACAAATTTGTTTTGATGCACATTTTTTCTTTTATAAAGTTAACTTACAGGTTTACATTAATTTTAAATGAATAAATAAATAAATTAATAATTAAATAGATAAATAAATAAATATAACATTAAAACACTATTGACGAACGAGAACCTTAATTCTATATCACAGATTCTTGATTGCCACACTGTAGTTATTGTTAATATTGTCTTTGTCTTCTTTCGTATTCATCGCTCTTGTCAGTTTCTGTTGGATTCTGAGGCTTTCCAATGTATACCTTGTGTTCCCCTTCTCCACTTTGTCTAGAATTTTGATGTTGTCAAAGTCAGCTGTGTGTTTAGTTTCGTCTATGTGTTGTGCTAATCCAGTCGTCGTCTTTTTCTTTTGTATATCGGCTTGGTGTTCAGCAATTCGAATGGATAAAGCTCTTTTTGTTGTTCCTATGTTCCGATCTTATATACGACGTTGTGTTGTTCGACTTTGTCAATTGGTGTTTTTGTATTTGTAAATAGTTTATGTAATGTGCAATTTGCTCTGTATGCGAATGTTATATTATCTCTCTTGATCGTCTCGTGAAGTTGTTGATGATGAGTAAGCTTAGGTATGAAGGGGATTCTGAAAAAGATTTTGGTGTTGCCATCTTTGTTTTCTGTTGTTTTTTATTGTTATTCTTTTGATTAATTTTTTCATTTATTATTTCATTTATAATGTTGTTTGGGAAATTGTTCATTTTTAGGATTTTCCTTATTTTTTCCGTATTTTTGCAGTGAAATTGTTCGTCACTGATTTCCAATACTTTGTTGGTGAGGTTCTTTGCTGTATTAATTTTCTGGCTCATTGGTTGGTTTGAGTAATAATTGATCATTCTACCCGATGATGTGTTCTTTGTGTACCAGTCGAAAAGTAATTTCTAGTCTTGTCTATAAATTTTAGAATCCAGATATGGTAAACTGTTGTATTTTTCCATTTCCATTGTGAACTGTAACTTTTTGTGATAGTTGTTTAATGTTTCCAAAATTGTTTGTGCATCCGGTTTTTTTATTATAGCTAAAATGTCATCTACATATTTAACTATAAACTTGATTTCGATGTTTAGTTTTTTTAAATCGTCCATTGTGCTGTCAAGTAAGTTATCAAGTACAATATCAGCTATAGTTGGTGAAAGTGGGTTACCCATTGGCATTCCGAAAGTTTGGTTATAAATTTTATCGTCAAATTTAAAATAATTGTTGTCTTTTAGACAAAATTCTAAAATTTTTAGATATTGAGTTTTTGGTATAGGTGTTACTTCCTTGATTTTATCCCAGGATTTCATTATATGTTTTATTCCTAAATATGTGGGAATATTTGTGAATATATCACATCAACGGATACTAAAACGTCTTCTTCGTCTAAGTTTATGTTTGATAATTTTTGTTTTAGCTCAAGGGAATTTTTGTACTTTTCTGATATTACTGTTTTTAAAGTTTTACCTATATATTTTGCGAGTTGGTAGCATGGAACATTAGTTGAAGAAGAAATGGGTCGCAGTGGAAGACCAGGCTTATGAATTTTTGGTAATCCATATAAGCGAGGTGCCAGTGCTGCCGAACAGTATAATTGTATTTTTAGTTTGGTGTCTATAAGTTTTTGTTTAAAGAGGTCATTCACTAAAGTGTTGTTAATTTTTTGTAATTTTAGAGTTGGGTCTATTTCCGTTGTCTTGTATGTGGTTTTGTCTTCTAATATCGTATTGATTTTATTTGTGTAGTCAGTTTTGTACATAACTACGGTTTTATTTCCCTTATCAGCATTAGTTATTATTATCTGATTTTTGTGTTTTCTTACTAATTTTTGTGTTATATCAAATGCTTTTAAAATAAACTTTTCTCTGGTACTACTAACCAAATAACTACATTTCAAAGAAAAATCACACATAGTACCAGAGAAAAGTTTATTTTAAAAGCATTTGATTAAAATTAATACAGCAAAGAACCTCACAAACAAAGTATTGGAAATCAGTGACGAACAATTTCACTGCAAAAATACGGAAAAAATAAGGAAAATCCTAAAAATGAACACTTTCCCAAACAACATTATAAATGAAATAATAAATGAAAAAATTAATCAAAAGAATAACAATAAAAAAACAACAGAAAACAAAGATGGCAACACCAAAATCTTTTTCAGAATCCCCTTCATACCTAAGCTTACTCATCATCAACAACTTCACGAGACGATCAAGAGAGATAATATAACATTCGCATACAGAGCAAATTGCACATTACATAAACTATTTACAAATACAAAAACACCAATTGACAAAGTCGAACAACACAACGTCGTATATGAGATCAGGTGTAATAGGGTGATGGGCTAACAAAATGTGAACAGGTGTACATAGGAACAACAAAAAGAGCTTTATCCATTCGAATTGCTGAACACCAAGCCGATATACAAAAGAAAAAGACGACGACTGGATTAGCGCAACACATAGACCAAACTAAACACACAGCTGACTTTGACAACATCAAAATTCTAGACAAAGAGAAGAAGGGGAACACAAGGTATACATTGGAAAGACTCAGAATCCAACAAAAACTGACAAGAGCGATGAATACGAAAGAAGACAAAGACAATATTAACAATAACTACAGTGTGGCAATCAAGAATCTGTGATATAGAATTAAGGTTCTGGTTCGTCAATAGTGTTTTAATGATATATTTATTTATTTATCTATTTAATTATTAATTTATTTATTTATTCATTTAAAATTAATGTAAACCTGTAAGTTAACTTTATAAAAGAAAAAATGTACATCAAAACAAATTTGTAATATTTCCAATTATAGTAAACTCAATAAATCAAAAACCCCTGAAGAAGTTGGAAAAAACCAACGAAACGTCGGGAGAAAGGATGAAATAAGAGTTTTATTTGCATTCACAACCAAAGGATCTGTAAGCCCAAATATTAAAATAATAAAAACTAAAAAAATGAAATTAAGTAAAATCTTTTGTTTAAAATTTTTGGAATCCCTTTTGTCGTTCAAAGTATTTAGGTAAATACATAACAGAAAGAGGATTTTCACATTTTACTCCAAGGAAAAAACGGTTGTAAGCAATTGGGCAGTTATTTTCGTAGGTGCATTATATTTTTTATATTCTGTATTCAGTGTTTTTTCGCTTTTTTTTATTTGGCAATTTTTTGTTCAGCTTTTTTGTATTTGGCATTCAATTGTTTGGCAATGTTTTGGCTTCCATTAAATTACATGCCTTAAAATTTCGCGCGAAATTTTTTTTTGTCATATAATATATAAAACCAAACGTAATTTGCAAAACGAAAATTCCGAAATAACAAAACGCTAAATAAAAAAATGCGAAACGAGAAACGGCGAAATGTACCACCGCGAAACGTTAATTTGCCAAACAATTCTGGCAAAACATACCATACCCTATTTCTGGAATGAGCGACGTTGTTACAGCTATCTCCTCTAAAATGTGTTCCCTTATTTTAGGTTCAAAATATGAAAACACAACTATAGCAGCTAAAGCATATGTTTTAAGACGCCTTAAAGGTAATCTGCCTTCATGCGATATACATTCATCAGAAATTTGTCCAATCGATTTCAACCTTGAGGATCCTTACTTTTACGAAAATTCCCTTATTGACTTAGTCATTGGTGCTGACTTATACCATTCTATTATAAGGGAAGGTATCAAGTGTAATGTTTTTGGTTCTTTACTAGGCCAAAATACTCTCTTTGGCGGGGTCCTTTCAGGACCACTTCAATCTAAAGATATAAAGAGTTTTTCGACTATTGTATCTAGTTTAAATGAGACTTCCCTAGATAAACAAATTTCCGAGTTTTGGAAAGTGAAAGAGGTTCTCGAATCCAAAAATCTTTCGACATCTGAGCAATACTGCGAGGATTTTTATGATGCTAGGTAGGTAGGTAGAAGTGGCTGTCGGGAACCGACTCACGTAGGCCAGTCAGTGGCCCGTTGTGATACCACATGGATCTAGGAGATACTTCCCCTACTCGTTGAACCATTTGGAGCTCCTTATGAAGCGTGCAAGATTGCTAATATCAGTATTAGCCAGATCACTTGGATCATTATAGTAGAAGTCTCCCAAATGGGTTCTACGTCTTTGGGATAGAGCAGGACATAAACAGAGAAGGTGAGGAACGGTTTCCTCCTCCTCCTAATCCATGCAGCTTCTGCAGTAGTCATTGGCAAAGATGCCAAGTCGCGTGGCGTGTATGCCTATAAGACAGTGTCCAGTTAAAACGCCTATAACGGAGCTTATGTGCGATCTGTTTTAAGAAATCAGACATTTAGTGCGTTTCAGATCTAGCTTTGGCCAGATTTGTTTAGTCGCCATACAAGTGGTGATGTTGCTCCACCTAAGGTTTGTGCACCTTATAGCTTCTTGATTTATCATAAGTTTGGATGTAGCGATGGGTATACCAATATCTTTCCTCTCTGAGAAAAGAGGTATTATTGTTCCACTTTTAGCGAGCTCGTCAGCCCAGCAATTCCCTGGAATGTCCCTGTGGCCCGGTACCCAACAGAGGTGAATATTGAACTGCTGCGTCATCTCCATAAGAGATGATCGACAGTTTAGGACTGTTTTAGAATTAGCAGAGACCGAGTCCAGGGATTTCAGTGCTGCTTGGCTGTCGAAGAAGATGCGTATATCAGTTGTTGATATAACGTTTTCTTTAAGCCAAGACAAAACTTCTTTGATCGCTAAAAGTTCCGCTTGGAAGACGCTACAATGATCTGGAAGACGGAATGCGAGACGTAAATTTAGTCTGTCAGAGTACACGCCTGCACCAACCCCGTCATCGGTTTTGGATCCATCAGTGTAAAAGTGAATCGATTCATCATTTAGGAATGACTCATCCTCCCAGATTGATGCTACAACTAGTAGAAATGTTAACGGTCGGTACATTGTCAAACTTCCGTTCAAACAACCAACGCCAAAACTTGGCCAATCCAGAGACATCGCACTTAAACAGTTCAAACGCAACGAAATGAGTTTATCTAAAAAACCTGAAGTTCATTCGCAATACAATAATGTTCTTCAAGAATATCTTGATCTTCAGCATATGAACAGAGTTTTCAATGCATCTTATGCTAGGAGTAGCCCGTGGCGTAATGGTTAGTGCGATGGACTGTCATGCCAGAGGTCTGAGTTCAATACCAGCCGCCGCGAGGAAGTGACAAATCCTCCAAGAGTATCTCTTGTTATAGAAAAGTGCCGCTCACCATCCGTTCGGATTCGGCAATAAACTGTAGGTCCCCTCCATTCCTGCAGACACGCACACAGGAATGGTTGAGAGTTGTAAGTAACTAGGCCCTGGTTCTTCATGAGCCGTTGTGCCACCAAATGTATTTATTTATTTTTAATGCTACGAGTAATGGCACCAGCCTCAACGACATCTTACATCCTGGTCTTGTACTGCAATCAGATTTGATGACACTTGTTTGCGATGGTGTTTCTTTCGCTACGTATTCAACGCGGACATCGAAAAGATGTACCGCCAAATAAAAGTTCATCCTGAGCATACACCATTCCAAACGATATTGTTTCGTGAAACCGAAAATGGCGAAATACATGATTTTGAGCTCAATACGGTTACGTTTGGGGTAAGCTGCGCACCCTACCTTGCTTTAAAAACTTTAAAAAGACTTGCTGATGATGTTCAAGAGTTCTTACAACTTGCTTCTTCGGTATTGAAAAACGACTTTTACGTTGACGATGTTTTGTCAGGAGCTCATGACCTTCACACAGCCTTAAGAACTCAAAATGAACTTATATTGGCCTTAGATTCAGCGGGTTTTTCACTCGGCAAGTGGACAGCAAACTGTACTCAACTAATAGATAATTTCCCATTATATGATCTCTCAAATTCGAAGACAAAAGCAACACTAAAACCCTCGGCATTCAATGGAATGCTAAAACGGATGCATTTTATTTCTTTGTTGAAAAGTTCGCCTTTGCCACAACTAAAAAAACAGTAAATGTAGTGGCCTACATACTGCGGTTTTTCCATCGACCCCATCCAAAATTAAAATCTGAATTCAATTATACCTCGACGGATTTAACATATCAAGAAAACATTCGTGCAAAAAATCTTATCCTAAGTTTAACTCAATCCATTCACTATCCCGCCGAGTACTCCGTGCTTTCAGAAGGCGAACAAATTCCTGCTAAAAGTGTTCTAGCAAATCTTAATCCTTTCATGGATTCGAACAAAATTCTTCGAGTTAATGGAAGATTAGCTCACTCGTCACTTACTTACAACGAAAGACACCCCGTAATTTTACCTTACAATGCCCATATAACAACACTCATCATCGAATTTATTCATAAAGTTTCACTTCACGGTGAAAATCAACTGGTTTTGCGTTTGACACGATGTGAGTATTCGATTCCGATGTTAAAAAATCTGGTAAAGAAACTTATTCGATTTTCCAAAGTTTACACAATTCACCGAAAGGAAATGAGACAGCAATGGCAGCTCTGCCAAACGAACGGACACAGGTTTCACTACCATTTATAAATACTGGTTTAGACTTTGCAAGTCCATTTACGCTCAAAACATTTTCTGCGCGTAACTGCCGCTTATCCAAAAGATATGTGTGCTTGTTTGTACGCTTTTCTACCAAGGCAATTCACTTGGAAGCTACAAGTGATCTTTCAAGCCAGTCCTTCTTAGGAGCCTTGAGCCGCTTCATTGCGCGTCGAGGTACGCCTAAAACCATTTTCTCCGACAATGGTACAGATTTAGTTGGTGCTAGCAAAATCATCGCAAACGATTTCAAAATATTTAAACGATCACTTCCTTTAATCGCTACCGAGTTCTACAATTATGGAAATTTAGAATGGAAATTTATTCTCCTAGCTAAAGTTGAGGCTTGTCTCAACTCTCGGCCGATTTCTCCAATGTCAGACAACTCTCAAGATATTTTTACCCTTACTCCAGGACATTTTCTTCGTGGTGGAACCCTTTTAGCTCCACCAGAACCAGACCTTACCAACTCGTCTTTAAGTTGTCTTAATAGATGGACAAACCTAAAAATACTCCACCAGCAATTTTGTGTAAGATGGAAAAATGAATATTTGTTAGAGCTTCAAAAGTCACAAGTGGAAATATCCTCAGCAAAATGTAAAGGAAAATGATTTGGTAGTTATAAAAAATGAAAATCTGCCTCCAAACGAATGGCGGTTAGGTCGTGTCATTAAAGTTTATACGGGAATTGATAGCCACGTTTGAGTTGCCGATATTTGTTAGGACACAACACGGTATAGTGACCAGTCCAATCGTTAAGCTTTGCGTACTTACTACTGATTAGAAAGCTTGTTCGTATGTCTGTATTTTTGTCATTCTGTTCTTTTCTTTTCTAAATTCTAAAGCTTCAATTCTAAGCTCAAATCTCTTGCACTCTTGATTTTAAAACTATGTTATGCAACGCTTTACTAAATTTTGTAAATATTTATTTGTTATTTACTTTATTTGTTTAAATTTCCAATCTGATAATTCATTGTTTAAATTTTCAATTGTATCTATTTTGTATAAGATTATATCCAGGAGCGTATTTGCATCATGTGTTGCTGCAAGAGGGCCGGAATGTTTACGATAGAATTATGTAATAGATTATCAAAAAAAAATGTTTTATTAAAATATTGTGAAATTGCTAAAAGATGTCGCCCCAAAAGTCATTTAAATTCACCACACTCTAAAATAATTTTACCTTCCTGCTTATCAGGTTGCTACCTAACTTCCTCTTCTTGTATAAACCTTCATCGAAGTTCTATTTAATTAGCAATAAAGAAATTGTATACGAAAATTAAAACTACGTTTTTTTCATATCGACTACGTCAGAGCAATTCGCTAAACCAGCGCCTATAAGGGTCAACTTCCTACGCACCCGAACAGCATAGATTCATGCACGGAACTGAAAGAGCTCCTAAATGAGCTCCGCCAAAAAGCAAGCGACGATCTCGACTTTATCGAGGTCAAGCCTTTTGCTACAGTCAGAGCCAGACGGGAGAAGCGGAATTTGCCGTTCTTCCTGGTTCAGCTCTCACCCAACAGCAAACTGGATAGTTTGAGGAGTATCTCCGTCCTCACCTACCAGGTTGTAACTTGGGATAAATTAAAGAGGCGCGAAAATATGCTTCAATGCATGCGCTGCCAAAGGTTCAGCCACGCCGCGCCGCGGCAAACTGCGAAATGCAGTCTCGCTGGGGGATGTCGGACGTTTCAGCTAATTAAGCAAAATAAAGTGGCTAGGCAAACAGTAGTAGAGAAACGGCGATCAGTGCGTCCTCCTACAACAACGCCCAAATGGCGTCAGGAAGGGGGAACACGGTACAGCCTGCGCCAAAGGTAGCCCATCAATTCTAAGGCTCCGGACGCACAGGCCGAAATTAAAAGTATGTTGCTGCTCATTCAGGTCTTCAAAACCAGATCAGGAAGCTGGCAACAAGGATGGACTATCTCTACTCTGTATTGCCTAGCTTAACGCAACTTAGAGGTTAAGAGCGCGCTGCCGGAGAGGGCCTTTCAGATCTTTGCTGTGAATGTAAATTCACTGATTAGGACCGAACGTAGAGCTAATTTTTTCCAATTATTGAAAGACCAAAGTCCAGATGTGCTTTTGGCTAGCGAAGCTAAGCTAAACCAGAAACATAAATTGACTAACAACAATTACAATATCGTTAGAACAGATCGGCCCAACTCCACTCAAGGGGGTGGTGTCGAAATCTTCATACGAAAAGGCATCGATCATAAAATTATATAGAATAGTGATGCGGGAAGATTTCGGTTGCTAGAATTTTGCGTCATATGCATTCCTCTCCAACTGTGTGAAAATTATTTGAGTGAATTTAAATGTCTTCGTCTTAATATCCAAATTTATGTGTGTATGCCTATTTGTGTTATAAATCAATATGTATATAAATACATGTATAACTTTTACTACCAGGTCTTATCCCGCTCTACCCTTCCCCTAGTACTTGACAATTTAAGTGCTTTTCTAAAAAGCTTTCTTTTTTTATCCGACTCTAGATTTCTGTTGTTTATATTTTGCTTCTTCTAATTAACAAACACTCTTGCCTTAATGAAGGATATCCCTGAAGGGGATTCCAAAAAAAACGCGAACGCCGGCCCACCGGGGCCGGCCCACTGTTCGACTTACAAATGAAAGACAATAGCTCTAATTTAAATACAATTGTTTATTCACGTCTGATTCGTTCTACGTCCTACTTAAGACTAACTTAAAAGTAATACAGTTATCCCACGATGCGCCGCTATATTCCAAGGTCAATATTATATTTATGCTGACTCTACGTTACTGGTCAATGACCAGGTAACTCGCTCACAGCATAGGCATAAGGTGTCAGCCAATGAGGGATACCTGATACGAATGCACAATTATTCGTGGGAACAAGTTTATGCATGAATATTATGATTCAGCAATCGTTGATAACTGTAAGATAACAGGGTGTGTTAACTCCTTCCCCTTCGAAAGTCTACGACCCGTAGATCGAAAATCTTTAAGGCCGGATTAAGTTCTGCTAGATCCTGGGGTCGATGTTTGGATATTGATCGCCGGAATGTTCAATTTTCTTGTAAGTATGCGCCATATTATCAAGGCAAAGACTATGAATATTATGAGCGTACTTGTATCAAATAAAAATGAATTTCTAAGTTTAGATGATAATTTTTTTAATTTTTCTAGGTTCCTTAAGCTCATACTGTGTACATATTCAATATCCAATTTATGTTCCCTTACCGTTACATTTGTAACTACAGATGGTAATACTTGCAAGGTCGTGAAAGTATAACTGGAATAGGTTTTATCCTTAAGGTGAATAGTTTCATTGTAAAATTGGACTACGTAGGTTCCATTAAGGTGAGTCGATGAATTCCCGAAAACGATATTCCTAATGTATGTTTGTAAGAAAGATCACTCCATCCTTGACTAATTCTATTACTTCTTCTGTGTTGGTAAGAACGTCACAAGGAACATGTCCTCCCTTAAGTATTCTGGGTATGCATGTGTCTTCTGGTACTTTTCGTAACATTTGTTCTCTGCATATAGTTGAATTATTTATCGATAGGCAATCGCATGTCATGCCAAACGTTTCTTTCTGGTTAACCAGCATCTTTTTGAACTTAATTTCGACCTGTTTCTTATCAAGTATTGCTGGTCTAGTAATCAGGACATTATACTCCTCCTTTCGTTTCTTCGGCATTGATAAGACATACAACAAAGTTGTGCCGTTAGTGAATATCGATGGCGTTCCATATTCTATGGCTTCAATTTCATTATTATAAGGTAAAGTTTCTAGTTCACTGATAATCCGACTGATTTCTTCTAAGTCCAGTAGGTTGGTGTTTACTAATCCTTTTTTGGCCATTTGACAGGCACGAACAACCTCGTTTACTTCTGCTTTTATAATCAGCACTTCGTTTAGAATATCTTGCTCGAACTTCCCAGAAATGACATCCTTTATTCCATTGTTGTATCTATCAACTACAAGGTTAATTTTTTCAGTAATTTCCTGTGTGACGTTAAGGAGTTTCTCGTTTATCATATATTGGTGGTTGTTGTTGTTGATGATCGTATTTTCATTATAAAGGATCATATCCCAATCCTTTATTGTTACAATGGGACCTTTGTACTCAAATAACTGCAAGCCTTGAGTGACAGCTAACATCATCAGTCTGAAAATTTTTTTAAGTGATATCTAGAATGTTTTAGGTTTAATATATTCATTTAAGTAAAATATGATCCATAGAAATGAAAACAATTAAACGTTAAGAAGAAAATAATGTTAATTTTAATAATCAAAAAATCCTTAATATAATTTTCTCTAGTTACAAATAACCTATATGTAAGTGTTCTTAATTGATTTAATTTATTAAATGTAAGTTCTTTAACGTTTCCTTATGATATTTTAACTAAAAACACTAAATATAAAGATACAAGTAATTCCAATTTTCCAAAATTATTGTTATAACCTTACTTAATACATGTGAACATATTGCCTGTGAAGGCTCTTATTAGTTTATTTAATTAAGATCGTAGTTTTTCTATAGTAATAGTGTTCAGTTTCATTTTTTAGTATGCAATAGTTTGTATTGGTTTTAATTTAAAAGTGAAATATTCGCTAAAATTCATGTCTTGTAAGTGATGGCACAAGGAATAATTTTGAGTCACGAATTTTAAGTTTTTCTAGGTGGTGGTTGGTTCCTCCCCCCTTTTTTATATAAAAAAAAATTAAATGTTTTTGATATGTCCCTTATGAATTTTACGACCGCTAGTCGTGATAACGGTAACCTTGTTATCTTTGGCTACAATTTCTCTGCGGTACAAGGTACCTCAACGTGGGGAATAAGATCGGAGCTATCTTGTTCTGCACTATGAACAGTTTCGCTAGCGGTATCTGTTAAGCTCTGAGTTTCATGTCTCTCTTCGACCTCGGTTTCTTCTGCGCTTTCCGTTTCAGAACTGCTTCTCGTAGCTGTTTCTGTTTCTGAACCAGTTTCTACAATTCTAGAATCTTTTTCAGTCTCAGATAATTCTGAGCCTGACAAGTGGTTCATTTCTGACTTAAGTCTCGAAAGAGCACCTGCCACGATATTCGATTTACCAGGCTTGTAAACCAATTCGTAGTTATACTCTTCCATGCGCGCCTTCCATCTCTTGAATTTTGCATTGAAATTCCTTGAACCCAAGGCAAACGTCAGCGGCTGATGATCTGTATGAATACGGATCTTTTTTGCCCCATATACACTCCTCGTCAACTGAATACGCACAAACATTTTTGAATATATTTTACTCATTTTTTCCAAACAGTGATGGTTATTATGCCATCTGTTGATGGTAAAAATTTTCGTAACATATAAATAACAGAATTTCAAAGTTTTATCCAAAAACAACCGTGAGTTTTTCCTTCAACCACTTCCAAAGTGTAACTTATGCAAAGTAGAAGTTTTTTTTTTGAGTCAACTGAATAGGTACAAAAATTAAAATTGGTATTGGAATGGAATGAAACAAGTTTTTGTTTGAGTTTAGTAGTGGGTACTTCCACCTTTATTTTTAATTACTTCGTAAATTCGATCCGGCATGGAATCGTATAGCTTTTTAATGTAATTTAACGAAATTTCGCTCCACGCTAATTTGATTGCAGAAATTAAGGTTTCTTTGTCTTCGAACTGACGACCACCCTCATAAACTTTGCGTACTAACCATCCCCAGACATTTTCTATGATGTTTAGATCAGGTGAGTACGGCGGCCATTGAAGCAACTGCACTTGTTGCTCCTCTATCCATGTTTTTATTATGCGCGCTGAGTGAATAGGCGCATTATCATGTTGGTAGGTCCAGTTTATGGGTCCAAAGATGTTAGAAAATTTAGGAAAATTTCTTTCCAAAATTACTTTATACCCAGCTGCTGTCATTCTTGACTTTACAACCTCGAGCTCAACTGTTCCATAATAACTGACTGCTCCCCATATCATGACACCTCCTTCATGACTATGATGGCGCTTTAAAAATCTTTTTTCTTTTCTTAAGTCGTGAAAATAGAAGTTGAACCCATCAGGGCCATCGAAATTAAACTTTTTTTCATCTGAAAAAACCACGTGATACCATTCTTTTTTCCAACTCATGTGAAGTCTTGAAAAATCTAATCGCAACATTTCCCGTCTCTCGTCAAGTGGTGGTTTTTTCTTAAGTTTCATTCGTTTAAGATGGCTTGAGTTGTTGATTACTCTTAATACTGTTGAGCAACTTGCGTTTACGCCGACTTTTTGTTTTATTTTTGCCACAGAATCAGAAGAATTTGATGCACATCTTAAAATTCTTCGTCTCTCAGATGCTGTTGTTGCTGTTTTCTTACCTCCCTTCATGTTTTTGCCGTATGCATCTTTATTTTTCAAGTAAGAATAAACTACATTAAAACTTCGGCCAACTTTATCAGCTATTGCACGTCCAATTAGGCCTTGGTCTCTAAGTAAATCGATTTTAGCTTTTTCAACACTGTTAAGACACGTAGATCTACCCATTTCTCTTAAAATTTGAAATCAAGAATTAAATTTTACTGAAAACACTAAAATCGTTAATTTAAACTGTCAAGCACTCCAAAAAACTTATAAACAACGAAGAAAATGGCGTTGTACCTATTCAGTTGACTAAAAAAAAAACTCCTACTTTGCATATAAAACACTTTGCAAGTGGTTGAAGAAAAACTCACGGTTGTTTTTGGATAATTCTTTCGGAATTATCTGCTTAACATCTTAAGGGAATAGTTAGCATCAACAGATGGCATAATAACCATCACTGTTTGGAAAAAATGGATAAAGTATATTAAAAAATGTTTGTGCGTATTCAGTTGACGAGGAGTGTACGTATGTCCGTAAGTTATCTAAAGCCCAAATGATAGCTAACATTTCTTTTTCAATGGTAGCGAAATCCTCTTCAGATTTGTTTAGGGATCTTGAGATGTATGCGATTGGTTTGTCCTTTCCAAGAGGCTTGTCTGACTTCAATGACTTTATTGGTATATCTCATTTACAATGTTCAGTGATATGTCAAAGATGACATTTGTAATGTAAGGTGAAAGGTGTGTTTGTTTCATATATTACACCTCCCCCTTTTATTAAAAAAAAAAAAAAATTAAATATATAGTATATACAAATGTATGTATGTGTAAATTACAAGATTCCTTTACATATAATGTAATAAAGATAAATACATTTTAAAATATTTTATTGTTTAAGAGTAATTTTAAGAAGTGTAATGTTTATTTGATTTTTT
Source organism: Epistrophella euchroma (assembly GCA_947049315.1). Lineage (NCBI taxonomy): Eukaryota > Metazoa > Arthropoda > Insecta > Diptera > Syrphidae > Epistrophella > Epistrophella euchroma. Next base: position 72,304,826 of record OX346245.1, on the reverse strand, counting down.
TTTTTTTTATTAATAATGTATGTCCTTAGTTAAAACAATTATTAACAATTATTATTAATATTTTATAATTCATAAATATATATGTATGTTACGTTAATTTAATTGAAAATTTTTTTTTTTTTTATTAAAAAACAAAGTAAATATATTTTTTTTTTTTTTTTTTTTTAAGTGTCCAGCTTAGGTCGGTATACTACGTTGGCGTAAAAATTTTTCATTCCGCCTTAATATTGCCCCATCTTCCTTTTCCACCCAAAATGAGCGAGGAGTATTGTGCTTAGATACAACTTTGCTTTTAACCCACTGCTTATTATTTCTTAACCAAACTTTGTCGCCTTCCTCAAAACTTTCCCTAGAACGAGCCGTTTTGTTAAAGTTTTCTACATTTTTTTTTGAATTTCGATCCAATACCCTTTTAAAATCCTTGAAATAGCCGACTTTATTTTCATTAATTAATCCCGGTAGTAAAGTTCTTTGCTTAAATCCCATCAATATCTCTGTTGGTGATTTGCTACAATTTTTTATAGGTGAATTATTGTACTCTAGTAACATCAACCAAAATTCTTGCTTCGCATCATCTCCTTTCTTTAACAGATTTTTCACTATTTGTACAGATTTTTCCGCTAACCCATTCGATTGTGGATAATTAGGACTTGTTGTTTTTATTTCAATATCAAATTTGTTTGCAAAGTCGCGAAAAGTAAAAGACCCGAATGGTTGGTTATCTGAAATTATCTGATTTGGGATGCCGTGTTTAGCAAAGACTGTTTTTAATTTATCAATTATTTCGAGAGCTGTTTTGTTTCTTAAATTTAAAACATTTATATACTTTGAAAAATAATCTGTAACTACCAAATAATTCTTTGATTTGTATTCAAAAATATCCATACAAATTTTAAAAAATGGTATTTCTGGTACTTCATGCAAAATTAATGGCTGCTTTATATTTTCATTACTGTATTTTTGACAAATTTCACATGTTGCTATTTTGTTTTCAATTGCTTCTGATATACCCGGCCAGTACACTAACGACCTTGCTCGGGCTTTTGTTTTTTCTATACCTAAATGGGGAAGATGCAATTTATCTAAAATCTCAGGTCTCATTTTTAATGGCACAATAATTTTCTCATTCAAAAATATAATCTCGTCTTGCAAATAAATATTGTTTCTCAATTTCCAATACATTTTTAAATCATCATGTAACTTGTATTTGTTCATTGGCCAACCAAATTTCAAAATATTTTTTAGTTCTTTTAAGCAAGCATCTTTATCGGTCTGATCTATAAAATTTTGTTTCATGTTTTGAGACATATTTAGGCTATGCACGACCAAATTCAAGTCTTGTATTTCTGTACTTGTATCATTTTTATTGAAATTTCTCGATAGGAAGTCTGCTACATGCATATATTTCCCAGGCAAAAATTTTATTTCAAATTTATATTTCAACAGGTAAATTCGCATTCTTTGTAGCTTTGCATTGGGAATGTTTGAAATTTCCTTATTAAAAACTCCTAATAGTGGTTTATGATCTGAAATGACTTGAAAATATCTTCCATATATAAAATAATGAAATTTTTTGCACGCAAAAACTATCGCAAGTAATTCTTTTTCTATTTGCGAATATCTTTCTTCGGACTCTGATAAGCTTCGTGACGCAAAATAAACAGGTCGATTTTCTTGTAACAAGCATGCCCCTAGCCCATATTTTGAAGCATCCGCCTGAACTACGATTGGTTTATTTTCATTAAACGGAATCAATACAGGAGCATTACTTATAAGCTCTTTTATATTATCTAAACATTTTCGATGCACGTCTAGAAATTGGAAGATATTATCTTTTTTTAAAAGCTCTCGTAAGGGTTTCTCTAAATTCGATAAATTTGGAATATGCTCTCGGACAAAATTAACCATTCCCATCAATTTTAAGAGATCATTTTTACTTTTTGGTTCATTAATATTTTGTATAGCTTTAATTCTCTCATTGTCTATTGAAATGCCATCACCTGAAATAATATATCCAAGAAATTTCACTACTTTTTGTTTGTATTGAATTTTGTTTGCGTTGAATTTAATATTACATTCCCTTGCTCTTTTTAATACTTTATTTATAATTCGATCATGCTCTTCTTCTGTCTCAGCGGCTATCAAAAAGTCATCAATAAAAATAAAAACTCCCTCAATGTCTGCAAAAATCTCTTCATTTAGTTTTTGGAATAATTCCGGTGCTACAGAAACTCCTAGTGGCAAACGCAAATATCTGTAGCAACCAAATGGTGTGCTGAATGTGAAATTCTGACTGGTCTCACTATGCAAGTGAATTTGAAAGTAACCATCTTTTAAGTCGAATATTGAAAATAATTTCTTGTTATTTCCTAACTTAGATATTATTTCATAAAATGTTGGTATTGGGTGTCTAAATGGTTTAATAGCGTTGTTTAAATCTTTTGGATCCAAACATATGCGAACGGATTTATCAGGTTTTTCTACAACTACAATATTAGAAATCCAATTTGACGCTTTACTCACCTGTTCTAAGACACCCAATTCTACTAATCTAGACAATTCTTTTTTTAGCGGTGCTCCATCTCCATCTCCAATAGTTTTTTTTGTACTCCTTTGTTGCATGTGCCCATAACAATTCTGTCTCTGATCATACGATTTTCTTGAGCCTCGAAGCCACAATTGCGGACTAATTTCTTTAAATCCATAAAGAAGTTGTCAAATGGTTCACCATGTGCTTGGTTACGATTAAAGAAAAGAAAGCTTTCGTAAACTTCATTTTTCTTCGGCTTACAAAAATCATCGAAAGCTTTAGTCACTTCATCAAATTTAGCCTTTTGCTCCGTAGACAAATTGAATGAATTGAAGACTTCTACAGCTTTAGGTCCAATTGCATTTAAAAAAGTTGCAATTCTCACAGGCTCTGGTTTCCCATGTAAACTAGCAGCAGTCTCAAAAATTTTATAATTCTGCCAAAATACTCTCCAACTCTCTGCTACGTTGGAGCAATCAAGATTTAACTCTTCCACTTTTTTTAGGTAATCCATAGTAATTGATGCCTTTTCGTTCACGCATATATATTTTCTGTTTTTTGGGGGACGACCACGTGGTTTTTTACCAAGCAAAGGTCTGTATGATGTGTTGAGTTTTGATATACCCATTCAATAACACTTGATCAATAATTTTAAACTTTTACTCATTTCGAAAAATCTTTAATATTTTTTTTTATATATTTTATTTTATTTTATTTTTTGCTAATTTACCGGCTGCGCCATGTAATAAATGAAAGAGGCTTGTCTGACTTCAATGACTTTATTGGTATATCTCATTTACAATGTTCAGTGATATGTCAAAGATGACATTTGTAATGTAAGGTGAAAGGTGTGTTTGTTTCATATATTACAATCCTGAGATAACACAGCACCAATCGCGTAATTAGAAGCGTCGGTTGTAAGCTCAAATGGCTTGTTAAAGTCAGGGAAAGCAAGAATTTCAGAGGATGTCAGGAGGTCCTTTAAATCATTAAAAGCTCGAAGGGCTTCCTCGGAGAGTTTTATAGGAACCCGTTTAGATTGATTCGCTATCACTTGCGCGTTTTCTCCTCTAGTAAGGTTTGTTAGAGGTTTTGCGACCTTAGCGTAATCTCGTATAAATTTCCTATAATACGAAGTTAAACCTAGAAAGCTTTTCAACTCCTTTAAGTTCTCTGGAGGAAGTAGAATTTGTATCGCTGTTACTTTTTTCGGATCAGCTTTAATTCCATCGGAAGTCAGAATGTATCCCAAAAATTCAACTTCCTTTCTCATGAATCGAGTCTTTTCCAGATTTACCTTGAGATTGGCATCTTTTAATCTCTCAAATATGATCTCTATATCTTTCAAATGTTGCTCTGCCGATTTGCTAAATATGATAATACCGTCTATATAGACGTAGCAAATCCGGCCGATGTATTCTTTAAATACGTCATCGATCATTCTTTGAAAGATGGCCGGGGCATTTTTAAGACCGAAAGGCAATCTTAAGAACTCATATTTGCCATTCATTGTCGAGAAGGCTGTTTTAGGGATATCGGAATTTAGCATGGGGATTTGATGGAATCCCGATGTGAGATCTATTGTTGTGAAGAATTTGGCTTCCCCGAGACTGGCAAGAGTGGAATTAATATCAGGGATGGGGTATGCATCTGATATTGTCACGTGGTTAAGGCGCTTGTAGTCTATTACCATCCGGTATTGTTTCTCACCAGATGGCTTCGGCTTTTTGGGTACTACCCAAATTGGCGAATTATAAGGACTTTTTGATGGTTGTATTATACCATCAGCCAAGAGATCCTTGATCTCATTCGAATATTTTCTTGACTATAGCTGTAAGCTTGTCCTTCACATCTTCAGCGATCCCAGCCTCTACTAATGCATTAATTTGGGTTGAAAGTCTATTTTTGAGAGGAATTTTTATATTTGGGGTTATTTCCAGGATATTATTCTTTCGGTCGATGACAGCTTCAAGTTTCTTGAGAGTGTCATCGCCAATTATTTCATCGAAAGATTTTAATCCCGGTAGGACATAAAATGTTAAAAGGGAGTCATTACCTAATTTTCTGAAAAACTTCCCACTAATGCTCCTATCAATTTTAACACAACCGCCAGCCGAATGGACAATAAAGGGAACGCGTACAGGGGTAGATTTATCCGAAATGGATGGACTGATGAAGTTCTTGTTGGCCCCTGTATCAACAAGGAATTCAAGAATCTTTCCATCCTTTAAAGCGTACTCTATATATGGTACGCTGGACAACCCTCCGTCATAAAATTTACTTCGTCCTCAGGGTACTCTGGGCAATCAACCGTAGTAAAATTTAGTTCTTCTTCAGGGTATGTTGGACAACCGTCCGTCGTAAAATTGGCCTCGTCTTGAACTGGGGACTCATTCCGTAAAACGATTATCACCCGACGATAACGTTTCGACGATAGTCCTACTTCACGTTACCCTAAAAATGCATATCGTCTGGACGATTACTTTTTGACAATCAAATATTTGCTTCACGTAAGTCGATTATCATCAAAACGCTATCGTCAAAACGATGGCTTTTGGACGATACCTAAATAGGTATCGTTTTGCATTTGTTTTCATGATTGTATGTAAGTTTGTACGCGACTATAGTTAAATGAGTGAAATAATTTACTTATTTTGCAAAATGGCAACAAACATTTGAGAAAAATACAAATTATATGAAAATTAAAAAAAAAAAAAAACGTGTCGCCAGCAGGGGTCGAACACCGAACCTTTCGGTTAAGAAGCAAGTACCTATTCCATTGCGCCACCATCTTATGTAAATTTCTGCCGATTTCTTGGGCTTACAAACAAACCGTGCACTAAAGAACTTCGTTCTAATAACGCAAATTGTTATTATGACATTTCAATGATGGTTTGACAATCTCTGGAAAAACGATAGACGAGGAGATAGTGTTTGAATTACGTGAAGCAAATTATTGACGATCACGTCAGCGATAATCGTTTTGATGATTATCGTTTTGAAAATTACGGAATGACCCCCCTGATTCCACAGCATCAGGCACGTTTTCTAGTGCGAGTGTTATAAACTTTCTGATGTTTTGTGGGATAAGTTTCAGACCTAGCCTTCCTTTTAAAAGGATTATTACTGTTCTGCGGGCGATTCATGTAATTGACATTCTTAGTTTGAACCGATATGTCCATTTTTTCGTGCGGCTGAGGACCAAGTGGTCTTGGTGGTGGAGCTTGGGGTAAAGGATAGCGGTAATTTGGTTTGACCTTAGTAAAAGAATTATTTTTTGCAAAAGTGTTTGGAGAATAATTTGGATGAAAATCGGTCCTGAATTGGTTAATCGGAGCTGTTATCGTATTGTTAGTGAATTTATGAATCTCGTTGCTACGATAGTTAAGGTTTTGAATCTCAAGACAGGCCGAGTAGGCTTCCGGGAGAGTTTTTGGTTTTTGGATGATTAGCATCTTCGACAAATCACCATTCAATCCCCGGATGAAGACGTCCAATGCTCTGTTCCTATACGTTCCGATCAGAGCACTGACAGTTTCTTTGGAATGGCTCTCAGTTTTGATTTTGTTAATCATCAACGACAATTGATGGTTAATTGAGGCATAGAACTCGTCTAGCCTCTAACCCTTCTGAGTCAGCTGGTTGAGCTGATGCTCCAGTGTCCTCATATCTCTTTTATCTGCATAATGCAGAGAGAGACATTGCTTATTGCTGACCAATCATTATCGAATATAATATAGGATATGAAGGCAACGTCGGCGCTACCCCTAACCTTTTGCCGTACGTGCTGTAAAATGGCACAATAATATCACTATGACACAATAATATCACTAAAATTTTAATTAATGTAATCTTTCTGATTTTACAATTTATAAAATTTTCACAATTTAGTTTTTTATTCTATAAAAAATTAAGAATTTTTATGACACAATAATATTACTAAAATTTTAATTAAATTAATCTTTCTGATTTTATAATTTATAAAATTTTCACAATTTAGTTTTTTATTAGGTTCTGATTCCGTGGAACGATTGTAATGGTTTTTTTGATTTTATCGTGGAACTCACGATTTTTGATTTTTTGTAATTTTCAAATTTCTTGTAATTTTATCGTGGAAATCACGATTTTTTATTTATTTTCTTGTAACTTTATCGTGGAACTCTATGGAACTCACGATTTTGATTTTTTGTAATTTTCAAATTTCTTGTAATTTTATCGTTGAAATCACGATTTTTTATTTATTTTCTTGTAACATTATCGTGGAACTCTGTGGAACTCACGATTTTTGGTTTTTTCTAATTTTCACTTCTTTGTTTTTTTTTATATTTTAGCTTTTTGTTATTTTCTTTTCTCACTCACAGCAATTTCATTATCTGTTTTCTTTCTAAATCTCAGATTCTGTAAAGAGGAAAAAAAGAACAAAATTAGTTTTAAGTACTCCCCCACGAATTGGGTTTCCTTAGGAACCGGTTTGTATGGGAGGTGTCGTGTGAATCCCGTTTGGCCGCGAACAGCTTACTAATGGCACGATCACCATCACCGTCGTATCCTTTAGCCAGTTAGGATATCCGTATGTTCCCATGGGTATACGGAATTTTTGCGATCAAGGTACCAAAATGGTCAACTGTGTTCCCATGGGTACAGATACGTTCACTCAAATAGAGCGTATTGGCCTTGACGCAGATCCTTTGGCAAGAAAGGACACAGTTTTACACCCGGTCCCTGCTCGGGCGCCAGTTAAGGATATCCCTGAAGGGGATTCCAAAAAAAACGCGAACGCCGGCCCACCGGGGCCGGCCCACTGTTCGACTTACAAATGAAAGACAATAGCTCTAATTTAAATACAATTGTTTATTCACGTCTGATTCGTTCTACGTCCTACTTAAGACTAACTTAGTAATACAGCTATCCCACGATGCGCCGCTATATTCCAAGGTCAATATTATATTTATGCTGACTCTACGTTACTGGTCAATGACCAGGTAACTCGCTCACAGCATAGGCATAAGGTGTCAGCCAATGAGGGATACCTGATACGAATGCACAATTATTCGTGGGAACAAGTTTATGCATGAATATGATGATTCAGCAATCGTTGATAACTGTAAGTTAACAGGGTGTGTTAACTCCTTCTACTTGTATCCTAATTATATTAGTATTTTTATTAAGATTTATTAAAGTTTCAACTTTCGTCAGGAGTACTTTGGCCGTGACGGTCTGAGCGTCGCTCAAAAAAATTTTATTCAACATAGTAGTGTCGGGTTCGGTTCCCACCAGGTACAACATTGATATTTTTTTTTTTTTATAATTATCTTTTACTTTTTATTTTATCGTTTTTTTTTTTGTATTATTATAGCTTGTGCTGAAATCAAATGTTCTGATAGTTGTAGTGCATCTCCTCTCTTTTAATGCCATGACCCTTGTGGAAACCTCTTTCATGCCAAATGTGGTGGAGGAACTAATGCGCTAATTGAAAAAATAAACTCTTCAAAAATTGCTTCCTGGTATTGTACCAATTGTAGAAAACTTTCTGTATCGAGTCTAGCTTTTAAAATGACCGCCTTACAGGAAAGAAATTGTAAAAATCTCTAAGGGATTTTATGATTTAACTCGTAATTTTTCTAACGTTGTTTTAACGGTTAATAATTATTCCCTTCCAAAAATTTTAATAGATAAATCATCTTATACATTTGATTTTGATTCACAGCCGGATCCTCCTTTAGTAAGCAATTCTACCCCTAACACTTTACCTAATGCATTAGAAATTGTTCCTATGCAAGGCAAAAAAAGGAACGCGAAAGTGCTTCCACCTCTAAAAACTTAGGTCCTGCTGCCAAACGAACAAACCTTAGAAGTAATAAATCCAAAGCGGTTTCCTTTCCTGAAATTAATCATAAAGAAAGATTAGCTGAGATAGCTAGTGTAATTCTCCAAGATGAACAAACGGCTATAGCTCACAACTTACCACCAAAACAGTCTTCAGAATCAGTTGGTGACTTAGTAATCACAAATTTGGAAGATTTAGAAACCATAAATCTAAACCCTTTGGTTGATTTAGTTACTCCTACGATTGATTTAGTTACTACTAGAGCACTAGAATCGGTACCTAAGCCCAAAACAATATTTATCTCTCGGCTCTTACCGGAAATTGTTTCCGAAGATATATTGCAACATCTCATTACCTTAAATCAATACTCAATAGTTCATCTATTAAATGCCCTAAAATAAGTAAACCTAGCAGCTTCGTTTCATCTTTCAAAATTACCGCACCATACTCATTATTTAAGTCAATTTGTAATACTTTTTGGCCCCTTAACACATTTGTAAAAGAATTAGTTCCATCAAGAAAGAGATCGGTTGGAAAAATTAACAATAATTCAAAAAACTTAGCCGGTTCTCCCTCTATTACCAAAATATGAGGGGGCTTCGCAGTAAAACTACAAACATTTTTAAAAATTCACAAGCATTTCCATATGATTTAATCGCTTTCACTGAAACTTGGCTTAATGCCATGATCTTGGACACTGAACATTTTGATCAAGAGTTCTTAGTTTTCAGGAAAGACCGTCATGTGGATAATAATAATTTAGTAGGAGGTGGTGTCTTAATTGCTGTTAGAAATCATTTCAGTACAACTCACGTAAACTTCCCCTTTAATATTGAAATTGAACTTATTTGCATCAGGATATCCTTACAATCGGAAGATATGTATGTTTTGAACGTCTACATTCCTGCCAAAAGCTCGGTTTCTGTCTTTGTTGAGCTTTCGCTTGCTCTAGACTATGTTATCGAAATAGCTGTATTAGGTAGTACAATTATTCTTTTAGGCGACTTTAATCTCCCGTATATAGACTGGATTACAGCAGAAGACGAGTCTTACTTTGAAGCATCGTTGACATCATCTCAACAGGAGCTTCAGTTGTTAGACCACATCATTTCTACGGACTTACAGCAAGTCAGATGTATTAATAATTTTAAAAATCGAATGCTGGATTTAGTCTTCTCATCTGACGCTGTAAATACGGTGGTGGTAGAATCTACCTCTGCCATATCGAACATAGATAGATATCATCCCCCACTTGAAATATTTCTTGACTTGGGTGGACATTTACTTAATAATAGTAACCCACAAGACTATTCTTATTCCTTTGATTTTCGAAAAGCCAATTTTAAGCTACTTTCTAAACACCTAAGTGCATCTGGCATTGAAAATATACCAGTTGACATTGACGTTGCAGTTTCATACTTTTATCAAGTGCTGAATAACTGTATAATTGACACAGTTCCTCAAAAAACCTTAAAATACTCAAGCGTTTGCCGCCCATGGTATTCGAAAGAGCTTAAAATTCTTCGTAATAAAAGAAATAGGGCATGGAAGAATTACTTAAAAGGTATGTCCCTTGAGGATAGACAAGTGTATATTTCCCTTTTTGAAGACTTTAGAAACCTATCCAATGATTTATATACTGAATATCTTAATGATATGGAAAGTTGTCTTAAGCTTGACCCCAGAAATTTTTGGAAATTCGTTAACTGGAAAAAAAGTCTGTGGGTTTTCCAGTCAATTTTACGTATAAGAATAAAATAAATAGTGCTCCAGAAATTTGTGTAGCTTTTGCAAACAACTTTTGTCAGTCGTTCACTGATATTCCTATAAATGTAGATGAGGATTTTTTTCATTACTTAAAAGACTGCCCACAAACAACCTTCAATAATATTACAATTACGACAGACAAAGTGTTATATTATATTTTCTTATTGCATGACGATTACTCATATGGACCAGATGGTATCCCTACTATAATTTTTAAAAAAAATGTAAATCCATACTGGCTTCTCCTCTTCTCCAATTGTGTACATTATCTCTCAGCTCAGGTAAATTTCCAGGAATTTGGAAAAATGCTTTTATCACACCAGTCTTAAAAAAGGGTAATAAATCTGACTTATGTAATTATAGGTTTTATGTATTCCCAAGATTTTTGAGCAGGTGGTGTGAAATAGTTTGACATTCGACTGTAAAAATATCATTTGCAATCAACAACATGGTTTCATGAAGAAGCGATCCACTGTAACAAATTTACTTGCTTTCATGCATAAATGCTTAACTGCGTTAGAACATGGACAAGAACTCGACTGCATCTATACCGATTACTCTAAAGCCAGGCGCGCACATGCAACTAAACAGTTTAGTTTCGATTTTGAGCACAATGGGATTATATGGGAGTGCTCGCCGGTTTATGTGCGCGGACTCTCATATAATTCTATAGTACTCAAAATCGAAACCAAACTGTTTAGTTGCATGTGCGAGCCTGGCCTAAGGCTTTCGATCAACTCTCTCATGTAATCATCTTAATTTAAAAATGTTTGGGTTTACCCCTGGGCTCATTACTTGGATCTCGTCATATCTCCAAAATAGATCTTACCAGGTTAAATTCCTAAACTCTTTCTCTAGCCCATTCATTGCTAAGTCGGGAGTTCCTCAGGGTAGCCACTTAGGGCCTCTTCTTTTTATTTTAGCTATTAACGATGTACCCCTCTGTACATGAAGATTTTTAAAACCATTAAAACCGCCGATGATCGTTTACTTCTCAAGACGATATAAACACTTTTGTGATCTGGTGTAGTAAAAATCTAATGGCGATTTCCATGCAACAAAAAAAATCGGTTCTGCTTAGAAAAAAATCGATTTGTTTAGAAGAAAAAATCGAATTTTCTAGACAAATGAAATCTTTCGTTTTTAGCAAGATTTACACAGATTACGAAGATTTGACATTTCTCAGGAGTTAAAAGTTTTTTGCCGCATTGTTTACAAATATTCACAGTGTTTGTCGTGTGTTTAAATAGATTTAAAACAAAAATATCTATAAAAATGTGTTTTATTTATCAAATAAGTGTGGATAATGAATTAAAAGTGATCAACAGGTTTAATTAACTGTGAAATTAAGTGCCCAAAGTCTATTCATCCCAGCTTGCCGATGCGTTCCTTGATTGATGAGTTTAGTGTTGGAGTTTGTTTTTTTTTTCTACTTGTATGCACGCACAACTTTTTTCGTTTTATTTTGCAACCAATCTCTGACATATATTTGCTTTAAATCGTACAAAACCACTGAGTGAAATTTAAATAATTGTTAAACACTTTGTGCGTGCAATAATTGTTTACCTTTTTGCTTCAAAACTGCTGTCAAACGGTACACACACAATCACAAAAAAAAAAATCGAATTTTTTACAGATTCCTTGCAGCTAAAAAAAATAATCGATTTGAAATTGTTGCATGGAATTCGACATAAGTCCTATTAAATGTCAAGCAATGACTTTTTCAAAAAAACAAAATCCTTCTTCCATTTATTATAAAATATCGCAGCACAATTTATGCCGCGTTCATATTTTTACAGACCCTGGAGTTTAGTTTACCTCTAATCTCTATTTTACAGAGCATATCAATTTAATAGTAAAAAAGGCCAATTCTATGTTAGGGTTCATTAGAAGATGGAAAGAATTTTAGGATCCCTATGTTACACTCGCTCTCTACAAAAGCTTAGTCCGCCCTCATCTTGAGTACGCATCTTCGATTCGCTAAAGAAAAAGAAGTCAGTAGGAGTCGATGGTATATCCAATGTTGTACTACGACATCTACCTCAGGAAGCAGTTGACATTTATACCACACTGTTTAACAACGCTGTGAATATCTAATGCTTGTTATCCAGGGCGGTGGAAGACAGCTGTGGGGCATCCTCTCCCGAAAAAGGGAAAGGACAACTCCAATCCGGCGAATCTCCGGTAGATAAGTGGCCGAGGACAACAAATTTTCATTTCACTGTTAACAATTATACATTAAGATTTAAATCTTTTAGAGTATCTAAAATATATGCATAACAAGGTGTTGTTTTTAACAAAATAAATTGTTTTAAATAGTAATTTAAAACTTTATAAAAATTTCACAAATATTAGGTACCTAAATATAAAGCTTAATTAATATAATAATTATTATTATTAATATTAAATCCTATCAAATTTAAATAATAAAAAAATATTTGCAAACAAATCCAATAGTCTAAATCATTGTTAATGTGGAATGTAATATATAAGAGTGGCAATACTTATATTTGATTTGAGAAGTGATTAAATAGTTTCCTCTTGAAAGCTGCGGTGGTGGAGGTTCTCTGCAATTCATTTGGAAGTAAGGTCCATAAGCGAATTGCAGATACATAGAAAGAGCGTTCTGCTACGGTGTGTGAGACACGTGGTAAGATTAATTTCAATCCTCTTTGTGAATGCGCAAATTGGAGTACTTCACTGAGGTAATTCGGACATCTATTGTGGATGACATTATGAAGTTTTAGGATTAGCCTGAACCTTAGGTACTTATCAAGACTCATACCAAAGAGAATGTTTTGTAAATGTGAGACACTGGCATATCTTGGGACACAGTAAATGAAACGGGTACAATCATTAAGAGCAACATTTAATTTCCGCTTACACTCGCAGTCCAGTATTGGATACACGGAACAATTAAAAACGAAATATGGCATAATTAATGACTTGATAGGGTGATAATAAGTCCGAGGAAGATCTTAATGTTCTTAGTCCAGAGTAAATATGTCTAATGGTGTCAGAGATTGCTTTACAGCAGCTTAGATTACTATTTACCCTGCATCCCAAATATTTTACATCCTTCACATAGATAATTTGTTAGTTATTAAGAATAACCGCCGGAATCTCCAAAGGATTGAGTTTATCTCTGGAGCATAACATGGCAACAGATTTAGAGGGGTTAAGTTTCATACGATTATCATTAATCCATATGTGAATATGACATAAATCCCCATTTAACCTTTCTATACAGTCCTCCATGAGACCGATTGGACGAAAGATGTAAAGTACGACATCATCAGCATATAAATAAATTTGACAGTTGCGAACAACTTCGGGAAGATCATTAATAAACAACGAAAATAATAATGGACCCAAAACCGAGCCCTGGAGTATACCCAAATTAGTTACAATTGGGTTAGATGTTTCAACTTCTGTTTTTATACGCCGTACCATATTTTTAGGATAGTTGCACAATAGTGCCAATGAAGTTTCAGCAAAATTAAAGTTCCCCCGAAGTTTAGAGAGAAGTATAGAATGATCAATTCAGTCGAACGCCTTAGAAAAATCCAGTAGACCATGACACCAAAGAGTGATCTTCAAGTTGCTTATAAATTAAAATGGTTTCACGTTGGAAGTTTTAAATGCTCTACAACTTCAGATGCAATCCTTAAGTTTGTATCAACTCATCTTGAAATAAACTCTTCTCGGATCTTATGCCATGAATTAGTTCCACTCGAGGATCAAGAGAAAAAAAAACGGAAGCTTAATTTTGTTAACATTCAAGATCGGTGTCCCAGTTGAATTTGCTGGCTTTCTGGCCAACAGGTGTAAAGATTCGTCCATTTGTTTACAAGCCAAAAAACTTATCAGTGAAAACAAATCCCAATACAATGAATTAATCTTGGTTAATGATAATGCACATAATGTGAATCTAACGTCTTTAAAAATTTATTTTCATAATGCTAGTGGTCTTCGAACTAAAGTAGTTGATCTTTTTAATAATTCATGCCACATGCACTACGATATTATTGTAATTGTTGAATCCTGGTTATACGAAGGAATCTTTTTGGAGACATCGAACAAATATGTATATCTGTGAGCGTTAATATTATTCCAAAATCAAATGTATTTTTTATCGTAAGTTATGTACCTCCAATTAGTTGCCTTGATGTTTATGAAAAACATATTAGTAACATTGAATATATCAACAGTCTTTGCTCTATTTCTGGTAATTTATGTGTCTTAGGCGACTTTAATTTGTCCGATATAAAATGGAATTGGTCTGAAGATGATAAAATATTAATTCCTTTGAATATGAAAAAAGATATTGATTTTTATAGATTATATATATTCGTTAAATCTGATCCAAGTTAATAATATTCCTAATACTTTGATGAAAATTCTAGATTTAATTTTTATTTGCTGTAATGATTTTCAAATTAATGTAACAAATGCTCCTTTTTCTCTTTTGAATGAATCACTACATCATAAAGAACTTTTTTTTTTGAAATCAAGTATTATACTTACTTAAGTGATGTAAATGTGAATGCTAAATCGTATAATTTTCTAAAAGCTAACTTTGTAGAACTAAATAATTTCTTCATCGATATTGACTGGTCTAATGAATTGATGTTTCTTGATTTGTAAAATATGTATCGCTTCATTGAAATTCTAATAATGGGTTTTGATAAGTTTGTCCCTAAGGCGCATAAAAAAATGTCTTCTGAACCTCCTTGGAGTAATAAACAGCTCCGTAATCTAAAAAAAATTAAAATGCAATGCCTATGTTAAATACAAGAAGTTAAAAAATCAAGCTAATTACACAGACACTATAGTTCCACAGATATCGCATGCAGAAGAAAAAAATATGATCACTGGGACGTAGACGTACGTCCCAGTTTAATCAAATTTGTGGGCCCTATATACTATATATGATTATATAAAAGATAGATACACACACATACGCATAAAAACAAAACACTAGCTATAGTGCAAAAAACATTGAAAAAGTTATCATTATTGTTTGTATGGGATGCGATATCTATGTAACTCTATTATCTGCGCTAATTACTTAAACTTTAGTAAACTCCGAAAAGATTTTGTTACTCTCAGTAAATTTCTATATAGAGCTTACATCTTGAATATTGAAAGTAACATCAAAAGTAATTGCAAAATGTTTTGGTCTTTCATAAACTCCAAAAAAAAATCTGTTGAAGCGTTGAATCCTCTACCTTAAACTCCACAGTCGATTTGTTTGCTGATTTTTTCCAATCAGTATACTCTTCTTTGGGATTTAATAGTGGGTCGTTGAATAACTTATTAAATAAGATCGATCTGGGATCTATTCAGTTGAGCAGTGAAGAAGTGCTAGCTGCAGTTAGATCACTTAAGCCAAATGCTAATTCTGGTCCTGATGGCATACCTGCCATAGTCCTAAAAAATTGTTGTAATTCAATATCCGTTGCTCACCATTTTCAATAAGTCTCTTTTGGATGGTATATATTTGGATGAGTGGAAACGGTCATACCTCGTGCCCATTTATAAATCAGGCGCTAAAAATAATATAGAAAATTATAGAGGTATTTGTAAACTCTCTGCAATACCGAAGTTATTTGAAAGCCTAGTAAAAAAGAGATTAGATTTATTGACGTATGAATTTTTAGCACCAGAACAGCATGGGTTTGTCTCTGGTAGGTCTACCGTAACAAATTTAGCTTATTTTACATCATATGTAACTAACTCAATGGAAGAAAAATTACAAGTCGATGCGGTATATACCGAATTTAGTAAGACTTTTGACTGAGTAAACCAGCAAATATTTATAAAAAAAAAGCTTGAAATATACTTCATACCTCACTGGTAGAAGTTAACAAGTGCAGATAAATAATACGTGCTCAAAGAACATTATATGTACGTCAGGTGTTCCCCAAGAAAGCCATCTAGGTCCTCTCCTTTTCATTATTTGTATTGATGATATTCCATCAGTGATAAAATATTGCGAGAGCCTGATATATGCAGATGATCTCAAGCTTTTCTTAAAAGTTAAAAGTTTAGCAGATTGTCAAAAGATTCAATCTGACCTCAATAGTTTGTCTTATTGGTGTCATGCAAACGGCCTAAAACTTACTATTAAAAAATGTAATGCAATTTCTTTCTCAAGAAAAACTATACCCGCAAAGATTAATGACTTAGGTAGTATACTTGATTCTGTCCTATCATTTAAACTCTATTTCGATTACTTGATCCCTAAAGCCAACTCTTTGGTAGGTTTCATTAAGCGGAATTCTAAAGATTTCAGAGACCATTATGTCCTTTTATCATTATATACATCTCTTGTTAGATCGATTCTTGAATATGCAGATGTTATTTGGAGCCCTGCATATAAAGTACACTCCGACCGAATTGAAAACGTTCAGAGGCGATTCACAAAATATATATTCCAACAAATGCGCTGGAGCTTTTGTCCAGAATATAAGGCTAGGTGCCAATTTCTTGGTATAAAATCACTGGAATCTCGTCGAAAAATTCATGGTGTATTGCTTATTAGAGATTTACTCAGTTATCATATAAAGTGCCCATAACTCTTGGCACTGGTTCCAATTTATGTTCCTGCTAGAACATTAAGAGCTAGATTTTTTTTATTTCAAAGATCACATTATACTAGATACGGTTGTAACGTATTGTATATTTCAATGAAGTGTCCTTAAGTATTGATTTCTTTTGCCTTACTGGTGAGAAATTTAAATCAGAAATCTTGTATTTATTAACATTTTAATTTATTATTAATCTGTTGTTACATTCTAATTTATCATTAATATATCTGTTAGCTGAAAAATTGCTTGTAGATTTAACTAAATAAATAAAGATGACCTAAAAACAGTAGTGGCCGATATATGCTCACGTACATATAAACAGAAACCACCCCCAACTCTATCCTTACGATCATTTCTATGAATGTTAAAGCCAGGTAAAGCTACTAGTGCATCTGAAATATTGTTGTTCAGCCATGATTCCGACACCATAATGACATCCACCTTAGAGGTACTAAACATTTGATACAAAATTGAGTATTAAGTTTGAATACTCTCATCATTCAAACAACACTGGGACCATCAAACGCACCACACATCACATTCAGAACGCTCCTTACATTATCGGGATCTATACCAAAAACCATATTTAATAAAAGAATTATTCAAAAAAAATCATAACCACAAACGTTGAAGAGGAAAAAATTTGCACTAGAATATTAAGATAATAAAAGAGTATAAAAAACAATAAATAAATTTGAAAATTTTAACAGAAGAATATGTAAGAAACGTTTAGAAAAAAACATCTTAATTATCATAATGCTAAATATAAACTCTGCTCAAGAAATTCAATTTAAAAGTATACGTTATAATCCAGCAACAACAGCAATCTCATCATCAGCAACAGCACGACTGCACGAGCAACATCATTATCTACACCACTAGCACCTCATTAAAAGATGCACAAGTGGGAACATCAACAAACTCTTGAACACCCAAAACAGCAGCAGGAGCAACAACAACATCAGTACGTAGTCAGTTGTGCAAATACCCATTTTTCTTGAGTTCGTTGGCTTTACGAAAATTTGCATGGCTATTTTTTGTTAAGCTCTCATACACACTCACAAATTTATTTCCCTCAAAACCAAGATCACTTAATGTAACAGCTCTGGAACTTTGTTTATAAAATGCTGTAATTTGACAATAATGGCACTTGTCGTTGATCTGGTTTTCGGTTTAGTGCGAATAATGTGAATCGGTGTTGGTGGTTTTTTTAAGATTTTTATTTGTGACGATTGCTATACCATAAAGCACAAGATCACCAGAAATATTATTCCGCGCAAGTGCATCAATTTGAATTTTAGGCATTGTGTTATCTTTTTCCAACATCTGTGCCTTAACCAAAGTGAGTTCATCTTCTTGTATGTCCAATCTGCATCCTTGTTGCTCCAATGTATTAAATCTGCCATCCAATTTAAACAGCGAGTGATTAAAAGAGCTGAGTCTCTGGAGTCTAGTTGAATAAATTTTCAAGTGTTTTAGTTTGTTCATTACAATTAATTTCAATGTTATTCATTCGCAGTGATAATGTCTCGTGTTTGTCATTGAATGTTCTTTCAAGTGTTCTATTTTTCTTGTCAAAATCAAGTTCAATGTTTTTAATTCGCAGAGATAAGTTTTCATTCAAAGTGTAAATTTCGGCTTTCAATTGCGACACAATTGAGTCCGTAAAGGTTTTAGTGAGAGAATCCAAACGGGACTCGATTTGATTCCACAATTTAGCTGGAGCTGAATTTGTTGCAGGAGAACGAGAAAAATAGGGAGAAATGTTTGAGCTCTTTTCCGCTGACCTGAGCCTTCTTTGCTGCTCATACGATATTTCCAGGTAATTTTATGCTCCCAGACAAAATTAAAAATTTTTGGAAACTTATTTTCACCTTTACAAATTGTATTCACCATACGAAAGTATCAGTCGTAAGTAGATTTATACTTTTTTTCAATCTTAAGAGCACTTGAATTACTTATAAGGACTTTATAACAGGAAAGACTTTTTTCAGAGCTATAATTTCAGCTACATTTGTCTGCACATTTCACTCAAAAGAGGATAATCAGTTCGGACTTAAGGCGAGACATGACACCATTCATGCCGCGTCTAAACTCGTTTCTGATATCCAGTGGAACAAATCCAAAAATCAGTGTACGGGTGCCTGTCTGGTTGATTTGGAGAAGGCCTTCGACACCGTTTGGCTAGAAGTCTTTATCTAAAGCTGACCGGGCTTGGCATAAGTAAACCGCTAATATATATGCTTAATGACAAAAATGGCAATGTAACTTCCACCACAATCTTCGATGTTAAAAATAGTCTCCAGCAGGGAACTGCCGATTCTTTTCAGCATTTACACCAGCGATCTGATAGGTAGTCTAACTCATGAAATTGCGTATGCCGACGATTTAATTGCGTACAGAACGGCCCCAAAAGTCGAGGTCATCAGAATTCTTTTGCAGCGTGACTTCGACAAGATTCAGCGATATTGCAATAACTGGAAGTTAAAAACTAACTTTTAGAAATCAGAAACAATTCTGTTTAGGACTCCGTTGCCCCAAGGGATACGAGAAAGAACTGGCGCAAGCTGTTGATCGTAGGGCCAAATGGACATCCACTGGAGAGTAAAAGTGAAGTTAAGTACCTTGGCATCTGGTTAGATAAGTATTTCGACAGACATATAAATGCTGCTCTGACTAGGGCTAGGGGAGCTTTTGTCCTGACGAAATGGTTGTTTTACAGCAGCCGTGAACCAGGGTGAAGCTGATTTGCTACATGACCCTCATCCGGCCGATGATTGCCTATTGGTGACCGGTTTGGTTCAACGTTGCCCCATCTCAAATGGAAAAGATTCGGGTGTTTAAGAGGCAGTGCCTTAGACGCTGCCTTGGATTACACAGAACACCAGAGTCGGAGTACAAACATTATTATTCCAACCAGGTTCTATACGACGAGGGGCCAACAGAATAGATAATTTTTAGTTTAAGCTGATTCAGGGTCGCATTTAAACATAAACAGAATAGATAATTTCTTGTTAAAGCTGATTCGGGGTCGCATTGCAAGAGCGATGTCCTCGACAAACAGTCTAATTTTTGGGGCCTATTACCCCATCAACGAATACTACGAGAGTGTGCGTTTAAGCGGCTTTATTCCGCCCGATGCATTCCTCTATTTAGACAGTCGAGGGCTGATACAGGATAGATCTGCAGTTCCGCTAATCTACCACGTCGGCCGTAGAACTGTAGACAGGTGACTCCTTTACAACCGAGACGCCCTCGCTTAACACCTTCGGTTCAGTAGGACTGTTACCGATGGGGACCGAAAAGATAGGGTAAGGCAGGAGAACCAGTTTTGGTGGCTAACTGAAAATTTTACAGATATTTAAAAGTTGACTAAGTCTTTCTTATTTGGCCGACTTACATAGGTTTAGGTGTATTATTTTTAAGTAGGGACAGTCAGGGTGGCACAAAAAAAAAAAAAAAAAAAAAAAAAAAAAGCAATAACTATAATAACCACAAAAATAAACCAAACAAAAATTAAAAAACAAACGAAAATGCTTGCTGTGGATGTTCTAGTTTTAAGTAGTTTTCAGTAGTTTTAATTAGCTTTAAGTAGTTTAAGTACCTAGCTTTAATTAGCTTTAGTTTAGTTTTATTTATTTTGTAAGTTTTTTATAAAATAAAAAAATTGATAATGATACCGAGTTTTTTTGAAATTCTTCTCGATAAAAAATAAAAAAATAAAACCGTTAAGAACTTAAGTATTAATTTAGTTTTAAGGCCGAAAGGCATTAGTATTAAGTAATCATAATAATAGTTAAACTTAGAGCGCCCGAATGGGGTTAGTAAGTTAGTCGTAAGTTATTGATAAGTAGTCTAGTTTTTATGAATTTGTGTCTAGCTTTAAGATAGTTATAATTTGAATGTAAAATAAAAATGAATTTAAGAAAAAAAAAAAGTGGGATGGACTGTCATGCTAGAGGTCTGGGTTCCATACCAGCCGCTTCCACATTAAGTTTTTTTCTGGGCCTCTTACGAGGAAGTGACAAATCCTCCAAGAGTATCTCGGCAATAAACTGTAGGTCCCCTCCATTCCTGCAGACACGCACACAAGAATGGTTTAGAGTTTGTAAGTCACTAGGCCCTGGATCTTCATGAGCCGTTGTGCCACCAAATTAATTTTTTTTTTTTAAATAAAACAAAACATGAAAACTTTTTTTTTAAAGGGTTTTTGTGTGATAACACACGCGCACCATCATACTATTAATATTGAAGGCTTTGAATGAAGGAATAAATACTTGATTGAGCTACCACCAAGTTTTATAGGCTGGAGTTATAGCTATTTCACGGTCGCCAGGCCGATCATCAGACTCCTTTAGTGGTGCTCTATTTTTCGAATAAAATTGAACAAACATAGACTAAGCACAACTAAAAAAGTCTGATGAACGGCCTGGGGATTGTGGAATATCTATAACTCCAGCCTATAAAACTTGGTAGTAATTCATTCAAGTTGTTTTTCCTTCATTCAAAACCTTGCTATTTTTTTTTATGTTTGATATTGTCTCCACAACAAAATAGTACCTACATGAAATGTGTACGTTGGGTTTCTTTTTGCTTACATTTCTTTGGAATTATTTGGCACTTGTTGTTGCTTTCTGGCGTAGATGCAGTTTGAATTTGTTTTTCGATAAGTTATTTTGGTTATGATAGTCAGTATGTAAAATTTAGAAAATGAGTGTTTTATTTAAATAATACGTTTGCAATATGTGCAAAATGAGGGAAGCTTAAAAGGGCCCGTCTATAGCTGAAAAAAATCAAGACCAAAACTCCAATTGATATCTTCAAAACATTGATAGCTCCAAAATATATGGTTTTAGAGAAAAGGAAACAAAAATCTAAGTTTTTCTTTTCAAAATTGATTCAATTTGTGCAATTTTATTAAAAAGTTGATGTAGTAAGAACTTCTAAAATGATCAATCAATAATATGTGTTTTTTTTTTGAAGGTCAAAAATCTGGTTTCTATATAACGAATGTTTCAATATAACAATAACGAATTGGGTGAACATTATGGCCCTTATTACGAGTGTCGTTTCCTTATCGATAAGCGACTTTTATCGATAGTTGAACCTGAACGTTGAAAATTTATGTTGGTATTATGAATCTCTATTTTGAACGAAATTTTTCGTTTTGTCGTTCGATCTCCGTCGTCTACAGTTTCCTGTTCGACTGTGAAACAAATGAACAAAAAATTAATGTTGTTTCAATAATAAAGCTTTTATTTTCAAAATAGTATCTAATTTAATAAAAATACTACATATATAAAGTACAATTTACACATTAAATACTTTAATACTTAAATATTTTTTTTGATAATTTATATTTTAAAATCACACTAATTGCTCTTCATTCGACGCTGGAATTTTTTTTCGGAATTGAAAAACTTATTTTATTTCAACGTACGTATTTCACCGAAACTAATTAAATAAATCTATTTTTAATGTATTAGCAGACAAATTAACTAATTTAATTAATACAAAATTTTTATTTTCACAAACAAAACACGACGGAAATGAGAATTGAAAACACTAACTAGTGATAGTGCATTAACATAAAAAAGGACCTCTTATACAAAAAATAAGTCCTTTTTTTGATCGCTACGAAAATCGACTGAATGCATACTAGGCTAGGCGCATATCGAGACGCGACTGGCGCGTGTGACGTGACACAGTACAGCACAAATTTTTGTAAACAATATAAATCAATTGAACAGCGCATATTGATGAAGCGACGCGATATGACCTGACACTCGTTTTACAAAACACGCGTGACACAGTGATTGACACACAGTTCTGTCAAAAAAAATACAAACTGTCGGATAAAATTGAAAAATAAAAAATATTTTGCTAATAACGAGAACAATTATAGCTTTTTGTGAGTTTTTTTTTATTATTGAATTAAAGACGACAGAAGAAAAATTAGAATTTTCTATTTATATGTTTTTGTAAGTAGTTCAATTTCAATATAAATAATGTTTTCAATAAAATATTGACACGAGATTCGTGATTCATGCAGATAACGACATGACACGTTTCTTTTAATCAGGTCAGGTCACGTCAAACGCGCCGGTCGCGTCTCAATGTGCGTCTAGCCTATTAGTAGTTTTTTTTTTGTAAGTGTCATAAGGTTTGACAAATGTAAATACAAAAATGTTTGAAGATTTTGATTGTTGTATTTCCGTGCAATTGGCCGCGTTCAACAGCACATTTGACAGTTCTGAACTGTCATTTTAAGAGCTTCTGATTGGCCAGCAGTCATAAAAATTCAGTTGACGTCGATTGACATTTAGTTACGTTTCTTACGTTTTTTTCTGAATTTTCAGATGAAAAATTCTATCTGAAAATTCAGATGACAGCTAAAAGCAACAAAAAAACAGCTCTTGATCCAGTTTTTTTTTTTGGTGTGTGTGATCGTCTGGGTCTCGTATCGCTTTTCGGATTTTGATTTTAAAGTGAAAAAAATAATAAAAACAGAATAAATAATTTCAGACTTTTTTGTGCGTTCAGTGTTACGTTTTTCAGAACTGAATTTTTAGATCTGTCAAAAACGTGGTGATGAACGTGGCCAATCCGAAAAGCAATATGAGACCCAGACGATCAGACCACACACCAAAAAAAAAACTGGATCAAGAACTGTTTTTTTTGTTGCTTTTAGCTGTCATCTGAATTTTCAGATAGAATTTTTCATCTGAAAATTCAGAAACTCTAAAAATGACAGTTCAGAACTGTCAAATGTGCTGTTGAACGCGGCCATTGCTATTTGGTAAGAGAACTATTGGCCGCGTTCATCACCACGTTTTTGACAGATCTAAAAATTCAGTTCTGAAAAACGTAACACTGAACGCACAAAAAAGTGTGAAATTATTTATTCTGTTTTTATTGTTTTTTGCACTTTAAAATCAAAATCCGAAAAGCGATACGAGACCCAGACGATCCGACCACACACCAAAAAAATCTGGATCAAGAACAGTTTTTTTTTGTTGCTTTTAGCTGTCATCTGAATTTTCAGATAAAATTTTTCATCTGAAAATTCAGAAAAAACGTAAGAAACGTAACTAAATGTCAATCGACGTCAACTGAATTTTTATGACTGCTGGCCAATCAGAAGCTCTAAAAATGACAGTTCAGAACTGTCAAATGTGCTGATGAACGCGGCCATTTTCTGTTTGGAAAAACCGTGGATATGATGATTTGTTTTTATGTCCATTATTTGAAGTGTACACACACGCGTAAAAAAAATTGCTTAGGCCATGTGTGAACTAGTTTTAAATGATGTTCAATTATTATTACTATTATTGTACTATTTATACTAGAATGTCAGTTTATTAGACTTGACCATTCTTTATTCCGTCAATTTCATTGAAATTTTGTGAAAACAACAACAACTTAAAGGCGCTACCACCAATTGCTCCCGAATTAATTTTGTTTGTATTTTCAATTCGTTTTATTTTTGTTTGGCTGGAGATATAGCTACTTCAAGGGGTTGATGTTCAGTTTTATTTGAGAGGTGTACATGGATGTCAATTATTTAAAGTGTTTGGTAACGTAAAATTTATTCCATATTTTCACATTTTGCTGTCAAAACCCATAGCTAAAAAAAACTGAAGTGTAGGAAACTTGGTAAAAATTTCACGATACCAAACAGAGATATTAATGTGCGATCAAACTTAATATCCATTTCAATCCAATAATACGCGGCTTAAATCACATTGCTCCTCATATGGTTAACAGAATTTTACAAATATCTTCGCTTCGTTTACTGCTGTTTGCGCAATTAGAATAAAATAAAAACATATTTTGTAATAAAATATGTACCATATATCCCAACAGAATTGACAATTGAAAAATCCGTCATTTTCATTTTTATATCGAAAATTTCTTTTTTTAAAGAATTTTTCCCTGCATGTACCATCACTGATTCCAAACCAAATGACAAAATATAGGATTTATTCACAGTACACATACTAGTTGTGTTTTGTTGAGCTAGTTACTGTGCCGATTCTGCAATGTTCCACATTAAGCCATAGAGTTACTGAAGAGCAAATGTGCTGTTAACTTGTTGTTGGTAGAATTTGCATGTGAAAATTTAGCTTAATGTGAAGAATTTCTGAATGTGCACATTAAGGAGTTGAACAAAACACACCTATTATATGTGTACTGAGGCATTTATTCACAATTAGCACTTTCGTTACACCGGGTCTCCACTTGAAATATTTCATAGATTACTATCTGTCACTTTCGATAACAAGAAAGAGCGAAAGTACACCATAAAATGTTGGTTGGGCATTTTAACAGCTTACCATTTTATTTGTTTCAAAAATGTCACAGAGCAAAGTTATGAAGTTAAAACAATTAAGAGAATTGATTTATTGTTAATTTGGCTCAAATACACAAGAAAAAACCAAAAATTCCTTTTGGCACCTAAAATTAATTAATTAGGTACTTGCATTCGAAGAAACACAAAAAAAAAAAAATTGAAACAAACCCATAAATGTCAAAAGCAAAAGGATAATTGCTTCTTCATAGAATACAATTCATAGCTTTCTATGAGCAAAGCAATATGTGGCAAGAAATATTTTTATAGAATACTATAAGTAGCCTCCATGAGCAATTTTCATAACATGCAATACAGTATTCTATGAAATCCTTCTTACCATGCTTCAGGCCGGCCGCACATCGGATGCGTTATCGTACGGATTTCATTCGTGCGAATACGTACAAACACGCACGAACAATCCCAACCTTCTAAGTACTATTAAAGTGTGCGCACTCGATTCGTACGACCAGTATTCACACGTTTAAGTACGATATGAATTCGTATGTTGACGCATCCAATGTGCGGCCGGCCTAACTGTAACAATACTTGTATTATTCTTCATATAATTAATTATTTTTAATTAGAACTTGTGGTCCTTAATGTACATTTTTATCAAATCAAAGGTTTATGATGATAATTTGACTATGAAAATAATAACATACCAGGGTTGCAGTCAGTTAACAAAGAGCATATTGATAGTAATACTTTTGATATAGTAAGCGCCGGCGACCAGTTATCTTTTAAGATGTCCAAACAAATAACACCTTGGCTATTTATATTACAGTGGTAGATCCTCGTCCTGAAGGTAACCTGAAATTAAATATTGCTTAACTATTACATAATTCTTAATTTCATCAAAATGATTCTACTTTAGGAGGTTTGAAAGGATATTCAGGCGAAAAATGAATATCAAGGAAGAAGACACCACCTTCGTAGACGGATCCAGGTGGTCCCAATATTGTGGAAACCCATTCATATAAATTATCACCTTTTGGTCCAGCACTACAATTTGGTGGTGGATCCAAAGTAATTTCTGCCAGTTCTTTTTGAATTCGCTTAGCTGAGGTACCCAAGGCTTTCGAAATTTTTGGATTCGTTTTGGTTTCCTTGCTTTCTGGTTTAGCTTCATTGGTAGTGGTGTTTGTTGGACCACTTCCATTGCGTCCACGGCCACTGCCGCTTGCTCCAGATGTAGAAGACATTAATGAAAACTATAATTCGAATAAAAAAGTATTTGTTAGTTTATACTTATTTTAATTGTATTGATTGATAAGATAATTAAACAACGAAAATGACCATGCATAAAAAACAAACAGTGATAGGCCTAAATAAAGAAAATTTTATCACACCAAAAACATAAATGTTAAAAAACTATGGCAGCATTCAAACCATAGTGGTTTTCTATGTAATTGCCTTATTAATGAAAAATCTCACCAAAAGTCGTGAAAAAGGAATCCTCCACCCATCACAACGTACTTATCTTGATGAAGATAATTATACATATGTATATGTAATTGTAAAATAGTAGTAAGTATACTAGTTCCAAATAGCATTGGCAACACTCTAATATGTCACTAAGTGACTTTGTGAGGAACCACTGAACCAGTAAGTATCTTACTAACAAATAGAAAAAAGATAAACTTCGTATGTATTAACATGCATCGTACAGTGATAACTTGACCCTTTCTCACACCCTCTCATGTGAAGATAGCCAACGGGAAAGGAGCAAGCTCGAATTCATAACATTTTCCTTTGGAATAGCAAAAAAGGATCAACTGGTACAGATGAGTTGATGTTGATGCTGGTTGCCCTTGTCATGGCTGACAGGGGAAGTACCTTGTTTATTAATGAATGTTTTTAAAAGTAATTCCCGGCCTATTTCACTGGGGCGATTGATCGGAAATATTTTTGAAAAAAAAACTTCATTTTTCGCTTCTAACTCATGAACTTTAACGTTGGATTGACCGCACAATATTTGACCAATAATATCGATTGATGGCTCATTTGATAGGTAATTAAAAGTACTACAAACTACTTTATGAGTAAAGTAAAGTCGAACCACCCCCAAAACGTGATGCATAGGCGAACTTTGACCCGCTATAACTTAAAGCTTAAGCAACATACAGTAGTTGTTTACATCTTATTTTGTAGATGATTTAATTCTCTTTAAAGTTTTAGTTCAACATTTTGCCATAAAACGAAATGGGAACGACTTATTCTATAAAAACCAAACCAATCTCTTTTTCAAGAACTCGGTTTTATACTCAGGTGGTGTACCCAAACAGATACCATAAATACAATTTTGTCCATCGAAAAATGCAATTTGATTTACTAATTTGACTGGACTAATTAGTTAGGAGGTAATTTTTATTAAGAGCTTTTTATTCCCGTACTCTCCAACGATTTTCGCAAAAAAAAAAAGTCAGGCGATGTATTTCTATTTGCTCATCATATTTATGCAAACAAATAATGGCTCAATCCCATAGTTTTTTTTTTTTTTAATTATAAACAATTTACACTTTGTATGGGAATTTCAAATGCCTATAACTCGGTAACTAAGTGGAATTTCAAAATGCTCATAGCCTCAAATAATTCTCATCTCGAGATCTAATTTGCTCGGCCAATAGTTTAATTTACAAAATTCTCATTAATTAGTTATTAAACAATTAAATTTTTGACCTAGAAAAAAGTTGCAAAATACAAGCAACCTTTATTGCTCATCTGTCACAAAATCCGAAAAACTGCTCATAGCTTGTCGGAAGAGTTATCCGCTCGTTAACTGGGTAGACACAAGTTCTATTCCCGCGAAGGGTCAACTTCTTTTTATTTTTTTTTTGGCTAATTATATAAATAATGTGGTTTTTTAAAGCGTAAAGCATGTGGGTGTGCTTTTCATTGCATAAATTGTTAACATTACGGTGGAAAATGGAAATCAAGCTGTTTGACATGCACTTTGCAGATAACAGTGTAAAGCCATTTTAATATGACAATATCTCAGTAACCACATCGAATTTTGTTTTGTTTTAAGTGCTCATCTCGAAATTCAATTTGCTCACCCATCGTTAATTAATTAATCAACAGTTAAACAAAAATCCATTAAAACATACCAGAATAAAATGCACGTACAAGCCATATTAAAATAACAATATCTCAGGAACCACATTGAATTTTGTACCGTCTTAAGTGTCAGCTAATTGCTCATCTCAAAATTGAATTTGCTCAGGCAAAATCATAATTTGCTCACCCTTAATTAATTAATTAATTAACAACTAAGCAAAAATAATCCCTTAAAACATACAAAAATGACATACAAGCCATATTAAAATGACAATATCTCAGGAACCACATTGAGTTAGCTGACACTTAAAACGGTGCAAAATTCAATGTGGTTCCTGAGATATTGTCATTTTAATATGTGTACGTCATTTTTGTATGTTTTAAGGGATTTTTGGTTAATTGTTGATTAATTAATTAACTTAGGGTGAGCAAATTATAATTTTGCCTGAGCAAATTCAATTTTGAGATGAGCAATTAGCTGACACTTAAAACAGTGCAAAATTCAATGTGGTTCCTGAGATATTGTCATTTTAATATGGCTTAAACGTCATTTTTGTATGTTTTAAGGGATTCTTGGTTAATTGTTGATTAATTAATTAACTAAGGGTGAGCAAATTATAATTTTACCTGTGTAAATTCAATTTTGAGATGAGCAATCAGCTGACACTTAAAACGGTGCAAAATTCAATGTGGTTCCTGAGATACTGTCATTTTAATATGGCTTGTACGTCAGTTTTATATGTTTTAAGGGATTTTTGCTTAACTGTTAATTAATTAATTAATTAATTAATTAATTAATTAAGGGTGAGCAAAATCTAATTTCGCCTGAGCAAATTCAATTTTGAGATGAGCAATTAGCTGACATTTAAAACGGTGCAAAATTCAATGGTTCCTGAGATATTGTTATTTTAATATGACTTGTACGTACATTTTATTCTGGTATGTTTTAATCGATTTTTGTTTAATTGTTGATTAATTAATTGACGATGGGTGAGCAAATTATAATTTTGCCTGAACAAATTGAATTTCGAGATGAGAAATTAGCTTACACTTAAAACAAAATTCGATGTGGTTACTGAGATATCGTCATATTAATATGGCTTTACACTGTTATCTGCAAAGTGCATGTCAAACAGTTTGATGTCGATTTTTCACTGTAATGTTAACAATATATGCAATGAAAAGCACACCCACATGCTTTACCCTTTAAAAAACGACATTGTATATATAATTAGCCAAAAAAAAAATAAAAAAGAAGTTGACCCTTCGCGGGAATCGAACCTATGTCCACCCAGTTAACGAGCGGACAACTTTTTTTTTTTAATTCATTTTTATTTTTAATCAATCTTATAACTAACTTAAAGCTAGACAAAAATTCATAAAAACTAGCCTACTTATCAATAACTTACAACTAACTTACTGGCCCCATGCGGGCGCTCTAAGTTAAATTATGATTACTTAATACTAATGCCTTTCGGCCTAACAACTAAATTAAGACTAAGATCCTTAACGGTTTTATTTTTTACCGAGATGAATTTTGAAAAAACTCGGTTTCTTTATCTATTTTTTATTTTATATAAAACTTACAAACTAAATAAAACTAAACTAAAGCTTATTATAACTAGGTACTTAAACTACTTAAAGCTAATTAAATCTACCTAAATCTACTGAAAACTAGAACAGCCAAGCATTTTCGTTTGTTTTTCTATTTTTTTTTTGTTTTATTTTTTGCGGTTTTTTAATTTTGTTGGTATTTTTTTTTTGTGCCACCCTGACTCTCCCTACTTAGAACTAATACACCTAAACCTATGTACGTCGGCCAAGACAGAAAGACTTAGTCAACTTTTAAATATCTGTAAAGTTTTCATTTAGCCACCCAAACTGGTTCTCCTGCCTTACCCTATCTCTTCGGTCCCGATCGGACACAGTCCTACTGAACCGAAGGCGCTCAGTGCACGAGTTACATATCCCACCTGGCCTCAACCCCGGTCAGCAACTTCCCATAGAATATCGTATCAGCAACTTCCCATAGAATATTGTATAGGTATCATATTATTACACTGTCAGTAGAATTATTCCCGGTCATTAACAGCACGTCATATAAAATATCATATTATTGTTTGTCATTATTTTTATTTCCCAAAATCTGTATTGCTTAGTCATCAGACTTACGTTGTTAGTTTAAGTTTGAGTATTATAATAAACGCAGCACTGAGCTGTTCGCTTGAAAGAAATTTGTTTTTTTTACTGAATGCCACGATCGTTACCTTAACTTGCGCAGTCGAGTAGCCCGATGAACGGAAATTCTTTTTTTATTTTTCGCTTTAATAATTATGTCGGCGGTTTCCCGATAGTGACCATTGAAAAGTAAATTAATGAAAGCCATATTTGATGTTGTGACATAAATAGTTATCGTCAAAACCGAGAGAAAATCGGTTTAAGAATTATCGTAAAAATCGAGAGAAAATCGGTTTAAGAAGCATCAATTGCCGTGGGATTTTACTCCTTTATCACCGGTAGAACATAAATTAAACAAAACAAAGTTATTAGTGACTTTAATAAAAAAAATATATACATAATCATCAAAGAACATTTCGAAAGAACATCGAAAATATAAAAAATATAGATAATTATCCCCGTATCAACGAACATAAATAAATATTTTTTTTTACTTTAATATATAATCGTCAAAGAACCTTTCGAAAGAACATCAAAAATATAGAAAATTTAATTATCCCCATACATAAATAAAATTTTTAGTGACTTTAGTAATAATAACAAAAAAAAAAAAAAAAAACAACAACAATCATCAAGTAATTTTCGAAAGCACATCGAAGATAAAGAAAATATATAAACCACCTTTAAGAAGGAAGATCTGAGTCTCAACCAACACTGGACACCATGCTGTTTTGTGCCACGTTAATAATTAACATACAACTGATGATGATGACTACAGGACAGAAGATGGAAATACATGACCTAACGAACAACCACGGACTTTTTGCAATAAAATTAGGAACCGCAATGACAATAACTTCATATAAAAACCTGATTCACATAGTGCAACTGGACAAATACGAAGAAAATATAAAAGCAATAGGAAACTCCCTCGAAATTTTCTACAAGATACACGGTTTCAATGACTTGGCAAAAGTAGTTAAAATGAAATACGTCCAATTACAAAAGAAGCTCAAATCACTAACCCCGAATTCTAGGAAAAAAAGAGGTTTAATAAATGGGCTAGGAACAGTGATAAAGAGCATTACAGGAAATATGGATGCTGAAGACGCTATTGACTTAAATAAAAAGATCGAAACACTAACTCAAAAAGAAAATAGCATTGAGGAACAGGAGAACGATCAAATTAGGCTCAACAAACAAATGATAGAGAGATTTAATAATATCACTCACAAATCATATAAATTATCAACAAAAAATCATTGAGAATTACTTGAATAAAACTGAAAGGATCCTAGGCAATAGAATAAGATCGGAAGAAAGTTCTATTAGGTACATTCAGTATTTGGATCAAATCAACTTCAATATGGAGCTCCTCGACAATCATTTAGCAAATATCGCAGAATCTATTATATTCGCAAAATTAAAATATAATATCTAAGCATATATTGGACACAGAAGAATTAGACTTTATCTATGATTCGCTAAAAAACCAATCCGTTGAAATAAAGTCAAATGAACATATGTATGTATGAGTTATTGGAACTACAAGCCTATTACAACCATTCAAACATAATTTTTAATATACAAATTCCATCCTTTGAAAACGAAACATATTCCTTCCTTCATTTAATACCTATCCCAATAAGAAACCAATTAATCCATACCAAACCCTTCTGTACTCTGAATAAAAATGGAGTTCAATATTTCGACAATAAGTGCGAACAAATAGAGAGGGTGTATTACTGCAAAAATTCGGCCCCAGAATTCCAGATGGAATCGAGCTGCGTAGAAGACTTACTTCGTAACAAGCCAACAATAAAACTGAAAGGATCCTAGGCAATAGAATAAGATCGGAAGAAAGTTCTATTAGGTACATTCAGTATTTGGATCAAATCAACTTCAATATAGAGCTCCTCGACAATCATTTAGCAAATATCGCAGAATCTATTATATTCGCAAAATTAAATATAATATCTAAGCATATATTGGACACAGAAGAATTAGACTTTATCTATGATTCGCTAAAAAACCAATCCGTTGAAATAAAGTCAAATGAACATAATATGTTCATTTGACTTTATTTCAACGGATTGGTTTTTTAGCGAATCATAGATATTATCATACATCATACATATTATGTATGTATGAGTTATTGGAACTACAAGCCTATTACAACCATTCAAACATAATTTTTAATATACAAATTCCATCCTTTGAAAACGAAACATATTCCTTCCTTCATTTAATACCTATCCCAATAAGAAACCAATTAATCCATACCAAACCCTTCTGTACTCTGAATAAAAATGGAGTTCAATATTTCGACAATAAGTGCGAACAAATAGAGAGGGTGTATTACTGCAAAAATTCGGCCCCAGAATTCAAGATGGAATCGAGCTGCGTAGAAGACTTACTTCGTAACAAGCCAACAAATTGCAGAACGTCAACCGAGAACCAGAAACACGAAATCCTCCAACCAGAACCAGGCTACATACTATTCGTGAATAGCCCAGACACAGTAATAAAGTCCACCTGCGGCCCCGAAGACCAGCGGCTTAACGGAACATTCGCAATCCACTTTACAAACTGCAGCGTACAGGTGAATGGAATATCCTATGAAAGCGAAACCCGAGTATATTTTGAAGATGTACATATTTTTCCTAAGTCTTTCAAACAAATCACAACCTCACCTAGCGAAGCAATCAGCCTCCAGACATTGCAGGATTTCCACTTCGAAAATAAACAAGCGATAAGAAACCTGGAAAAAAACACCCGCTACAAAATTATACTCGACCACACTACAATCATGACGATTCCCTCGCTTATTGGAATTGCAGTAGTAATTTATCTTATGAAAACCAAAAATACCACAGATTCTACGTCACCAACGACATCCAGCATCAATCAACACACTCCAGCAGTCAATATATTGTTCGCTCCGGCTAAAGATGCCTCCTACAGCCTCTCCGACCGTAGCTCTCTCAAGGGGGGGAGGAGTTACATACCCCACCTGGCCTCAACCCCGGTCAGCAACTTGCCATAGAATATCGTATCAGCAACTTCCCATAGAATATTGTATAGGTATCATATTATTACACTGTCAGTAGAATTATTCCCGGTCATTAACAGCACCTCATATAAAATATCATATTATTGTTTGTCATTATTTTTGTTTCCCAAAATCTGTATTGCTTAGTAATCAGACTTACTGTATTTAAAACCACTATTGTTAGTTTAAGTTTGAGTATTATAATAAACGCAGCACTGAGCTGTTCGCTTGAAGGAAATTTGTTTTTTTTACTGAATGCCACGATCGTTACCTTAACTCGCGCCGCCTTGTGCGAGGACATTTCGGTTGTAAAGGAGTCGCCTGTCTACAGTTCTACGGCCGACGTGGTAGATAAGCGGAACTGCCAATCTATCCTGTGTCAGCCTTCGACTGTCTAGATAGAGGAATGCATCGGGCGGAAAAGCCGCTTAAACGCACACTCTCGTAGTATTCGTCGTTGGGGTAATAGGCCCCAAAAATAAGGCTGTTTTTCGAGGACATAGCTCTTGCAATGTGACCCCGAATCAGCTTCAACAAAAAATTATCTATTCTGTTTATGTTGGGCCGTTGTATATAGCCTGGTTGGAATAATAATGTTTGTACTCCGACTCTGGTGTTGTGTAATCCAAGGCAGCGACGTAAGCACTGCCTCTCAAACACCCGAATCTTTTCCATTTGAGATGCGGCCACGTTGAACCAAACCGGGCATCCATAGGCAATCATCGGCCGGATGAGGGCCATGTAGCAAATCACCTTTACCCTGGTGTCAAGCCGGCTGCTGTAAAACGACCGTTTCTTCATGGCAAAAGCTCCCCTAGCCCTGGTCAGAGCAGCATATATATGTCTGTCGAAATACAAATACTGATCTAACCAGATGCCAAGGTAATTTACTACACTTTTACTCTCCAGTGCATGTCCATTTGGCCCTACGATCACAAGCTTGCGCCAGTTCTTTCTCGTATCCCTTGCGAGCGGACAACTCTTCCGACAAGCTATGAGCAGCTTTTCGGATTTTGTGACAGATGAGCTATAAAGGTTGCTTGTATTTTGCAACTTTTTTCTATTGTTTAATAACTAATTAATGAGAACTAGTATCTCTGTAGGATTAATCAAAAATTCAAATTATAAGCGAAATCAACAATTCGTTCTCCCCTGGAGTTAATTTCACACATCTTAAAAAACGGACACATCATTTATTGCTGTTGCACACACACACACAACACACTATCCACCTCTTTGAAATTTTATTCCACTCCTCCTTTCACACACAGCCACCAACACACACAGAAGAGAAAAGGATGAGAAAAACGAAGGAATGAATAGAATGCCAATTGCCAATGTATATATGAACGATCTATTGCTTTAAACTCAATTGTGTGAGAAGCTGAGAAGGCGAATATGGAGCGAAAAATGATAATTCTTTTTGTGAGAGTGACTTGAGCGAAGGCGGAGCCACAGTGGCATGGGGTAAAAGTTTATTCAATTCAATATGGTCAGTTTATTCGCTCGAGGCATTTGAAATTCCCATACAAAGTGTAAATTGTTTATAATTAAAAAACAAAACTATGGGATTGAGCAATTATTTGTTTGCATAAATATGATGAGCAAATAGAAATACATCGCCTGACACTTTTTTTTTTTTGAAAATCGAAAGTGCGCCGGCTAACTTTTCCGTGGTAACAAATGCTTGTACTGAGGCTCCCATCTTGCATATCAGTTCTTCGGTTCATGGTGTTATTGGCGTTGATGATATGCAATTTTTCAATTATCATCCTCTTGTTATGATGGTTTTCTCTTTGCAGTACTTTTACATTTCCGAAGTCAGGAGAGTGGAGTGCGATGCCAGTGCTGTCTTCTGGGGCGTGCTAATTTTTATGTCTGATTTATTTCCTGTGAGTCTGTTTTTTAGTTTTTGTTTTGTAGTCCCAATATAAATTTGATTGCATTCTTATTCCGCATTGCACTTCCAATTTATTTTTTTAATTAAATCAGAATGCTCCAATTTATCTGTTTTTGTTTTAAGATTAGTGTAAAGTTGTGTTAGTTATTTAATATTTTTCCGTATCAAACTGGTTTGCGTTTTTAAACCGATCGGCTATGTCTTCTATGTAAGTGAAAGATTTATATATGAGTTTTGGGCTTTCTTCTTTTGTTGTATGTGATTTTTTTTGTTCATATTGTTTTATCATGATTTCAATATTTTTTGTGGGTATCCGTTTTTCAATAGTATTTTCTTGACTTTAATTTTATTGTTTTTGTGATACTCAACATCACTTATCGAGAGAACTCTTTTTATGAGATTATTGGCTGTGTTCATAACGAGTTGTTATGTGTGCTCGGAATGGAAATTAATAATCCGTCCGGATGAAGTTGGTTTTTTAATGTTCCGTCTTCCTGGTAACGGTAGTGTCAAGGTAAGACAATTGGTTGTTTCTCTTTCTCAACCGTGAACTGTAGTTTTTTTGGAAACCGTTCAAGGATGTTAATGTTTCTTCTAAGTCATCTACTTTAACGATCGCAAATATGTCGATTACATATTTTGTTAATAGCTTTGGCTTGTTTTTCAACTTTTCCAGGCTGCTGTCAAGGAGTTCTTCGAGAACAATATCCGCTATTATAGGTGATGAAGGATTTTCAATCGGCATTCCATCCCTTTGTTGGTATATTTTGTTGCCATAAACCAGATAATTGTTGTCATTTATACAAAAACCTACTAGCTCCAGAAATTTGAGATTGAGAAGGTCTCGAACATGCAGATCAATAATCCCCTCCAGTGTGTTTTCTTGATGGTTGTGTGTACTATGCTTGTGTCCCACTTTTTGTTTATTAGTTCAAGTGCTGTTTTCAAAGGAACGTTAGTGAATGGGAAGGAGATCCGGGAGATGGGAAGGAAAGAGTTTTGTTTTTTAATCAATAAATGATAAAACTGTTATTAAATTTATGTAACTGTGTAATTGTGCAAAAATGTTTAGAATATACTGTATTTAAAAATTGTTTAGGATAAGGCAAAGGAAAAATCAACTTTACTGGGCAAGTTCTGAATAACAAGTGCCAAATTGTATGTAACATTAGTTTGATAACAATTGAATTTAAGAGAATTGAGTGACTTTATGTATGAATTATGTATGAGAGATTGACCGATGTTTGCAAAAAATATGAGTTTGAGCATAAAATGTAATAGGGTATTCCAAAACATCCAATAGATTAGTGTCTTTCAGAAAAAGGTAATGGGGACACCTTTACAACTAGACGATCAAATTCTCAAAACTTGGTTTTGATAGTCACAACTCTGACTTTTCCGTCTTCTCCAGGGTGTGTGTTTAGTTATCCTTCCCAGGATCGACTTGGATGGGGGTAAATTGGGCTCCTTCATTAAAACAACATCATCAACTCGAATATTAGGTTTAGGTACCTGCCACTGCAGCGACCCAGCTGCAGTGATGTTAAATATAACCTTGTAGCATTGCCTGTAAGAGAGACCAATTAGTGTTTAAAGAAACAATAGAGTTAGGAACAGGAGGTTGTGGAACGCATGTATAGCGACCCCCTATCAAAAAATGCGAAGGGCTAAGGGCTATTGGCCCTGAATCTGTAGTTGCCCATATTGGATTCACATATGACCCGTTTTAACTGCAGTGTCACTGATTTTACACCAGCCTCCCACAAACCTCCAAATGAGGTGCGGAGGGTCGTATAAATTTCCAATTTATAGCAAGATAATCAGCGGCGATAGTATTATGCATGCATTTT
Source organism: Epistrophella euchroma (assembly GCA_947049315.1). Lineage (NCBI taxonomy): Eukaryota > Metazoa > Arthropoda > Insecta > Diptera > Syrphidae > Epistrophella > Epistrophella euchroma. Next base: position 72,267,719 of record OX346245.1, on the reverse strand, counting down.
GTCCAACAGACGTTTGGCACCACGAAAATTGGTACCGTTGTCACTACAGATTTCGTAAGGCTTACTACGGCGCGCGGCAAAACGATCTAATGCGTAAAGGCGATTGACGACGACTCTCCTACAAGCTCGATATAAGTAGCCTTGGTAATAAAAACACACAAAAAGTAATGGGACCCGCGTAGTCACAACCCACTTTACTAAAGGGCCTCGAATACCGAATTCGCTCGGCAGGAAGATTTCTTATAAGTTGCTTCGTTGTAGTCACACGTTCGCGAAAAAAATTAAGGGAATCATGAACAACCTTACGTGCGAGGTTCCGTCCTCCAAGAATATAGAATTGTTGCTTAGTTAAAGCAAACAGAAGTGACACACCAAGGTGTAAATGTTTTTTATGAAGATAATCAGATAGTACGTTTGATATCGAATGTGATTTGCATAAAATTATAGGGCGTTTTTTTCCGAGTACGAAAGTTTCGAGTTTTCTAAACGGCCACCGACACGAAGCACACCAACCGAATCAATAAAAGTGCTCACAGAAAGAAGCCTATTTTCGGAAGGCAGATTATTTCCCGCTTTTAAAAGTTCAATTTCTTTGCGAAATAATGACATCTGAGCGCATTTGATTAATTTATTTTTTATAAAGTTTAGTTCTTCAGATGATAAAGGATTTAAATTACGATCAACTTGTTCTAAAGGGTAATTGTAAAACGAATTGCATATGCAACAACGCGCACTAATCGAGAAGCAGGATTTGAAGCACTTCGTACATGACTCCATAATTTTAGGTGAAGGGAACTCAACATCTCTGATGTTCATTTGGCGACGAACACTGACCACTTCTTGGGAGGGGCTGATAACCAATGCAGCACAATGGAAGAGTCTGTCCACGCAAAAGTCTTAATATCAGGTTCCTGCAAAGATGATTTAATTTTGTTTATTAGGTCAGTAAGTAAATAAGCTCCACATAGCTCAAACTGAGGGAGAGATTAGATCTTAATGGGAGCAACTTTTGATTTAGCTGGAACCAGCTCTACAGAAATCAAACCATCTTCTGAAATACTGCGACAGTAAACAGCTGCTGCATATGCATCTAATGATGCATCACAAGAACCGTGTAGTTCCCAATTAGACTTACTTTTCACCATCAGTCTTGGAATATACAGTGATTCGAGCATATGAAGTTCATCTCTGATGGAAGTCTACTGAAGAGCCAAGTCCTCTGGTACATATTCATCCCAGTTCAGTTCTCAAAATGGACTGGAGAGAGTTCACGTTGATCTTCGGGCAAGTTTATCAAAAGAGGATGACAATTAGCTGTCCATTTTCTAAGGTTAAATCCTGCTGAACCTAATAAATTTACTAATTCTGATTGAAGAGCGAAAAGATCCTCGATACTATTAGTGCCTGTGACAACGTCGTCGACATAGAAATCGTTGAAGTTATATAGGTTCCATGGTGTATTTTGTTACTTTGTTTTTCTGACAGAGTTCGCAATTTTTAATGTAGTTTTCTGTATCTTCCAACTATAATATATGTTTCCAACTATAATATAATTTTATACGTTTAAAGGTTCTGTTGACGCCACAGTGTCCTTCAATGGGATTTAAATAAAATTCGTTAAGCATAGTTTTGATTTCATTTTCTGATAATTCCTGTCTTTTCGAAGATTTAGGATTAATGAAAGATGTAGGACAAGAATTAGTGCTGGTATTTGAATAATTAGAATTGGTATTTTGAGATGTTAAACAAGAACTAGGATTTGTAGAGTAAAGCAAGTAAGTAGAGCAAGAATTAGAAATTGTGTTAAGAGATTTGGAACAAGTATTTGAATTTTCAGTAGTGTCTTTTAATTGTGTTGAACAAGGATTTGAATTTGAATTTGAATTTTTATTTGAAACACTAGAACAAGAACTGGTATTGGAATTAGACGATGTTGAAGACGAGTTTGTATTTTTAGAATTTGAACAAGAATTTGGATGTTGGACAAGAATTAGCAATTGACGATGTAGAAGACAAATTAATATTTGTTGGTGATGTAGAAAAAGAATAAAAATTTTTAGACGATGTTGGAGACGATATTGTAGATAGAATAGTAGACGAGTTAGGAGATGTTGCAGAAGACGAATTTTGAGAAGTAGAAGGCGATTTTGCATCTGAACGAATTTTGCAATTCTGCTAAGGCAGTCAGCATTCGTATTTCCCTCCGTTTAGGCGGGAGGGGCAATTTTCAAAAAAAAATCACTTAAAACAGAAAAAAATATTAAAAAATAACGGTAATACTTACAGTCATGCTAAAGCATTCTGAAAAGCCAAGAGTCTATTCTTTAATATTATGTTTAAATTAAGTTGTTCGAGTGAATAGTTTTTGAAAAATTAATTTTCAGTCAAAATTTTGAAGAAAAAAATTTTTCTTTTTAAACTTTTTTTCAAAATTTTATGTAATTAAGTATTATTTTTTTTCCTAATATTGAATGCTCTTATTTTTGACCGAACACAAAAAACCGGATGTCATTTTTTTAAAAATCAAAAATAACAAAAACTACTTTTTTCTAAGAAAAACCTTTTATTTTTGTTTTTACGTTATTGGATTCTTAGGTAAATTTATGAATGAAAGGATTGACTTTATTTTTACTATTTTTTTTATTATCAGTCCTTTAAGCATACAATAAAGTGACAAAGTACTGGATTAAACATTTTTCACACATTTTTTTCATTGAAAACATTTTTTAGTGAGAGCATTGGGTTAAAATTGACCTGATTTTAAATGATTTAAAATCATGCAACTTACACTTTACATAACTAGTAGATGAAAAATGCAATTGCAAAATAAGCAAACAAATGTTCCTGAATCTTGAATCCATGTCTTCACCAAGTGATTAATTAAATTTCATTAATAAGAATATAATGTTCCCTTTTTAATGCACATGTGCCAATAAAGATAAAAATAATTAGGCATGGACAATGTCCATGGATTAGGTTAGAATAGGTTAGGTTAGGTTAGGTTAGGTTAGGTTAGGTTAGGTTAGGTTAGGTTAGGTTAGGTTAGGTTAGGTTAGGTTAGGTTAGGTTAGGTTAGGTTAGGTTAGGTTAGGAGGGGTGTGCCTAGCTCTGAGGCTGTTGCGTACACGGGTGCCTGTTGGTCCATTGTGATCTATAAACAGAGATAAAACCTAAACTATCGGTTTACATAGACTGATTCATTTACGAACTAGCCTGTGCTTTCTATGTATTTCCTCATGTTTGCCATTGAGACCTGTGCTAAATCGTCCAGTTCTCTAACAAACCTGTTTCCAAAGAAACGGAGGCGGTTTGTTTGGAGGTTTGGGCAGTCGCAGAGCAGGTGTTTAATGGTTTCTATCTCCTCAACATCCCACAGCTACTACAGAAATCGGGTGCGTATACACCCAATCTAGTGGCCATTATGCCAATGGCACAATGTCGCGTCAGTACACCTTACAGGGTTCTAATATTCTTTTTACTCAGGGATAAAATATGCTGAGTTTCCTTTTCATTAATTCTAGGTCATAAACTTTTAGAGATTGCACAATCGTTCCTGAATATCCAGGAGCAGTGCTGTCGTTTTCCAAATTCCCAGGGTAGCACTTTTCAGAAATTTTGGGGAGAATTTTTAAAAGTTGAGGAGCCCCCAAAAATTCAAAATAATTCATTTAATAATATGATTCCATAAATGAAAAGAAACAAATACTTTTTTCTATCGAAACAACAATTTTTAATATTAATTTTTGCAAATAAGTTTGCACAATCAAAAGAAACAGCACGAGCCAATTTTTTTTTTTTTTAAGAATATAATTTTCTTATTTTTTTTTTGTTAACCAATTAAATATAGTGGTCCGATAACTTGTTTATTAAGTTTTAATGTCATCATGTTTTGTTGTTCTATAAATTTTCTTCCGAATATCTGACTTTGAATGAAAAAAGACAACTTTAAATTGGGTGACCAAGTTTTGGAAACCTTTCTACAAGAGCTTTTCAAAGCTTTAAAGCCAATATGTTTTTTGGCACCTCAACGTTAGTTTAAAAAAAGTAGAAAAAACGGCTTTTTATAAACTTAACAAAAATAATCGTAGGACTTAATTTGGTAAAACATTTTGCAGACCTATTAGACCACCAATTTTTTTTTTTAGATTTAAAATTGATCGATAGAATTGTTTTTTTTTTTTTTACCGAATGATCAAGTCGTAGAAACAAATTGTAAACATTGTGAAATCGTCAATAAAATAGAACAGAAAATATCAATTTTTGACCACTTTTTTTCACAGTAAAGTACGCCCGCTTTCCGCAAAGAAACAGATAGAGCTCTTCAAAAACAAAAAAAAACCATTTAAAAAAAAAACTGTATAAAATTATGTTCCCTTAATTTGTTTTACTAGTAAGTGTATAATAAAAAAAACATCATGGAAAACGAAAGACTTTTTGGGCATTATTTTAATAAATAAATACATAACATCACTTTGTTAAATACTTTCATTTGAGAGTTTGACATTTCGAGTAGTTCTTCATCATTTTATCGCTTTCTAAAACCTAACAGCAATGTGCAATATTTTTTTTAAACAGCGAGCGATGTGAAAAAATAAAAACTTGTGTTCATAAAATGTAAGACAATCTTTTCAATTAATTTTTTAATGTAGTGACTTGGGGACTGGGGAGCTATTTTGAGATATGGGTAGCACAGTAGCCCTTTCCGCAGCAAAGTAGCCAAATGCTACTATAGTAGCGAAAACGACAGCAGTGTCCAGGAGTTATTGATTTGCTCTTTCGTTATTAGATCTATCTTCTTTTTGATCACTTCTATTATACTATTATTACTGTCTCTATTTGTCATTGACCCTTTCCTTGCCAGTACATCTGCTATGTCATTCCCTTCTATATTGCTATGTCTAGGAACACAGCAGAGTTTGACTTGGTTAGTGTTGCAAATATTGTTCAGTATGCCTCGACATTTAGCTACTGCTTTGGATCTTTTCGTCTCACTGGATAATGCTTTGATAGCAGATTGGCTGTCCACGAAGATTGTGATCTCTGATGAGCTTTTATTCCTGTGGACAATTTCGGTTGCCTTTTCAATTGCATAAATCTCAGCCTGAAAGACACTCTACTCATCTGGGAGTTTAATGATTCTCTTATATGAAGAGCTTCACAAATCACCCCGGCTCCTGTTCCTTCTTCCATTTTTGACCCATCAGTGTAGAAAGGGATACCCTGTTCACTGAGTAGTGATGAGTTGGATTCCCAACCATGCCTTTCGGGTATTAAAACCGAGAACTTTTTCCTAAAATCTGTTCTGGGTGGTACGTAGTCAGTGGTCACGTGAAGTCCGGAGTATCTTTGGCAGATAGACCTATGACCATAGGTGCTGTGCCTCCAAGAGTCCATTTCTTTAAGTCGAAAGCAATCTTGGCTGCTGTACATCTTATGAACTCGCCCAGGGCTGGAAGGTTGAGAATAATCGCCAGCCCTGCTTGTGGCGTAGACCTCCTTGCGCCCGTTATTCCTATACAGGCTAATCTTTGGACCTTGTTCAGGTTTTTGAGTAGCTATCCTTTTCTACGGCCTTGCACACAATCGAACTGTAGGTAAGTATGGGACGAACGATCGCCGTGTACATACATTGGATGACTTACGGTCGCATTCCCCACTGCGCCCCGAAGGCTTGTTTGCATATGTAGAAAACCCGAAGTGCTTTTTTCATTCTTTCCTCCGTATTCCGGTTCCAGCTTAGCTTGGAATCAAGGCTTACGCTAAGATATTTAGCTTATTTGGAACGTTTCAGAGGAATTTCATTTAACTAAGGAGGGATAAAGTCCTCCAATTTCCTTTCCTTTGTGAACAGAACTAGTTCGGTCTTTGCAAGGTTAACCCCAAAACCGTTTTGTGCCGCCCAAAAGGATAGTTCTTTAAGCGCAGATTCCATAATCTCCTTAATAGTGGTAAGATATTTACCCGATATCAAAATTACTATGTCGTCTGCATAGGCAACAGTTTTAATGCCTTTATTCATAAATTTTGTAAGAATTTTGTTAACAACGAGGTCCCAGAGAGGTGAGATTACTCCTCCCTGTGGTGTGCCTCTTGTAATCGTTTTCACGACAATAGTGTCTCCAAGTTGCGAGTTTAAGACTCTGTCATTGAATAAATCCATGGAATAAATCCAGTCCACAATGGCAGATTCCACTCCCACCTCTTCCAGAGAAGATTTTTAGACTCCGTTTAAACGTTATTAAACGCTCCTTCGATGTCCAAAAATGCTGCTAGGGTGTGTTCTTTGTACTCGAGACTTTTCTTAACATTTACTGTTTTCACACGTCTTCAGGTTAAAAATCGTGGGTGCAGAGAAAATAAGAGTGTTTTGAGAACAAAACCTTGTTTTTCCGTTAATTTTAATGGAATTCTTTAAAATATTACACTTGCATGTTAACATTCTCAATTTATTTAGCTATGTTTGCGGTGAGTGTATGCCAAAATCGAAAAAAAAGCACTTTCGGAATTAATTAAAAAAATGTTTCTCGCTTATTTAAACTGAGAATTTCTATGGATTAAAGTGTGTTGCTTAAAGTATTATATACAATTAGACAGATCCAAACAGTTGGCGCACTGAAAACACCAAAAAAATTCCTTTTGAATCGCCAATGATTTGCACTGATCCTACTAATCAAGGTGTGGAATGCTATTTATGTTTAATTCGATTGAAGATGTTTTCAGAAAAATGTAAACGATGTATTCGTAAGATGTGTCATATCAGTTATAAAACAAAGCAGCATTCAGTCAATCTACGTGTATATCTGAGTACTCAGTACAATTTTATGTGGTAGCACAAAGCTCGCAAAATTCTAGTTAATTAATAGACTGTGGGGATTGTAATGATCGAGAAAACAAAAAACTTCCTTGATAGCATAAGATCCGCCGAGTCTTGTGATGAAATAAAAGCGATGCTGGACTGCGACTGTAAATTGGGATGCAATATGTCAATAAAGCTGCATTTAATTCATTCTCCTTTGAGATTTTTTCTCCGGAAGTATGGGTGCTATAGTATGGTGAGAATCCGGAACTCAATAATTGCGAGTGTCAGCATGACTCAGTGGCCAACTTAAATAGTGATGATTCATAACGCACCACTTGAACCCTTTCAAGTGCATTGCCCGAGTAATATGTGACACAATTGAGGTCGGGTCGAATCGAAGAATATAAACAACGTCAACATACAACAAAGCAGAATAAAACACCAACACTAACGATACCAACAAAAAGAAAGAGGGGAGAAAAACAATTTAAACAAAGAAGGGCGATCGCAGTACTATAAAGAGAAAATTTCAACAGAAAAAAAAAGAAGGAAATACAAGCAATTAGAACTGTTAAATTGTCATAAATAAATAAAAAAACCACACGGCTGACTATTTATGGGCAAAAATGTATGCCTTTAAATTTAATAAAATAAAAATTTAAAATGGGCAGCCCAAAGTCGAAAACTAAAATGCCAATGTTATAAACACTATTAAAGTCGTAGATCGCACCAGTCATTTAAATGACATTTGGTGGTTTTTATTAATTCTTATAATACTATCTAGTGTAAAATTATTTATAAAATTGTACTCAACACACAACAAATTTAAAAAAAAAGATTCACCGAAAATAAAGGGGTTTGTAACCTATGTATACAAAAAATACAAAACATTTTTAAGCTTCATTTCTTACATAGAAGCAGAAGTAACTTCTACCTACGCCAAAGACATACAAATTAAATTTAAAGAATAATACCTGATAAACGAAGACGATTTTCAGTTAGAAAGGGAAGTAAACACAGACGATTTATTAAGTGGTTATCAAAGTGTAGAGAAAATGCCAGTAACAGCAGTGAAATTCATAATTCAATTCTTCCAGAGTTCGATGGTAGTGCAAAAAGTTTAACACGTTTTTTAGATGCAATAGATATCCTTGAACAGATTAAAGAGACTCATGAAGCTACCGCGGTTTTGGTGGTCAAAACTAAGCTTAAGGGAACGGGTAGAAACAACGAACAGACGCTACAACAAATTAAAGATAGGGGAGAGTACGATAACTTTGGCGCCAAAAATTGATAATTGTTTTTAGTAGAAGGGTAAAAAAAAAACATTTTGTATTATGGGAGGGGGGTCCATCTCGCCCCGTTTAGGAAGTAGGGGGAATTTTATAAAAAAAATTACTTAAAATGAAAAAAAAAAATATTTAAGAAAACAACATTTTAATAGCAAATGGAGGCAAAGAACCTACTTTAGTTACCAAAAATCGTAAGGAGGTACTCGATATAACTCTCTCAAGCAACTCGGATACTATTAGCAGTGAACAGTGGAAGGTGCTGAAAGAAGAATCCTTCTCTGACCATAGGCTCATGGAATTTTTAAAACCTGACACCATAGACCCCCGTAAACCTTTTAAAATCTCAGGAAGACTAACTGGGAAATTTTCAATAGGGAAGTAGGGACTGAAATTCATAAACTCAGCACCAATGAGTTGTTAGAACCTGTATAGATAGATATTGCTACTAATAGCGTCACTGAAATTCTCGGTAAAGCCTTCGAAAGAAGTTGCCCATTAAAACCTTGCGGACAGGGTAAAAAGAAACCACCCTAGTGGACAAGCGAACTTGGCAACATTAGGAAAGAGACGAGAATACTCTTCAATGTCGCCAAGCGCACAAGAACAGACAACGACTGGGAGACTTATAAACCCACCCAAAAGAAATTCAAAACTGAAACACAAAGAGCCAAACGTATTTCGTGGAGAAGTTTCTGCAGTCAAATTGAAAACACTAACGAATCAGCAAGACGGGAATTACAACCCACAAGTAGAGCCACGTACAGAAAACACAACACCAACGGATTTGATTACGGAAGAAAGGATAAAATGGGCTTTCAACTCCTTTTCGCCGTACAAATCACCTGGCTTGGACGGCATCTGCCCCATGATGTTACAAAAATGTGAAAAGCATGTTATCCCACACTTAAAAAACATATTCCTTTGTAGCCTAAAATGGGGATATGTGCCAAAAGCGTGGCGTGAAATCAAGGTAGTTTTCATTCCGAAAGCTGGTAAGCCCAGTCATACGAATGCTAAAGACTTTAAACCCATCAGTCTCACGTCTTTTCTCCTAAAAACTTTCGAGAGACTAATAGATATTCACATCCGCAGCACATTGAGCCCGGAAGCTATTTCTCCAGCTCAACATGCTTACACAAAAGGTAAGAGTGTAGAGACAGCATTACACAATGTCGTCAGAACGATTGAAAAAACTCTCAAAGACAAAGATTATACCCTCGCTGTGATTCTGGACATTGAAGGAGCTTTCAACAATGTCAAAAACGAAGCGGTAGAAAAGGCACTCGTAAATCTAAATGTGAATAACACCATCATCAGATGGATTATTTTCATGTTAAAAAACAGACTAATCAACTCAGAGCTAGGAGGAGTACAGATCAAGGTATCTACTTCCAGAGGAACTCTGGATTCTCTCTCCGCTTTTCTGGACACTCGTTCTGTTAATACTCAAGAATAGTGGAGTCAAGGTAATCGCATATGCGGATGACGTAGCATTACTAGCGACAGGCAAATTTCCCTCCACAACTAGTAAATTAATAGAAAATGCCCTAACAATAGTGAACACCTGGACTAAGAAATGCGGACTAGCGGTTAACCCACAAAAAACCGAACTTGTCCTCTTCACAAATAAAAGGAAATTAACTTCTTTTAGAATTCCCTCCATTGAAAGGACTCAGCTTAAGATCTCTGATCACGCAAAGTACCTAGGTGTGATTTTAGATAAGAAGCTTAACTGGAGTCTCAACATTAAAGAAAGAACCAACAAAGCCATGTTCGCATTCTACTCATGCAACAGGATTTTTGGCAAAACCTGGGGACTAAGTCCAAAAATTATCAATTGGATGTACATGGCCATTGTAAGACATGTACTGACATACGGTAATGTAGTCTGGTGGAATGCATTAGATAAAGCTTCCAACCTTAAAATCATGACCAAAGTTCAAAGAATGTCTTCTATTGGAATCACTGGGGCTATGAGGTTCACCCCCACAGCGGGCTTGGAAGCTTTACTTAACTTAAAACCCCTCGATCTATACACGCAAGAATCGGCTGCCAAAAGCGCACTTCAACTTAGCCAAACAGGTAGTTGCAAACAAAACACCTTTGGTCATGCTCAGATTCTACAGAAATTCATGGGAAATAAGATAAGCACTGACTACTTAATACCCCGTTTAGACTTTCATATGCCGTTCACAACCGCCTTTCCAAGCAGAGAGGACTGGCAAACTAGCGTACCATCAACCTGCGCATCGATGGTCTCAATATACACCGATGGCTCCAAGATGGATGCTGGGGTTGGTGCAGGTTTCTTTTCAGAAACTCTTGGACTAGCCAGCTCATTCAGACTGCCTAACTACAGCAGTGTCTTCCAGGCTGAGGTTTTAGCAGTGGCGGAAGCTGCCAAACAGGTCTCAATGATGGCAATACCACAGGCTGATATTACCTTCTTCATTGATAGCCAAGCAGCAATAAAAGCGATTTCTGCCATTTAAATCAAATCGAAGCTCGTAAAGTGGTGTCGCGAAGAGCTCAGGGTTCTTGGCACACAGCACAACGTAAGGCTCTGTTGGGTTCCTGGTCACAGTGGAGTGCCAGGCAACGAGAGTGCTGATGAACTGGCAAGAATTGGTTCAACACTTGACCTAGTTCAGACAGATTCAATGGTCCAGATCCCACGCTGTATCTCAAACAAGAAATCGAGTACAAAGTTCTTTCTTCAACAAACAGAAGATGGAGCTCATTAGATACCTGCGTCATAGCTAGAAAGTTATGGCCAGAATTTAATAAACAAAGAACGAAAGAATCATAAATCTAAACAAAAAGTCACTTTCTCTTCTTGTGAGTATTACAACAGGTCACAACCTATTGGGCTACCACAAGAAAAAGATGCAACTTAGTCCGGATGTCCTATGCAGAGGCTGTGGTGACGAGGAAGTTCATGAAGACACTCCTCATTACCTGTGTCACTGCCCTGCACTATATCATCTGAGAAGCAGACTCCTCGGGAAACACTTCTTCGACGATTTAGAGGAACTCTCTGACATTCCTAGCAAGAATCTTTTAAAGTTCATTAATGCTACTAAATGGCTCGAAAGTTGCCACTTGAACACTTTTCCAAAAATTTATTTTCAAACTTAAATTTAAGAAAAAAAAAAACAAAAAAAAAATATTAAAAAATTGTGTTCAAAACTTTATTAAATAACATGTTTGTGTTTAGAATTCAATGCTCCCATCAACTTTTAGTCAAACACTAAAAACCAGATGTCGAAATGAAATCTAATTTGTAAGAAAGTTGAAAATAACTAAAGTATGTTAGTTTTTCGACTTTCATCCGTTATTTTGTTTTTCCAAAGATCCTATTCCTACTAATTAAGTAAAGCAGTATTACATTGTCATATATGTATATATGGCAAGTTTGACAAATAAATATGGCTCAAAAATGTCATATAAGTGTGATAGTCATATTTGTATGACAAAATATATATGACTCCATATATATGACACTCATGAATTATTTTGAGTTTAAAAAAAATATTTGATTTTAATGAAACGTGGTGGGTCAAACAAATCATATTTTTTTAAATATTTTATTTTTCGTAGCTAGTGTGTCATATTTTGTAAACAAACGCGCATATCAGCGCGTGAAATACTAGAAGGGGATACAAATTTTTTGGATTTGACATTCAATGTATTTCCCATAAGAGAAAACGAAAAAATGGTCTGGAAAACATTAAGGCCCATTTGCTGAAACCAAACTTAAATTTGTATGTTCAACTTAAGCGCTTATGTTTCACTTTTTCCTCAGCGTAAACTGTCACATAGGCTCTTATGTTGAACTTAAATATTTAAGTTTCGTTTAGGCAAATGGCCCTAAATTTACTAATTATTTTATATGAACGGGTATCGCTATTTTAATTGCAATCTATACTATTATATAAAAGAGTAACTTTTTTTGTTTGTTAGTTTGGCTGTATGTTTCCACTAAACTCACAAACAAACAAAAAAACCCTTTTAAAAAATATATATAATACAAATTTCACTTATCTGGTATGCTATAGGATACAACTGAAAAGAAAATATTTGTTAAATACAGAATTATAAGCAAATTAATAACTTACTACAAAAAAAATCGTATGGACATTTTCTAAAATTAGGCATGTAGGTATTTTTCATGCAAAATTCTGTTTTATATATTTTCAATTCACATTTACTTCAAGTTCAATTATCTATAAGGAAGAGTTATTTTGCCATAGAAAAATGCCTTTCCCAAGAACGCCATCCTGGCTAGACTTTTTCCTGGTATCATCCAACTTCATCAACATCGTTCCAGAATTGCAGAACTATACGTGTCAGAGCCTAACAGGAGATGGAGACTACGAGCCAGTGGAACTGAACATCAAACTGCACCAGCCATTTACCACAATACATCCAGAAGTGAGCGAGCTTTATATTAACTATAAGCACCTGGATATCGAACGGTTGCAAAGAAAAATTGAAGAGACAATAGTGATGCCAGATGCCAATAGAAACCTCACCAATAACGAAATAGAAGAAGCCATAGAAGAGACCAATGACTTCGAGGGATAGATACCACCATCTACCAGAAGGAATACTCAAATTGTATCAACATCGACAGCGACTTAGAAAGCGACTGCAAAGAATGCATCAAAGGGAATTAAAGACGGCTAACAACAACTACCAAATCGTGAAGAGCGAATTAGAGTGCACACACGTTATGTTAAGGAATGCTCTTCAGCATTTCAACAACAACAATTCCAAAAACGGCTGCAAAATATCAAACCCGGTCCCGATGCATTCAAGGAAATCAACAGGATTATAGGGAAAAGACAACAAATATCAGAAAAAATCAGCACCAGGCAAGGGGAAGTCATGACTGCTCAGGATAAAGCGGAAGCATTTGCGGAATATTTCGAAGGAAATTTCGTGCCAAATCCACCCAGCGACCCTGTATTCCTCGAGGAAGTCGAATTAAAATTACAACGGCTGCAGCAAACAGACCCTGAAATTACCATCTTCAACAATGATAACCTTGCCAGTGATCCTGAGCCGGCTGGAAGTTTCACAAACCCCCTAGAAGTAGCTGAGCTAATCCACAGAGGACGACCAAAAAAATCATCCGGACCAGACTTGATTTCTAACTTCATCTTAAGAAAGTTTCCCCAAGTCATGATGTTATTCCTTGCGATCCTGCTGAACAATTGTGTCAACAATTCTTATTTCCCGAAGAGATGGAAGACAGCTAAGATTGTTCCTCTGCCAAAAAAATCTGATAGAAGCACGGTTTCTGAATATCGCCCCATATCCCTGCTAAGCAACACCAGCGAAATCCTGGAAGGACTTATTCTTAGGAGGATTAAAACGTGTTGCAACGCTAACAACATTATCCCTAATATGCAGTTCGGATTTCGAGAAAACCATTCAACGCTTCATCCGCTCCTTAGGTTTCAAAACGACATTGCCAAAACTCTCAATAACCACCAGGTCAGTGCTGCCACTCAGAAATTTAAAAAAAACATAGTTTAAAAACATGACTTGAGTTCAAAAAACATGACCCACAGTTCTGAGTTGGAGAATAGTAAAAAGGGATCTTAAAAAAAAAATCCCCTGATTAACCATACAAATTTTAATCTTAAATTCAAAATAAACCCCATTGAAATCTTCATAGGACCAGTAGTTTAACCATTCGAACAGATTGTACTATTGGTTTAGTAGATACAATATTCGAGAATCGAGAGAACAATTTGCGAGAAGTAATTTGTTTTTTCGTTGGACACAAATCAAACTTGCCATCTGATTTCCACTTCATAAGAAAAAAAAATACCCAGTATCTACATTTTTAAAGAAACTGTCAAAGTTATTCTACTTTTTAATCTTTTTTTTTTTAAAAGAATGGCCATATTCATGTTTTTTTTAGATTTTAGCCTAGGGTAGACATATTTTTTAAAAGCAGTTATCAAAAAATAACAATTTTTTGTGAAATTAAGAAAAACATGATTTTGGACTCGAAAACATTAAATCATTTTTTGGGTCCAAAATACATGAAAATCCAGCTGAATCATGATTTCTGGCAGCTCTGCACCAGGTTGCTGTCGGATGTTTTCTCGATATAGAAAAAGCATTTGACAGCATTTGGATACAGGGACTAATATACAAATTAACCCTTTTAATTTTTCAGCTTCACTAATTAAAATTATTTTCAGTTTTCTTAATTCCAGGTCCTTTTTCGTCCAGATTGAAAACCGTCATTCGACAACCAAATCCACCAGAGCGGGAGTTGCTCAAGGATCAAAGCTAGGACCGTATCTCTACAACATATACACGTCCGACCAACCCCAACCCAACAATGCAATTAATTTGCTCTATGCTGATGACTCATTAACATACGCGAAATCATTATCCCCGATCATTGCAGCCCGAAGAGTAGAGGAGCACGTGAGACGTCTTTGGGAATACTACGAAAGATGGGGTATCAAAATCAACTCAGCCAAATCTGAATTGGCCTGTTTTAGAAGACCCGTAGGACGTCGAAACACGCGCTCTGCTGCAAGCTGCCGTAGCATCACCCTCAGTCTGCCCAACGGTACGCAACTGACAACGAAGCCAAAAATAAAATACCTGGGTATCAATTTTGACGAGAGATTACGTTTCAACCCACATGCAACGGCCGTTCTCAAAAGGGAAAACTACGCTTTCCATCTCATCCACCCACTAATGCGGAAACGGAATGGACTAAGTCAAAAGACAAAGTTGCTTCTCTACAAGCAACTTATCAGGCCCATCATCACATACTGTTTTCCAGTCTGGTTTACCATTTCCAAAACAAACATGAAAAAGCTTGGCGTGTGGAGAGGATCTGCACAGGACTCCAGTTTGACCGACAACGACAGAGGCATTTTCGCAACAAAGGCTCTACGAGGAATCAGGAATAACTCCTCTGGATAAATTCATGACAATCGCTGCAAAAAAACTGACGAGCAACCTGTGCAACCATCCAAACCCTTTGGTGAGGACTATTATTAGCGAAGAGAGACGTCCCGAGCCTAGATACCTAGATGTAACGGCAATACTGGATGAAAGAATCATTGCTATCAACGACGACGAGGCAATCCAATTTTACGAGGACGCGACGTCAACCTACCACCGTGGCTAGAGGCCACCTCTATCCAACATTACATCACAAAGACAACCGGATTTGAACAACCCGAGAAGAATAATCATCTTTATGTATATTTTAACCCAACAAAATGATAATTTTTTAAATAATTTTAATAAAAAAAAACAATGTATTAAGTTAGGCCCCTTATGTGCCAACACAAGAAAAACACCACACAATGTAATATTATATGTAACATAGAATTAAGATCCAATTGTAAATATATCTGTTCAATAAAAAAGTTAAACAGTTAAACATAGAAAAATGCCTTTTGAGGTATTCGACTGGTTCCAGTCGAATCGTAATTTTTTTTGGTTGTAGCTTTGCTTTGGTTGTAGCTTTGCTTTGCTTATGCTTTGCCTTTGGTGTCGATTGCACATTTCGGTACGAAAGGCAAGCTCCAAGCAAAGCAAGCATATATGAATGCAACCGTTGGGCTGATTTTCCAGAATTGGCTCATAAAAAAATTTATCATTGGGCTGATTCGCAGAATCGGCTCATTAAAAAAAATTATTCTTTACGGGTGGTGAAAAATATGTACATAATAGGTTTTTGGCAGCAAATTTCATCGAAAAAAATTGACAAAATTAAAAAAAAAACCTTTCAAACCATTTTGGGTGGTAGTGAGAGTGTCATGTTTTGCGTTTCGCCTTCGACAAATCGTGGTGATATTTTTGTGTATAGGAGGTGTATAGTAAAAGTTCATATAAAAAAAAAACAAAACATAAACAGTCGGTAGGTATTGTCTATAGTGTAGTACGAAATGAGTGGAGTAGGTATAGGTATGAGTAGGTAGGTATTATAGGTATTTGCAGCAGAAAAAAATGTTTGTATCTAATATACTAAAATTGGTTGGTTTAGCGGTGGGTGGTTGGTGATGGTGAATGGAAACGAACTTATTTAGAGGCAAAGGCGTGCACAAGGAGGGGTAAGGGGGCATTTGCGCCCCTTATACAAATTATTTTCAATTTTTTTTCTGAGTAATTACACAATCAAGGGCGCACGTAAATAGGATAGGGGGGTGCTTATTACATGAAAATCGACTAAATTTACAACGTGAGTTCTAATTGTTGGATTTCAAGGTAAGACTGAAATTGGTTAGTTTGGCGGTGGGTGATTGGTGATGGTGAATGTAAACGAACTTATTTAGAGGAAAATGCGTGCGCAAGGAGGGGTAAGGGCATATTTGTACCCCTACTAAAATTATTTGTCTATTTTTGTTTGCTGAGTAATTCACAATCAAGGGCGTACGCAAAGGTGGTAGGGGGATGTGTATTACATGCAAACTGGCTAGATTTACAACTTTAGTTTAAATGGTCGGATTTTCACGGTTAGAGTTTTTAAATGAAGAGAAAATTCAATGAAAAAAAAAGAGGGTGCCGTGCACAAGGAGGGAAAGGTCGGTCACTGACTCCCTCGTTCAATTATCTGACTCATCATTGCACAGGTTACCTATACTGTAAATGATAAAAATATATAATAAATTTTATTGAATAGAGAATTTTATGTATAGGCGCACTTAGACGGATTTTTTTGAAATTCAAATTTTTAGTAGAGTAAAATGGGGGTTTTCTGATTAAAGGTCAAAAACTATTTTCTAAACGAGAGAGGGCACAGTCTTCATATTAATTTTAGTCGATAGATCTTTTAAATACAAGGAAGTGTTTAATTTAAAAAAATTCTATAAAATCTACGAAGCGAGTTATAAAATGTTAAAAGATGAATTTTGAAAAATAGACGTAGACAAATAATTCGCCATAAATCGGGGGTTTAAGTAAGGGACATAGATTTTATACTATTAGAAAGGTAATGAAAAAAAAAATTATTGGTGTTTCAGAAATTTTTAATGCGATTTTTTGTACCCACTTTTTGATAACCAGACATTTTTTTCACCCATTTTTTTGTGGGTTTTTATTTTTCTTTTTTTATGGGTGGTTCTAAAAATCTGAAATTTCTACACCTGATGGAAACTATTGATTTATAAATATTTTTAAAATTTCAAATTTTTTCAATACCCCGAACTCGAGGTATTTACAAAATTAATGAAATCTTTTTATGCCCTTACTTTTTACTGGATGCATCATCTATAAATTTAATTTTTCTTTTGCCAGCACCTTCGAAAGCCTACATTTAAATTGATATCTGAATCATAATTCTACAAGCTACACAACCCTCAGAATAGATTAAAAAGTTTCGATAAAACATTTCACAAAAATCTTTAAAAATGGGCATAATTGTTCGTTGTCCACCTGAAATGTGAAAAAGAGCCGATTTGGAACTGGTTTTTAGCTTTCGTTCTAATTGTCAGATTTTATTTTTGATTACATATTTAGAAAGATGAAATATCCGTTCAATACTAGATATAATTTTTTTTCAAAATTCCAAAAATTTTCATACTAAAATCCAAATCGCATTTTTAGTGAACATAACTTTTTCATGGGAGAATGAGAAAATACAAAAATAAACAAAAAAAAAAACAAAAAAAAACAATTCAAACCATGTGTATATGCGTGGTGCCGTCGGCGGAAAATCTAGGTTATATTTTCGTATAGGTATAATAAAAGTTCATATAAAAATAACACCCCAACTCCACAGGAGATTTGTCTCTCCAACTAAATATCTGATATCCATATCAAGACATTTTCATATATATTCGCTGGGCAAATCATGTCATGATATTTCATTTCGTACCTCAACTGCATGGGAGTTTGATGGATAATTTTTTTGCAGATAAATGTGTAACTCTTCGGTTGTTGTATTCTAACCCAAGAAAATTAAACTTTGACTTCGAAAAAATTCCGTATGACACAAAAAATGACAATTTTAGACAAAAAGCAACAAAAAACAACCATCTGTCAAATTCCATGTCAGAGACCCATGTCAAGAGAAAATAATAGAGATAGATCGCTGATATCATATTATAAGATCAGATACCGCGACTCCACAAGATATTTCATGGCACGATGGCTTTTGGACGATACCTAAATAGGTATCATTTTGCATTTGTTTTCATGATTGTATGTAAGTTTCTACGCCACTATAGTTAAATGAGTGAAATAATTTACTTATTTTGGAAAATGACAACAAAGATTCGAGAAAAATACAAATTATATGAAAAATTAAAAAAAAAATTAAAAAAAAAAAAAAAAACTTTTCGCAGCAGGGATCGAACGCCGAACCTTTCGGTTAAGAAGCAAGTACCTATCCCATTGCGCCACCACCTGATGTAAATTTTTGACGATTTCTTGGATTTACAAAAAAACCTTGCACTGAAGAACTTCGTTCTAATAACTCATTACGCAATATTTGTAGCAGAAAAAAATTATTGTATTGAAATTGGTTGGTTGGGTGGTGGATGGTTGCTTGGTTGGTGATGTTGAATGGAAAAGAACTTATTTAGAGGCATGTAGGTATTTTACTTGAACAATATTCTTTTACATTTTTAAAGTTCACACTCTCTTTTATTAAAATTATTTATATGGAAGAGTTATTTTGCCATGGAAAATTGCCTTTTCTGGCGGATTTGACTTGTTCCGGTAACTATTCGGTTCGTCAAATCCATTTTTTGTTTTGGGCTGATTTTACGGAATCGGCTCAAAAACAAATTTTTTTTTGGGTAGGTTTTCATTGACGGTTAGGTAAAAAAAATTTTGATGAGGATAGATAAGTGATGGGGTGGGTGGTGGTTAATCTTCATCGACAAAAAAAAAAAAAAACAATTCAAATCAAGTGCAATGCGCCTTAGGTAAAGGTGGGAGTGGGAGCGAGATAGTGAGAGACTGTTTACGCGTTTCGTCGTCGACGAGGCGTGGTGATATTTTTGTGTAAAAGTTCATATAAAAAAAAAAACAAGTCAAGGATTTTCTCATAGTGGTATCTAAGAAATGAGTGGAGTAGATATTGAGAGTGGGTAGAATATTTGCAGCAGAAAAATTTTTTTGTATCTACTGAAATTGGTTGGATTGGCGTTGTTGGTTGGTGTTTTTTTTTCTAAATACACAATCAAGGGCGCACGAACATAAATAGGATGGGAGGTGCTTATTACATGCTAAATTTACAACGTGAGTTCTAATTGTTGGATTTTAAGGTAGACTGAAATTTTTGTTGGTTTAGCGGTGGGTGGTTGGTAATGGTGAATGGAAACGAACTTATTTATTGGCAAGGGCGTGCTCAAGAAGGGGTAAGGGGGCACTTGAATTACTAATAAATTTGTTTTTCTAATTCTTTTTGTTGAGTAACTACACAGTCAAGGGCGTAGGTAAGCAAAGATGATGTGGGGATGCTTATTACGTTCAAATCAGCAAAATTTACACCCTGAGTTCTAATGATCGGATTTTCAAGGTTAGAGATTTTAAATGAAGATTAAATGTAATGTAGGAACACAAGAACGTGCGCAAGGAGGGATCTGATTTCCAGAATCGACTCAAATTGTTTTTTTTAGGTAATACGTACCTACATATGTATTTTTATTTTAATAGGTACCTACTTTATTTAGGTAGTACAATCGGTAAAATTTGTTTGATGTTGATAAGTGATGTGTGGGGTGGTAAAAAATGTATTCCGGTTTTTTGGCACGGAATTATTCTTTATAGACGGCAATAACCCTTGCTGGGAAAAATGCTTCGTTTTAAGAACATGGTAGGTATATGGTAGAGAAGAAGAAAAAATTTAACTTTTCATTGATAAATTATTAATTTCTTTGTCAAGTGGTTACTAACAAAATTCACGGTCGTTCGTTCCTTAGGGGGTAATGGGAGGTAGGTATAACATAACATACAAATAGTCTGATTTTCAAAGTTGTCTTAAAATTACACTATAGGCAGGCAGGTAGGTACATAGTTAGGTACATTACATTTTTATTCAAATGCAAGCCCACACAACCCACACACATAATTTCAGCAAAATAATTGTCAATGTTCATTGATACGTGTGAAGGCTTATTTTCAATGCTACCTGACAAAAAAAACGTCAATGTTACCTGACAAGTAACATGGATGGTGTGTAGGGCTCTTTAAGCTGAACATTTATCGAGTGCTGATTTTAAATCGTCTTTTTGGTCGATATTTGGTTGTCATAAGGTTTTACTAAAGAAGACCCGGTTGACGCCGGGTTTTATCGGCTAGTGTAATAATAAAACATGTGAGTTTGTGAATCAAGCTTAAAATATATCGAAACTAAAATCTAGAATGCTTTAATTTATAGATAAAAAGTGTAAACAAATCATCCTCACAATGATAAACAACAACAACGATACCCAGTTAAGGAAAAAGCAAGGCAGAAGCGTAGCCAGTTTTATTTAAAATATGTTTTATTTTTATTTGATGCTGTTTAAAATGTGTTATAATTTAAAAAAAAAAATTTTCCATTAATTATGAAAATACATGAAATTATTTTTTATGGTGAAGGTTTTTTGTTTTTTTAAATCGAAATTAAATTATTTTTTACCTTGTTTTGTACTTTTTACAAAATTTAATTTGAAGCTTGCATGTAGTTGGCCCCCCGACTTTCAAGTTGGGCAAAACTGTTAATGGCAATCGTTTGTACATCGTTTGTACACGTTTGTACAACTTTTAGAATAATTTGTATACGCACCGTTTTTTTTACAGGCAATTTAAATAAAGGGACGGTAGTTGGCCCCAAAAAAATTTTGTTTTAATGTTTTGAAAAATTTTGAAATGCAATTCGATAGATAATCGTTTGTACACGTTTGTAAAAAAAATATTTTTGTTTGTACACGTCCCAATTTTTTTTTTTTTTAAATGTGTCTCGAAATTTTGAAAAGTATGCAATCGTTTGTACATTTTTTATGATGATTTTTCATGGTATTAATTTTTTGAATTTAATTTTTTTTCTGTTTTTAATTAATTATTCAAAATTTTGGGACATGTAGTTGGGCCCATTTCAATTTGTGTTTTACAATTCGAAAAATCTGAAAATGCAATTCGATGGATAATAATCGTTTGTACACGATTGTACAAAAAATATTTTCGTTTGTACGTCCCAATTTTTTTTTACAAGAATTTTTTTTTCAGAAAATGTGTCTCAAAATTTTGAAAAGTATGCAATCGTTTGTTAATTTTTTATGATGATTTTTCATGGTATTTGTTTTTTAAATTTAATTTTCTTTCTATTTTTAATTAATTATTTAAAATTTAAGGACATGTAGTTGGCCCCATTTCGATTTTTTTTTACAATTCGAAAAATCTGAAAATGCAGTTCGATGGATAATCGTTTGAACACGTTTGTACAAAAAATATTTTCATTTTTACACTTCCCAATTAGATTTTACACACAAATTTTTTTTAAAAAACTTCTGTACAAATTTCGAAAAATATGCAATCGTTTGTACATTTTTTATGATAATTTTGCATGGTATTAATATTTTAAAATTGATTAAGTTTCTATACTCTCATATATTTTGTAGGTACATAGGTACCTACATAAACTATTAAAGCCGGAACCACACATATCTCGTGTGGTGTGTTGTGGAGTGTTGTGTCGCTATCGCTCCTATGTATTTCATATGCTTAGAAACATATTTGTCTCGTGTGGTGTGTTGTGGCGAAATCGCTTCTGTTCCGATTGTGCCATACCACGATGTGGAGTATGTGAAATGAAACAAATACCCAAATGTCTAAAATGATATTTGACTGTTTGTTTGAAAGACAAAAGTATATATTTAGAAAAATAACTCATGTGTACGGAAATTTACTTACATATTTTAAATTAGAACGCAAAAATGGCAGATAAGTTGTCATAAGTTGTGAGCGCTGGGTGGCCCTAAAAGTTTTTGTCGGCAAAAATATTTGTTAAAAAAAAACAACTGGCCTGTCAAAAATGAAAAATCAAGATGAAACAAACAAAAAAGACATATCCATCTGTACTTTTCTTTTCCACCTTTCAACATCACAACACACAAGTGTGCATATTCATCGACACGACACACCACTCCACAACACACCACACGAGATATGTGTGGTTCCGGCTTAAGTTAAGTGAAACAACGGAAAATGACATTAAATCCATAACTATACTAATTTGAATTTTGCCGTCGGCAAAACGCTTTTTATGTGTTTTTGTTTCCACTTATGTACCTACTACCTTCCTACCTACTGAAAAGTATGTAGTTAATATTCTCTCGCATTAGTTTCTGCAGCAAACAAAAAAAAAGAAAACTCAACAAAAACAAAATAATGCAGCTTACATTTTCAATAACTTTTGTCCTTAATTAAAAAAAGCCCAACCTTTTTGAGTAACAAACCTATTTATTTTCGTAAAAATTTTACAGAAAAAGGAAAGAAAAACATTTTTTTTTTTGTGAACTTACACTATCAAAAACTGCTTACAGGGGTCCTGTGTAAAATCTAATTGCGAAATGTACTGACGAAAATATTTTTTGTACAAACGTGTACAAACGATTATCCATCGAACTGCATTTTCAGATTTTTCGAATTGTAAGAAAAAATCGAAATTGGGCCAACTACATCTACATGTCCTAAAATTTTAAATAATTAATTAAAAATGGAAAGAAAATTAAATTTAAAAAACTATTACGATGAAAAATCATCATAAAAAATGTATAAACGATTGCATACTTTTCAAAATTTTGAGACACATTTTTTGAAAAAAAATTTTTAGTAAAAAAAAAATTGGGACATGTACAAACGAAAATATTTTTTGTACAAACGTGTACAAACGATTATCCATCGAATTGCATTTTCAGATTTTTCGAATTGTAAAACAAAAATTGAAATGGGGCCAACTACATGTCCCAAAATTTTGAATAATTAATTAAAAATAGAAAAAAAAATTAAATTCAAAAATTAATACCATGAAAAATCATCATAAAAAATGTACAAACGATTGCATACTTTTCAAGATTTCAACACATTTAAAAAAAAAAAAAAGTTCTAAAAAAAATTTGGGACGTGTACGAACAAAAATATTTTTTGTACAAACGTGTACAAACGATTATCTATGGAATTGCATTTCAAAACATTAAAAAAAATTTTTTTGGGGCCAACTACCGTCCCTTTATTTAAATTGCCTGTAAAAAAAAACGGTGCGTATACAAATTATTCTAAAAGTTGTACAAACGTGTACAAACGATGTACAAACGATTGCCATTTACAGTTTTGCCCAACTTGAAAGTCGGGGGGCCAACTACATGCAAGCTAATTTGAATGCTAAGAAAAGCTCCCAAAAACAAAAATAGAATCAAAAATAAAACAAAATTTTAAGAGAATTATAAATGTGTGCCCTTAACAAGCTGTTCCAATCCTGTGTTTGAAATTCACCATATCTATTAATTATTTAAGTTTTCTTTATATTCTGTTAAAAAGTTTTACGTTAAAATGTTCTAAACATAAAACATACCTATTCTATTTCACATACTAAAATGCTTCTGTCAGAGATGTCCCTCCACTCTGGTTTTTCTTGGTGTTCTTTCCACGCAAGAATGGGCTCTATTTCCGAGTCTTCTTGTTGGGCAGTCCTAAGTTCTTCATTACTCCAACCATAAATGGGATCAGCTCTTATTCGTTGGACGACAACCAACTTCTTTTCTTCTTGACGTGTGCAATGCTTGCAGTCCTGTTTGCAAAGTCGTCGAGATAATGCGTCTGCGTTTGAATGCATTTTTCCTCTTCGATGTTGTATTTGGTAATCATATGTCTGTAGTCTCTCGATCCACCTTGCTACTTGACCTTCAGGATTTTTAAAGTTCAGAAGGCAACTGAGTGCTCCATGGTCTGTTCGGAGAAAGAACTTCTGTCCATAGATGTATTTATGGAAGTGTTTTGTTGCCAATACCAGAGCTAAAAGTTCCCTTCGGGTCACACAATAATTTCGTTATGATTTCGAGAGTACCTTGCTGTAGTAGGCGACCACTTTTTCTTCTCCGTCGTGGACTTGTGACAATACAGCTCCATTTCCAACATTACTTGCATCCGCGTCGATAATGAAAGGTTTTCCTGGAGTCGGGTAGGTCAGCACAGGAGCGTTACATAAACGCAGCTTTAGTTTCTGAAAGCTTTTCTCACACTCACCTGACCATTTGAACGGCTTTCACTTTTCTGTAAGCTGATGCAAGCTTTTGGCGATTCCAGCAAAATTCTTCACAAAACGCCGGTACTACGTGGCCAGGCCAAGGAAGCTTCGGAGTTGGTGTTTGTCCTGTGGTGTTGGCCAATTCTTTACAGTGTCAACTTTTTCAGTGAAGTGAGATGACTCGTCTTACTCGCCGACTCATCTCACTTCACTCGCAAAAGTGATTTAGCTATTAAAGTGAAATGAGTAATTTCGAATTTAGTTTCGAACACATGAAATGTCATAACTAAAGACTATATTTTATTTTGTTGTCTTTGGTTTGTTTTCTTTTTATGATTTGATATTTCAGTTTTATTAAATTTAACAAAAACAGTGTATAATAGCAATTAAAAACACAACAAACTTGAAAAAAAAAATAAAATAGGAAAATTTAACTAAATGGGCTATCACACACCAGAGCAATTAAACCTGGGGAAATTGAAGCTTCTTGGCGAGGGAGTTGAAGTGTGTAGAATAATTAGGGCAAAATGTTCTTCCTTGTTTTGAGAGGAATAACAAGATTACGCCATTTCATTTTTTTCGCTTTGTTGTTGTAATTTTTGACAGCTCGTATGGCGCAATTGGAGACAAAAATATGATTTTTCCTACTAGATAAAGCCGGGAAAAGTTTTTAACTTAAATTTTTATTTCACTGTTTTAATTTGAATTAATTAAAAGTGAAGTGTAGTGTAATAAAAGTGCACAAGTTCTGAATTATCTATTCTACTTTACACATTGCCGCTTTATTTGCTTTTTGGCGATTTATTTTAAATGGAAAAACCTTTATTTCAAATAAAAAATATTAATTCGGTATTTATAATCGTATTTCTAAACGAAAACTTTGTTTTTTTTAAACTACTAAACGCGCACGAAAGGAAAAAACACAACCAAACATTTGATTAACTAAACAAACTACTGGCGGCCATATTTGTTTACATTACATTTGTCTCCAATGAGGTAACAAATGGCGCAATCTTGTATTCTTTCATTCATGGTCTAATACTATTTGTCATATATACAAATTTTGTGCCATATTTTATATGACTAGCACTGGTCATACATATATGATAATGTAATATCACCTGAAGTAAAGAAGATTTTATTATTTTCAATTTTCTCGAAGTTTGAACACAATTTTTTTCATTATTTTTACATAAACTTGAGTTTGAAAATTAATTTTTTAAGCCTTATCACAAATAATTTGAATAAAAAACAATAAAATAGCAGACTACTGGCTTAAAACAAAAAAATTAGGGCATTATAAGTGTTGTTTTGTAATGATTTTTTTTTTTAATTTTAAGTCGATTTAGGTGAATCACCCTGTATAAGATACCTAAAATTTGAATTTATTTTTACGATGAAAAAAGCAAATTTTAATAATGAAAAATTATATTCTTAATGCCGTAATATTCACGCCGTTTAAAACTCGGTTTAAAAGCCCTTAACCGACTACCTTTAACCGAGCTAAACCGACAAAATTTAGACGACAAAATCTCGTTTAAATCGGTAATATTCACTCGGTTAAAGCAAAAACTTCCATTCGGTTTACGTCGGTTTAAATTTGTGATTTAAACCGAACGTCGCATAGCATCGCAAATATGAAAAAACTAAAACAGGTTTTTTTTGACATTTATTTTTCGAATTGTCATTTTATATTTAAATAAAATAAATTTATTAATTCGTGTCAAACACAAATACGCATTAGAAATGTCTTTCATTTTCTTTACCGTTTTTGACGTTGGGCAAAGATGTGAACAATACCGTCCACTGCATTGCGTCATCCAGACATTCCTTGAACGATTTGTTACGAGTTGAATTTTTCTTGATCTGGTTGCATTTTCGCGTCGGGTGTTAATGCGGTTCCCATATCTATCATATTATATTAATCAAGATGCTACACAATGCGATAAATTTGGTAAGATTGCAACTCATTGCACCTGGATGTCATATGGTATGTCTAAATGAGAATGGGAAACAGCCTCTTTATAGAACACCATACGAATGCTCGACCGAATTGCGTGTCGTCAACAATGATTTTTGGTAATAGGCCGAGAGCTGTGGAACAAATTGCTCAAAGTGTTATATACCGCTCCAAAATTTGTGAGCATAATGTTTATATGTATGTGTCCAAATCAAATGCCATCGGTCTGGCAGCGATACCGTGGCAATAACACCTCCATAATGCACTTTCAAAATGCAACGAAAAAAATCAGAATAGTTCCTGGCTACTGTCCAAACTCAATTTCATCAACTTGACAGTAATATCTCATACCCCTTCAAGCAAATTCACTGACCAAACTTTCTCTGTCCTTCTTGGATCTTTGCTAAACTGAGTGTTTCACGTACCCCTACAAAAATTCTTTGTTTCTACAGGCATTTTCCCCACAACTTTGTTTAGTTCATCTTTGCAATTGGAGAGCGAAGACGTAATTCTTTTATTTTCTCTTTTCTTCTATTTTCTTATAAAAAATTCAAAAAATGGCCGCTTCATAAATTAAATGTTACTGTTTTTCGTTCATTTCGTGTTTTTGTAGTGCAATAAATTATGTTTGTAAATTGTATATACATATATTAATTGATGAAAATAAAAGTGTCTTGAAATAAAAAAAGCTTTGTTTGTTTGTTGTAGGTAAACTCGATTGGAGAGACTTTGAATGAAAAAAGCTTTGTTGTAGGTAGAACTCAAGTGGGGAAGTACTTTTATTTGCTATTCATTTTGGATACGTTTTGGTCTCGGCTTTCGCTGAGTATGGTGAACTCTCACTCTTACAACACATGCGCAAGTGGGTCAGTGGTGATTCTAATTTCCATACTAATTTGAGCCGACAAACGCAGTTTTGCGGATCCGTATTTGGATCCGTGCGCGGAGTCCTCCATAGGTTTGTGCGAATCCAAAACGGAGTCTTTTACTTAAAGGGACCTAACACCACTATAATGCACTTTCAAAATGCAACAAAAAAATGGTGTTTTAAATCGCTCCAACTGTTGTTTACCTTGTATTTATATGTATCCAAAGTAAATTCGATCGGTCTGGCAGCGATACCGCGGCCCTAACACCTTAAAAATGCACTTTCAAAATTCATCCAAAAAATCGAAAATTTCTTCACTAATACTTGGTAACTATCCAAACTAAATTCCATCAACGTTACAGCAATACCGCAGCCCAAACACCTCCATAATGTACTTTTAAAATCAACAAAAGTTTTTTTTAACCGCTTCAAATTTGTGCATATGTAACTATTATCTGTGCAAACAGATACCGCGGACCAAACACTATCATAATGCACTTTCAAAGTGCAATACAAAATAAAAGTTTTTCAAATCGTTCCAAATTTTATATCTGTCCAAACTGAATTTCATTGGTCTGGCAGCGATACCGTGAACATTACACTACCATAATTCACTTTCCTCACAACAAAATAGTATTAGAATTTTTAAAGTGCATTATCTGGGTGTTAGGCCCGCGGTATCGCTACCAGACCATTGCAATTCAGTTTGGACAGATACAAATTATTTGTGAACAAAATTTGCATATTTAAAGTCCATTATGGTGGTGTTAGGGCTGCGGTATTACTGTCGGGTTGATGGAATATAGTTTGGACAGTTACCAAGTACTAGTGAACAAATTTTGGATGGGTATGAAACCCTTCTCCATTTTTTGGTTGCATTTTGAAAGTGCATTTTGAAGAAGTTAGGGCCGCGATATAGCTGCCAGACCGATAGAATCTAGTTTGGGCACATACAAGTACTAAGTAAGTAAGTAAGTAAGTAATTCATTCATTTTATTAACAATTTTTAAAATAAATACATATACATTTGTTTTTGAATTTTAAAGCTTTGTCTTTGCCGTCAGATCGACTAGCAACTTAAATTTTTTCTTTCATTGGTTTACTTTGTTTTAAATTTCAGTTCTAATTATATATTGATTATTACATACATACATACATATATATATATACATCTACTAGCTTAATCGTATTCACTCATAATCAGTTTTCTAAATCTGCAAATTTCCTTCAAAAAGTTGACAAGATTTGTCCAATCTGGTCCATCCAATATAAGAATTGTCTCTTGTTGAGTGAGAGAGAATTTTCCAAAATACGAGAATCTCTTGTATTTGTAAATTGGATATACGCTTATAAAATGGAAGCAGTCTCCTTTGGATTTATTATTGCAGAGTGTACAGAACTGGTTGAAACTCCCATTGTATGGTCTACCGTTGAGACATAAGACTTCGCATCTTGCTTTGAATATTAAAGAAATATCTTTGTAGCTTAAAGAATCATTGAAGTAGTTATTGTCACTCAGATTAAATTGTAACTGGCTATATACACTTGTCAAAAAAATTAAGGGAACAAAAAAAAATCACTTTTTTTTTAGTGTTTTTTGAAAAGCTGTATCTCTGTGAAAAGTGGTCGTATTGAGATAAAACAAAAAGCATTCTAAAGCTTTATATTTTTTGTATTGAGAAATTTGAGCAAATGAATTTTTTAAGGTACCGTTATTGCGCAATCATAAGAAGAAGCACGAGCCAAAAATTTAATTTTTTTTTTTTTGAACATTGGCATTTTCTTTGAAAATTTTTTTTGAGCCAAATCAATGCTATTTTTCGATAACTTGTTTAATCAGTTAGGTCTTCTTTTTTCGTTATTCTCCATTTTTTTTTTCGGAAGAATATCTGGTTTTGAATGAAAAAACAGACTTTTGACTTTGACTACCAATATCTTCGCAAGGAATGACGACACGGAAAATTTAAGAGGGTAGTTTTAAGAACGGGAATTAATTTTCTATAAGATTTTTTCAAAATATTATAACGATTATTTTTTTTGGCTCCTCACCGTTATATTAAGAAAAGGTCAAAAAAAGGGCTGTTTAAAGACTTTTTGTAAATCTTTTATTGCTTTACAAATATTGACTGCAGGACTTAATTTGGTAAGACATTTTAAAGAACTATAGACCACCAATATTTTTGTAAAATTTCAAATTAATCCATTGAACCGTTTTCCAGTACCGAATAATCAAAGTCGTAAAAAACAATTTAAGGAACAAATTGGGTGCTTCATAAACATTGTGAAATTGTCATCAAAATGGGAAAGAAAAGAACAATTTTTGTCAACTTTTTTCACAGTTTTGCGTTAGTTACAGTTACATAAGCCTTAAAAAGAAAGAAAAACATTTTTTTTCAAAAAAAAAAAAATGGAACAAAAATTGGATAATTTTTTCAAAATTTTAAAATTTGAGTTGTAATTTCTTTTCTCGAAAGATGTTTTTCTTCCCATTAAAATCCCATCAGTATTGTAACTAATGCAAAACTGTGAAAAAAGTTGACGAAAATTGTTCTTTTCTTTCCCATTTTGATGACAATTTCACAATGTTTATGAAGCACCCAATTTGTTCCTTAAATTGTTTTTTACGACTTTAATTATTCGGTACTGGAAAACGGTTCAATGGATTAATTTGAAATTTTACAGAAATATTGTTGGTCTATAGTTCTTTAAAATGTCTTACCAAATAAATTCCTACAGTCAATATTTGTAAAGCAATAAAAGATTCACAAAAAGTCTTTAAACAGTCCTTTTTTTGACCTTTTCTTAATATAACGGTGAGGAGCCAAAAAAAAATAATCGTTATAATGTTTTGAAAAAATCTTATAGAAAATTAATTCCCGTTTTTAAAACTACCCTTAAATTTTCCGTGTCGTCATTCCTTGCGAAGATATTGGTAGTCAAAGCCAAAAGTCTGTTTTTTCATTCAAAACCAGATATTCTTCCGAAAAAAAATTGTAGAATAACGAAAAAAGACGACCTTAAAACTGATTAAACAAGTTATAGAAAAAAAGCATTGATTTGGCTCAAAAAAAAATTTCAAAGAAAATGCCAATGTTCAAAAAAAAAAAAAAAAAAAAAAAAAAATTTTTGGCTCGTGCTTCTTCTTATGATTGCGCAATAACGGTACCTTAAAAAATTCATTTGCACAAATTTCTCAATACAAAAAATATAAAGCTTTATAATGCTTTTTGTTTTATCTCAATACGACCACTTTTCACAGAGATACAGCTTTTCAAAAAACACTAAAAAAAGTGATTTTTTTTTTGTTCCCTTAATTTTTTTGACAAGTGTAGTATTCGACTTTCTGACTCAATAGCTGTTTTTACAAGTTGATTCCGAACCGAGTCTTCATTAAGCTGGATAATTTTATACATTTTTTCCTTTACATCAAGAATGTTACTTTTATCAATCTGCATATCTTCACCAAATGAATTGGCAATTCGTTGCCATTTATCATACCACCAGTCTTTGTTCCTTATTTCGTATAGAAGCATCATTTTGCTCAATCGCTCATCTGGGTAGGCTAAGACTTTAATAATATAATCAGCTTGTAGTTTAAAAGTGCTAGTAAATATCTTTGGTAAGCCAGTTTCTAAGTAGATCGCATAATTCGGCGTGTTGATTGGTAGGTTGAAGATTTTTTTGATGAAGCTCCTCTGAAATTTCTCAATTTCCTCATACTCTTCCATTCCCCAAACTTGAGCTGCATAACATAGAGTGGACTTCACAACTGAATTGAAAATTTGGTATTTGGTAGACAAATATATAAGGTTGTTCGAGAAAATCTTTCTCCATGTTAAGTTTATTAGACTTTGAGATGTTTTGGCTTTAATGTCAAGGTGCTTACTAAAATTAGCCGTGGGTTGAGGTTCACTCCAAGATATCTATATTCGTTTGTCACTTCCAAACTTCTTCCGTTGTACTTCCAATTACTTTCAACTTCAGTCCGATTGGATCGCGAAAAGATTATTATTTTTGATTTTTCAGTATTGATTTCTAATCCCGATTTATCGCAGTATGTAGACAGGCGGTTTATCATCAATTGAAGATTTTCTTTCGATTCCGATAATATAACCATGTCGTCAGCATATAGTAACACATTTATCCGGATTCCGGCCATTCTAATTCCTCCAGGTAGGTGGTTAACAATGTCATTTATGAAGAGTGAAAATAAAAGTGCACTAAGAGGACATCCTTGTTTGACACCAGAATCAGTACTAAACCATAGTGCGCTCCATCCCAGACGTTAGCTTCTGTGTTTGTATTCATATTCTTGATGACATGTAAAAATCTGGTTGAAACATCAATCTGCGAAAGTTTGTATATTAAAGCATTGCGATTCACCAAATCAAACGCTGCTTTGAAGTCGACAAACATCGAGTAATCCTTCTTATTTCTTGCTTCAAATGCTTTGACTATCGATGACAGAGTAAAGATTTGTTCAACAGTGGAATAATTTTTCCTAAATCCAGCCTGGAAGTCTGATAGTAACTTTTTCTCTTCTACCCACTTTTCCAAACGGTCAACAAGAACTCCACAAAATACCTTAGCTATGATATTCATAAAAGATATACCTCTGTAGTTAGAAACGTCATTTAGGGCTAGTTGTACAAATATTTGATCCGTGGTTCAGGAATTTTAACTTACCAATTTCGGCGGATTAACTGTGGTTCAACGATGGTTCAGGCATGTAATTGGCTTTTAGTGCATATTGGAACCTTGAACCATCGTTGAACCTCAGTTAACCCACCGAAATCGGCGAGTTAAAATTCCTGAACCACGGATCAAGATTTAACTCGCCGATTTCGGCGGGTTAACTGAGGTTCAACGATGGTTCAAGGTTTCAATATGCACTAAAAGCCAATTACATGCCTGAACCATCGTTGAACCACAGTTAATCCACCGAAATTGGTGAGTTAAGATTCCTGAACCACGGATCAAATATTTGTACAACTGGCCCTTAGGAAACTTTTTTATGTATTGGGAAGATAACCGATTTTTTGAACGAGGAAGGATGTAATAATTCAATGATTTATTTAAAATAATTGATTGAAACTTTTATTAATTAGCTTAGTTTTAACAAATATAAAATGTTGCGAAATGAACGGCTTACTTGGGATGGATAACGTCGATTAATTCAACTAAAAGAGAGAGACTAGGCTCCATATACAATACCTAGATTATAATGGTGATGGTGGTGGTAGTGATGTGCAACCTGAGTTTACACTATAATATTCTGTGGATTTACACTGTACTGTACTATGAATTTACACTATACTGTTTTACTACATTATTACACGCTTTCTTTTTTTTTTTTTTGTTTTTAATATATAATTTTTATATAATAATAAATAATACTAAATAAGTAATAAGATGCATCAATTTTAATCAAAGCTGAACCGTTTGGGCGGAACAATTACGCGACCACATCTTGTTCGATATGGACTTATTGTTACATTTTCAGGTTCATTGACCATAAGCGGTTCATCGTTGTTAGGGCTATCAGCATCACGCAATACACTAGCATCCGATGTTGTGGACAAATTATTGCCAGTAGAATGATTTTCATCAGATAGAGATTGATTAACATTATCTGCTTCGGAATCTAATTGAGGTACTTTCACGTTCACGTCTGTGTATGGTGTGATGCTGATAGGTTTCAACTGGTTATAATTATCACTAGCAGGAGTTTTACTGTGATCTTCATAAAGTGTTTCATTTGTATTAAAATCATAATTTTTTGTTTTTGCAATATATCTTCTGTTTCTTCTAAAATAATTTGTATAATTATCTTCAATAACATATGATCTTCCGTTAACATTTCTTATTATAATTCCATAATTCCATTCATTTCTGTTTTTTTTTTGAAAATAACCCTATCTCCAATCTTTAACTCTGGTAAGTTTTTAGCATTTCTATCAAAATAATACTTTTGCTTTACTTTTTTCTTTTCAATTTTTTTACCAATTTCTTCTTCACTTATATTGACTCTACATAAGAGTTGTTCTGTTATAGGTAGTTTTGATTTAATTAGCCGGCCAAAAAACAAGTGTGCTGGTGAAAATAATTTTAGTGTTGCATTCCTGCGCGAATTTTTCAAACGCTAACGACCCAAATGGATTATTATCACATCTGATGATTGTTGGATACCCAAGACGATTAAATAATTTCCTTAGACGCTCTATTATGTTATCTGTCGTTTTAGAACTTAAAGGTTCAACCATCAAGTAACCAGAATAGGAATCAATGACAGATAAGAAGTATTTTCCGGCATACTCAAATATGTCCATTGCTATCTTTTGAAACGGATAAATTGGTAACTCGTCTTGTTTTAAAGTTTCTTTACAATTATTTCTTTTGAACTTTTCACAAGTCGTGCATTTTTCAATAACATCCTTGATTTGTTCAGTCATTTTTGGCCAAAAATAGAGCATTCGTGCTCTTGCTAGCGTTTTTTCTATGCCAAGGTAGGGTGCATGCAACCAATTGATAATAACTCTTTGCAGATCGCTAGGGATCA
This sequence comes from Epistrophella euchroma, assembly GCA_947049315.1. NCBI lineage: Eukaryota > Metazoa > Arthropoda > Insecta > Diptera > Syrphidae > Epistrophella > Epistrophella euchroma. Next base: position 72,234,019 of record OX346245.1, on the reverse strand, counting down.
CAAGCTTATGATTCTTAAAAAGGAGTCCATTCTCAAAATGTAATTCCGATTTATATTTGTGAAATATTTTTTCAAAATCGCTTAGTCGCCGATATTGCGGCCATTCCTTTTCTACGTAAGAACAGATTTTCTTTAATATTCTATCTTCTGCTATAATGTTCCTATATAAATCAAAATTTTCTTTTGATAGACAAACTTTTCTAGAGACGGTGTGAATAATTGCAGTAAGATTCACTATTTCCTCTTGTTCTGGCAGCTGCGCACGGGAAAGGCAGTCAGCTACTAATATTTCTTTGCCAGGTTTGTATACAATTTTCATACAAGGATATTTAAGTAAAAACATGAACATTCTCTGAAGCCTAGGGGTCACATCATCAATATCCCTTTTAACTAGACTTTCTAAAGGTTTATGATCACTATGTACGGTGAAATCACGGCCGTATAGAAACAAATGAAAACGGGCACAGGCAAATACAATGGCTAGTAGCTCCTTTTCAATCTGTGCCCATTTTCGTTCATTCGAGGTCAACGTACGTGATGCGTAAGCCACTGGGTGTCCGTCTTGTAGCAGTACACATCCTAAATCATCTTTAAAAGCATCAGTTTGAATTTGTATTTCTTCTTTTGGATCATAAGGCTTCAGGACGGGCTCAGATGAGATGATTTTAAGTAATGAGGACAATTCACTTTCGTGATTTTCATTCCAAACGAATGGAGTTTCGTTTCTTGTTAAATCTCTCAAATGAGCCGTTATTTTTGATAAGTTGGGTATAAACCTCGCCAGATATTTAAAGAGACCAAGAAGTCTCATAACGTCCCCCTTATTTTGTGGCTTAGGCATTTTAAGAATTGCATCACAATGTTTGTGACAAGGTTTGATTTGATTGGCAGATATCTGATGACCCATAAAACTAACCTGACTCTTCCGATATTGTATTTTTTCGGGATTAAATCTAACATTATGTGCACGGGCCCGGTTTATTACAGTCAACAATATTTCATCATGTTCTTTTTCATCACTAGCAACTATGCAGATATCGTCAAAATAAATTATTAGTCCAGGTATATCACCAAAGTGTTTCACCATTTCCCTTTGAAAAATTTCGGGAGCGCAATTCAATCCGAACGGAACGCAATTGAATTTGTAACGACCGAAAGGGGTCATAAAAGTCGTTAGATCAGAGCTAGCTTTATCAAGTTTCATTTGCCAAAATCCACTTTTTAGATCAAGAACCGTGAAGATTTTTTTATTAGCTATTTTTGAAAACAAATCTTCGGCGGTAGGGATTAGAAAATGTTCCCTTTTTATGCACTCGTTAAGAGGCTTAGGATCCAAGCAGATTCTTAACCTATTATTAGCCTTTTCCACTATTTGTATATTATTCACCCAGTCTGTAGGATACTCTACTGTTGAAATTATTCCATCAGATTCCATTTTATCAAGTTCTATTTGGAGTCGTTCAGTTAAGCTATGAGGAATTCGTTTTTTATAATGCAACACCGGAATAGCATTTTCTTTTAAATGGATAGATACAGTTGTTAAATGCCCTAGCCCCTCAAAGATGTCACTAAAGGCACTCACAAACTCGCGTTCAGTGTTTGGAAGTTTTTTAATATTACTAACATCCAGTCGCTTAATGAGCCCAAAATCAACACAGGTCTTCAAACCAAGAAGTGGTGTAAAACAATTATCGACTACTAAAAACTCAGCTTTATTTTTAATTCCAGAAATCGAATCAATACATGATAATACAATAGTACCAAAAACTTGGATTTTGTTGTTACTATAATCAAAAATAGAGAAATTAATGTTCGTATTGTTAATTTGCTTTTTGATTTTCTTGATAACAGTAATAGGGATGCAATTCACATCAGATCCAGTGTCTATCTTAAACTTAACAAATTCAGAGCCAATCAAGTATGTTTTAGTCCACTGGTTCGACTTTTCAATATGACTTATTCTAAAAACAGTATGAGAACTAAATCCAACCATTTCACCATTATATTGACCTAATTTACCTGAGCTATCCCATCTTAAAGTGTTAATTTCCTTGTTGTTTCCATTTTTCTTCAAATTGCCTCCGCTTTTTTCTTGACGTCCCGTCTGGCTTGAGTCATCCTTTCTATATTGTTGTTGTTGTTGTTGTTGTTGTTGTTGTTGTGTTCTACGATTTCCTCTGCAGAATTTAGAGAAATGGCCCACTTTGGAACACTTGTTACAGGTCACCCGCCTTGCACGACACTCCTCCATGTGTCCGTATTTATATTGTCCGCCACAATTGAAACAAGAACGATAAACTACACATGCTTGACCATCACATTCATTGTTTGTCTTTACTTCATTGACTTCCTTCGCACCTTTGTCCAGAATTCTCTTGTTTGTGTTTGCAGCTTCGTATGTTTTGCATTTCTCTATGACATCTTTTAGTGGGTCGTTCTTTCCATCCAGCAGCTTGAGTTGCAAATTTTTGTCACAAACTCCGATGATTATATGGTCTCTGAGCATTCGGGCTTCGTATGAGACACCGCAAGCACAATTGAATTCGCAGTAACTGATTTGCTTTCGAAGTTCGGTTTCAAACTCTGAGAAACTTTGTTTATCTTTTTGCACAATAGTATTGAACTTGAACGTTTCCATTGTAATGTTTTTCCGGGGTAGGCAGTACTCATCAAACTTTTTGAGCACGCATTCTAATGTGCATTGTGCGCTCTTGTTCACCGCTGTCGCCTCGCTCGCTAGATCATTGGCATCATCATCATCTTCATCTTCGTCGTTTTGTTCGTCACGCTCAGGTGGATCCCTGGAGAATACAGATTCCAGAATGGTATCGTTGGGAAACAACGTGTTATATATGTCCGATGCTTTTGGACCAACAAGCCACAAAAAGGTAGCTATTTTCCGCGCTTCGGTATCCTTGATTTTGTTGGTGGCTATCATGTACATCATGAAATTCCTTTTCCAGTTTACCCATTCAGAGGCTAGGTTGCTGCAATCCAGCTCACATGGTAGACGATCGTTTGACATCTCGTTTGATATTCCTCTTTTTACTTTTCCTTTTTGCCGCTTAATTCCGTTTAGGTTTCACAAATATTATGTTTATTCCGTGGTAAATTGTATTTTGTACTCGTAAATGTTTTTTGTTCAGCCCGATGGTTGTTTTTCCTTAGTATATTTTCCGATTAATTTTCAGTGCAGCCACAAAAGCACATTCTCTACCGTGAATTTGGTTATGTTTTCACCGCTCCAGTTTTAGGTTTTGATAAAATCGATCGATATCGGAACAAGCTCTAATTTTGCAAAAGGATTCTTCACTTCTGACACCATGTAATAATTCAATGATTTATTTAAAATAATTGATTGAAACTTTTATTAATTAGCTTAGTTTTAACAAATATAAAATGTTGCGAAATGAACGGCTTACTTGGGATGGATAACGTCGATTAATTCAACTAAAAGAGAGAGACTAGGCTCCATATACAATACCTACATTATAATGGTGATGGTGGTGGTAGTGATGTGCAACCTGAGTTTACACTATAATATTCTGTGGATTTACACTGTACTGTACTATGAATTTACACTATACTGTTTTACTACATTATTACTTCCGCATTCGTAAGAATTTTGTTAAAAAGCACAACAAGTTGCAACTTAAAACTTTGAGATGAATTCTTAAAAAATTCGTAAGGTACACCATCTTCACCTGGTGCTTTATTATTTTTAGCTTTTCGTAAAACTGCTTCTATCTCAAATAAAGATATCTCGGTGTCCAATATATCATCGGTAATGAGAGGTTCAGCAAAAGTAAAGACTAAGTTAGAGTTTGCTTGGAGAACGTTCGAAAAATGAGATGAAAGATCAGCGGCGGATACACCAGTGCCAATTATATGTTGAGTACCATTAATACCCTTCGCGGGTTTCCAAAATTCCTTTGTATTTTTTGTTTTGCCAAGTGATTGTGCTTGTTCATTTTCAAAACCAAGTTTCTTTGCATAGCATAGACGTTTATATTGGAAATTCGATTGCATGTACCATTTACGAAATTCTTCATTGTCGGATCTCTTAAATGCTTTTAAAAGAGCAAATGATTTTTGTCTTGCTCTCATACACTCTTTATCAAACCATTTTTGTTTGAACGCTTTCTTAACATTATCGCTTGACTTGTTCACGACATTTCTTATGCATGTTATTATTTCATTTGATAGAGTATCTGAAGACTCGATGCCAGTTGGGATTCTTGAGAGACAGATGTCTAGTTTGTGTTGAAAAGTTTCAGCTTCGTCTTCTCTCCATTTAAGTCGGGGTAACAACTTAAGATTTGTTTGATGAGAGTCGGGTTCTGCTTTCCATTCTACGGTGATTGGCATATGATCAGAGAAATGACTGTATGGAACCTCAAACTTACTTATGAGTTCAATCCAATCATTATTCACCATACAGTAATCAATCACTGATTTGTCTGATCCTCCTATAAATGTATATTGACCATCTAGGTCACCCTCGGTACATCCATTCAAAAGAATAAAACCATACAGTTGAAGCATATCGAGTAGTGCAGTACCATTACTATTACATGTTAAGTCTTTGGATGTTCTAGAGTTAACGTTCAAACAATCATTGTTGATGTTTCTCAGGGTAGTTATTTGATTGCTACTAGTTCTAGCATTGAAATCTCCAATTAATAGTATACTCTTATTTGCAAGAACAGATAGATTATTATTTAGTTGCTCAAAATCTTCGGTCCACTTATTACAATTTAAATAGAGAGACATTATATACATGTTGTTAGTTTTTAAAAGTTTAATTACAGTTGTTTCTTGCATAACAGTAAAATCGTATAATTTAAGATGAGATGTTTTTATAGCAAATACACAACCTCCACTTGCACGTCCTTTGATAGTTGTTTTGATAGCAGGAATCCAATGTAGTTTATATCCATTGAAATATTTTATAAATTTACTTGTATTTTCTATTGTTATATGTGTTTCAAAAAGTAAAAATATTTCAATTTTTGATAAAATTGAAAAAATCTACAAACAATAATTTATTATTAAGACCAGATATGTTATAGGCTAATATTTTACAAAAACTATTAATTAAAGAGCTGACGGCATTTAATTCTCAATTTCTTGATACAATACTACTACTACTACCACTGCTACTACTTTGTTGAAGTGGCATCCCTGGTGGAGCATTAGTCGGTATTGATCTATACCTTATCCAAATAAAAAAGGCAGTGTAGGCAAGATAGGACGTTTGCCTCTCATTCTGGCTATAGTGAATTGCATAAATCTGTCCTTTATTAAAGCTCTCACAGGGTTGTCGTATTGTTTATTTTGAATGGACCCAAATATGAAAGAAATGTATGCAGGGTTACCGCCTTTTTTTGGATAGAAATTTTCATTTAATTGTTTTATTGATATAAATTAAAACACATTTATCTTTTTCCCCACCACCATGAGGTAAGATAATACACGACTTAAAAATACAAATTGCACAAAACTCTAAAAAAAAACACACCTCTTGAAAAATACACGAGTGAAAATACAAATTGCACAAGTTAAAGGACGATGAAGAAAAGAAGTCTGGTACTGACGAAGGCCCAAAAGAAACAGTCAACACTTGAAATATTCTTAAATTTATTTTTAATATACACTTTGGTTAAATGTTTATTCTTTTATTTAACCTTTGTAAATATTACTTGAATTATAATTTATTGCACACACATTTTCAAAAAACTTTACAAACGATTCTTAAAAAACTACCCGTCTTAAAAACATAAATTGCACAAAACTTAAAAAAAAATACACTTTTTAAAAAAATAAATTACATAAAAATACTTTACTTCACATTAATTGACCGCTACGAAAATCTACGCAAATAATACTCTTTCAAAGAAAACAGCTTAAAATTTTGTAACTGCATTTCAACGTATTTTCCACACATTAAACGAAATGCAAAAGATGAAAGCACTCTACGATAACCCTCATCATTAAAAACTTTTTTTAAAGCTCTAAAACCAAAAGCACCTCAACAGAAACACAAGGAAAAAAATCTGAACGAGTTGCCAAATGGACATGGGTAACCCTGAATGCACATCAATATTTTATGGGGGTTGAAGTTGAATAGCAGCAGCAGCCATAGGCCACAGCAATTCAGTGCGCACTCAGATGTAAGCTCGATAGGACGTTGTATCTGCGTCAGATGCTATCAGAAATTTACGGGTGGGCAAACACTTTTTATGAAGGAGTTCTTTCAATTTAGTATGGTGCTAAAATATGGTGCGCTACTGATTTTGAAAAAGCTCTCCCATAAGACGTGTACTGCCAATTTATGTTGGATAGACCTTAGTACTTTGGTCTTGAAGTCTATTTGGCAGCTTTATGTGTATGACACTTCAGAAGTCCGGCGGTCCAAACATTTGTTGTAGTTCACTTTCCCCATCATTTCCATTAATTTTAAGTTTATTATTATTATTCAAATAAAATATTTTATTTTCAATGAGAAGAGTGTTGTTTTTTATTAGCACCGGAGCATTTGGTTTATTTTGTTTGATAATTTTTCTATATTTCAACAAGATTCTTCGTTTTAACTGCATTTGCTTAGCTAGATCTCGTTGGATGTAAGCACCTGTGTTCTTCAGCCTGGCGGAGTTCTTAAGCATTTTCAATGCAGTTTCGTTGCAACCAGTGTTTAGTTTCATTTTGATTATGCTGCTGTTTCTGCTTATTTTAGTGGGTTTGGACATTCCTTGTATATTTGCATTATCTAATAGCAGCTGAGTTATGCATCGCACTTTTTCTTCTGGGTCAGTGCTTTCAGCTGGAAGGGAGAAAATAATATTTTTACCCTTAAGTTCACGGCTTTGTGCTTCGAGTTCTTTCTCTAACAATACGCATCTTGCCTCGAATTGATGAACTTTCTGTGCTAAGTCTTCATTTTGTTTTCTCAAGAAGGTTATCTCTGTATTTAGCGCATTGAGATCCTCTTTCGATGCTAAGTTCGCAGTTGCCTTTTGAAGTTCAGTATGCAAGGAATCATCGATAATATATTTAATTTTTTGCAAATCTGATATGGACATTTTTGAATTATTTTTAAAAATTTTGCCTGATCTATTGTTAGCGTTGGCGGTTTGTCCGTTGTCGTCGGGTGAAGTTTGACAACTCTTACGTTTGTTGTTCATTAGATTCAGATGGCAGATTTGAAGATATTTTAAGCGATTTTATAATATGTATATTACCTGTTTTAGAAATTTGAGTAAATTTTGCAGATAAGGATGTACGAATTGTTTAGAATGAATATAGATAAATATATATATTTTTTACTTTATAACTGATTTTTAATAAAATAAAATACGGGCGGGATAAATGTTAACTTTTCACTTTCGCAGCAGCGTTGCCAATCCCATACAAGTACTATATAAGCAAACATTTGGAGCTATTTAAAACACTTTTTTTGGTTACATTTTAAAAGTGCATTATTATAGTGATGCTAATTATGAGGTATAACTGTCAAGTTGATGAAATTGAGTTTGGATAGTCCCAGCAACCATTCTGATTTTGTTGGTTGCATTTTGAAAGTGCATTATGGAGGTGTTAGGGCCACCAGGCCGATGGAATTTAGTTAGGACACATATAAATATTATGCTCACAAAATTTGGAGCGTTATAAATCACTTTAAAATCACTCATTTTTTTGAATTTTGAAAGTGCATTACATTGGTCTTAGGGCCGCGATGTCGCTAAAAGGTCTATGGCATGTAGTTTGCGCTGGTACAAATGCCATGCTCACAAATTTTGGAGCGATATAAAACACTTTGAGCAAATCGTCCACCAGATCTCGGTCTATTAGCCTTTTCCGGTTAATTGGTCAACACTACCCCGATGTGTGAATAACGTGCACAAATATGCTGTGTTCGGATAGCCAGCATCGCCAAAAATCACATGATTGAATATTTTTCACTAACTGAATAAACCGATAAAATGCTGAATATTAGCTAAAACCATTTACACCGTACCTAAACGACACGAAAATACCTCGTTTAAGTTTGAGTCGGTTTATCGTAGTTAAACCGATCATTTGGTTTAAAATTTTGGTTAACGTCGGTTTAAGTGAGTGAATATTACCGATTAGTCGGTTTATAAATTCTAAATTGACTTCTTAAAATTTTAAACGGCGTGAATATTACGGGCATTAAAATTATAATAAATCATATAATCTACACTATACTTAAAATTGTATATTAATTTATGTGTTTTCATATACTTACATATATTTTATAGTTTATAATGAGTGTGTTTCGTTATTTATTCCGGATAAGGAATAGAATGAATGGAAAAGACGAAATGTTTATCCAGAATATCCAGAATGGACTGTATATACATAGAAACAAAACTAAAACAAAAGGAATGGCAATCCAGTTGTAGCTGTATCTAAAGCCAAAACAAAAATAAAACGAATTAAAAATACCTGAAAAAAAATAATTCGCAAGCAATTGGTAGCGCCTATAAGTTGTTATTGTTGTTCACAAATTCAATGAAATTGACGGAATAAAGAATGGCCAAGTCTAATAAACTGACATTCTAGTATGAATAGTACAATAATAATAATAATTAAATAATGTTTCTATTTTGGGTATTTATGAATTTTACATTAATTTTAGTAATTTTACATTAAATATAGCATTCATACTTTGGTACGTTTATTAGCGCTATTATGCTGTTTTTAAATAATTAACACCAATTAGAAGCTGCCATAATAGAGAATAAGAACGTCAATTAAATTGAACGCGACCATGCATTCCAAATGTTCCGGAATGAATAAATAAAAAACAAAATAGTTTATCCGGAATATTCCGTCGAAAAAAGAAACGCAAAACTGGTAATCCGAATATTTTGGACATCCCGGAATGAATAAAGAAACACGCTCAATGTACTTATTATTAGAATAATAAATATTTATATTATACAAGTTGATGCATCTATAGTGTGACAAAAAGCTAGAGCGCGTAGATTGGTTCGAGATTTAAAAAAAATCGTATGGGAGGGGGTCTATTTCCCCCCGTTTAGCCGGGAGGGGTAATTTTCCTTAGCCCCAGTTTCACAGTGGAAGTTTAAACTTCACTTTCCGTTTAAACTCCAGTTAAATAATTAATTTGGTTTCACAATTTCGTTTAAACCTTGAACTGAGTTCATTCTGCCGTTTAAGTTAACCACCAGTATTCTGCCGTTTAAACGTTAGTTTAATGTTTGGAACCACTTGACAATAAACTATAATTTAAATTTGACAGCTGCCATTTTATACGCAATCAAAGTTGGAATTCATTTGCGAAGGTGTTGAGAACCGATAGGGAAAGCAACGAGGAAGGTTGTACACACAGTTTTAAAAGAAAAAACAGTAAAAGTAAATTAACTCTAAATGGTTAATTGTTTTTCCAGATCCCTGGTTGGAACCCCATTGGGGATTCTACCTGGATAGTCGGGAGACACTTACGATCTCCAGCAACCGTATATCTAGCTTTCTGGCTTCATTGCTGGAACTAGAGGGAAAATAAAAACACCCGCCGTTATAACGGACCGCAGACTATAAAACATAGTTCCTGCCCAGCAATCAGTTCATCGATTTCATGATGGTTGAGTAGCTGTATTATCACGTGACATGCAGGCCCGCCTGCAACATTCACCGCAATTGCTATCATCCCCGATGACGACTTGTACCCAAACGAGTTACCCCCTAATCAGGCGTGGAATTACTCCACCACAACTCACCAATATCTATATGGAGCAAATATTCTTCATTGTAAGGATACATCATACAAGGGTGAGCAATCTAAGTACCTTCATGTACACGACTGTCGAAAGGATGCCTAGCTGAAAAAGGAACGAACATTCATCCATCATAGCAGCAGAATGCAGTAATTCGCAACTCTGGAAAATTGCGGCTTCCGTAAATTCTAGTGTTATCAGTGTAAATGTTTCATTTTTTTTTTTCTTATAAAATTGTCTACCTACATACAATCATATCCCTGTTCATCTTTTGTTTGCCAACAATAATTTTAAATTTCATTTTTTATCAAAGTAAAACAAAAAGAAAAATGTCTGTTTGTATGTAACAAGTTGAAGTGTTCTAGCTTAAACACACTATATGTATGTATATAAAGTCAATTGGGCGCTCTCGCTCTTAAAAGATTCTTTCCACCCTCTAACTTCAGAGCGTACTCGCTTATATAACTAAAAACTCTAATGTAGCTTTTTATATATGTACATTTATTTCAGGCATTTTAGTTTTTAAGGTAGATTTAAGAATTTTGTAAATATATAATTGACAATCGTCTAATGCAAATTGATATAACGCTCATGAGCAAGACACAATATATTTGACATATATATAATAATTGACCGCCACGAGGCTGAACACAAAATGCAAACGAAAAAGGAAGGCAATACATTATAGCCGCTTTTGTAAATCTAATGTAACTGTTAGAATAAGACAAATATTGTAATCGAACATGTCAGTCTCAATAAAATTCAATTCAATTCAATTCAATTGCGAAGGTGTTTTTACAACGAAGGAAAACATTATTCTTTTTTCAGTATTTTAAAAATGTTATCAAGTTCGGAAAGTGATCTTGAAGATGTTAGTGATGAGGAAACTTTAATAATAGTTGCGAATGTGAGAAGAGAAAAAGACATTCAATTTAGAATTAATCATTTCAATTATTGGGACGATAAAGATTTCTTTGACGGATTTCGAATGTCGAAGAATTCAGCTTTTGGAGCAAATTCGATCCCAAATTGAAAATGCAACTAAATGGTACGAAAAAATATATCAATATGTAGGTAATACATACATAAATATATATAATTATAAAATATAATATATGCAGAAATCATTCAATATCTGCCGTAAGCTTATTATGTAAAAAGCTTTTGGCAAATTTCAATTTTTCATCTGATGCAGCTAAATTAATTTTTTCTTACTTAACTAATAGATGGCAGGCAGTACAAGTCGGTGATAGCCTATCAAATGGACTTATTTTAAACCCTAAAAAATCTAAATGCCTTGTGATATCTAGGAAATCCCTTGATACTCGAATTTCGAAGTTTAACTTTGCTTGCTGATATACTCTTCACACGCCAACCGCAATACTGTTTTGAAGAAATAAGAACTACATCCTCGCAAAGATCTCGTCAGTTAATTGTCCCCCGCTGTTTATTTTTAACATCTGAACGTCAATTTTTTGTTAATTCCGCCCGTCTTTGGAACTCATTACCTCGAATCATAAAAGAATAAAAGAAAATCAAAACGCAACAAGTTTCAAAAAGGTCTTAAAATCTCATTTTTCTGTAAACTTGCAAATTTAATTTTAAATTATAATGTATCTTCAATTTATTTCTAGATAGCTTTAATTTTATTAATTTGTAACTTTTAGTATTTGCGCTCAAGGTTGTAAAATTAGCTTACTACTATCTTATAAGATTTTATATCTTACAGTTTGTTAAGCAATCACGAATAAATATGTAAATAAATAAATAAATAAATAAACTGCGGTTGACATCATCCGCCAGCAGAATCTGTAAAATAGTCTCACACAATATCGCTTTACTTGGAGAGAAGAATATAAATATCCCGGTGACAAATGAGGAAAAGTTGGAAGTTTTAAATGGCTTCTATAAATTTGCAAGGTTTCCTACAGTTATAGTCGCTGTAGACTAAACACATGTACGGATTGAGTCCCCACGTAATATTGTGTCAAAACTTGTAAATGTACTCACATTACATAAACTTTATAAGGTGGTATGAACGGCGAAACATTTTGTAATCGGCTATTTTTCTTTCAATGTGCAGACCATGTGTGATTCGAAATTAAAAATAATGGACATAGTGGCAAGGTGGCCTGGATCGAGTCATGATTCCACAATTTTTAATAATTCAAGAATCTGTGGTAGATTTGAAAACGGCGATTTTTGGAAACCATCTTATAGTGGCGGACAGTGGCTACCAATGAAGGCGGTACATGATAATCCCTTTACGTAGTTGCAACAAAGCTAAAGAATCATTATACAACGAATCTCAAATTCGGACAAGTAATTGTGTTAAACATTCGTATGGGATATGGAAAAGAAGGTTTCCTATTTTATCAACAAAAATAAAAGTAAAATTTACAACTATTCAGAGCATCAGCTGTTCTGCACAACATTTGTTGTATAAACAACGAAGCTGATCCTCCAGCTGCGGACAATATAATTAATGAACCGATAAATAATGGTATTGAAACGTTGAACTCAGAAAATGCATCTGAATAATACATCTGTGCGAAGTACACTTGTAATCAGTTTGGAAGTCTTTTTGGTTAATAAAATAAGGTTTTTACAAGTATTAAAAATGAATTTTATTTTAAAAGGAAGAAAACATATGATTTATTGCGAAAAATAAAATTCGTTTGGGTCCAACTTTCCACATAAATTGACATTCATATTTTTAATAATTGCACTACTTTATCACTGATCATTAAATTAATAAGTCATTCCATGAGAAAAGTTGAGCCTAAATGAAAATTTGTTCGGCCAGATATATTAAGTTAAAAGTTATATTTTTGCATCGAAATAATCATAGATTTTACATCCTAAACGTCTTAAAATAAATCAATTAAATTTCCAATTATGACTTTCAATTATAGCTATAACGGGCGCCTAAGGAATAGTTTTTGAAATTTGAATTTTCAAACTCAAAATTTTGAGAAAAAAAAATCACTGATTTTTTTTCAAAATTTTACGGAATAAAGATTGATTTCCAATGGCGCGTTGGGCGTCGCTTTGACAGATTTTTCTGTCAACGCGAAAGTTCACATATAGCAATTTATGCAAAGTGTTTACAATGACTCGTTGGGCAGTAATGTTACGATTTAGCACCAATTAGCATGTACACAAACCAACGTAACATAAGCTACCTCAACGTTAAAGTTGAAAAAAATCAACTTCAGCGTGCGTTTTGACAATTAAACTAATGTTCGAATTCCTTTCAACAAAAAATTCGATTTGTTTAGAAGAAAAAATCAGTTTTTTTTGACAAATTCCTCCCATTGAAAGAAAAAAAAATCGATTTTGTTAAAAAAAAATGGAACAGTTTGTTGAAAGGAATTCGAGATTCAAGTTATGTAGGTTCATTTTGATTTTCAGATTCTCTTCAAGTCGTCTGTCATGTCGACGCGTTCGTAAAGCTTGTAAACGAATACGTAAGCTTCTCTAACGCGAACGCGCCATTGGAAATCAGCCTTAAAGTAGTAATTTTGTTTTCAAAATTCAATGCTCCTACTAGTTTTTAGTCAAAAACAGAAAACCGGATGCTAAAATATTATCTAGTTTCTGAGAAAATCAAAAATAACGGGAGAGGCAATTTTCTAAAAGAATTGACTAAATATAAAAAAAAAGTATTACAAAATCGGACTCTTAAAAAATAAATTAAATACATTTGTTGGAACAACAGCTCATGGAGAACTATAACGTAGTAACTAGGCTCAACCATTCCTGTGTGCATGTATGCAGGAATGGAGGGAACCTACAGTTTCATTGTGGAATCCGAACGTCTAAGATCAGAGGCACTTTTTTATGACAGGAGATATTCTTCGATGATTTTTCACTTCCTAGCAAGAGGCAGTATAACAAAAGTTAAAAAGTGATAAACAAAAATGACGTTTTTTTAATATTACGGATAAGGGGCAAATAAATAAATTAATAATTACTATAAAAATTGGTCAGTTTATATTTCAGAGCGCTTTGTAAGTTTCCTCCGTCACTTTGAAAGAGCAGGAGCATTAAATATAAACAAGATTCCTCAAAAACACTTGCTTTTCATTTCCTTCCTATTTGATTTCTGCGACAGAAAATAATTGAGCAACGAATCCAAAAAAACAACTTTCTCAGTTTTTTGACTGCAAAACGGAGAAGTTTTTGTGAGGAATTGTGTTTACATATATTTTTGAGAATATGGATTCCTCCGAGATCTCTGAAATATAAACTGGCCAAATAACATTTACTAGTACGTCCAGCCCTCGAAATCCGAGTGCAAATTACATTATCTTCTAATCAACAGAAACTTTGACTGAAGCTAAAAACCTACAAAGTACCTACCTTGTATGAATTTACATAATTTTTCGAGAATTTACGCCTATTAAAACCTATAAAAGGACCTTGACCGAACCTACAATATCCAACCAAATGTATATTTTTGTTTTTGTTATACACGACAATTTTTATACCAATGCGACGGTTCAAGCTGCCAGCTCCACTATGATTTTGTATTCTATCTCGCTCCCATTTTTACCTATCTACCCAAACCAAACACATGCACATTAATTAGGTTTGTTCCAGACCTTGACCAAAACTGCCAATTGTCAAAATTTGTCAACAATTGTTGCCAAATCCTGTTCAACACTTCAAAAATTTGGCAGTTTTGGCCAAAAGAGAGCGCTCACGAGAGAGTAAAACATTTCCCCTTCCTGACAATTTCTGCCCAAGAAATTTCTTTGGGCAGAAATTGTCAAGTTTGAGTTTTATCAAAAAATGGCAGTTTCAATTCAAATAAATTCAAATATGCTTTTGACTAAGGGTTGCCCAAGTGTTATTTTTATTTTATTTTAGTTTTTGTAGATGCGTTTTTTTTTGTATCGTTTTATCAATCTATTTATTAGTAAATTTATGTTCATAAAATTAACTATTCGTTTACCAAAAGTAATTCTGAAGAAGAAAATGTAATTCAAAATCATGAATTTCTTTTTTGGAATACTTTTCTACAACAAAATAAATTTAAATTTTATAATTTACTGTTGAATTGAAATAAATTGTTGTTTTATTATAATTAAATTTAGGTATGTTCTACAAGTTTATTAATACTTTGCAAATTTTTTTATTGTGGTTATAATTTTTTGGGATTTTCTATAATGAATTATCATTGATCCATGGCAACTCTAGTTGATTCTTGTGTTTAACGTTTAAAAAGTGGCAGAAATTGTTTGCCCAAAAAGCGTTCCACACTTTTTTCTCTCTCTGAAAGAATTTCATCCCCACTCCTCAAAATTTGATAGATTGCCCAAAACTGCCCAAAAAAGTTGGGAACAAACCTATTGTGTTGCATTGTTTCGTGGTTGTTGTTTTTTTTTTTCTCTTTTTTTTAGGTGTATTTGGTGATGATTCTGCGCTGAAGCTCATCCGTGGACGATGAGCAACCTCGCTCGCTTGTACCTGCCTCTTAATACGAAATTTTCTTTTGTTAATTAAACTTATTTGCGGTTCAATAATTGAATTAAATTATATTTTGTGGACTTCTGTGGCACAAAACCTTTCCAACGGTATATAATTTATATGCGTTCGGCTTTTCTTGACCGCGTAAATTGTACCACAAAATTCGTGTTTGCGGTTTTATAATATTATATATATATGATGATGATGATGATAATGATGATGATGATGATGATGATGATGATGATGATGATGATGATGATGATGATGATGGTGATGATTAGTAAAAGAAAGATACCATACAAAAACAACAAATAAAATAAGTTAGATGCACCGTACTCTTCAAAACACTCTTTGGATGGAAAAAAATGAATACAATTTATCGGTGTTTTTGGCTAATAAACTACAGGGTGGGGGGCAAAAGATATGAACCGGTTTTGAGCTGGCGATCGGCCTGTGGTTGTGGTGGGAAAAGGGGAGGGGTCTCGATGTGGCAGTGAGTCTAGTTTTCAGTAGCAACCATGGTTTGGACGGGAGAGCATCGTGGGTTTGCTGTTAGGACTTTTTTGAAAATGACCGTTCAGTTAGCGCCAAGCAGAGAGGTTTCCGACAGCACTTCAATATCCCTGTTGGGGGAAACGTCCCTGGCGGAAATGCTATCGAAGTCTCCCAGGCGCTATGTGACAATGTTGGAAGTTTTTTGAACCCGAGCTGGAAGAATTGAGTGAAGCAACTAATCTGGGAGACATCTGGTTCCAACAGGACGGGGCTACATCGCACACTGTTAGGATTTTAATCGCGAGATTGAGACGTGTTCCCCACGCCCCACGTCTCTTTTAGGGGTGATGAGGAGTGGCCTGTGCGCTCACAAGATTTGAGCATTTGTGATTTTTTGTTTGGGGGTACATAAAGGAAAAAGTTTTTAAACTTCGTCCACATACCTACCCTGGAAGAACTTAAGGACAGAATCAGAGAGGAAGTTACGGTAATACCCATCGAAATGTACAGAAGAGCGGTTGTTAACTTCGGAATTCGCTTTGAAGAGTGCATCGCGGCTGACGGCCGCCACCTACGTGATATCATCTGTCAATCTTAATGTAAAAAACTATATTCTGTACTGAATTAAACAATATAAACATCATTTCTGTAAGTTTAATTGTTTTTGTTTTACATCCTTTTAAAACCGGTTCCTACCTTTTGCCCCACCCTGTATTTTCAATTTCTTAATACAACAAACAAAAACTGTGCTCTTTGTCAGAAACTGACTCGACATGTCAACAGAATTGCTTTGATTATGGGAAATTTATCCAATCCAGACATTCAGCCATTTTGAACTTAAATCAGAATAAGCTAATTTCAAAATAAAGTACATAAATACTTAAAAATGATCTTCTAACCCGCTGCAAACACAAAACAAAAGTTTTGCTAGATGCTTGAAATGAAATAATAAAGGGCAAATATTAAAAAGTTATGTATATAAAGTGAATAAATAAATGTAGCCGGAGATTATCTTTATGATCGACAACCAAATACTTTACAAATAACTTGATTTGTACCTTTTGCTTTTAAGAGTTTTTTCTGAAATTATCACGAGACAACAATTATTTTTCTTTTAATGTTTGCAATTTAAACACAAAAATTTTAAAACCGATATTTTAACGACAAAAGAAAATAGCACCAAAAAAACCTTATCGTGTTTCGCAAATTAACTTTTTATTGGTTGGAAATTGGAATTTTGAAATTGGAATATGCTGGATTGCAATCACTGACAACTGACCAGAGGTACTGAATTATAAAGATATGAATTATCGGCCAGAGATTGTGCCTGATTACACGATTCTTTTTTTCGTTCGTTTCGTTATTCGTCTTTTTGACAGGTACGTATGACGATGTTTACATTGTATTTTTGACGAACGGCACATCCAGTGAGAAGGGTAGATTTTATAAAATCACGATTACACGATTTTTTTTTAACATTCGTGAGACATGTTTCGTTATTTTGACATTCAGAATATCCGCGGTGAATTTATTGGAAAATAAACATTAATAATAATTAAAAAAGGGGTTTAATCACTTCTTGTTCAAATGTATACCCTATTTAGCAATGAAAAGCAATGTTAAAACTTATAATTTAAAGTTTAAAAGTTCCTCGCATAATGCTTTGATTTTAGGGATGAGCCATATCGAAAAATTCTCAGCGTTAAATCGGCACACACATTAATCGAACCGAAACATCGGTATTTTTCGAAATCAATAATCACTTCTTGTTCAAATGTATACCCTATTTAGCAATGAAAAGCAATGTTAAAACTTAAGGCTTAACTACATTCAACACTTTTTGCAAAAAGTACAAAAGTGAAAAACTAAAACATGCGCTAGAAAAGCCTGTGTGCCAAAAACTCTGCGAAAATAGTGTTTGATATGTCATTTCAGAATGATACTTCAGACAAAACACAATTTTTTCGCACACAGGCATCTCAAAGCAAATTTTTGCTCATCACATTTTCCCTTTTTGCCCTACTTTTTGCAAAAAGTCTTGAATGTAGTTAAGCCTTTACAATTTAAAGTTTAAAAGTTCCTCGTATAATGCTTTGATTTTAGGGATGAACCATATCGAAAAATTCTCAGCGTTAAATCGGCACACACATTAATCGAACTGAAACATCGGTATTTTTCGAAATCGATACTTGAAAACAAAGGAAAATTTTTCTTCCAAAACGTGTTTTTGATTTAAGACGTAAAATAATATTGGTGTCTTTCAAAATTTATAAACTACTTTCCTCCATTAAATCTTCAATATTTTAATTAATAAAAAAAATGATTTGATAACATTTTGGAAAGTTAAAAAATTAAAGCTACTAAAGCATAGGCTTCTTCTTTGTACAAATGTAGACATTTTTCACATTAAGCTAAGTTCATACATGTAACTCACACCAACAAAAAGCTATCAAAACATTTACTTCTTCAGTAACTCATAAAATATACCACCATAACCTGAACAATGATTTTACCACACCACGTATGTTTTCCCCAATCCCCAAAGGAAATTTTATAAAAAAAAACACGACTTAACAGTTAACGTCTTTAGGCCCATCTGAAACGAAACTTTAATATTAGCTGCATTTTATTTTCCCCCAGATCTAATCCGGATCAGATCATGATAATTATGTTCAACTTAAACGCTTATGTTCTACTTTTTCCTCAGCGTAAACTGTGACATAATCTCTTATGTTGAACATAAATATTTAAGTTTCGTTTCAGCAAATGGGCCTTAATGCGATAACAGCTAAGTACTTTTACAAAAGCCCAGAGAATTTTCGACTTCTAATCTAAGCGCGAAGAATAGACGTGAATTTCATGCTTGTAATCGATTGTTTGTATTGAAACCTATGTGAGTTGTTGACTTAGCCAATCTGTGTTGTTGTTTTTTTTTAAAAAATTGGGAATAGTCAAACTCGTTTTATTAAAAAACATTTTTAGACTAACTTTAGTGTGAACATTTATTGTCGTGGTTAAAAAGTAGATATTGACATAATTTGGAATTGTACCTGATTTATAACTAGTTGTTACGCACCCTCTTTGCTGAACTCTTTGCTAACTCCTTTGGGTATTGAAATTATTCTTATTCCCTTTCCATGAAATAGTACCTAATGAACTTTTGTCAATTTTTTTAAAATCCATCAAATTCAATAAATTATAACAAATTAATAAAATTACAAAATGCTTTCACATGACAATTTTCTTATTGAAAGAACACACAACTTGATAGAAAACAACAAATATTTGTGTGAACTTTCTCTCTTTGCATTTGATTTAAACAAACTATTTTGTTTGCATGTTTCTATTTTCTTGTATGGTCGATGTAATTTATCAAAAAATCGATACTGAAATATGTATCGATGTTTTACTTTGAATAACGAATCCCGGTTACATCGATTGCCATCATCGCTTATCACTAATCGGTTGTCAAACCAGAACGTCAAATGTTCAACCAGAAAAAGTCTTGAAATTTTCATTCCTGGACGGTGTTCACATTCGACTCAAATTTACGATTTTTTTTGGCAGAAGTCAGACAGCTCGTGTTCAGACACAAAGTAATGTGAACACAACAGATTCACTCTGACGTTCAGCAGTCATTAAAAAAAAACACAAATCTTTGCTCGTCGGAGAATTAATTAGAACTTTTTCAATCACAAAATTGATGGTTCACTAAATAAATTGATTTCCAATTGAAGCAACTTTGATTCTGTAGTATTTAAGCTCCAAACAAAAACTAAATACTGAGAAAACAAATGTCACAAAAGAAAACGTCAAAAAAAATCCACAAATTTTTTAAAAAAATTAAAAAATCCTGCCTCACTTGTCCATCTCTTTCTCACCACAAAATGAGAACGAGAAGAAGTACATAGAAGTCAAACAAAATCCGAGGAGTAAGTCCAATGTGAACACCGTCCTGCTTTCGTTACTTCATTCCCCTTACATTTCTATACCACTCACCATATCTGTCAAAATAACGAAAGACGAAACAACCGAACAAAAGGATCGTGTAATCAGCGTCAAGGTGTGTGAAAAACCACTGATCTCTATAATACACTGGATATCGCATCCATACAAGAAAGTTGATGCAATTTGAGAATTGTTATAATGTTGAGTTCCCTATTTTTTTGTATAAAGGTATAACTGTATAACATAATGAAATGCAAAATTTTTTACAAAATTGCAACTGAAATAATTTAAATTCACTTTTACAATTTATTTAAATTACAAAAAATCAAATTTACAAACAAGTGATGGTTCTTTTGCTTTTTTTTCTTAGAAATTCCACTTTGGTTTTTGCCCCTCTTCGGTTGTAGTAGAATTTTTGAGATCTCAGCAACTTGAACTGGCCTTCTCAGCCTCACTGAACCACTGATCTCTATAATACACTGGATAGCGCATCCATACAAGAAAGTTGATGCCATTTGAGAATTGTTATAATGTTGAGTTGCCTATTTTTTTGTATAACGGTATAACTGTATAACATAATGAAATGCAAATTTTTTTATAAAACTGCAACTAAAATATTTTAAATTCACTTTTACAATTATTTTAAGTTACAAAAAATCAAATTTACAAACAAGTGACGTTTCTTTTGCTTTTTTTTCTTAAAAATTCCACTTTGGTTTTTGCCACAGCCTCACTGAACATACCTAGAGTGTTGAGTTGCCTCACTGAACATACCTAAAGTGTTGAGTTGCCTTCGTACTTGTCATCTTCAATAGGGCTTTTTAACAAACAGCAATATATCTCTGTCTCGTTCATATTTAAATGTCAAACTAAAATTCTCGGCACAATGACATTTAAGTGGCAGCCATTTGTTTGGTTTATTTTAAAGGCAAATAAAAATTTCGAATTGTTTTTTTCCTTTTTTATAGAAAAGATGCAAGTAAAAATGTTTTTATACTTTATATAAGATATTTTAATCTTTTTATTGCACAAAATAGCAAGATTTTTGTAATTTAAATTAGCCCTCCTTATTTTTTTCTTTCCAATTTCATCTGTCATTGTGCCAAGTTTTTGCTGTCATTTGAAACTGACAATTTGGTAGAGATCTCTATTGGAAGTAGAAAAGCTGTTATACTTTGTAGGGAATCCACTATCCAGTGTATTATAGAGATCAGTGCACTGAACCACTGATCTCTATAAACACTGGATAGTGAATTCATATAAAAATTTTGAAGAAAATTGAAGGAAGATTATAACAGTGGGAAGGACGTGAAACGTCAGATTTGTTTTATTATATATAACACTTATAACAGTTATTACAGTTTAGATTGGCCGCGTTCAATCCATTACGCTAACATCTGAAAATTCAGATTTCTGAATTTTTGGAGCTTCTGATTGGCCAGCTTTCATAAAAAGTTAGATGACTTTTAGTGACTTTTAGTTACGTTTAGTTACGTTTAAGCCTTAACTACATTGGCCACTTTTTGCAAAATTACAAAAGTAAAAATATTTTTTTCCAGCTAGCGCAGTTGTTTTGTGAAAAAGAATACACACATTTTATTTTTAAACCAAAATTTAAGCTTTCCGCATCATTTTTATAAGTTTTCCTGTAAGAAACACTATCCCAAAATGAGTTTCAAAATTTTCACTTTTGTACTTTTTCACTTTCTTGGCTTATAGATTTAACTACATAAGCCACTTTTTGCAAAATTACAAAAGTAAAAATATTTTTTTCCCACTTGAGCAGTTTTTTTGTGAAAAACAATATACACATTTTTTTAACCAAAATTTAAGCTTTTTGTATCATTATAAGTTTTCCAGTGAGAAATAAGCAAAATGAGTTTGAAAATTTTCATTTTCGTATTTTTTCACTTTTTTGGCTTATGTAGTTAAGCCTTATGTAGTTAAGACTTTATTCGTAAATTTCAGACAAGAAAATTTCGTCTGGAAATTCGGTTGACAGTTGTTTGTGGTGGGGGAAGTGTAAAAGAGCTGAAGTGCTACCATTAAAAGTAATACTTACTTATTTGAATGAAATAACTTTTTGTTAATTATTTAGTGACGCTTTGAATAAAAGGATTGAATTTCTTACAAAAGTTTTCCATTGGATTATTCTGGAACAATTTTTCATTCAAGTTAAAACAAATTACTGCAAAATAACAAACAATTTTAATGAAATTTAGTGTTGCTAATCTTTTTACATAAAATTTCATCCACAAAGCTCCTGCTAAATTATCAATTAACGAATATATAAAGTTCTCTTTTATTTCGCTTCAATGCATATTCTGTAAGTAAATACAGGAATTTGACACAATGTCTTTTGACTGGAATTTCAGATTATTTTTGCGTTGAACGCGGCCATTTTTTTGTTTGGTTTGCGAGTACGAAACGAAAACAATTTCAATTCTATCTATCTCTTTCTTTCCTTTTGTTTAAAAAAGACACGAACTGTGGGAAGTACAAGAACTGTCAAATTCAATTTTCTTCAAAAAAAACTGTTATACATATAGAAAATCCACTATCCAGTGTTTTATAGAGATCAGTGCACTGAACACACAATACACAAATCTAAGGTAATATCTTGCGCAGGTTGTCAGAAATTAAAAAATGGTTGCTCGAGTGCTCCCACAAACTTCACTTCACACCGCAATATTAATAACAACAACAAATATGGAAATTTAAAAACAACAACAAATACCGAAATTTGACATGTAAATGGGCACTGGATCCACCATTTTTGTAGATGCGCCAAACAGAACAAAAATGAAAACGCTAATGATAAACCTTTACAGTCTTATTAATAAACCCATTCCAAAGTATGTCTAACTTTAGACAGCTGTCCAACTCCAAAATCGTATTAATAAACATTTCCATCGGTTGTCTAACTTAGACACCGAAATTGGTTGTCCAAACCTATTCTAAAGTCGGGACGTTCAATGAACAAAGTAAGGCATTTTTTAAGTTACGAAACGAAAAGTTATGTTATAATGAAAGAAATGTTCGTTGAACGTAGCCAAAAAGTCGATTAAATTCATTAATTCACTCGAGAATGAATTAATCCAGGTATGTAACGTGAAATATGAGGTCGTATTTAGACAGCTTTTGGAATGTGATTATTAATAATGAGTTGTCCAAATATTTAGACAGTGGCTAGCTGGAGTGTTCTAAGAAAATCTAATTAATACGACTGTTAATATATATACCGTGCTCTGAATATACCTTAAGTGTTGAGTTGCATCACTGAACATACCTAAAGTGTTGAGTTGCCTACGTACTTGTCATCTTCAATTAGAAGTAGAAAAACTGTTATACTTTGTAGGGAATCTACTATCCAGTGTCATGAATGAAAGAATACAAGATTGCGCCATTTGTTATCTCATTATGGTTACAAATGATATGTAAACAAATATGGCCGCCTGTAGTTTGTTTAATAATCGATTGTTCGGTTGTGTTTTTTCCTTTCGTGCGCGTTTATTAAAAATTCAAGTTAAAAACTTTTCCCGGCCTTATCTAGTAGGAAAAAATCATATTTTTGTCACCGATTGCGCCATACGTGCTGTCCACTGATCTCTATAATACACTGGATAGTGTATTCCCTACAATGTATAACAGTTTTTGTGGTTCCAATTGAAGATTAAAATCGTGGTCAGCCGCATAATTTGAGGTTTGTCTGTAAATATTATTTGTGGTTAACTCATATATATATTTTCGTATTCTGCGAAGTTTTTTCATTTTCGTACTCAGATTCAGGCGTTTGTTGTGACTCACGAGGAAAAACAATATTAAAAGTAAGTTTTTAGTGATTAACAAAAAAAATATTAACCCTTGTAATAAATTCGTGCAAAATATGAAAATATGTTATGTTCTTTTTTTATTCCACAGAAAATTAGTTTTTATTTTGTATTTTATTTTATATTTTCTTAATTGATTTATAAGTTTACCGTAAAAGAAAAAACAACAAAGATGTCGCGAAAACGAAATGAAACAAAAATTACATGATATTGACCAAAGATACTAAATTTATTCAGTTTCTTTGATATTAACGCTGTCATTTTCGGTTTTTTATATGTTAAACAGGTATACTGTTATACAAAAAATGGTTAGGCGCATAATATAACAATTGTTCAAATGGAGCCATCATTATTGTATGAATACGCTATCCAGTGTATTTTAGAGATCAGTGGTGCTGTCAAAAATTACAACAACAAAGCGAAAAAAATGAAATGGCGTAATCTTGTATTCTTTCATTCATGATCCAGTGTAGTATAGAGATCAGTGTGATCTCTATAAAAGACTGCATAGTCCCCTTTCACTCAAGGCAACTGAATTGCCGGCAACAATTAGTTCATTGGCGAGTAGGGCAGGAAGAAAGAGGGGTAAACGAAATCTCTCCGGTCAACAAATTCAGGAGACTTTTTTGACGTTTCTCTTCACACTACGTTTGTGTGCGTTCAACCAAGGTAGTTTAAAAGGAAAATACAGCAAGGTCTCTTCCGACTTTGTATCTTCTTGTGAAAGGTACAAGAGCTTGTTAAGGAGATTTAAAGAAAACGTCAAAAAAATCACAACTAGTATCTTCGTGTGAAAGGGGACATAGTGGATTCTCTATATGACGCTGATTACTTACTTACTTTACTTTAGATGGCGCTCACAGCCCAGGATGGACTACGGCCTCAACCAACAAGCCCCTCCAGCCAGCTCGGTCCCTAGCTCCAGTCCCTGCCTCCAGTTACGCACTCCAAGTTGGTTGAGGTCGTTTTCCACTTGTGTGCGCAGACCGTCAGGGGTAGATTCGAAGACTCGTCGGGCTGGTGCGTTGGTGTCCATACGCTCCACGTGTCCCAGCCATCTCAGCCGCTGAATTTTCAGCTTCTTGACCAGGTCGACGTCGCTGTAAAGCCCGTAAAGCTCGTTATTAAATCTTCTCCTCCATACTCCATCGATACAGACTGGACAGACGCTGATTACACGATTCTTTTTTTCGGTTGTTTCGTCTTTCGTTGTTTTGACAGATAAGTTGAGGGGTGTAGAAATGTAAGGGGAATGAAGTAACGAAAGCAGGAATGAAAATTTCAAGACTTTTTCTGGTTGAACATTTGACGTTCTGGTTTGACAACCGATTAGTGATAAGCGATGATGGCAATCTCGATGTAACCGGTATTCGTTATTCAAAGTAAAACCAAGTAAAATATCGATTCATAATTTAGTATTGATTTTTTGATAAATTACATCGACCATACAGGAAAATAGAAACTTGCAAAAAAATAGTTTGTTTAAAGGCTCTCCCAAACCAACGCGATTAATCGCCGCGATAATAGAAAACAATAACAACAACGTGTTGTTTTTTTTGACAACCACAATCGCGTTGGTTCGGGAGAGCCTTAAATCAAATGCAAAGAGAGAAAGTTCACAAAAATATTTGTTGTTTTCTATCAAGTTGTGTGTTCTTTCAATAAGAAAATTGTCATGTGAAAGCATTTTGTAATTTTATTAATTTGTTATAATTTATTGAATTTGATGGATTTTAAAAAAAATTGACAAAAGTTCATTAGGTACTATTTCATGGAAAGGGAATAAGGATAATTTCAATACCCAAAGGAGTTTGCAAAGAGTTCAGCAAAGAGGGTGCGTAACAACTAGTTATAAATCAGGTACAAATTCCAAATTATGTCAATATCTACTTTTTAACCACGACAATTAAATGTTCACACCAAAGTTAGTCTAAAAATGTTTTTTAATAAAACGAGTATGACTCTTTCCAATTGGTTGGAAAAAAAGCACAACATAGGTTAGTGAAGCCGAAAACTCACATAGGTTTCAATACAAACAATCGATAACAAGTATGAAATTCACGTCTATTCTTCGCGATTAGGTTAAGGCTTAACTACATTCAAGACTTTTTGCAAAAAGTAGGGCAAAAAGTGAAAATATGATGAACAAAAATGTGCTTAAAGATACCTGTGAGCGAAAAAAGTGTGTTTTGTCTGTAGTATCAATCTGAAATGACATATCAAACACTATTTTTGCAGGTTTTTTGCACACAGGCATTTCTAGCGCATGTTTTAGTTTTTCACTTTTGTACTTTTTGCAAAAAGTCTTGAATGTAGTTAAGCCTTTAGAAGTCGAAAATTCTCTGGGCTTTTGTAAAAGTACTTAGCTGTTTTTGCATTAAACACGTTAAAGCCTTAACTGCATAAGCCAAAAAGGTGAAAAAGTACAAAAGTGAACATTTTCAAACTCATTTTGGGATTGTGTTTCTCACTGGAAAAATTATAAAATTGATGCAGAAAGCTTAAATTTTGGTTTAAAAAGAAATGTGTATATTCCTTTTCACAAAACAACTTCGTTAGCGGGAACAAAATATTTTTACTTTTATAATTTTGCAAAAAGTGACCAATGTAGTTAAGGCTTAACTGATAAGTCGTGTTTTTTTTTATAAAATTCCCTTGGGGATTGGGGAAAACATACGTGATGTGGTAAAATCATTTTTCAGGTTATGGTGGTATATTTTTTGAGTTACTGAAGAAGTATATGTTTTGATAGCTTTTTGTTGGTGTGATTTACATGTATGAACTTAGCTTAATATGAAAAATGTCTACATTTGTACAAAGAAGAAGCCTATGCTTTAGTAGCTTTAATTTTTTAACTTTCCAAAATGTTATCAAATCATTTTTTTTTATTAATTAAAATATTGAAGAATTAATGGAGGAAAGTAGTTTATAAATTTGAAAGACACCAATAATCTTTTACGTCTTAAATCAAATACACGTTTTGATGTGAAATTTTATCATATTTGGTCCTTAAAATAGAAAAGGAAGAAATATTTCCTTTGTTTTCAAGTATCGATTTCGAAAAATACCGATTGTGTGTGCCGGTTTATCGCTTAGAATCTTTCAATATGGCTCATCCCTAAAATCAAATCATTAAGGCTCTCCCAAACCAACGCGATTAATCGCTGCGACAATAGAAAACAATAACAACAACGTGTAGTTTTGCTTGACAACCACGTGTTGTTATTGTTGTTTTCTTTTGTCGCAGCGATTAATCGCGTTGGTTTGGGAGAGCCTTTATGCGAGGAACTTTTAAACTTTAAATTATAAGTTATAACATAGCTTTTCATTGCTAAATAGGGTATACCTTTGAACAAGTGATTAAACCCCTTTTTCAATTATTATTAATGTTTATTTTCCAATAAATCTACCGCGGAGATTCTGAATGTCAAAATAACGAAACAAGTCTCACGAATGTAAAAAAGAATCGTGTAATCACGAGGATACGTACCTGTCAAAAAGACGAATAACGAAACGAACGAAAAAAAGAATCGTGTAATCAGGCTCAATGTGAACACCGTCATAGTGCCTGTTTACATTGTATTTTTGATGAAGTATATTTTAGTTCATCAAAATGTTCCTCGTGTTTACATTATAGTGAAAAAATCTTTTCATTTCAATCTACCCATCCCTATCTCACATCCTTAACAACCATGTATATCTCACTCACACAAAAAAAATTCTTCGTGCTCAATCTGAAAACATTTATTGAGATTGGCGCATCGGCGTAATTTGGGTGGAATTAACCCTTCTCTTTCTTACTCACACAAAATCTACCCATCTCACTGGATGCGCCGTTCGTCAAAAATACAATGTAAACAGGCACATAGAGATCAGTGCTCAGTCAGCTGATTGTGTAGTTCTTCGGTAAACCGGAATGACAGCCGAGGATTCATATCTTTATAATTCAGTATCTTTGTTTATGAATAGTGCATTTTTGGAAAAGCGAGAACCCAAACAATATGAAAATCAATTTTACAATTTGTATTAATTCGTAAAAAAAACTAAATTCGAAGAAAAGTTTATTTAAAAAGTAGTGGATTAAACTCGCAATTTTAAAAGAAGTCAGATAATCAAGTAAGTGATACATGCAAGATCGGTCTTTGTTTCAAACTATTACTAGCCCTGTTCCTTTACTTTGAAACTCTGTGATTTTCTGTGCATTTGTGTGAATTTCAGTCCAACGTTCTGTCAAAGTTCATATAAATAAAATAAAATGGCAGTAAAATGCACAGAAGATCACAGAGTTTCAAAGTAAAGGAACAGACATATTATCTTTATTGTAGCAAATTTAGAAAAAAAGCTTTTTCGGTTTTTCCTTTATCATAATGTATTAGTAAAGTTGGGTTGACCTGAGTTAAAATGATTGTGAATCATGCTGTCTATAAACAACAAAAATGTAAATGATGCTAATGTCGTTTTCCTTTGGTCACTCCTAGCCAGTGATGCCATATGAGATTTTTAAAATCACACCATAAAAATAAATAAATTTGATGGCACAACAGCTCATGAAGAACTAGGCAGTGCTGTCGTTTTCTGAATTCCGAGACTAGCACTTGTCATAAAATTTGGGGAGCATTTTTTAAAGTTGAGGAGCCCCCAAAAAATCAAAATAATTAATTTAAAAATATGATTCCAAATGAAAAGAGACAAATACTTTTTTTTATCGAAACATAACAATTTTATATATTCATTTTTGCAAAGGAGTTTGAACAATCAAAAGAAACACCACGAGCCATTTTTTTTTTTTTTGTTTAAGAATATATTTTTTTTTTTTTTTGCTAACCAATTAAATATATTAGTCCGATAACTTGTTTATCTAGCTTTAATGTCATCATTTCTCGTTGTTCTATAAATTTTCTTCCGAAGAATATCTGACTTTGAATGAAGAAAGACAATTTTAAATTTGGTAACCAAGTTTTGGAAACCTGAATTAATTTTCTACAAGAAATTTTCAAAACTTTATAGCCAGTATGTTTTTTTGGCACCTCAACGTTAGTTTAAAAAAAAGTAAAAAAAATGGCTTTTTATAGACTTAACAAAAATAATCGCAGAATTTAATTTGGTAAAACATTTTGAGGATCTATTAGATCACCATTTTTTTTTTTTTTTTAGATTTAAAATTGATCGAACTATTTTTCTTTACCGATTGATCAAGTCGTACAAACAAATTAAAGAAAAAAATTGTAAACATTGTGAATTCTTCATTAAAATAGAACAGAAAATAATAATTTTTGCCCACTTTTTGTCACAGTAAAGTACGTCCACATTCAACAAAGAAAGAGATACAGCTCTTCAAAAAAACAGTAGAAAAAACTGTATAAAATTATGTTCCCTTATTTTTTTGCTAGAAAGTGTATAATAAATAAACATAAAAGAAAACGAAAGACTTTTTTGGGCATTCTTTTGATAAATAAATACAGAACACCACTTTGTTAAATACTTTGATTAAGAGTTTAACTTTTCGAGTAGTTCTTCATCATTATATCGCTTTCTGAAATCTAACAGAAATGTGTAATATTTTTTTTAAACAGCGATGTGAAAAAATTAAAATTTGTGTTCATAAAATGTAAGATAATCTTTTCAATAAATCCTTTAATGTGGCGACTTGGGAACTGGGGAGCCATTTTGATATAAGGGTAGCACAGTAGCCCTTTCCGCAGCAAAGTAGCCAAATGCTACTATAGTAGCCAAAACGACAGCAGTGGAACTAGGGCCTAGTGACTTACGACTCTCAACCATTCCTGTGTGCGTGTCTGCAGGAATGGAGGGGACCTACAGTTTATTGCCGAATCCGAACGGCTAACGAGCGGCACTTTTCTGTGACAGGAGATACTCTTGGAGGATTTGTCAATTCCTCGCAAGAGGTAGTAGCCGTTTTTTCTTTTTTTAAATAAATAGGTGGCGAGGCTGGGGATCGAACCTTTGACCTCCGGCATGACAGTCCATCGCACTAACCATCACGCCACGGCTACTACAAAATCACACTATATTTGACAAAAAATCCCACCATTTTTGTACTGGAAGGAAAAAAAAGCACCACGTTTTTTCTGCCTTAATTTTACCTAAATGTTTATTGTGAACAATTACTAACTTCTACATTTTTTGTCTCAACTGAGTAAAGGTTTAACTCTGAAAATGATTGGCTCAACTTTCCTTTACGACATCCCGAATTTGGACACGCGGGTGGTACATTCGATAGATATTCACTAAAAACACCAAATATCACAATTTTAGGGTGAGGAAATATTTGTAAGTATTTTTAATTAATTTTCAAAGTTACACTTTTTCCATACAAAATGCATGGAAAATAATAAAAAACACCAAGATGGGGATGAAAGAACTTCTCTAGTCGTGACAGTGTATGCTTAGTATTGCCAGACGTACACATTGGTTTTGGGATATTTTTTATTTTTGCGATTTCTGGGATTTTTATTCGGAATTTTCAGATTTTAGCTCGATTTTTAGTGAAATTACTTATATGATCAGTTATGAAAGAGTAAAATTTTAACGGTAAAATATGCGGGAGACAAGTCACATTTGCAATGTTATTTGCATTTTATTTGAGAAAAATTGAGATTTAAAACTATTATTTTAAATTTCGCGCGAAATTTTTAACTATTATTTAACCTCACTAAAATGTATTTCAAAATGAGTTTAAATGATAGTTTTAAATTTCGCGCGAAATTTGCCGAAAAAATTCTCAAAATAAAAACCCAAGTGAAAAAATATATGCCTGGCAATACTAAATAGACCGTATGACATTTCATTTTGTAATTCTTTTATGTACTGTGGTTAACTATAGTTAACTTCGGTCGTTCCTTTAATACAGAAAAGTTACTTCGAGTAACTTTATGACGTCATAAAATCGTTCCTAAATTCTAAAGTAAAAGTGTCAAAAAGTAACTTTTTGTAACTTTTTTCAACTCATCTCCTCGATACGAATTGAAATAGTTGATCTGTCAAACACAGCTGGAATGCAATGGTGGATGTTTTGTTTACTTTGTGCCCATTTGATTTGGAATTCTTTTCAATATTTAAAATATGTTTTTATCAATTTAATCGATTTTTTGTTGGTGAATTTTATTTTGGAATAGTTTTCTTTGTTTTTCTGATGCATTTTCTTTCTGTCGGCATTTTCTTCTTTATATTTGGTTAATTTTTCATCAAAAAATTCTGTGCCATAAGCAATGAAGAAAATTGCACATGTTATTTTGAATTCCTAATAATTATTTTTGCAATAAATTTAATGCAATCACATTTTTTCTTGGTTATTCATTCCAAATATACAATTCAATTTTTTTTCAACCCCTTTCGTTTGACAAATTAACTATTGTTAACTCTGGTCGTTCCTAAATGAAAAAGTTACCAAGAGTAACTTTCTTAACTATGATACATCAACTTTTATTTTTGACACATTAACTATAGTTAACCACAGTAACACAAAAGAACGCACCTTAGCCGATTTGCCCGCGTCAGTCGCTTCGCAGACTTAATAATAGAATGTAATATAAATTTTTGTATATTATTAAAAAAT
Source organism: Epistrophella euchroma (assembly GCA_947049315.1). NCBI lineage: Eukaryota > Metazoa > Arthropoda > Insecta > Diptera > Syrphidae > Epistrophella > Epistrophella euchroma. The sequence continues at coordinate 72,202,931 of OX346245.1, read as the reverse complement.
AAATTATTTATGTACCTATGTATGTACAAACCTACCTACTTATATTTTTTATTTTAAAAATTATTATTATCGAAAAAAAAAAAACATATTAGGGAGGTATAATAATAAATATGAATAATAATAATAATAGATATGTAATATGTGTAATGTAGGTATGTATGTTTATATAATTATAATTATTATTTCTTGAATTATGTAGGTATTTGTTTATTTATTTATGTATTATAAGTCATCATACACAACATCAATGACAGTTTCTCGGCTGACGAATTCTACATATAGTTTTATATTTTGCCTTCAAGTAAATAGTTTAGCTATGATAATCCAATTATTAAAACCAAGTGCATTTCTGTCCCCCCAATCTCACGACTTGCATTGTACATACATACATACATTACATTTGATGGCACAACAGCTCATGAAGAACTAGGGCCTAGTGACTTACAACTCTCAACCATTCCTGTGTGCGTGTCTGCAGGAATGGAGGGGACCTACAGTTTATTGCCGAATCCGAACGGCTAACGAGCGGCACTTTTCTGTGACAGGAGATACTCTTGGAGGATTTGTCAATTCCTCGCAAGAGGCAGTAGCCGTTTTTTCTTTTTAAATAAATAGGTGGCGAGGCTGGGGGTCGAACCTTAGACCTCCGGCATGACAGTCCATCGCACTAACCATCACGCCACGGCTACTACGACTTGCATTGTATTTTTTTGCTGAGTAATTCACAATCAAGGGCGTACGCAAAGGTGATAGAGGGGTGCTAATTACATGCAAATCGGCTTAATTTACAGCTTGAGTTCTAATTGTTGGATTTTCAAGGTAAGACTTCTTAAATGAAGATTAAAAGTAATGCAACACAAGGGCGAGCGCTAGGAGGGGTAAGGGGTAACTTTCACCCCTTATCTAAATTGATTTCCTATTCATTTTGTAAAATTATAACAGCAAATGGTGTACCCAAGCGGGGTAGGTGAAGACAGTTTCTTTTAACAGACAATTCCGCTTAATTTATAACTTCAACAACAATTCTAATGGCCAAATTTACAAGATTAGAGTTTTTAAATGAATTTAAAATATAATTGCATTGTATTATATTTTAAATTCATTTAAAAACTCTAATCTTGTAAATTTGGCCATTAGAATTGTTGTTGAAGTTATAAATTAAGCGGAATTGTCTGTTAAAAGAAACTGTCTTCACCTACCCCGCTTGGGTACACCATTTGCTGTTATAATTTTACAAAATGAATAGGAAATCAATTTAGATAAGGGGTGAAAGTTACCCCTTACCCCTCCTAGCGCTCGCCCTTGTGTTGCATTACTTTTAATCTTCATTTAAGAAGTCTTACCTTGAAAATCCAACAATTAGAACTCAAGCTGTAAATTAAGCCGATTTGCATGTAATTAGCACCCCTCTATCACCTTTGCGTACGCCCTTGATTGTGAATTACTCAGCAAAAAAAAATTAGAAAAACTAGTTTTATTAAGGGTGCAAATGCCCCTTTACCCCTCCTTGCACACGCACTTGTATTGCATTATATTTAATCTTCATTTTAAAAGTCTTACCTTGAAAATCCATCAATTAGAGCTCAAGTTGTAAATTTAACTAATTTGCATGTAATATGCACCCTCCTATTACATTTACGTACGCCCTTGATTGTGAATTACTAAGCAAAAGAAGTTAAAAAAATAATTTTTATTATTCATTTAAGAAGTATAACCAATTAGAACTCAAGTTGTAAATTTAGCCGATTTGCAGGAATAAGCACCCCTTGCATACGCCCTTGATTATGTAATTACATATGTAGGTACTTAGCAAAAAAAAAAATTGAAAAAATAATTTTGATAAGGGGTGCAAATGCTCGGTTACACCTTTTCGCGCACGCCCTTGTGTTGCATCACATTTAATCTTCATTCAAAAACTCTAACCTTGAAAATCCGACCATTAGAACTCAAGTTATAATTTAAAGCTGGTTTGCATGTGTGTAATAAGCGCCCCCCTATTACCCTTGCGTACGCCCTTGACTGTTTAATACTCAACAAAAAAGTTAGAAAAATAATAATTTTGATGCTCTCTTACCCCTCCTTACGCACGTTCTTGTGTTGCATTACATTAAGTCTTTATTTAAAAACTCTCTTTCTAAAAATCCGAACATTTAAACTTAAAAAGTTATAAATTTAATCGATTTGCATTAAGCACCTTTGTGTACGCCTTTGATTGTGTACTCAATCAAAAAAAAAAAAAATTAGAAAAATAATTTTTATTAGGAGTGCAAATGTCCCCTTACCCCTCCTTGCGCATGCCCTTGAGTTGCATTGCATTCCATTCACCATCAAAAACCACCCACCACCCAACCAACCACTTTCAGTACAAACATTTTCTGCTACAAAAAATATGCCTACCTACTCATATACCTACTCCGCTCATGTTCTTCTTGCTTGAAAAAAACCCTACCGACTCGACTGCTTACGTTTTTTTTATATGAACTTTTACTATACCTATACGCTTTACCTATACACAAATATATCAACGCACTTGCACATGGTTTAATTTGTTTTTTTTTTGTATTCTCTCATTCTCCCTCGAAAAAGTTATGTGCTCAAAATATGCAATGTAGATTTTAGTATGAAAATTTTTGGTAAATTATATCTGGTACTGAACGGACATTTCACCTTTCTAAATATGTAATCAAAAATAAAATCCGACAATTAGAACGAAAGTTAGAAGCTAAAGTATAGTTCTAAATCGCCACTTTTTCATATTTCATTCAAAACGACGTCTTCACCACTGATGACCTGCCGTGGACAACGAACAATCATACCCATTTTTCAAGATTTTCGTGTAATTTTTTGATGGAAACTTTTTAATCTATTGTGAGACTTGTGTAGGATGTAGAATTATGATTGAGATGTCAATTTAAACGTAAGGTTTCTAAGGTGCTGGTAAAAGAAATATGAAATTTATAGATGCATCCAGTACAATGTTCTGAAAATTAGTAAAAAATACATATGTATAAATGTGTCCTCACTTAAAATTGTGATATTTAGTGTTTTTAGGTGTTCATCTTTCCAATGACACTATCCGCGTTTCCAAATTCCGCATATAAAAAGTGCAAATCGGTAAAAAAAAATGCCCGATTTTGAAAATTTTAAACATTTTTTAATTGCATTTAGGGGGGTTTCCTCACCTTAATATTTGAAAATATTCTATTGAAATGCCTACCTACCCCTAAAAAAAAATTCAAATTCGAAATCGGGATGTCGTAATGGAAAGTCGCCCCCATTTTTTAAATTTTTTTAAATAGTATCATTCTACCTAATTTCCTAACAAACTCTAACTGAACACACCTAAAACAGTGACAGCTAACACCATTTTCACATTTTTTATTGTCAAATTGATATTTCGAGTTAGTATGATACTAACAAGATATAAAAAAGATAAAACAGGCATTTGGCGATTTTAAATTTAGTTAAATGTTAAAAATATAAAACGATTCCAATGCGTTTCAAATTTAGAAAATCCTGTTTTTAACCTAGAATCATACTAAAAATGCCTAAACATCATATCAAATCAACTGAAATTTTGCGCCAATCTTTATTAAATAAATCATAATTCACCTCTCATAATAAATAAATTTTAAACATTCTTTGACTTCGTTCAGGATGTAAAGTAAAATATTAATACATAAATGTATACCTTATTTTCATTCTCCATGATTTGTCCATTACCGATCTGTAATTTGTTCTGGGAATATGTAAATAAATATAAAAAATAGAGTAGAGTAAAGGATTCCGCATTCGTGTAGTACGGTTAAAAAAGAATTCCTGTTCTTGAAATTTGGCTCTGGGTATGAGTTAATCTATATAAAATGCAGAGAACAGCCATAAGAAAAAAAAAAAACAACGACAAAAATCCCATCCATCTTTTATTTCTTTAAAGGTATCTCTCCTTGTTGACATATTCTCTGTGTACATATTAGATTAACAGGTTAAATAATTTTTTATCGAGGGTGCAGTTAAATTATGAATATGCTGTAAGAAAAAAAGTTGAAAGAAAATAGAGAGGTGTTATGGTAAATTTTTTAAGTTGTGGTTATGGTAAAAATAATATTTCCGCCCATAAAAAAATATTTCCAATATTATCCCACCACAAATCGGAGTGTTTTTTCACTCCGGATTTCATTAAGGAGTGCTAGGAGTGCACCAGGGCTGCTGAAGTAAGTACTGGCATTCACTGTACTCCCGTACTCCCCTAACTAGAATTTTACTCCCCTCAAAAATATCCAAAAGTATTGCAAAAATTCATTAGTAACTGCGGAGGTAAAAAAATTAAAGATGCATCTCCGATTCATCTGTGTTCAAGCCTTAAATGTCATATTTGTATTTATTCTTATGAGTCTAAACTATAATGCCGCATTTACACGATCGACAAATTTGCCATTATATCTGCCATAAAAGTGACAAAATAATGAATGAAATCAATGCCTTAATGACACTCATTTACACGAAGTCAAATAATGGCGCTCTGATTACCTGGCATTATAATGACAAGAAATGAGCAAGTTCATTCTCTATTGTGCATTGCCATTATTTTCAAAATGATGTCAGCATTCATTTAAACGATGCACAGAGGAGTATTTGTCCTCAAAATCCGGACAAAAGTCATAAACCAACATTTTAAGAAACTACACTCAATTGGCATTTTTTACACACTTAACTAATCAAACTAACATAAATCAGACCTAAAAAATTTTTTGAGACCACCCGCGCCTAGCAGATAGACGTAATATAATCGACTAAGATGCACCTCATGTAGTAGCCGTGGCGTGATGGTTAGTGCGATGGACTGTCATGTCGGAGGTCTAAGGTTCGATCCCCAGCCTCGCCATCTATTTATTTAAAAGAAAAAACGGCTACTGCCTCTTGCCAGGAATTGACAAATCCTCCAAGAGTATCTCCTGTCACAGAAAAGTGCCGCTCGTTAGCCGTTCGGATTCGGCAATAAACTGTAGGTCCCCTCCATTCCTGCAGACACGCACACAGGAATGGTTGAGAGTTGTAAGTCACTAGGCCCTAGTTCTTCATGAGCTGTTGTGCCATCAAATTTAATTTAATTTAAGATGCACCTCTTCAAATTTATATTATCGCCCTTGATTTTAACAACCTTGTATATAATGTTGTGATTAGTTCTTGGTGCTTATTGTGAAATATTTCAGTGGATACTCAAGGTTAAGGTATGTACTTAATTATCATAACAAAATATGTTGGTTTTTTTTTAAAGTTAAGTTCCTTTTTGAGATTAAAATTACTTAGACTAAAATATTATTATTTTTGACATACATTTTAGAAAAAAAGGTTTTTTTTGTTATAGTGTCGGGCAAGGGTGGGCAAACATTTTTGTTTTACTGTTAACTATACGCCTTTGTTGATCTATCGATGTAAGAATAGAATGTACACACATTTTTTTTTAAAGGTGGTTTGAAGGGTGTTTTAACAAGAGGTTTTATTTTAATCTCAAAAAGAAATTTAATCGTAAAAAAACTAATATATATTGTTATTATAATAAAGTACATACCCTCACCATCAGTACCCATTTAAAGAACTAATCACAACAAAACCTACAGGCTTATTAAAACCAAGGGTTTTAAAGGCATGTGTATTAGGCGGTTATATTACGTCTATCTACTGGGCACGGGGGGTCTGAAAAATTTGTTTTCAATCGGCCTATGTTAGTTTGATAAGTAAAATGTGTAAAAAATGCAAATTTAATCCAATTTCTTAAAATGCTTGTTTATGACTTTTGACCGGATTTTGAGCACGAATACTCCTGTGTGCGATGTCAGTATAATGGTAAAATTAAACGTCATCTGCACATGGTCATTATTTTTACGACAATAATAATGATAGGTTTATGGACTATTTACACGATTTGGTCATTAATGACAATATAATGAACGAAATTATGACAATTTGTCACTCGTGTAAATGCGGCATAAACGAAATGTCAATGGCCGCGTTCGGTTGGCCAAACCGATAGGCTATCTGATATTTTTTCGAACGAAAAAGCAGGATAAAGGGCCGGTTATAGCGATCAGGAAAACGCATCAGGAAAAAAAAATTCTTTTTGAAAATTTAATGTTTTATTATACGATTTGAATTATAAAAGGGATACGAATCGATGATAAATCACTAGAAATATTTTTTTCATTAACAAGATTTTCTTTGGACGAAATTTTCATTATAAAACGGCATATTTTATTTTTACTGACAGAAATTCTGTACGGAAACTGAATTTTCATCAGGAAAATTAATAAGTGTTTCTTTTACAATGAATATTTCCTCCAAAGTAAATTTTGCTAATGAAAAAAATACTTCAAGTAATTTATCATCGATTCGTTTCCTTTTTATATTTCAAATCGTATGATAAAACTTAAAATTATCCAAAAGAAAATTTTTCCTGATGCATTTTCCTGATCGCTATAGCCTGCCCCTAAGTAACATTTTATGTCAAAGGTCAAAATAGCTGACAAAAGGAAAATTAAAGTTTAATTTTTGTACGCAATTATTTGGTTAATTTCATTCCAAATCACACTGAAATGCATATGAAGGCATTTTTATAATATTTTATTCCTTTACAAATAACGAAAAACCAACAGCAAACGACGCGACAACATCAGCAAAACAAGAGGCCTTTCCTTTCATTTGAGGAAAAAACGAAAAAATGCTCATTCGCTATGTTGCTTTACGAAGTCATTTGAGCGTGTATGACAATAATTTAAATAGCACATAAAAGAGTTGTTTATTGCCTTTAAACTGCAGGTATTATTTTTTTGATAGTTTGCACAAAACATAAGATATTTCAAAAAATGTCCTGCTATATTGTCAGATTTTTGCAAAAACTCCTTATCCAAATCCTACTTTTTGGGTAAATTAGTAACTTAATTAAATCTAATTTAGTTTTGTTTTGAAGGGTTTAAATAGGTCTTTAAACTCCAGGAATAAAAAAAAAAAACTTCAGCACCGTTTCGACAATATATTGATTTTAAAAACAGTAAAAATACTGTGTTTCAACACGTTTTTTCTTGTATGTAATTAACGAATTTTGCACCTTTAATGATGCCTGCTAACAAATTGATATTTCTTAAGTCAAGTTCAATCAAAAAATTGAATCAGTAATCGTGTTTTTCATATAAAACAAAGAATTTTTAAAACATCTCCCCCAAACAAAATTATCAAGATTTTAGTTCAGACACAAATCATTCCATTTATTTTTTTCTCCAAGCGATCGCTAGAGTTTGTATCAAGAACAAAAAAAAAAACAAACCGTTGTGCATTTTTAGTTTGGTGTGCGCTGTATGGAGATGAGAAATATGGTTTGTATGTGTGTATATGGTTACTTTGAATGCTTGGTGTTGGTGCGGTAGGCGTTTTGTAATTATTTGTTTTCTTATTTTTTTTTTTGCCAAGAAAATGGATATTTGGTTTTTGCGAAAAATCTCAATATAGGTAATTTGTGTTCTATTGAATTTTATGATTTCGGTTGTTTCTGTAATCATGTTTTTTGATTACAAGTAACCATTAGATTTCTATAATATGTTTTGAAAGTTAAAAAATTTAGGTAGGTACATATGTACATTATCTAGGTATGTTTAGTTTAGTTTGGTTAGGCAGAAAAGTAGTTTGGTATTTATAGTATACATAAGTAGATAGGACCTGGAGTAAAAAATAAATAAATTTGATGGCACAACAGCTCATGAAGAACTAGGGCCTAGTGACTTACAACTCTCAACCATTCCTGTGTGCGTGTCTGCAGGAGTGGAGGGGACGTACAGTTTATTGCCGAATCCGAACGGCTAACGAGCGGCACTTTTCTGTGACAGGAGATACTATTGGAAGATTTGTCAATTCCTCGCAAGAGGCAGTAGCCGTTTTTTCTTTTCAATAAAGGACCTGGAGTAGGTATGTTATAATAATGAAGTGACTTTTTGTTTTCCGTATGTAGGTACAAAAATATGTATGTAGGTATCTTCTTTACTTCGTGTATTTTTTTGTTCTTAGGTATATTTTCAATAGGGAAGCATAGGTGGGAAGGTAAGATTTCAGGTATAGGTACATAATGTATTTTTTTTTCAATAAAAGTGAGAGTAGGTAGATGCCTACATAGGTATGCGAAATAAGTAGATACCTACCTAATTTAAAATCAACATATGACATAACACTACAGTTTATCAATTATAAATGAATTAAATTAAATTAAAAATGAATTTAATGTAGGTATATCGCAGGTGTATGTGCATATATTATGTGTATATGTATATATATGTATATATATATATATGTATATATATATATATATGTATATATATATATATGTATATATATATATATGTATTTGCACATATGTAGGTATTTTTTTTAAATACCTACAATTAAATACGTTTTTTTGTTCGAAGGCGCATTAGTCGCCTTGTGGCTTGGAATAGTAAATTTCACATACCTATCTATCATAGTAGGACTGCCTACCTACATATGGACATACATGTATAGGTAGGTAGATACATAGGTATATTTTCATTTTTAATCTAACATTTTTTTTCAATAATCAAACCAAACGAAATGCAGAAAAGAAAACAAATCTTCTTAACAATCTGTCTACTATTTTGAAATTACAATTTCGTAATTTTCTAAAAATAGATATGTGAATATGATTTATACCTACTTTTCAAAATTCAACAAGTTGTGAATTCCGTCCAAGAAGCAAGAAAACTACCTTGTCCTTAATTTTCCTTACGCACAATCTAAAATGTATAACATATGGATTTTTCCCGATTACTGTAAAAAGCTATTTATGAAGAAAATTTACCTACTAAATAAATGCTAGTCAACACCAAATCAGTATGACCAATTACTGTGAATTTATTAAAAAAAGAAAAAAACACTTACTGTAATAATCTATGTAGGTGACTTGTTTTTACTTTTTAAAATTTTAATTAAATATCAAAAGCTTGTTTTCATATTTAAAATAGTAATTGATTTAAAAAGGTTTTTGAAGGGCTTTATTATCTAATAAAATCAAAAAGACAACCCAAAAATGAATAAAACCCATCTTGCAAAAATATACCTGGGTCACACCAATCAAGAGAAAATACACCTACTCTACCAACGAAACCAGTTTTTTGCATAATAGTCCAGTCAACGAAGACCTAAAATCATAAAATAAATGAAATAAACCGTGTAGTCTCGGTTATTTTTTTAAGTGGTAGGGGTGACCCTCAGGTCCAACATACCAAAAGTCCCCAGCCCAGGGCCGCGAGCTTAAGCCTGGAGAGGGGGTTAAAGGTCCCCTTTTTTAGTTTTTCGAGAATATTTTGAAAACCAAGGGCTTAATTGAAAAAGTCTGGACCAAGGAATTAAAGTAAATTAAATTTCCTACAAAAAATGTTATATTTATATTTTCGCTTGGTGCAACACTAAGGAAGATGCGCGGTGGAGAAATGTCAAGAAATCTAAAAAATCGGTCATTAGCCTACAAAATTTAGTGTTTCTAGATCAATTTTATCTAAAAATAACAGAAAAAATAAGTATATGTATTCAAAATTATTCCATTGATGATTTGGAAGGGAGTTTATGGTGTTAAAACAGGTGGTGAAGGCTAGAATTTCCTAATTTAATTTATTTGCTACAGTGTTTGCATTCACTATGAAAAATACTGTTTCTTTAAAGGTAAAAAGTATAATGGATTTTTCCAAGTTACTGACCATGACTTTGTAAAATAATTTTCAGACATGTACTAAGAAAAAAATCGTTTAGGATAGGGGGTCTATGTCCCCTCGTTTATAAGGGAGGGACCATTTTCTAAAGCATTGACGTAAAGTGCATTAATAATTATTTAAAATTAATGGAAGTACCTATAATACAACACTATAGGTTTTTGAAAATCCAAGGACCTATTCTTTTACTTTGTTGCTAAAACAAATATTTTTTATTAAGCAGGTTATACAAAAATTGAACTTAAATTTAAAGTTTTGAAAAAAAAAATTTATAATGATTTTATTTTTTGCTTAGTGCTAAATTTTAGTTCAGTGTTTATGGCCGTTGTTAATTCTTAGTCGAACGCTAAAAATTAGATAGCTGTAGGTCTTTCAGTTTTTGAGAAAAACAAAAATTTTGAACACTACTACTTTCTTAGAAATTTTTTCTAAAGAACCTTTAGCCCCCTCCTGTCTAAAGCCCACGGCTCTGGACTGGGGACTTTCAGTATATTATACCTGAGCATCACCTTTAACTTATGAAAAAATAATCCAGACTACATGATTTTTCCTTCGTTGGCAAAGTGACGGTTTTACAAGAGAAATAATTTTCTAAAAAAGTAGTAGTTTCCATAATTTTTGATTTTTTCAAAAACTGAAAGACCTACAGCTATCTAGTTTTAAGCGTTCGACTAAGAATTAACAACGGCCATAAATACTGAACTAAAATTTAGCACTAAGCTACAAAAAAAATTGAAAATAAAATCATTATACATTTTTTTTTTCACAACTTTAAATTTAAGTTCAATTTTTTTATAACTTGTTTAATAAAAAAAACTTGTTTTAGCAACAAAATAAAAGAATAGGTCCTTGGATTTTCAAAAACCTATAGTGTTGTATTATAGGTACTTCCATTGATTTTAAATAATTATTAATGCACTTTACGTCAATGCTTTAGAAAATGGTCCCTCCCTTATAAACGAGGGGACATAGACCCCCCTATCCTAAACGATTTTTTTCTTAGTACATGTCTGAAAATTATTTTACAAAGTCATGGTCAGTAACTTGGAAAAATCCATTATACTTTTTACCTTTAAAGAAACAGTATTTTTCATAGTGAATGCAAACACTGTAGCAAATAAATTAAATTAGGAAATTCTAGCGTTCGCCACCTGTTTTAACACCATAAACTCCCTTCCAAATCATCAATGGAATAATTTTGAATACATATACTTATTTTTTCTGTTATTTCTAGATAAAATTGATCTAGAAACACTAAATTTTGTAGGCTAATGACCGATTTTTTAGATTTCTTGACATTTCTCCACCCCGCATCTTCCTTAGTGTTACTCCAAGCGAAAATATAAATATAACATTTTTTGTAGGAAATTTAATTTACTTTAATTCCTTGGTCCAGACTTTTTCAATTAAGCCCTTGGTTTTCGAAATATTCGCGAAAAACTAAAAAAGGTACCTTTAACCCCCTCTCCAGGCTTAAGCTCGCGACCCTGGGCTGGGGACTTTTGGTATGTTGGACCTGAGGGTCACCCCTACCACTTAAAAAAATAACCTAGACTACACGATTTATTTCATTTATTTTTCCTTCGTTGACTGGACTATAAAAACAATACACAAATAAAGCACACAAGTAATGTCTAACCTTTTCATCATCGTATTCAATGTTTTTTTGTTTCTATTGACCTACAGTAAAAAGAAAAAAAACAAGAAACAATGCACGCACCGCACACACACTTCAATGCTGAGTTCAACCGTTGCGTGTGTTTCTCTCTGACTTGATGGAGTAAACGGTGGTGCGGTGGTGCGTGGTGGATGTTTTTTTTTTGTGGATTATTGGATTGTATTTTTTTTATTATCTGATGTTTAAACCTTGGGGTGAGAATCTCAGATGATGAATAGGTTATACAAATAGTTCCCACATTTAGGTGAAGGGCTCTTAAACGTGAACGTGGACAATGTATCTGAAGTCTATTCTCTCTCTATCTCTTGGTATTTTTTGTCAAAACAAATCGGAAACGGAATTCACAAAGCGCAAGTGTAAATTTTTTTTTTTGCGTAGATACTAATAAACACGAAATACTCCCCTCTAATCCTCTGAAATACTCCCGTGCAAATTTTTAAAACGGCAGCCCTGGAGTGCACTCTGAAAACACAATAAATGTCAAGAAATCTAAAAAATCGATCAATAGCCTACAAAATTTAGTGTTTATTGATCAATTTTACCCAGAAATAACAGAAAAAGTAAGTAAAGTATATGTATTCATAATTATTCCATTGATGATTTGAAAGAGAGTTTATGGGGTTAAAACAGGTGGCGAGGGTTAAAATTTCCTAATTTAATTTCTTTGCTAGAGTGTTTGCATTCACTATGAAAAATAATGTTTCGTCAAAGGTAAAAAGTATAATGGATTTTTCCAAGTTGACCATAACTTTGTAAAATAATTTTCAGACGTGCTAAGAAAAAAATCGTTTAGGAAAGGAGGTCTATGTCCCCCCGATCATAAGGGAGGGACGCTGAAAAATTCGCAATACTTTTTACGAATTATCTCTTATTTCGAGCTAAGAAAAATTAAATTTTATGTTTTAAAAACCAACGAAAAAATTAAAAAATCGAAAGCGAAAAGAAAGAAAAGACCGTGCGGTTAAAGTGTTCGGAATGAAATACGTTTTATTTTCTTGTTTTCTTTTTCTTCTTCTTTTTGTTTAAATAAAGATGGCCGGAAGGGCGCTAAATTTAGTACATTTAAAGTAGGTCACAACAGTGATTTTTATTTCAAGTTTTTAAATGTTTTTTATTATTGACTCGGCAAAACACCGGCCACGTTGAATGTCTGTAAGGCTTCAATTTTCATCATTTGGGAGCACGGCTAGTTTGACGATTGGACGTCTCAGAACCCCGGTTGAAGTTTTGACGTCGGCGACCCTGACCTTGCCGTCCTGCCCTTCGACGACCGCCACGACTCGTCCTGTTTTCCACTGCTGTGGAGGCGCGTTGTCCTCGTGAATTAGGACGAGCTTGCCCACGACGAGATTGGGTTGCTCCTGTACCCACTTGGATCGAGCTTGAAGGCCAAGCAGATACTCCCTGGACCACTTCTGCCAGAACTGCTTCTTGAGGCAGCATAGAAGCTGCCATCTTTTCAAGCAGCCCATTTGCTGTTCCGGCACTGTTTCTGGGGGTAGCGATCGTAAGCTGCTGCCGATTAGCAAATGCGCTGGGGTGAGTGCTTCTCCGTCGTTGGGGTCGGCGCTTAGGGGCGCGATTGGCCTTGAATTGAGGATTCCCTCCACCTCGATTAAAACGGTGAGCAGCTCTTCTGTTGTGAGAAGTGCGTTGCCCAAGGTACGCCGTAACAGCGTTTTCGCCGCTTTCACTGCCGCTTCCAATAGGCCTCCGAAATGCGGTGCCCTGGGCGGTATCAAGGCGAAGCTAAAGCCCTCCTCTGCTGCGTACCGGTGAACAGCTTCTGCGCCTTGTTCGAATTCCTCTCGAATCCCCCCCAAGATCGTCCGAGCTCCGACAAAGTTCGTTCCGTTGTCGCAATAAATCGTCTTCGGAAGTCCTCGGCGACAAATAAACCTTTTAAGGGCGAGGATAAAACATTCAGATGACAGATTAGAAGCTAATTCAAAATGTACAGCTTTTTAGGCGAAACAAACAAAAACGCAAATATATGTTTTGTTCGGTGGCCGGCCACGAATTTTTAGAGTCGTGTATACCGGGCCACAGAAATCTACGCCACATACTAGGAACGGTCGTTGCGCTCGCAATCGATCCGCCGGTAGATTACCCATTATTTGTGTAAGTAGTTTTGGTTTGTACTTGAAACAATGAATACATTGTCGCACAACCCTTTGGCAAGCTTCTTTGGCATTTATTAGCCAAATTTTTTCGCCAAGCAATGCCACCATAGCTTGCGGTCCAGCATGGTAGTTTTTTCGATGTAAATACGTTAAGTATGTTTTTGCGAATAGTGAATTTTTTGTTAACAAAAGCAAGAATTTGGCATCATATTCAATTGGTGCGTTCAACAGACGACCACCTACACGAATTAGCGAAAATGAAAAATTGTTGTCTTGAAAATCATGAATGAAGGGATTGAGTTTTTAAAAACTATTTTGTAAAGTAATTTTCTTTTTGAGTTTTTGAATTTCATCTGGGAATTCATAATTTTGGACGATTTCAACTATTCTTAGAAACGCCAAATTCAACTCTTTTGCCGTTGGCAATTCTTCGAAATTTTCTGTTTTGTTTCTTAATCTTTTAAAAAATCGCATTACATAGGCAAACGTAGTTATCAGGTCGATGTATGAAGATTCTTCTTCAATATAATCTAAAAGCTTAGTCCGAGGTTTTTCTACCGCTATCAGAGCCATGTTTGTTTTTCTCTAAGGCTTCATATTCTGGAGACAACTCAAAATGCGAATTGACCGGCCACGATGATTGTTCTTCCTGTAAAAACTGTGGACCTTTGAACCAAATTGACGCATTGAGTTCCTCAACATTACAGCCTCTTGACACAATGTCTGCTGGATTTTGTTTTGTTGGCACATGTTTCCATGCTACTTTTTGTGTCCACTCTTGGATGTCGGACACTCGATTTGCAACAAAGGTTGCAAGCGCAGTTGGATGTGTTTTTATCCAATGCAAAGTTATTTCGGAATCGGTCCAGAAAATAACTTGTTCGACGTCAAGACTCAACATTGCCTCTACTCCACAACTTAGCAAGAGTATGCGCTGCGCAAAGTTCTAATCGCGGGAGCGATTTCGTTTTCAAAGGGGCCACCTTAGACTTAATAGCGTCAACTTGATACCATCTGTGCTTTGGCTTCGGATGTAAATACAACAACCATAGGCCCTCATCGAAGCATCGGCAAATACATGGCCTTGAATTTTTTCGTTCGAGTGAGTTTCGACAAATCTTGGAATTTTTATCTCTCCAAGTTGAGATAAATTGGTTTTGAAGTTTTGCCAACTTGTATCAAGGCGCAATGGAATCGACTCATCCCAATCAATTTTCGCAATCCAAAGCTCTTGTAATAAGATTTTTGCTTTGGTTACTATGGGGCTGAATTGAGTGAGAACAGAACTGTTAGACGTGCATATTTTTTGCTCGTGAAAATTACTGATAAATACGTAAAAATACGCGTTAAAAAATTGGAAAATACATCGCGACGCGTGTAAATACATCGCCGAATGTTTAATTTCCAATTGTATCGTGAAATTACGTGTTAATTATAGTTTGAACATTCAAATTAAATAAAGTGCGACAGGACGCCATTTTAATATTGAGTGTAATTATGGAAGCGGAGTGTAGTTATCCCAAATGCACAAGGAAAAAATCTCGCCAAGAATTAATCGCTTGTAGTGAAATTTGCGGGAAAAAATTTCATTTAAAATGTGTAGATTTGGGTCAATTAGATGCAACGTATATATCGAAAAATCCTCCTTTGCATTTTTTATGTGAAGAGTGCCCTTCATTAATTAAAATGATTGCCGATAAGATCAACGAATTAACTGATGTAACTAATACATTGAAGTCGGTAATTGAAATGAGTATAAAGCCTTGGCCAATGCCGGTGGCTGAAGCATCAACTCTTGTACAAAAAAAACATAAACAATTATCATACGCGGATATGGTCAAAGAAAAAACTGAGACTATCATAATTAAGCCTAAAACAAACCAAGATAATAAAAAAAACACAGGATGATTTAAAAACTAATATAAACCCAACTGATATGTCTCTTAAAATAAATAATATAAAAATGTCCAGAATGGAGCTATAGTGATTAAGGCCCATTTGCTGAAACGAAACTTAAATATTTATGTTCAACTTAAAAACTTATGTGACAGTTTACGCTGAGGAAAAAGTAGAACATAAAGCGCTTAAGTTGAACATAAAAATTAAAGTTTCGTTTCAGCAAATGGGCCTAAGTGTGATAAACAAACAGTAGGAAAAATAGAAACAGAGGTCAAAACAAAAATGAATAGTGAATATGATGCAAAAATTCCCACTCGTAGAAGACCGCGTCTGCTTGTAGTTGGAATGAAAGAGAAATTAGACGAAACGGAAATAGTGCGATCAATTAAGTTACAAAATCAATTGAGTGAATCTGAAATAAAGTGCTTACATATTTACATGTCACCAAAGAATAAGAATTATAATGCAATCATAGAAATTGACAGTGTTGCCAATGCTAAAATTATAGAGTATGGAAAAGTAAATGTTGGTTGGTATAGATGTCCTGTATATAAACATGATAGTGTCTTGCGATGTTTTAAGTGTTGTGGTTTTAACCATTCTGCCAAAAATTGTACAAAAGAAATAAAGTGTGTTTAATGTGCCGGAGATCATGATGTAAAAGAATGTAATAGTATAGAAGAAAAATGTGTTAATTGTTGTAATGCAAAAGAAAACCTTGGCATTGATCTAAACATTGGACATTGTGCGAATAGTCCAAAATGTCCTTCATATCTACGGAATGTAAAAATTGCTGAAGAACGCGTTGATTACTAGCAGTTATCGTGTTTTAAATGCGTTTATCTCAATGTACAGGGACTTTCTAATAACTTTGACGAAATTCAGTGTCTATTGGAAAATGAAAATATGGAAATTCTTGTTTTGTCTGAAACACATATTACAAAAAATCATGATTTAAATGCACTTGAATTAGAGTATGAAACTATTATGGTGTCTTATAATTAAAGTGCAATATAATAATAGTCATGTGATAAATCTATGTTCAATATATAGATCGCATATGTTACCAAAAAGTGAGTTTTGTATAGAATTAGAGAGAATGATTGATTACATTCAAGACATTAATAATTATTTTATAATAATGGGTGATCTTAATATTGATTGGTTTGACACTAATGATACATATCGTCGAAGGATCAATGAAATATTAAATGACAACAAACTTTTTATGTTAGTATCTGAGCCAACTAGAATAACACCAACGTCGAGAACGTTGATTGATTACGTAATATCAAACAGTTATCAATTAGCTACTTCGAATGTCGATTGTAACATGAAAATTAGCGATCATGAGACAGTTGTAACCCTAATTAAACAAGTCAATCAACCAATAATCAATAAAAACATTACTAAATTTTGTAACTATAATCAAAGTGTTTTTAGGATAAAATTATATAGAAACGTATACAAGAGCAAAATTAGGAACACTAAATCCAATTTCATAAGAAGAAAAATTGAATCAGCTAATAATCAAAAAAATATGTGGAGGCAGTTAAAAAAATATGTGCTCAACAAAAGAAAGGATATCATATACGAAGTGCAATTTGAAAACGGTGATAAAATTAACGATAGTGCAATACTATGTGAAAAATTTAATAACTATTTTGTTCAAAGTATTTTAGAATTAAACCAATCTGTGATAAATTTAGAATATGAAAACCTAGTCAATGAGTGCAATATAGAGTTTAAGTTTCGTGCGAAGATCTAATGTGTGCAATAAACAATATTAATAAGAAAAGTGATTTTAATTTTTTAAATATCAGAATGTTTAAAGATACTATAGACATAATTAGCCCTGTACTGTTACGTGTTGGAAAAAATCATTGATTGTCCTTATAAAAAAAGTGTACAATGCTAATTGCTGTAGAAAGTATCGTCCCATAAACATGTTGCCAATTTATGAAAAAATACTGGAAAAAGTAGTTCATATACAAATGTTAGAGCATATTGAGAGTCAAAACATTATTACAACTTATCAATCTGGATTCAGGGGGCAAATCATTCCTGTAAAACATGTGTTAATTTTGTAATAAGTGATTGGAAACAAGAAATTGAACATAACAACGTTATGGTGGCGGTCGTTATCGATTTGAAAAGAGCTTTCGAAACGGTGAATCATAACATATTGTTAAACAAATTAAGCAGATATGGTATAAGGTCATCGGAGCTTAACTGGTTTAAATAATTTTTAACAAATCGTTCCCAATGCACAAGAGTTAATGAATAAGTGTCCCAATCAATTTCCATAGATATCGGTCTTCCACAAGCAGCAATACTAAGCGTACCTCTCTTTCAAATTTATATAAACGATATAGTGAAGGTTATAAAAAATTCGAAAATTAAGCTCTTTGCCGATGACGGTTTAATATACATTTCGGGGAATGACCTTGAAACCTGCAGCCAGCTTATAAATGAAGATCTCAATTCCCTTTCTATATGGCTTAAGATGAACAGATTAATTTTAAATACTGAAAAGTCAAAAGTAATGGTTCTCAACAATAGGTTGTCTCAAAATGAAGCTGTAATTTCGGTGGATAATGTGCAATTAGAAATAGTAAATGAAGTTAAATATCTCGGTGTAGTAATAGACAACAAACTAACCTTTAAAGATCATACAGACTATATATGCAAAAAAATTTCAAAGAAAAATGGTGTTCTTCGAAAAATAAGACAAAATATAACCATGAATTGTGCAATTAAAGTTTGCAATGTCATCTTAAAACCCCATTTTGAATATTGTGGCAGTATATTATTCTTAGGTTATCAATATCAAAAAAACAGATTACAAGTACTTCAAAATAAGGCAATGCGAATTATACTGAAATGCGATGGATATACTCCAATATCATTTATGGCTGAGTCTTTAAATTGGCTAAATATAAATCAAAGACTCTTTATGTGCGCTATGGTTTTCGTTTATAAAATTAAAAATGGAATATGTCCGAGCTATCTTCGACAAAATACATCCACCAATGAACTCTCTGGGCATAACTTAAGGAATAACCATGACTTAAGGATACAAAGAGTACGAACAACAAGAGGACAACGAACGATACAGTACATGGGGTTTCAATCATATAATAGCCTTCCTGACAACATTAAAAATGCAGAAACCATTTTCGTATTTAAAAGAAAAATTTTGAATTATATAAGACTAAATGTTCATTAATTTAAAATATTGTAAAAACTGAGCAAAATTTAGAAACAAAAACATAAAATGTATGTATTATTGTAAAATTATCTTTAATAGCACTTGTTGCTAAATAAAATTAAACTAAACTAAACTAAATGGGGCATAACAAACCAAGAGGATCGAAAAGACGAGCGGAAACTGACAGTATGTTTCTCTTAGTAGCTCGTAGATCATGGAAATTATTGTCCAGATTGAAGCTAAATGTGTCTTCTTTAGGATGCCAACAAATTCCCAGAGTTTTTGTTGAGTCTGAATCATTGAATTTTATTGATTTTTCAGAACTCTCCGTGTTGAGATACTCTGGATGGTTTGAAAACCATTTAGCCAACTGAAACCCCCCTTTTTTGAGGACTTCTTGAATGTCGAATTTTATTATTTTAAGAGTTTCAGGATTATCGGCACCAGTTAAGAGATCATCAACGTAAAAACCTCTTCGAATAACATTCGACCCGGTGGGGAATGACGTTTCGTTAGCATCGCCCAACATTTTTAACACCGTATCGCTAAAAATGGCGCTGGAGACGTACCATACGTTACAGTATTTAATCGAAAGTTTTGTAATGGTTGAGACGGATGCTGCCTCCACACTATGAGCTGGTAAATCGTGTGCTCTTCAGCAACAAGAACTTGCCGGTACATTTTCTTAATATCAGCCGTAATGGCATATTTGTATATACGAAAACGGAGCAACGTCGCAAACAGCTCCTCTTGAATGGTTGGCCCAACCATCAAGATGTCATTCAATGATAGTTGAGAAGACGTTCGACTTGATGCGTCGAAAACAACTCTTAGCTTTGTACTTGTGCTTTGCGGTCGCAAAACACACTGATGTGGAATGAAATAGTGTGGGCTTTTTGGGATTTCATTATTTGTTGGTGACATATGTCCTAACGAAATGTATTCGTTCATGAAATCCATATACATGGCTCTTAAATCGCTATTTTTGGATAGTTTTCGCTCAAGTGTGAGAAACCTACGTTTGGCCGTTTCAAACGATAATCCTAGCGAGTTCGAAGACGACTTAAATGGTAGTTTAACCTCAAAACGACCAGTAGGCAACAGTTTAGTATTTTCAACAAAATGTTGCTCGCACAACTGTTGTTCTGGCATTAGAAACTTTTTTGTTTCTCCGGGAATTTCTTCCAATAACCAAAATGTTTGTACAATTTTATCTAAGTCTGGTAAATCTTCAGAATGGCATACCAAATTGCAATGTTTTGTATTTGCGTTTATACGTTTTGGGTATTTCCCAGATATTATCCAACCAAGGAGTGTCTTTTGAATAGTTGGATATTCGGGACCTGGTTTAATTTGACCAACAGACAAGAATTCGAAAAATGTTTCTGCTTCGAGTAGTAAGTCAATTTTTTGGGGCTTATTGAAGTACGGATCAGCTAATTGAATGTTGGAAGGAATATTCCAATTGACAGTATTTATAGCTTGATCCGGCTGATACGACAATATCGAGTTCATTACCCAATAATCAGCAGAAAACGAGTGATCATTAAATCTTGATTTTACTTCAGCATGTACTTTTTTATTAACTGTAGCACTTGCCAAGTGCCAAGCAGATTTAAGGCTTTTTCTTCTTTTCGAAGTTTTAATCTTTGGGCTAGTTCTTTTGTAATGAAGTTTACTTGAGAGCCAGAATCAAGTAACGCTCGAGCTGGCATGTACTCTCCAGAACTGCCTTTGATTTCCATAATTGCTGTGGCAAGAATAACTTGGTCAGTCGGAACAGAGGCATGCATAGCTTGAAAGCTTGTTGATGCTTGTGCCGGTGAACTGTTGAAAGTTGTTTCGTACTGATGCAGCAATGTATGATGAGATCGATTGCAAACACTGCACCGACTTAGTTTGCATTTCGAAACTGTGTGTCCTTTTCGAAGGCAGTTAATGCAAACTGGCACACTCTTTGCAAATTCGAATCTTTGCATTACAGGCAGTGCAGTAAATGTTTGACATGTCGTTATGTAATGGTCGTTCGATTTACAATATAAACATTTTGATTTATTTTGTTGCGAGTTTACACAAGCAAATGAAGATTTTTGATTTTTAAAACGACTTGAATCTTGTTTAGGTTTGGATTGTTTATCGAAGGATTTAAATTTTGCACTTGAAGCTTCTTCAGCAGAAAGATGCTGATATCTTTTATTAAGAGCTTCTTCACAATATTTCCATAAAGGAAGAGATCTGTAGTCTAATTGTTCTTCCCATTTAGACCTCGTGATTGCATCCACCTTTGACATAACTAAATGTATAATGATCGCGTTTGTTATATTCTTTTCATCACCCAATGAAAGAAGCGAATCATAAATTGCAGAAACTGTATCTATCATGCTTCGTAATGAAGACGCTGATGGTTTGGAAATTTCTTTTAATTCGAAAAGTGTTGAAACATTGTCAAAAAATATTAAGCAATTATTATCGTAGACTATCTTTAAACTCGCCAGTGCTTTCGGATAGTTATGTTCGGTAATTTGGAACGCCTTAACTAAATCTTCACCCGATAAACATGAAATTAAATGGTTGAACTTTTCTATATCCGGAAGCATTGGATCGTTATCGACTAAGCTTTCGAAAAGGCTGAGTAAATTTTTATACTCGGAGTATTTTCCACTGAATTTTGGTAAGGACATTTTTGGAAGTCGTGAATGGTGTGGGTTGCTAAAAGAATAGCCAACAGCACTCGACTTTCGTCTTTTATTGACCAATGAAATAAGTAGTGCTTTTGCACTAATTCACCGCGGAAATCATCAGTTCGATCAGCTGATTCTATTTCCGACTGACAACTCATTAATTGGTCAATATATGAATTTAAAATATCTAATCGACATTCTAATTCGATTGGAATTAACGATAAAGTTTTTTGTTCAAGACCCGTTTTAATGCGAATTATATTATTTTTAATTACTAGTCGCTGATGCCTTAAATGTTCAAGATCTGCACTATTTTTTGGTGATTCCTGCCGTTTTTTGCCCGTCATTGCACTTCGTTTGTTATTTATTTATATACTTTCGAGAAAGAATTGTTTTCCTAGAATTAACTCATCTGGAAACTATTTAATTTGCACTTTAGTTTTTGATTTGTAATAATTGGAAAATCGTTGAAAAATTAGTTTATTTTCATACGAAATTCCTCGAAAATGAAAACTAATTTCAATAAACTATTTATGTGCAAATTGCCGAAAGTTATTTACTTCAAATCGAAATTATTTGAAACGAAAAAAAAATTAAAAATATTTTTATGAATAATTTGCTGAACACACTCTTCGTACTAGAAATTTAAAAATTATTTTGCATCACTGTATACGACCACTCTTGACAGCTGAGAACTTAACGAATGTAAGCACAAACTGAACGAACTGTCAAAACGGGTGAAATACAATTTGTAAACAAATTGAGTTTCGGTCGTTTTTGATAAATTGTTTTATTAAATTTGAATTTAAATCGATATATAATTGTTTAATCAACAATTCGCGAATATAATTAGAGAATGTAAACTTCCAAAACAATTTTCAAGAAGTGACTATTGGTGTGGTTGCGCAATGAAAAATATCGATGTACGACGGTGACGGCGGCGGCGGCGGCGCGGCGGCAGATCGAGAAGCAAATTTGATTAAATTAATTTCGTGAAGTATTAGTTTTAATTTTACTTAATATTAAATAAATTAACTGGCAATAAATTTTTTTTTAAATAAGAAAACCAAGGACTTTGTTTGTTTCACCAAAAAATCAAAATATGTATATATGTCAATTGCAAAAATGACAAAAACCGAAAGTTGTGTTGCTGTTCAAATTGATCAATTCTATTAAAAACAAATGTTGCAATTTTTGCAATCTGATTAACAAAAAACACTTTCAGTTTTTGTGAATACCTCAGTTTCTGTCTCAACTTCCCTTGGGCACTTATCAGCCATGCAGTTTTTGTGCATTGAGGGTGGCTTTGGAGCTCCGGGGTATTCTGGCTGCTGACAACGGTTGCTGCTGACGGCGGCGGTGGCTGCTTGTTGTTGTTGCTTTTGGTTGCTGGTGGTGGTTTTTTTTGTTGGGCTTTTGATTTAAGCCACAATTTATTCTTTTTATTGACCGAATTATTTATTCACGCACGAATTATGATTCCACCGAATTAAATTAATTAGATTTTTAGCTTAAACACTCGCGATCGAGTCTATATCTTTTAACATATATATATTCGTATATATATAATTTTGTACTTTAAGAACACTTTAAAAAAAAAAAAAACAATTTAAACAAATTAAACTTGTCCCTGCTCGGGCGCCATGAAAAATTCGCAATACTTTTTACGAATTAGCTCTTATTTCGAGCTAAGAAAAATTAAATTTTATGTTTTAAAAACCAACGAAAAAATTAAAAAATCGAAAGCGAAAAGAAAGAAAAGACCGTGCGGTTAAAGTGTTCGGAATGGAATGCTGCGGTTAAAGTGTTCGGAATGGAATGCATTTTATTTTCTTGTTTTCTTTTTCATCTTCTTTTTGTTTGAATAAAGATGGCCGGAAGGGCGCTAAATTCAAATTTTAGTACATTTAAAGTAGGTCGCAATAGTGATTTTTATTTCAAGTTTTTAAATGTTTTTTAATATTGACTCGGCAAAACAGACGCTTGTCTAAAGCATTGACGTAAAGTGCATAAATAATTATTTAAACTCAACGGAAGTACCTATAACATAAGACTATAGGTTTTTGAAAATGCAAAGACCTATTCTTTTATTTGGTTGCTAAAACCAGGTTTTTTTATTTAACAGTTTATGAAAAAATAGAATTTGAATTTAAAGCTTTGAAAAAAAAAATTATAATGATTTTATTTTATAAATTTTTTGTAGCTAAGTGCTAAATTTTAGTTCAGTACTTATTGCTGTTGTTAATTCTTAGTCGAACGCTAAAAACTAGATAGCTGTAGGTCTTTCAATTTTTGAGAAAATCAAAAGTTTGAACACTTCTACTGTCAGTTTGGCCGATTCTTTTAAGCTGTATAATCAATAAATAGTTAAACGCAAAACACTTTCGTTATAAATTTATAGTCTTTATTAACCTTACGCCGTCAACTGTCCATGCGCAACTACGACTCACTTCTCTGGTTGAGTTACCACTCTAATAATAATATAATGTCGAAGGGTTGGATATAGGATGAATATGAAAGGAAGGATATATGTAGGGTGAATGTCGATAGGGCAAATAATGATAGTGATAACAGCTCGGCCCTTCCTGACGAAACTCGTCCCGAGTTACTCTAGCTCTGTTGAATCTTCATCGTCGGTTGCACACTCTTCATCGATTTCAGGGTACAATGCACACCATGGTTTGAGTTTATCGCTGCTTGTGATTGTGCTGAATCGTCGTTGCTTTACTGAGCACCATTCATATCTTCGACAACATATCTGTCGAATCTCAAAGTTTTCGCTATAGCATAGAGAACTCTAGTAGCCGTGGCGTGATGGTTAGTGCGATGGACTGTCATGCCGGAGGTCTAAGGTTCGATCCCAAGCCTCGCCACCTATTTATTTAAAAAGAAAAAACGGCTACTGCCTCTTGCGAGGAATTGACAAATCCGCCAAGAGTATCTCCTGTCACAGAAAAGTGCCGCTCGTTAGCCGTTCCTGCAGACATGCACACAGGAATGGTTGAGAGTTGTAAGTCACTAGGCCCTAGTTCTTCATGAGCTGTTGTGCCATCAAATTTATTTTTATTTTTTATAGGGAACTCTATATTTAGTATCAAGCTTCCGGGATTCACCAGTACTGGGATAGCACTTTCAATTAATACCAAATCTCCTTCTTCATATTTATGTGGACTTTTATGCTTAGCATCGAATCTTATCTTCCAAATTTGACGTGATGCTTTGATATTCCTAATGGCTTCTTCACGTTTAAGTTGGGCATTCGTTAAGATCTATATTGTCGTAATGAAGTGCGACAAGTAACTTGTTACCACCAATGTCACGAATTGGAAAATCGTATATGAGTCCTATTGGCGAATACTTTGTCGTTGCGTTGGCTCTAGTGTTTATCGTCCATTGTAATCCGCGTAGTTCTGCATCCCAGTCTTTCGCAATAGTTGATGCTCTTAAGTATGCTAATATACTTTGGTTCACTCGTTCTGCAAGTCCATTAGCTCTTGCAGAAATCTCATTGAATTTTGAACAACAACAACAACTTAAAGGTGCTACCACCAATTGCTTACGAATTAATTTTGGGTATTTTAATTCGTTTTATTTTTGTTTGGCTAGAGATATAGCTATTTCAAGGCTATATAGCTATATCTCTAGCCAAACAAAAAAAATAAAACGAATTAAAATACCCAAAATTAATTCGTAAGCAATTGGTGGTAGCACCTTTAAGTTGTTGTTGTTGTTCAAAATTCAATGAAATTGACGGAATAAAGAATGGTCAAGTCTAATAAACTGACATTCTAGTATAAATAATACAATACAAATAATAATATCTTGCAGAAATCTTCAAACACAACTGAGGTGAACGCTGTACCTTGGTCGGTTACAATTTTCCTCGGAACGCCAAAGGTCAAAGTTAATAGATTTAATGCTTCAATAACGGGTTTGGCTTTGGTTGATTTAACGGCAACTAGGATCGTGTATCTAGTAAGTGCGTCGACTATTGTAAGGATATGTTCATTCCCTCGGCGACTTCTAACTAACGGTCCCAGATGATCCATATGCAGTACCTCGAAAGGGACTTTAGGTATCTCCATAACATACAACTGGCATTCCTTTTCTTTTGGGCCTCGGCTAAAATAATAATAATTTTTTTTCAAATAAATAAAAAAAAAAATATGTCTTATGCGATTCTGGAACTCATTGTGATAAATGTGTTTTAAAATGTACTAAATGAGAAACTCCTCTCGCGATTTCTCTCTTCAAACGACACTTACTACGTTTATATTCAGGACCGAGAGCTCGAGTTGGATTTGTATCGGATTTTCGACCCAGGTTTTTCGTTCACAGATTTGAGAGCTCGATATTGAGTTGAATTGAAATGGTGTCGAGATGACATATGGTGTTTCTCAAGTTAATTCCTCAACCCAGGTTTCTTAGCACAAATTTCGACTCGACTCCGCTCCTGAAGTGCAGTCGAGTCGGTTCAAGCTCATTTCAACTCGATGCAGGTATACAAAGGGTCTAAGTGAACTTCAAGCTCGCTTAAATACCACATGGAAACGTAGTTACTGAAACACAAGGAAAAGATCTTCATGTATACATTTTGTTTTTCTCAGAGTAAAGCTAAGTACAGACGATTGTCAGATCTTACAATATTGTCAGATCTGTCAGTGAAAATACTGTCCCAAATGTCTTACAATCGTCTGTACATACAATTTTGTCTGACAATATTGTCAGAAACGTCATTGTCAGGTAATTGTCAGATGACAATCTGACAAGAAATTGTCAGGTATCTTACAATCGTCTGAACGCACAATTTGTGTCATTGTCAGACGATTAGGACATTGTCAGACTCATTGTTTTAATTGAAAACATCTTATAATCGCTGACAATTGTTTCATTGTTCGAAATGTCAAACGGTTGTAGCCGAGTTGAGAGATAAAAAAAAACATTTTTGTAGGAAATTTTTAGTTTTTCCACAACTGAATAAAAGAAATCTATAAAGCTACTGGACTCACTTTTATATTCCTTGTGCTGTATATTTTGTTCGGAATAAATAAAACAATTAAAAGATATCTACTCAAATGAAGATTAAATACGATGAAAAGAAAGTGAACAGTAAATTCCAACAAGTTAAAAAAAAATTGGACTTCAAAATGGCCAAGAAACTATACGAGCAATTAAATAAATTTGAAGAATGCCAAAAAGGGTGGACAGGGACACTACCAGGAAAAAAAAACCAGCTCAAGCAATTGGTAACAATAGGCAGCCTGCCGCCAACTCGC
Organism: Epistrophella euchroma; assembly: GCA_947049315.1. Taxonomy (NCBI): domain Eukaryota; kingdom Metazoa; phylum Arthropoda; class Insecta; order Diptera; family Syrphidae; genus Epistrophella; species Epistrophella euchroma. The sequence goes on along the minus strand of OX346245.1, from coordinate 72,176,299 downwards.
TCAGACCTAACATAGTCTCAAGGTCACTTTCTAAATCAGTCGAACTCTCTAGAGTAATACTACGTTTTCATTAGAGCCGAACTGAGATAATTTCGAAAATTACGTAAAAAGTGTTTTCATTATAAATTTGATAATTTCGGTTGACAATCCTGTTCAAATTAATTTCGTTTGACAACCCTGGTCAAATTTGTGAATATTTGACAATTTTTTTGTAGAGCGAAGCAAGAAATTAGTACATTTTATAATTTTGTAATTTATAATAAATTGAAACGTTAATTTAATTTAATTAATTTAATTAAATGTGTAATAATACTAACCAAGTCAAAAGAGAAAACGTTCTATTGAACAATAAACTTTGTGGGCATATTATATTGTCGCGAAAACAGAAAAATGGAGCACTCAAAAAAAATTAGTACGAAGGTAACTTATTTTCAAATCTGATTAGAATACCTCAAATATTTTATATTGTTTTCAGCATAAAAAGAGACTTTATTGGAGAAGGAAGTTCTTCGATTGAGTCCGACATGAAAAAATTCTGTAGCTTAGCTAGCCATAATGCGCAATGGAATTTTGAAGGAAGACAACCGCTTGGCAGCTCATCTTTCTCCAAATCTGGAGAAGTGTTCTTGTTAGAACAAAATGAGACAAGAACTTTCTTCAAAGTGGATAGCTCCAACTTACTTATTTGCCCAATAATATACCTAATAAGGCCTGCGATGTGCATATAAAAGTGTGTGAAAAATCTTTTTATCCCAAATAAAATCTTGCAAATCAAATCATTTTGTTTATGTTATTTCAGAAAAAGTCTGATAATTTTATTTGTTTTCGAATTCGGTTACTGTTGGTTTTCGCAATGTAGTAGGCTTAAAAGTAAGAAGCTTCTATTCGTAGCTAAACGGTGAGTGTTTCGGCAGCATTTTAGCTTGAGCTAAAAATGTATAATTCTTGTGCGCACTTCGGACAGAAAATCATCAAAGCTGGGTAGTTCTTTCTCTTGAAATTTGTTTTTTGCACTTCGTTGTGTAAATGTTACCACACACACAATGATCGTGGCTGCAAATAAAAATGAATACCAAATCAATATATATTTTTATTGTTATTGAAGAAAAATTAAATTCGTTTGGTTTTTTCATTGTAAGTAGTAAGTAAGTAAGTAAGTAACTAATTCATTTATTTGCAGTTGTATTTCTTACAAATGTTAACATATATAATGAATTGAAAAGCTATGGCTAAGCCGTCAGCCTGGTTAGCATATAATATATAAATACAATTGGGTTAACATAATTAACAAAAGTTTTAAATAAAACTAAACTTAAAAATCAAGCATATTCATTTACTAATAACATTCTGTACTTGTAGATGACTTTTAAAAATTTGCTTAGTATTTTCCAGTCGCAGTCGTTTAGGATTTTTAAAGTATTGTCCATGGTTAAGGTACTTTTACCAAAAAAAGATAACCTATATTGTTTAAATATTGGGCAGATACTTATGATGTGAAAACAGTCCTCCTTCGATTTTAGGTTGCATATTGAACAAAATTGATTGAAGCTCCCATTATATGGGGTACCATTTAAGCTGATAAGTTCACACCTTGCTTTGAAAATGTATGAAATTTCGCTGTAGCTTAGAGAATCGTGAAAGTAGTTTCTTTCATTAAGATTAAAATTGAGCTGCGAGTATAATAATCTGCTTTGAGATTCCCGAGCTTTTTCAATAAATGTATCCCGTGTAAAATCTTCATTTTTCTGTATTATTCGGTATAATTGATCTTTTAAGTTGTTTAAGTTGCTCAAATCAACATGCAGTATCTCACCACAAGCATTTGCAATACTTTGCCATTTAGCGAACCACCAGTCTTTGTTCCTTAATTCGTACAAAAGCATTTTTTTGGTCATTCTGAAGTCGGGATATGCGCATGTTTTGATTATAAAATCAGCCTGTGCCTTAAGTGTACTTGTTAAAAGTTTTGTTATTCCTGTTTCCAAATAGATTGCGTAGCTCGGAGTGTTTTGAGGTAAGTTGAATAGTTTTTTCAAAAAATTCCTTTGGAATTTTTCAATTACTTCATACTCATCCGTTCCCCAAACCTGGGAAGCGTAGCAGAGTGTTGATTTCACGACTGAATCAAAAATTTTATATTTAGTTGATAGAACTATTCTCTTGTTAGAAAATACATTTTTCCATGAAGAATTTAGCAAGCTTTGCGAGGTGTTGGACTTTTCAATCAGGTGTTTGCTGAAATCCAAGGTTGAATTAAGTTTGACTCCTAAATATTTAATTTCGGTAGTTACTTCCAGAAGATTTCCATTGAAGTACCATCTATTCCGATTATGGCTTTGAGAAGTTCTCGAGAAAACTACTACTTTAGATTTTGCTGTATTAATGATTAGTCCCCATTTGGTGCAGTAGGTGGCTAACCGGTTAATCATTAATTGCAGGTTTTCTGGTGACTCGGAAAGTATCACGAGATCATCGGCGTATAGTAATACATTTATAACAGAGTTAGCAATTTTTATCCCTCCTGGCAATTCCTCTACAACGTCGTTTATAAAAAGTGAAAACAACAAGGCACTGAGCAGACAACCTTGCTTGACTCCTGTATTTGTATCAAACCATTCTGAAAAGACTGTGCCATCCCAGACTGCTGATTTCGTTTCGCTGTACATCTCTTTAATTACTTTTAAAAACTTTGATGACAGCCCCAATTGCGAGAGCTTATAAAAAAGCGCACTTCGGTTTACCAAATCAAAGGCCGTTTTAAAGTCTATGAAGCACGAATATACTTTTTTGTTTCTGGCTTGAAATGCTTTAATAATTGAAGACAATGTAAAAATATGATCTAATGTAGAAAAGTTTTTCCTAAAACCGGCTTGAAGCTCACTGAGAATGTTTTTCCTCTCAACCCATTTATCAAGTCTTTCCACTAGTATGCCGCAGAATATTTTAGCCAAAGCATTCATAAATGAAATGCCTCGATAGTTTTCGGCAATGTCGTAAGCGCCTTTTTTATGTATGGGAAAAATAACAGACTTTTTAAACGAGGTGGGGATATCAGCGTTCAAGAAGACTTTATTAAAAAACTCTTTCAGGTGATTAATAAAAGTAGTAGTTGCATTTGCATAAAATTCGTATGGAATCCCATCTTCACCTGGTGCTTTTCCATTTTTCGCTTTCATCATTACAGCTTCTATTTCCGGTGCGGTTATATCACAGTCCAACGTATCATCAAGGATTAATGGTTCCGCGTAGGAGAGTTCAAGGTTCAAGTTGTTGTGGAGGAGAAGTTTAAAATGAATAGCAAGATTTTCTGCGGATAGCCCTATACCAATTTTATAACTTATTCCATTGATTTCTCTAGCTATCTTCCAAAATTCCTTTGAGTTTTTAGTTTTTCCTAATATAAGCGCTTGTTCGTTTTCAAAATCTGTTTTCTTTTTAAGACATAGTTTTTTGTAGCGGGTATTTGTTTCATTATACCAATTTCTTAATTCCGGGCTGGATGACAAACGCAGGATTTTTAGGAGTGCAAAAGATTTTTGCCGTGCTTTTAAACAGTCTTTATCGAACCACTTTTGTCTAAATGGTGAACTGGAGTTTAAAATTTTATTTGATGTTGAGTTTCTTATACAATCTGTTAGTTGTAGAGAAAGATCTTCAGTAGCCTCTGTTAGCACTAAATTTGTTGTAAGTAAGTTATCAAGAGCGCGTTGATACGATGTAGTTTCTTCATTTTTCCATTTAAGTCTCGGAAGCATCCGAAGGTTAATAAGTTCTAGCGGAGATTCACTTGTAAACTCAACAACAATAGGCATGTGGTCTGAAAAAGTTTTACATTGTACTTCAAATTTTTTGATGCGCTCAATCCATTCGTTATTTACTGCACAGAGGTCGATTACTGATTGCCCTTGGCCCCCTACGAAGGTATAGTGACCATCATAATCACCCTCAGTGCAGCCATTTAAAATGATAGAGTCATACATTTGCAGCAACTCTAGCGTCTCAGCACCATTTTTATTGCAAGTATTGTCTCTTGATTTCCTGTTGATATGATTGATAGCCGCATTTGATATGTCTTGGACTGTAGTGATTTGTGCGTTGCTTGTCCTTGCATTCAAATCTCCGATCAATAAAACGCTTTTATTCGCTAAGAGTTGCATTGTGTTATGTAGCTTTTCAAAATCATGTTCCCATTTGTTACAATTAACGTAGTAGGGTACAATGTACATATTCTGTTGTAATTGTTTTACTACTGTTGTTCCTTCAAGTTCGTCGAAATCATACGTATTTAATAATGTAGTTTTAATACCAAAAAGGTTTCCTCCACTTGCACGACCTTTAATTGAAGTTTTAGTTGCTTCGCCCCATATAAGCTTATAGCCACAAAAATAGTTCTTAAATTTAGATATATTCTCTTTAGTTACATGAGTTTCAAATAAAAAAAATATTTCAAAATGTTTGACATAGTTAAAAAAATCTACAAATAAAAGTTTATTATATAATCCAGAAATATTGTATGATAAAATTTTGTAAGAAGTAGAAGTAATTGGGCTGACGGCAGATAATTTTCAATTTTTTAATAATCTACTACAATTTGGTGGTTCGTGTACCACCCCTGTTGCATCTGAAGTATCAGATCTACTCCATCCAGTCTGACATCTGTTTGACATTGACATCATGCTTTCTCTGACAAATCCAAAATCCAGATTACCAAAAATGTTTTGTAGTTCAGATTCTCCGTTCATATTTTTATATTTAAGGATGTTATTATTATCTAAATAAAAATGTTTATCCCCAATGACTAAAGTATTGTTTTTTAAAATAACTGATTCGATTGGCTTAATTTTCTTGACTGCATTACGATACCCAAGAAGAATTCGGCGTTTAAATTGCGATTGTTTACTTAGATCGCGTTGAATAAATGTGCCTGTGTTTTTTAGTTTAAATGCATTTTTTAACATTTTTGTTACGCTTTCGTTAGATCCCGTGTTAAGTTTAAGTTTGATTACTTTGACGTTTTCACTTAGTTTGATAGCCTGTGGCATTTGTTGAGCTTGGTTATGGTCGTCCAACAAAAGCTTGGTTAAGCTTCGTATTCGTTCTTGAGGCTCAACACCGTCATTTGGAATGGAAAAAATTATGTTTTTGGCCTTGACTTCTCTACATTGATGTTCGAGTTCCTCTTCTAGCAGGTTACAACGAGCTTCAAAATGAAGAACTCTTTCCGACAATTCCTGATTTTGCTGCCTTAGATCGTTCAGCTCTTTGTTAAGCTTATTGACGTCATCCTTAGTAGCCAAATTGGAGATGGCTAGAGGTAGTTCTTTGTGTAGTGCATCGTCAATAATAGATCTGATATGATGGAAATCCGATTGCGAGAGTGACATGTTTCTATGCTGTTTAAAAACTTTGGATGTTCTGTCGTTATACCGATGTGAATTGGAATTTTCTTCAGGTGACGTTAGCTCAGCTTTTCTTTTGTTGCCGATCATGTGACAATATATATAAGCTTTGATTTTCTTTTTACGGCTTAAAAACTAAGAATACCTGGGTGTATTTGAGAAGTTTATTTGCAGATATATTAGTGTCTTCAAGTGTGTATACTTTTATAATTTAGTTTTTAAGTTTAATATATTTAAAACTGAAAATTAAAGCGAGCGATATAAAAGTTGAACTATTCACTATTATAGCAGAGTTGCCAACCATTGTATATAAAACCTATAGTACTATCATGGAGTCGTTTTTTTTTACGTTCGCCCTTCTCGTTAGGAGGCGCTGTAGTAGCCACATATATTCAGTGCAAAGGTTGAAGACACAGCTATTAGAGCGAGTGAGTTGTTTATTATTGATACTGACAACAATAATGAGAGTAAACGAGATGTTTGTAATATCATTTTTCGTCAAGGCAACGACAAGAATTGTGAGCAAGAAAATAGAAAAACTTGTTTGTATGTAGATGTGAGCTTGTTTGGTTGTGTTGGTTTCGGTTTGATTTGCATGAATTTTTTGCTTGCTTTTATAGCTAGGTATATTATGACCTACATTTGTGTTTTTTTTTTTTAATTTTGGCGTAAAATAAATTATCAAAACAAACGTTTCCGCTAGTAAATATTTCAATTCGGGAATTGTGTAGCAATGTTGCAATATTTCTATACCCATTGTCGCAATAAACCTATAAAAGGTATGCTCATCAACTGTGACGTCATCCTGCTGCAGGTGTAGCTACATAGCTAGGTACATGGTTGTTAGTTTTTTGTTTCTTTAGAATTTAATTTAGGTAAAACTTTTATAATCGTTTTGTTAGGTACGTACCTACCTTTCCACCAATTATTTTTCCTGTTTTGTTAAGGACCAAAAACAATGCAAAAAAAAAATATTTTAGTCCTTTAGGAAAATCTTATTTTCCTCAAGAAATTTTCAAATAAATAAAATTGACTTTATATTAGTTAAGAGGTATAAAAAAAGTTAACACTGCCATTATTAAAAGTAGGTACCTTATTAGAACAGTTTTTGGTTTACAGAGAGACCGAGAGCTGCTGAACGATTTGCTCAAGGTGTCTTATACCGCTCCAAATATTATGAGCATGGCTTTTGTACCAGTGCAAACATGCAATCAAATTGGTGCTAAGACCACTAAACGCACCTTCAAAATGTAAAAAAGTTAGTAAATAAAAATCCAAACATAATTCCATTGGTCTGGCAGTGATTCCGAGAGCCTAACACTACAATCGGAGTATCGCATAAAAAGGAACAATTAAATGTAAGTCCTAGTATGTTACTAAATATTGTGATATACTATGTTGACCATCCGTCTCGGGTTTTCCGGGACTGTCCCGTATTTCTATAGCCTGTGCCGGTTTTTTTTTTTTAATGGTTTTTTCATTGTATATAAAATCTAGGTTTTATATACAATGGTTTTTTATAGCATTTGTCAATTGCTACTTCAAATTTGACATTTGAAATCAGAATTTGATTCAATCAAGACAATTGTCAGATCTGTCAATGGTCTGACAATAGCGGACAATTAGCTGACAATTAACAAATTTGTTACAATGTAAAATTGTCCGTTCACACGATTGGTAGATTTTGTGCCAAAGTCTGACAATTTAATTGTCAGCTCTTGTCTGACAATTTTCGGACAATTATATATCTGACAATATTGTCAGCTTGAAAATTTTCTGTTCACACGAGGTGCGTTCTTTTATGTTACTGTGGTTAACTATAGTTAATGTGTCAAAAATAAAAGTTGATGTGCCATAGTTAAGAAAGTTACTCTTGGTAACTTTTTCATTTAGGAACGACCAGAGTTAACAATAGTTAATCTGTCAAACGAAAGGGGTTGAAAAAAAAAATCGAATTGTATTTGGAATGAATAACCAAGAAAAAATGTGATTGCATTCAATTTATTTGCAAAAATAATTATTAGGAATTCAAAATAACATGTGTATTATTTCCGAATTAAATTTTTTTACACTTAAGTTTTGTATAAATCGAACAGAAATAAGTGCAACTTTTTTCATTGCTCATGGCACAGAATTTTTGATGAAAAATTGACGAAATGACAAGAAGAAAATGCCGACAGATAGAAAATGCATCAGAAAATAAAAGAAAACTATTCCAAAAATCAAATTCGACAAAATAAAATTGATGAAATTGATACAAATATATTTTATATATTGAAAACAATTCCAAATCAAAATCCACCATTACATTTCAGCTGTGTTTGACAGATAAATTATTTCAACTCATATCAAGGAGATGAGTTGGAAAAAGTTACAAAAAGTTACTTTTTGACACTTTTTTACTTTGAATTTAGGAACGACTTTATGACGTCACAAAGTTAACTCCAAGTAGTTTTCTGAATTAAAGGAACGACCGAAGTTAATTATAGTTAACCACAGTACATAAAAGAACGCACCAACGGTTAGCAGATCAATAAAAATTCAAGTCACAATAAAAATTCAATTCAATTGAGGATTTAAAGATCAAACATCTTTTATGGAATTTCACTTTTTAAAAATGTGAATCCGTAACAGGATACTTTCAAAGTGATTTGAAAATCTAGTGTCATCGTGGTAATGCCAAAACAATTGGACGAGCATTTGAGACAATTTAACTACAACTGGACTTCGACGGCGAAAGATGACTTTACACACTACGATGGAGAAATATGCCAGAGGTCGTCAAGACGCCTTCTCGGAATTCAGCTTGGAATTCATTAAGAATGCTATATTCGTTTTTCCATTTTTGCAGTCTTGTTAATATAACTCCGGCAAAATTCTTAGCAAAGGTGTCCATAAATGATATCCCTCTGTAGTTTTGGGCCAGGTTTTAGTCGCCTTTTTTGTAGATGGGGAAAAGTATCGTTTTTTTTTAAATCCGGTTCAACTTTTTCACTCTCAAGTATTCGATTGAACAAATTAACTGTTATATTTACTGCTGATTGTGGCGCCTTAACAAGGAATTCATTCGGTACGCGGTCCTGGCCAGGCGCTTTATTTCTTTTTGTTGGTTGTAGGAATTCACACACTTTAGAAGCTGAGATGGGTCTGTCGAGAAGAGGAACTGTAAGGCTTATTGACATGATTTCGATGGCATGCGTGGGTTGAGCAGTCCGAAGAAGTATTCTTTAAAGTCTGCACTAGTTAGACTATTTCTTTTCACAAATTTAGTCGTTTTAAGCTCTCTTGCTAAGCTCCACCAATCCTTAGATGTATTCACTTCCTTGAGTTTTGTACATATCGATTCGTAGTTTTCCTTTTTTTTCAATTTCACAAAGATCTTTGCAAGCTTTATTAAAGCGGAGATAAATTTCTTTTACGCTTTGTGACGAGTTTCTTATCAGTTTCCTTAACCAGTAGAAAGATTGAACACTTGGTCTTTCGCAGCAATCATCATACCAACTTCCTTCCTCCTATTCTTTCTGAATATCGTTGGTTTCCTGCCACTGATTTTATAACATCATTAATGTTTTTGCAGGTCCACTTTTTCTCGGTCTTGGAAGGATGTAATGGCCTCAGGAAATTTTTGCTTGTACGTATCCTGGAAATGATCGTTCCATACAAGTTTGGGTAGCAGGTAGAGCTTTGTAACTTGATCGCTATTATGTTCCTGTTCCAATACAAGCTCGATTGGCATATGATCAGTTTTTTTTTTGTAAAAGTTCATGGAACTAATAAATCTTTATTTTTATCTGGGCATCCACTTTAAAGCTGTGGATATTCTTTAGCATGTTGTAATTTGCAATATAAATATCAGAAGAGTCATTTAAATCGAGGTAGGTGAAATTCCTATCGACATCGTCCTGGATAACCATTCCAGAATCCTCGCAAATTTCTAGTAGCCTTCGACCTTTGCTGTTTGTTACCTTGTCCTTTGATTTTCTTTTTTCATTTGAAATTGTTTGATTTTTACCTATCCTGGCGTTGAAATCTGCTATGACAATGCAGTTCGTAATGTTGCTTTCTTCTAGGCATCTGCCAAGACATTGAAAGTCCTCTTCCTATCGGTTGCAGTTAAAATAAAGTGGCAAAATATGTAAAGCTTCTTTTTCAGTGGTTATTTGTACTATGTCCTTTTCCATTATTTTTATTAAGTTGGCTTTCAAAAACGATGAGTTTGAACTTCTTCCATAAACCGTCCATCCACTGGCCCTTTCAAATCTAGAAGTTTTGACTGCAAGAGTCCAAAGAAATTTATACCCTTTGAAAAATTTCGAGAACCTATCAAAGTTTTCCATCAAGAATGTTTCATAAAAGAAGAATATTTCAAAATTGCATATACATATATGTATGTGAAAAAAATTTGGATACAAAGTTTTATTTCCTAAACCATGTACATCGTACGATAAAATTTTTATTTCGTTTTTAATATTTTTTATTTCTTTTAGCTTAATTCTACTTATTCTACAATCGCGGTAGGTTGCTAATTTGGATTGTAATTTAAGTCCAAATTCGCAAGATTCTGGGGGGTTATTCTCAAATGCGCGGCGGATCGCTTTTGATGACGGATTTGCATTTTCCTATTCTCAAAAGCGATTCGCTTTTCATGCCAAAGCGAAAGTTCTCAATACATGTCATTTTGGGTTTGAAAGCGATAGGTGTCTAGGTGGCGGATTGAAAAAAAATGTAAATACATAAATAATTTGCAAATAATTATGTGTCTTCTTCAATTTCGGCAAATAAAAACACACTATTCCATCAAAATGTTTTTATTTTTTTTTTGTTAAGAGTAACAACATTGCCAAATTACAAATAAGCACAAAAAAACAACTTCTTTGGACGGCAAACAGCTACCTACAACCTACTATAAAATTTTTGGAAAAAACTGACAATTAAATGAGAAGAGTGGAAGTGAAAATGGGAGTGGCCTGGAAAATTTGAGCATAAAGTGAGAAACTCGAAGGATCGTTTTCGCCCTTGTTCGCTTTTGAGAATAACCCAAAGCGAAGATGGTCGAAATTGAGTTATCGCTTTTAATCCGATCCGCCGCGCTTTCTGGAATAGGCCTGCTGGTTGTAAATTTCTTCCAAAATAGGCTTGCCTGCTTCAGTTCCGCAATTCAACTCGCCATCCATCACAGAGAAGACTTTTTCTTCGATTTCAATGCGGTTGCCCTTGAACTTGACGTCCTATGTTCGGTTTACTCTTTTAAGGTCCCTTCGCACATAGGTTGTGTTGGCTAATTTCCTAGTATTTTTTTAAAATGTCTGCTACTACTGTTTGACTTTGGAATTCCACTAGATGGCTAGGTTGACCCTTTGCTTTTATTGGTGTTATTTTTATGATTTCGATTTTCTGTGTTATTCCTAAAAGACATTTTCGCATAAGTCACATACATCTCTGTTTCCTACATTTTGTGATCCGAATCCCTTAATTATAAGGTTGTTTTTGCGCATATGCATCTGAAAAGATTCGTTTTTCTTTTCGCTTTCCGACTTAAATTCTTTTAGAATTCTTATATTTTCTTGTAGAGCTTCATTTTGTTTCTTAAGCTGATCATTATCCTCAGAGTTTTGTTCTACTTTTCTAATGGTGACGTTCATTTCCTCTCTTTATTTAAATGGTTATAATTTTCGATCTAAGGCTAGCTTCAGAAAGTTTTATACATTTTGAGAAACTAGAAGAACAAGGTAATTTTTTAAAAGTAAGAACCAATATTGGGTCATACGAATTTTCGTCAGGATGCTCTTTCAAAGATTATAGTAAAAAATTAATTTTGATCAAACTTTGAGTTTATCTAGTAATTTTAAGAATAAGGGCGTATAAAATCAAAATTATTTTAATACACAAAACAGTTCTATTTATTGGCCAATGTTTTCGTGCAAAATAAAAAAAAAAAATAAAAAATCAATTATGGACAGGATGAACAAAAAACTCATTCAAAGTAGGGTTTTGTACTAATTTCAAACAAACAGCCGTTACTCGATAACCGTTATGATTCGGCAAGAACAAGTTACTAAATTCTGGGAGTTCATGACCTGGCCTATCACCATAATACGTTTGGACCATTCTTACCAGGACACCCTGTATATCACATACCTGTCAGGTTTTTTTTTTATTTGTTTTTTTTTTTTGTTTATGCTGCAGCTATAGATATATGCAGGTAAATAGGTACGTTGTACAAACAGGCGGGTTGTGTCAAAATAATTTTTTATTTGCGAATCCAGATTTGTTAGGTAGCCATGTTGGGGGATTTCACTGCATATCGAAGCACAACTATTAGATTTAGATTTTTGTGTTCACTTTCTGGGTAATAGAATAGAAGAATAGAGTTTTCTCAATTATCTTAATATTTCTTCCGCGCTGATTTCCACTTTTCTTCTAAGAGCTCTAGGGTTGCCAGTTGTAATATGCAATTAAAAAATTAATTTTTCATACAAAAAAAAATATAAAAAAAAAATAAAAAAAATGAAATTTAAAATATGCCATATATGAGTTTTCCAAACTTTTACTTTAATTTTTAAAGTAAACAAATATCGTTCAAAATACTTCTGCTTCAATAAAATATTCAAAAAATTGTGGACGCATTTAAACAGTTATAGTTTTTGCTTGCATGTAGTTGGCCCCCCGACTTTCAAGTTGGGCAAAACTGTTAATGGCAATCGTTTGTACATCGTTTGTACACGTTTGTACAACTTTTAGAATAATTTGTACACGCACCGTTTTTTTTTACAGGCAATTTAAATAAACGGACGGAAGTTGGCCCCAAAAAAAATTTTTTTTAATGTTTAGAAAAATTTTGAAATGCAATTCGATAGATAATCGTTTGTACACGTTTGTACAAAAAATATTTTCGTTTGTACACGTCCCAAATTTTTTTTACAAAAATTTTTTTTTTTAAAAATGTGTCCCGAAATTTTGAAAAGTATGCAATCGTTTGTACATTTTTTATGATGATTTTTCAAGGTATTAATTTTTTGAATTTATTTTTTTTTCTATTTTTAATTAATTATTCAAAATTTTGGGACATGTAGTTGGCCCCATTTCGATTTTTTTTTTTACAATTCGAAAAATCTGAAAATGCAATTCGATGGATAATCGTTTGTACACGTTTGTACAAAAAATATTTTCATTTGTACACTTCCCAATTGGATTTTACACACAAATTTTTTTTAAAAAACTTCTGTACAAATTTCGAAAAATATGCAATCGTTTGTACATTTTTTATGATAATTTTTCATGCTGTTAATATTTTTAATTTGATCAACTTTCTATTTTTAATTAATTATTCAAAATTTTGGCGCATATAGTTGGCCCCATTTTGATTTTTTTTTTTACAATTCGTAAAATCTGAAAATGCAATTCGATGGATAATCGTTTGTACACGTTTGTACAAAAAATATTTTCATTTGTACACTTCCCAATTGGATTTTACACACAAATTTTTTTTAAAAAACTTCTGTACAGATTTCGAAAAATATGCAATCGTTTGTACATTTTTTATGATAATTTTTCATGCTGTTAATATTTTTAATTTGATCAACTTTTTTATTTTTAATTAATTATTCAAAGTTTTGGCGCATGTAGTTGGCCCCATTTTGATTTTTTTTTTACAATTCGTAAAATCTGAAAATGCAATTCGATGGATAATCGTTTGTACACGTTTGTACAAAAAATATTTTCATTTGTACACTTCCCAATTGGATTTTACACACAAATTTTTTTTAAAAAACTTCTGTACAAATTTCGAAAAATATGCAATCGTTTGTACATTTTTTATGATAATTTTTCATGCTGTTAATATTTTTAATTTGATCAACTTTCTATTTTTAATTAATTATTCAAAATTTTGGCGCATGTAGTTGGCCCCATTTTGATTTTTTTTTTACAATTCGTAAAATCTGAAAATGCAATTCGATGGATAATCGTTTGTACACGTTTGTACAAAAAATATTTTCATTTGTACACTTCCTAATTGGATTTTACACACAAAATTTTTTTAAAAAACTTCTGTACAAATTTCAAAAAATATGCAATCGTTTGTACACATTTTATGATAATTTTGCATGGTATTAATATTTTAAAATTGATTAAGTTTCTATTTTTATTTAATTATTCAAAATTTTTGTGCATGCAGTTACTCTAAACTTAATAAAATGCTTAGGTAGGTAGGTATGTAGGTACGTAAACTAATATCTATGTTACCTATAAACTTTTTTTTTCAAACTTTTTTGTAATAGGTATCTACATACCTACCTACCTACCAAATTATTATATATTTCTACCTAGTGGTACCTACTTTAGATACCTACAAAAATGACGAATAAATATATCCATTTCACTGGAGCTTACATACCTAGCTCTTCTTTTGGTACCTACTCACGTATATTTTGTAGGTACATAGGTACCTACATAAACTATTAAGTTAAGTGAAACAACGGAAAATGGCATTAAATCCATAACTATACTAATTTGAATTTTGCCGTCGGCAAAACGCTTTGTATGTGTTTATATTTCATTTATGTACCTACATACCTTCCTACCTCCCTACCTACTGAAAAGTAGGTAGTTAACATTCCCTCGCATTAGTTTCTGCAGCAAAAAAAAAAAGAAAACTTAACAAAAATAAAATAATGCAGTTTACATTTTCAGTAATATTTGTCCTTAATTAAAAAAGCCCAACATTTTTGAGTAACAAATCTATTTATTTTCTTAAAAATTTTACAGAAAAAGGAAAGAAAAAAATTTTGGCTTGTTGCCTAGTAAAATTGTAAATTTTAATTTTTTTAGTAGGTAGGTAGGTACCCAAATCGTGAACTTACACTATCAAAAACTACTTACAGGGGTCCCAAATTCATAATCGTGTAGGTATTTTTCTGTTGCATTGAGATGGTATGTACCTAACCTATAGTAAAAGTACAAGATTGTTGCAATACTGACTTAAATATACTTACAGTGACTTCTTTAACTATAAGATAGCTATACATACCTACCTAAATTATAAACATAAAACATTAGTTAATACCTACCTCTTAACATATACCTATGCTCAATTAATTTTTAAAAATTTTGGAAAAATACCTATACATATTTGGGGGACCTAACTCTTTTTTTCGGGTAATTACAAGTGTTGAACTTGGCTTCTTTCAAAGGTGTTGTACCTCAAACATACTTATGAGCATGTACCTATATACCTACATATATAGGTATCAACAACTATATTAATTTACCTATTTCTTAATTAAATTAGAACATGTATTATTAAATTTATTCCGTTAACGAAGCTCCTCCTCTTTTAATAAAAAAAACGTTTTGGGACGTGAATACTACCAATACTACGAAGAACCTCAATTGATCAAAACAATTCAAAATTTTCCTTGACCAATAAATTTCATTTCAGCTACACATATATCAAAAGTAGAAATGTATGCGTAAATTTTATTTATATTAAGTCAACGTGTCGTCATCGCATTGGTCGTCGGAAGTCATATTTTTTTCATTCATCAATCACTTTAGCCCCGCCCCATAAGAGAATTTGTTTATATATTTTCGATGTGTTTCATTTTATTTACTCTTTAGTAGGTCACTAAACGCTGATGACCGACGATGGCTGACCCTGACCTTATAATTTGCGGTCATAAACATGGTTTCCCGCAACATGTTGCAAACAAACGGTTGGAATTTATTTATTTATTTATTTTTTTTTAAATATTATAAATGAAAGTGTTGATTGATTCACTCACTGACTTATTCATAATTTTTATCATCATTGTACAGGTCAGTGGGTAAATGATATATATATATATAGAAATTTTTTTCATAAACATATACATATGTAGAGCTTCAATAAGAAGGTATTTTTTGATAATCGCAAAATTAATAGGGTAAATTGGGGTAAATATAGGGTAAAGTCGAAGTTCTAATTTCTTAACGAGATTTTTTAGAATTTTCATACCAAATACATTCAATAGAGTTTTATTATATTAGAATGGCAAAGTTAATTAAAAAATTCTAAAAAAAATTTTTTACCCTACAAACTTGGTTAAAATTCAAAAATACCAAAATCGACTTCTTATAAAAAAATTCTTATAAATCAGGAGTATTTTCTAGAATTTTTTCAATTTCATTTTCAATTAGGAAATTAAAAAAAAAATTACACATGTTTAAGGAATTTTTTGTGGGCGTGGTTATTGTGGGCGTTAGGAATTTTTAAAAACACAAAGATTTTTTTAAATTTTTTTACACTTTTTATTTTTTATCTTTTTAAAGGGGAAACCTAAAAGTTTATAGGTGTTTAAAAACCGATCAAAAAATCAATAAAAATGCACTAAAATTGCCTGTTTCGTTCATTGTCAACCACCATGAAAATCGATTTGATGACGGCTTTTCACCCCCCTTTCGTATAGAATGCTTCCCCTCCCTGAAATTATTTTTACACAAAATTAAAGCTTGACATTTTGTGATTGTTTTAAGACCTTAACCTAATCGATCGGACGTATAGTAGAGAAGTTATGAATTTTTTTATCGAACAATATCAATTGATTTTTACGATTTTGATAAAATAACAGTTATCTCCCACTGGTGCATGGTGGTTGACAATGAACGAAACAGGCAATTTTAGTGCATTTTTATTGATTTTTTGATCGGTTTTTAAACACCTATAAACTTTTAGGTTTCCCCTTTAAAAAGATAAAAAATAAAAAGTGTAAAAAAATTTAAAAAAATCTTTGTGTTTTCAAAAATTCCTAACGCCCACAAAAAATTCCTTAAACATGTGTAATTTTTTTTTAATTTCCTAATTGAAAATGAAATTGAAAAAATTCTAGAAAATACTCCTGATTTATAAGAATTTTTTTATAAGAAGTCGATTTTGGTATTTTTGAATTTTAACCAAGTTTGTAGGGTAAAAAATTTTTTTTAGAATTTTTTAATTAACTTTGCCATTCTAATATAATAAAACTCTATTGAATGTATTTGGTATGAAAATTCTAAAAAAATCTCGTTAAGAAATTAGAACTTCGACTTTACCCTATATTTACCCCAATTTACCCTATTAATTTTGCGATTATCAAAAAATACCTTCTTATTGAAGCTCTACATATGTATATGTTTATGAAAAAAATTTCTATATATATATATATCATTTACCCACTGACCTGTACAATGATGATAAAAATTATGAATAAGTCAGTGAGTGAATCAATCAACACTTTCATTTATAATATTTAAAAAAAAATAAATAAATAAATAAATTCCAACCGTTTGTTTGCAACATGTTGCGGGAAACCATGTTTATGACCGCAAATTATAAGGTCAGGGTCAGCCATCGTCGGTCATCAGCGTTTAGTGACCTACTAAAGAGTAAATAAAATGAAACACATCGAAAATATATAAACAAATTCTCTTATGGGGCAGGGCTAAAGTGATTGATGAATGAAAAAAATATGACTTCCGACGACCAATGCGATGACGACACGTTGACTTAATATAAATAAAATTTACGCATACATTTCTACTTTTGATATATGTGTAGCTGAAATGAAATTTATTGGTCAAGGAAAATTTTGAATTGTTTTGATCAATTGAGGTTCTTCGTAGTATTGGTAGTATTCACGTCCC
Organism: Epistrophella euchroma; assembly: GCA_947049315.1. Classification (NCBI taxonomy): domain Eukaryota; kingdom Metazoa; phylum Arthropoda; class Insecta; order Diptera; family Syrphidae; genus Epistrophella; species Epistrophella euchroma. Next base: position 72,159,242 of record OX346245.1, on the reverse strand, counting down.
AAAACGTTTTTTTTATTAAAAGAGGAGGAGCTTCGTTAACGGAATAAATTTAATAATACATGTTCTAATTTAATTAAGAAATAGGTAAATTAATATAGTTGTTGATACCTATATATGTAGGTATATAGGTACATGCTCATAAGTATGTTTGAGGTACAACACCTTTGAAAGAAGCCAAGTTCAACACTTGTAATTACCCGAAAAAAAGAGTTAGGTCCCCCAAATATGTATAGGTATTTTTCCAAAATTTTTAAAAATTAATTGAGCATAGGTATATGTTAAGAGGTAGGTATTAACTAATGTTTTATGTTTATAATGTAGGTAGGTATGTATAGCTATCTTATAGTTAAAGAAGTCACTGTAAGTATATTTAAGTCAGTATTGCAACAATCTTGTACTTTTACTATAGGTTAGGTACATACCATCTCAATGCAACAGAAAAATACCTACACGATTATGAATTTGGGACCCCTGTAAGTAGTTTTTGATAGTGTAAGTTCACGATTTGGGTACCTACCTACCTACTAAAAAAATTAAAATTTACAATTTTACTAGGCAACAAGCCAAAATTTTTTTCTTTCCTTTTTCTGTAAAATTTTTAAGAAAATAAATAGATTTGTTACTCAAAAATGTTGGGCTTTTTTAATTAAGGACAAATATTACTGAAAATGTAAACTGCATTATTTTATTTTTGTTAAGTTTTCTTTTTTTTTTTGCTGCAGAAACTAATGCGAGGGAATGTTAACTACCTACTTTTCAGTAGGTAGGGAGGTAGGAAGGTATGTAGGTACATAAATGAAATATAAACACATACAAAGCGTTTTGCCGACGGCAAAATTCAAATTAGTATAGTTATGGATTTAATGCCATTTTCCGTTGTTTCACTTAACTTAATAGTTTATGTAGGTACCTATGTACCTACAAAATATACGTGAGTAGGTACCAAAAGAAGAGCTAGGTATGTAAGCTCCAGTGAAATGGATATATTTATTCGTCATTTTTGTAGGTATCTAAAGTAGGTACCACTAGGTAGAAATATATAATAATTTGGTAGGTAGGTAGGTATGTAGATACCTATTACAAAAAAGTTTGAAAAAAAAAGTTTATAGGTAACATAGATATTAGTTTACGTACCTACATACCTACCTACCTAAGCATTTTATTAAGTTTAGAGTAACTGCATGCACAAAAATTTTGAATAATTAAATAAAAATAGAAACTTAATCAATTTTAAAATATTAGTACCATGCAAAATTATCATAAAATGTGTACAAACGATTGCATATTTTTTGAAATTTGTACAGAAGTTTTTTAAAAAAATTTTGTGTGTAAAATCCAATCAGGAAGTGTACAAATGAAAATATTTTTTGTACAAACGTGTACAAACGATTATCCATCGAATTGCATTTTCAGATTTTACGAATTGTAAAAAAAAAATCAAAATGGGGCCAACTACATGCGCCAAAATTTTGAATAATTAATTAAAAATAGAAAGTTGATCAAATTAAAAATATTAACAGCATGAAAAATTATCATAAAAAATGTACAAACGATTGCATATTTTTCGAAATTTGTACAGAAGTTTTTTAAAAAAAATTTGTGTGTAAAATCCAATTGGGAAGTGTACAAATGAAAATATTTTTTGTACAAACGTGTACAAACGATTATCCATCGAATTGCATTTTCAGATTTTACGAATTGTAAAAAAAAAATCAAAATGGGGCCAACTACATGCGCCAAAATTTTGAATAATTAATTAAAAATAGAAAGTTGATCAAATTAAAAATATTAACAGCATGAAAAATTATCATAAAAAATGTACAAACGATTGCATATTTTTCGAAATTTGTACAGAAGTTTTTTATAAAAAATTTGTGTGTAAAATCCAATTGGGAAGTGTACAAATGAAAATATTTTTTGTACAAACGTGTACAAACGATTATCCATCGAATTGCATTTTCAGATTTTTCGAATTGTAAAAAAAAAATCGAAATGGGGCCAACTACATGTCCCAAAATTTTGAATAATTAATTAAAAATAGAAAGAAAATTAAATTCAAAAAATTAATACCATGAAAAATCATCATAAAAAATGTACAAACGATTGCATACTTTTCAAAATTCCGAGACAAATTTTTTGAAAAAAAAAATTTTGTAAAAAAAAATTGGGACGTGTACAAACGAAAATATTTTTTGTACAAACGTGTACAAACGATTATCCATCGAATTGCATTTTCAGATTTTTCGAATTGTAAAAAAAAAATTGAAATGGGGCCAACTACATGTCCCAAAATTTTGAATAATTAATTAAAAATAGAAAAAAAAATAAATTCAAAAAATTAATACCATGAAAAATCATCATAAAAAATGTACAAACGATTGCATACTTTTCAAAATTTCGGGACACATTTTAAAAAAAAAAAATTTTTGTAAAAAAAATTTGGGACGTGTACAAACGAAAATATTTTTTGTACAAACGTGTACAAACGATTATCTATCGAATTGCATTTCAAAATTTTTCAAAACATTAAAAAAATTTTTTTTTGGGGCCAACTTCCGTCCGTTTATTTAAATTGCCTGTAAAAAAAAAACGGTGCGTGTACAAATTATTCTAAAAGTTGTACAAACGTGTACAAACGATGTACAAACGATTGCCATTAACAGTTTTGCCCAACTTGAAAGTCGGGGGGCCAACTACATGCAAGCATAGATTTTTACATTAAATTTACCCTTATTTCTTTTGAAGCAAAATGATCTATGGTTCGGTCATGCAATTTTCCATTGGCATGTATTTCTTTTAACTTGGTTTTTTTTTGGTCTTGTCCAAATTAATTTCTTAGGAAATTTTGTATTCCTTTAAAGCTTTTATACTGCCACCATCAACTACTCTATTGCAGGTGTTCATAATTAAAAAGTCAAATCGCAAAACAAAGCACTTGAAAAAAGGTAATTACCTTTTTAAAACTAAAAATAAAAAAACAAAACAACCCAACAACCTTTTCGATCATGCACATTGCACATACGCACACAAAACGAAACAAACAGTGTAAAATAATTTTTTTGTACCTACCTCTTTCCCACGAAATTTAACTCATTTGACAGTAAACAACTCGAAACTTTATTTAATGAATTTTCGGAATGCATGTACTCAACTCATTCCTCACTCAAACGGAAAGAAATGAAGAGATTGCACTTTGACTTTGGGATTGGATTTGAGTTAAGAAGGCGTTTTATTGAAATGCCTAGCTGATGTGCATTCTAGTCATTTTTCAGTGAGTCCTTTCGTAGGATCACTATCGTTTTATCTTTTGGAAAAGCAGTACTTCAAGAAAAAAAAAAGCAGTACACACTACACCGCAGTTTGCTTTTAAAATTGTTGGCAGTGTTGATTTTTTGTTATAATGGTTGTACCAGATGACGATGGCGTGCGCTTTCTTAAATTTTTCAACTTTTTTTTTATTATTTGCAGAATTTTGTAAAAAAGAATTTTGAAAAGCAGAATATTGAAAAGTAGAATTTTTACTCCCTTCCCCTTATTAATTACACGAAACACATATGTATATTTTATGCGTAAAGTAGTAACAGAGTGTTGTATCTCTTGTATAATTCTGGAGAGACAATAAGAAAACAAGTTTTAATATAAAACTCAAATTGTATTACAACTTTATTTAATAAGAAATAGCAATAATTTTAAACACTTAAAACTTCTGAAATGGTAGAAATTGGTTTCATGTTAAAGTCCTGTAACAGAATTGTAATAGGCAGTTGCTTTGCTAATGTTGATGATGATTGTTTAGATGAACTTCTTGGGCGAATTTGGTTTGCATGAGCCCGAACTAACTTGTCTCTGGTGTTTAGTCGAATGTTATAGTTGACTGCTCCCACTCTCTCAAGTATCTCACCTGAAATACAATTACTTTTGTTTGAACTGTAAATCTTGACGAACACTGTATCGCCTACTGCGAACGAACGATGCTTTGCTCCATGATGTTGATTAAATTTCTGATTTTGCTTTTCATTGATGATTGGCTTCTGGTCTGCCTTCGGTTGTAATAGAAGATCCAACGATGTTCTAATTTTCCTGTTATATAATGCTTCTGCAGGTGATGTTCCATTTGGTGTGTTGACATTCGGAGTTGTCCTGTACATTAGCAGAAATTGTTGAAGAGCTTCCTGCATGGTTACCTCCCCTTTGAGTTTTTGAAAAGATCGTTTGAGCGTATCAACAAATCTTTCCACTTGCCCATTTGATTGGGGGTGATAAAGTGCTGTTCGTTTGTGATACTAAGGTTTTCGGATAGTCATGTCTAGAAAATATTTCTCTCAAAATGTTGATTGTAGCGATTGATGTTGTAGATGAAGTTTCCACTATTTCGGGCCATTTGGAATGAGCATCTATTACTAATAAGTAATATGATTTCCGGATTGGGCCTGCGTAGTCCACATGTACACGCTCCCAAGGCTCCGTTGCGAGAGGCCATGACTGCAGTGTTGTTTTTATTGGTGACTTTGACGCTGATTGGCAGTTTGAACATTGCTTCACAAAATTCTCGATATCTTTGTCAATTTGCGGCCAGTAAATGTAGCCTCTAGCTATCGCCTTCATCCTCTGTATGCCTGGATGTCCTTTGTGTACTTGCCGAAGTATTTTGGTGTGAAAACAATCAGGAATTACTAGTCTATCGCCGAACATGATGCAATTGTTGACGAGTGATAATGCTTCACGTCTATTGAAGTACTGAAGTTCGTTTGAAGATAGATACTTTTTGTTTGGCCATCTGGATATGATGTACTTACTTATGCGACCCAGTGTTGAATTGCTCAATGTTGCTTTGCGAACCATGTCGAATGTCAGTGGCAGTTGATTGATTGTATGTTGAAGATCAGCGCAAGCTTCTTCTTCTACAGTAGTAGCCGCTATGACATATTCTTCTGCTGTAGGCTTTGGATGTTGGCGAATCAATCGCGACAAGACGTCTGCGTTCCCAAAATCACTTGTTGATATGTACTGAATTGAAAAATCATACCTGAGTAAGGTGAGTGCCCAACGCTGCAACCTGTTTGCCGTATACACGGGAATTCCCTTCTTTGATCCGAAAATTGCCAGAAGTGGTTTGTGGTCTGTCTGAAGAGTGAAATGGCGTCCTAGAAGCATGCGGTGAAACTTCTTAACTGCGAATGTAAGGGCAAGACCTTCTTTATCCACTTGGCTGTAATTCTGCTCCGTTGCAGTGAGAGTTCGTGCTGAATGTTGAATGGGTTTGATTGTGCCGTCTTTGAAACGATGAGAAATGCATGCGTCAATACCGATGTTAGAAGCATCTGCTGCCACTATGATTGGTAGTTAAGGATCGTAGTGTGTGAGTCCAAGATCTGACGAAAGAATGCTCTTGAAACTGTTGAAAGCATCTTGACATGCACTCGTCCATACCCATTTCGAATCTTTTTTAGTAGTGCGTGCAATGGGCCACTTAATTTGCTAATGTTTGGTATGAACTTGCCATAGTAAGTTATGGCTCCCAGAAATGACCTTAGCTGTGAAACGTTCTGTGGTTCTGGCATTGAAACTATAGCTGCTGACTTTTCTGGGTCTGGTTTGAGACCAGTGGATGTGATGATATGGCCCAAATATTTCAATGAGGTCTGGAAAAATGAACATTTTTCTATTTTAATATGAAATCCATACTCACGCAGTCTCGTCAGAACTAATTTAAGTCTCTGAAAGTGCTCCTCCGTTGTTCTGCCAGAAACCAAAATGTCATCAATAAACGCCGAAACGCCTTCGAGCTGACTAAGCATTGTGTCCATGACTTGCTGGAAACTGCCTGGTGCTGCTTTGACTCCCGGAGGAAGTCTGTTGAATTTGTAGAGACCTCTGTGAGTATTGATCGTTAGAAAGTTTTTGCTTTCATCATCCATTTCAACTTGCAAGTATGCGTCCGATAGGTCGAAGTGTGTGAAAAATTTTCCATCGGCATGCTTTACAAAAATGTCGTCTCGTAGAGGAAGTGGATGTTGATGTGGTTGAAGAACGTCATTCAAGCCTGTTGAATAGTCTGGACATACTCTTATATTGCCATTGGTTTTTCGCACTGCTACTATGGTGCAGCCCATTTGGAAAAATTTATTGGTGATATAACACCCAAACGTTCTAATCTGTCCAGTTCTTCTTCGATTGATTGAAGTGCTGCATACGGAACTGGTCGTTTAGCTCGGAAAATTGGTGTTGCATTCTCTTTGAGGTACAATTTTGGTTTAAATTTGGTGCAATGGCCTAGGGCTTCGGTGAAAATATCTGCGAAGTCTTTTTTGATTTTCTGTATGTGATCTTCCACAGAAATTGTAGATGTCAATCTGAGCGTTTTAGTAATGCTATTAAATGGCTGATCCCATAGACCAAATTCATCCATCCAATTTAGTCCAAACAGATTCAGATTTGGAAGGTCTGCTACTTTAGTAGCCAGTTTTTTTGTTTTGTTGTCTAGTGTGACATCTGCGATTAAAGAGCCAAGCATGTTAATTATATTACCCTGTGCATCAATGACTGATTCCGAGTGACGTCAGCTGCTGTGTCCAATTGAAGTTTAGTTGCAACTCCATTTATGATAACTTCGATAAATCTCCGATTTGATTTGCGAAGTGAGCTGACACAAACCACGTTTAATTTTCGGTCTTTGATTTGGCATTGCGTTTGGATGGGTGACTGACTTTTGATCTGCCAAAGCAAGAACAGTATCCTTCTTTATAACCAGTACACTTACATGATGAGCATTGGTGGTTCTTGAATGAGCAGTCTGCAGCGAAATGCATACCCCCACATCCCCAGAATGGTGTACGTGGCCCTGTATTGACTGTGGAACTACTTGAGGCGCGATGACTTGGTTGAACATTGTTGTTCTGCTGTGTTTTCGCCTGTTGATTCTTGCTACCATATGAAATTAATTGTGCTTTGAACGGTGTAGCTTCAAGCAATTGAGTGTCCTGCTTCAGTGTTGCAATCCTCTGACATTCCATTAGCAAGTTGGATAACGTAATTTTTGTCTCATCACCCGTCTGTAGTAGAGCGAGTAATCTTGACCTGACGTCTGAGTCACATGAAGCGTGTAACCCTTTGACAAAAATTAAACACTTGAATTGCTAACTTGTTAACTTCCCCAGTTGGAATTGCTCACAATTCTTGTTGACTCTGCTTGCATACATCGTGAAGTCTTCACAACTGCTTTTTGCGGTTTGTAAGCAATGGAAGCGCAAGTTGAAAATTGATTCCGATTGCCCAAAAATACTGCTAAGTTTTTCGATTGTAGTGTTAAAATCGAAACTAGCAGGTGTATTCGGTAATATTAGATGAACATATCTGAAATACTCTGCTGCACCTAACTTCCTTAAAAGCAGCCGAACTTTAGCTTCTTCTGTCAGCGCCTTTGCATCTTCCCTAAAAGTGGACGAAAACCGTTCGAACCACTGAGAAAATGTGACTCCATTTTCTTCGTCGAAATGAAAGTCTTGGATGTTTTTGGCCAGCACTTCCATAGTGTATTCTGCGGATGACCTTTCCTTTTTTAGCCCGAAAACATTTTCGGAGAGACGCTCCATGAGGGCAGACTGATTAGTCATCATCACTTGAAAAAATGATATGAAATCTTGCGGAATCTGCGGTGGTGGAGGCACTTGGTGGTTAAGTTGCAGAGGGTTTTGTGCTTGAGGTGGTTGTTGCAGAATTTGTTGCGGAGGTGGCGGCTGGTGTTGATGAAGACGATGAGGTTGCTGTGGAGGCGGCTGTTGCAGTGGAGGAAGCTGCTGTGGAGGCGGTTGTTGCAGAGGAGGAAGCTGCTGTGGAGGCGGTTGTTGCAGAGGAGGAAGTTGCTGTTGAGGCTGTTGCAGAGGAGGCTGCTGTGGATGGCGATTGTTATCCGCCATGCTGCGTGGTGGTGGTAATCCAAATTTATTTAAATAATCCTCGTCGCCACTGTTGTATCTCTTGTGTAATTCTGGAGAGACAATAAGAAAACAAGTTTTAATATAAAACTCAAATTGTATTACAGCTTTATTTAATAAGAAATAGCAATAATTTTAAACACTAAATATATGAGACAACTTTTAATGCAATGATAGAATGTTCTAGAATGCCTGGAGTCACGTCGAAGAATGAAAACGAACTACCAAAATGAAGGCTGTTTCACAATGCGACGAGGAAACGAGACGTGAACGTGACTAGAGCTCGTCGTAGCTGTCAAACCAATTTCAAGCAATGAGAATATACCAGAGTATTCACAATAAAGCGTTTCTCGTCGTCCCGTCACGCCATGATTTCGAAAAATTGAAAAAAAAGACGCGACGAGACGACGATTTTCATTTTGACAATTGAGAAGAGGACACCGAGCGTATCTGTATTTGTATTCTTCTTCTCACTGACGAAACTGCTCGGCTTGTGAGCGTGAGACAACAGCAAGCCGATTTACTGCTCGCGAGCAATTAACGTTGAATGATAGCATATTAAAATATTTAAAAAAAAAACAAATTTTGTTTATCACATCTTCGTTTTAAATTAAGTCAAAATTACATTTTCCTATCAAATCGTTATTAATTTATATGTATAAGAGACTATTAGAAAGAAAAACTCACTGCGGAAAACCATGCGACGCGAATGAAATCATAGATTTCATAATATTTACAAAAACAGCTAAGCCTGCTCTTAGTTACATGGAAAAACCAGAATTTTTGTTTCTGAAAACCGTTTTTATTAAATAATGAGGGTTTTCAATATAAGCGCAATCTACCGTAGTACTCATGTATGCAAACGGAGCGCCTGGTGGAATTCATGAATTGTGTATTGTGTTGTATTGGAATAATCCAAATTCTTTATGCTCAAAACTGCTAATGCTCGAATGTTATAAGCATTTCGAAATTCTACGATTTACTCACACTCACGCTTACGAGTTTTTGAAAACTGCTCACGGCTCGTGAGCAAAATATGAGCAGAGAGCTAAAAATGAGCACTCGTGAACTAGCATTTCTGTACCTTGAAAAAAAAACACATTTACTAGCTGAACTTCACAACTCAACTGCTTCTTACCAACAACAGTTAAAGGATCACTTGCAGCTTGTGGGAAATGTTTGTATATGTGTGTGTACATTACGCTAGTTTCGATTTAGAGAACGTAAAATGTCTGCGCGTGAATCAAGAAAGAAACTATTTTCGTCAATGGTGAAAAGTTACCTTTGCAGGTTAAAGTAACCCCGTTTTACGGTACTACATTGTTTCACTACAAACTGTATTTTAGTACCCTTGAATACGGTATTATGTAATTACCTAATTAGTATGTAATATTAAAGTTAGTTTTCAACTGACGTCGTGACTGCCTCAAAGTTATAAAAAGTATAATCTTTACTTTTTGCTTTTTCTTGCGATATTTGAAAAAAATGAGCTCTAGAAACCTTAATATTTTTATTTTATGACTCAAAATATTTCTCTTTCCAGCACCTAAATATGACAGTAACATTTAAAACAAAAACTCCCAAATAAGTTTTATAATGATACAAAAAATGAAATATGCGTAATATTTAAAAAAGCCTTAAACTTCGTTCTTACTTAAAAGAGATATTGTTTATAAAGTGAGCATGTATAACGCGACAGAACACATTAGTGGTAACAAAAATCTCCCAAAAGGAATAATATGTCCAACTCCACAAAAAAATATGACCAAAGCTGGGTCCAATCAATCAGATTCGTTTGCTTGCTCGAGCAGGGCAATATCGAATGAAAGAGATCAACATTTCTACCGAAAAACAGATATTCGGCTTACATCGAGTTCTCATGAAAAAAAGAACACTGTGCAAACTAAAAATGATAGTTTTTTCGATATGTTGCAAGATTATCAGCCAGCAGTGCTTGGAGTTATAGGAACCAACCAACGATCTCCAGGGCCTGCAGAGTTTATGCAGGATAAGGAAATACATATCCATACTTCAAATAAAGATTCTCATGGTAATACAAACAACCTGACTGAGTCTAATTCTTCGAATATAAAAATAACTCGTGACCTTAAAGTTAAAAATAAAATACATCGCTTTTTAGCTCACCCGAAACCTAAAACTGATGACAATGGCCTTTTAGGTTTATCTATGTTGACCAGAAACTTCTCATTCAACGAAGACATGACAAAACAATTGCATTCCGTTGCATCCAGTGAAGAAATGCAAGAGCAGCAGCGGCTTAAACAGTTTGGTCATTATGATTGTCAAAGTTTGGCTGCTAATATCAATTATACCAGTACCAGTAATATTAGTTCTTCTGCAACCATATCCAAACCTTTAAATTCGATCTCACCTGAACTTAAAAACTGGTTTCAAGATTTGAACCATGCAAATGAACTATTAGAAAACTGCCCCCACTTTTCTAATGAATTAGGTGGAGAAAATGATGGTCGATTCAGTTCTAAAAAATCAAATAACATAGAACAAAATGGCTTTATTCCACGACCAACTCGAAGACCCAAATATCCTTGCAACGTTTCTATTCTAGAATCCCTTCCAAATGAGACCCTTTGGCGAGTTGGTGTTTGTCCATTTCAAAACAATTCTTGTCCTATCGAATCTGTTGATCATGGAGCTCATTACTACAAGCGTTACTTTTACAATCAAAGACATGAAAACTGGTTGGGGATCGATGAAAATTTAGGTCCAGTTGTTATTTCAATTAAAAAGGAACCAATTCACGGCAGCTGCAATGATCAAAACCAATCTCATCCCCGCTATCAATTTCGAATGATCATTCGAACCTCAGACCTTTTAACCCTCCGTGGATTAGTAATAGAGGATTGTATCATAAATTCTCGTGTGTCAGGAAAGCCTGTAACATCGAAAGAACTAGTTGAATATGTTGCACCTGATATTCAATTAAGTTGTCTACGTTTGGGTGTAAGCACTTCGAATTCTGAGCAACAATTACTAAAACTCGATGAACAGGGTCTACAAAGTAAATATAAAGTTGGTATTTTGTATTGTCGTAATGGCCAGTCGTCAGAGGAGGACATGTACAATAATGAGCATGCCGGTCCAGCTTTTACAGAATTTCTAGATATTATTGGTAAACGAGTAAGACTGAAAGGCTTTCAACAGTACAAAGCTGGTCTTGACAATAAATCAGACTCTACTGGGACACATTCCGTTTATGCGTTTTATAAGAACTGTGAAATTATGTTTCATGTTTGCACAATGCTTCCTTTTACGCCAAATAATCGACAACAGCTGTTACGAAAGAGGCACATTGGTAATGATATTGTAACGATTATATTTCAAGAGCCTGGTGCCTTGCCATTTGATCCTGGAAACATACGCAGTCAGTTCCAGCATGTGTTTTTGATTGTGAGAGCAATTAATCCGTGTACTAGCAATACAAGTTACCGTGTGGCGATAACGCGCTCCAAAGACGTTCCTGTATTTGGCCCACCTCTGCCAGGTAAGTTGCATTAACAAAATTCCGCATTGAAAGCATCTCCAAATCATTTCTTTTCTTTTAAGCTTCAGCTCTTTTTTCTAGAAACAAAATGTTTGCTGAATTTGTTTTAGCCAAAACAATCAACGCTGAAAACGCAGCTCATCGGTCTGATAAATTTGCAAATTTGGCCACAAGAACGCGGCGAGAATACTTAAAAGACTTGTGTGTCAATTACAGTACTAATACCTCTATAGATCCTGGAAACAAATTTTCGATTTTTGCAAATAGAAAGAAAGAAAAAATGAAAATTCAATTCTCTGGTGATTTATCCCAACGGGGAGCAATCTGCTGGCGCATAATGCTGCAAAATGATGGTTTAGATATGGCAACTGAATGTTTTATTGGTATTTCAATAGATACATTTGTTATTGTTGAGGAATCATCGAAAACTGTAATTTTTGCTATGCCAAATCGATGCATTCTCGGCTGGACGACTTGTGATAATTCATTTAGGATATTTTATCATAACGGTGAATGTATAACATTCAATATGTTTTATTTAGGAGAAAAAGAAGATGAGCAACTACAAGTTGTCGAGCGCTTAGAAGCGGTAACATTTGGAAATGGTGCTTTGGAGTTAAATATGCGAAGGAACATGATGGGGCAGTTCGGATTCCATGTGCAGCCAGATGGTATAGTAACACAAGTTGATGCCACTGGACAGGCTTGGGCTGCAGGTATACGGCGAGGTTACCGTCTCGTAGAGGTGTGTAAAATTGTTGTGACTACGCTTTTATATGCCGAATTAATTGACCTCTTAAAGACATCGGCTCAAATGAATGCAATTGTGATTCAATCAGTATCTGATGGTACTCCACGCCTTGGGTGTTTCAATAAAAATTGTAAAGTAAATATACTGAGCCAAGAATTCGTTCAATGTTCGTCAAATAAGTTTTTTCTTAAAAAAAACGGTTATGTGAAAAGTTCTTTGCGAAAAGAAAGATTTCCACATACGGCATTGAATTATAAAAGTATTGGATCCTATGAACATCGGTCTCTTCCACACAAAACAAAAAACTCCTCTGGCTATAACACCGGAAGCAGTTGCTTTTCATCGAATTCATTAGGTGAAGATTACAAAAAATCATTGCAGCAATCTCATTCAATTTTGACTCATTCACATCTAAACGAAAAATGGTACGACACATTGGAAGATTCTGAAAAAAGTAAAAAAACAGCGTATGCACTTGATCACCAGTATTCGCCCAAGTTATTTGACAATTCTTTAAAGCTTGAAGAATCATCTGATTCGACGATGAATTCTAACACCTCTCCTTTACTTCATACCAATGGATCATCAAGAGTGCTAAAATGGTTACAAAACAGTACATCAAACTTTTCAAAATCAGATGGTCGAAAACTGCAACACCGAAGTCTTGACTACGAAGTGACTGGATATAAAGGTATTAATTCATCGACAAATGATAGTTTCGATTTCAATAAATCCATGGGTACAAGTCTTTCGGAGTCTTCTGGAAACATTAATATAATTGAATCCAAATCAGGACAAAAAAATAAAAACACTTTTAATGAATTAAATGCCATTCCGTCAAAGTCGAATGTGACTGTCCAAACAGCTGAAGTTAGTGCCGAATTGAATTGTTTTAATTCACCAATGTATAGTATTCAACAGAGTATTAGTAATTACTCTAGAACCAACCAATTTCGACCAGATTTTCTCGAAATAATAACCCCCAATTGTTTTTCTTACTACGATAGTTTAAAACCAAATAGTATTCAAATGATTGAAAAAATTAGTAAATTGCATATTCTCGATGAGGATATAACATCACCAATGACAAATAGTCTTAAAAACGTAACTAAAAGATATCTTTTTTTTAAGCAAGTCTTATTTTATATGATTTTATTTACAGCCCCGAGCAGCCGTAAGCAGTAGTGATGTAAATTTAAAAAAGCATCAGCATTTAATTGCTAGTAGAAGTTCAATCAAGCAAAGAAGTGGTCAGGATCTCAGTAATACGACAACAGCACCTCCTTTATTGATGAACTCAAAAGAATTAGAGTGGACGACTCTCGTAGACACTGCCACCAAAGCGATTATTTTGCAGCACAGAGATGACAACAGTTGTAAGTTTATTTGTTCTAAAGAAAACTCTTTACAATTTTTTTTTCTCAGGAAAATTTGACCTTTGTCATCTGGAATAAAATTACGTTTCTGTGAACTTAAGAAAAAGAGACAAATAATAGCAAATCACAAACGGTGGAACAAATGTGAAGTTGCAGTTTTCGTCAGTGGTTCTTTCAAGTGATTAAGTAGAAAGAACTATTTTATATGAAACCCAAGACTAGTTATTGTTCATCAATACTTGACAAAAACATTGTGATTTATTTATTTAGCTTCTCTTTTATTAGAGAATATTTGTTTTGCTTGTATATTGTATATACATATATTATTTTAGGGCAATCAAATCAATGCACAAACCTTTTAAACGTACAAATATAAATTTTATCGTTAAAACAAATAATTTAAGAGTAAACATTAGAAGAAATGTTTTCAGAATTGTGAAAAAAAAATCACTCGGCGTCGATGGATATTTCAAAGGGAATGCACATTTTTCCATGGAGCTTTGGCCAAAAGTGTAGTACACGAACGAGTTTGGTAACAAAAGAAAGGTGACGTTGAGCTTGTTATAATGAGTGAAATATTTTCAAAATCAAGATCATCAATTAACAGTAGTTGTGAGAAGAAGTAATTTTGGGCTCTCTGTTTTTATATAGATACTAGACGATTTGCCCGTGTCAGTCACTTCGCAGACTTAATAATAGGGTGTAACATAAATAGCTACATATGTATGTACATACTTTTATTTAAAAATGTTATCTTAAAAAACATAATAATTTGTAATTATTATTATTGAATTATGTAGGATTTTTTTTATTTATTATGTACATAGGTATTATAAGTCATCATACCCAACATCAGTTTGCCCGTGTCAGTTGCTTGGCTGAAGAATTCTACATATACATAGTTTTATATTTTGCCTTCAATTAAATAGTTTAGCTTTGATAGTCTAATTATTAAAACCAAGTGCCCCTTTCTGCCCCCCCAAGGTCACGACTTGTGTTGTATTATATTTTAAATTCATTTAATTATTTATTATTTATTTAAAAACATTAACAATAAATTAAAATCTATTATTAACAGGAATTTAAAGAGCACTAGCATCAAAGAACTTTCAGCTCTATAATAAATGTGAAGAAGTAGAACATAACATAAAAAAGGGTAACAGTAATAGTAAATAGTAATAATAATGTATCTGTTGTTGTAAATGTGTGATATGAAAGTATAGAATGTTTTTTTTTTTTTAATAGATTAAGCTTTTATTTTGTGTTTGTGTAGTAGTCTATTTATTGTATCAATATTTTTTCTATTGGGATCTTGAAGAAGTTCCATGATGTTGTATTGGCGCTGGTTTGGCTCTAGAAGATTTTCTGAAAGAAAGCATGAGCCCAAAAGATGCGTAATTGTAATGACGTTGTTGCATTTTGGGCATATCGGAGGTGAATCTTTTTTTAAAAGGTGTTGGTTCGTTAATTGGGTGTGTCCAATGCGGAGACGGATGTAATTGGTTATGTTGACCTTTGACATATTGTGAGGGTAAAATGGGTCGATTCTGTTGAGGTTGATTGTTTGGTAGTGGTGATGATAATTAGACCACTCTTGTTGGCGGGCATTTTTGATTTTGTTTATTAATAGTCTAGTCAAGTCTTTTCTGGTGAAGGAATCAAACAAGAATGTTGGAGAACAAATTCGCCGATTGGTCAGCGAATTCATTACCTACAATATTAACATGACCAGGCTTCCACATAAGTTTGATTTTGGATGGTGTTTTTATCAGCTTGTCTAGAATTTGTGTGTATTTTGGGAATCGTTTAAATGGAATTTCCAAATTGTGTGCCATTGCTAAAGTGCTGTGTATAGATGAAGGAATTCTTCTTTGCCTTTTGTGTTTTGCAGCCTGAGTTACATCTTTGTCGATTATTGATCCTGTTTGAAAAGATAACTTGACAGTGAGCTTCAATTTCATTTCAGAAAATCTTTGTTCAACTGTAGGAAGGCCGGCTTCAGCAAGTATATTCTTAATAGGACTTGTGGTGAAAGCTCCTATGCTTTTTCTTGCAGCTTGATGATAAGTGGGTTTGAATATGTTTTTCGTAGATTTAGGACAAGAACCATAAATAGCTAAAGCGTAGTCTATTTTACTTAGAATATAAATATATATTGAAATTTTCGACCAATTTCCTCTTTAACTTTGGCCGCCATCTTGAATTCAATTTTTTAAATGCTAAATGTTAAATATTTAATCACTTTCAACTTTTGAACATAAATTAATAGGTATAAAGAATGCTTTTGTTTTGGAACTCTACAACATTGCAAGTTTTCTATATAAGCAGGAAGAAAGGAATTAAAGCATCATAAGAAAATCAAATTACCCTACGAATAATTAAACTTTTTTCTACACCACAACAGGGGTAGAGGTACAGGCTCGTTTTTTTTTAAGTTGGCATACCCAGTAGGCCTCAGGGGAAGTTTTTTTTCCGACTCTGGAATAGCGCTTTCAGAACAAATAAAATAATATCTTTTAAAATCGAAAACCGACACTTCCGATTCAACTGGTGGTGAAGGTGTTGATGATTGGGGCGCTAACAGGTTTCGTTTTCGAGTCGTAAGCCTTTGATTAGCGTAACTCTTATAGCACGCGGGATGCACGATAACGTTTTCCACGGTTTGGAGCATTCTCTCATTTTCTTTATCACCCCGAGAAATACTGTCCGATAAAAGTGACTCAACACCACGCGTTTTAACATTTAGAACGCTTTCTTCGGTCATACAACCGACACAAACAAACACTTAGCCATTTTATCAAATTACTTCCTTTTCGTTTAAAATTTAACGACGAACTGAGCTTTTTTAGTAAGCGGGACATCGTAAATAAAAAATTTATTATATTCAATTATTGGGCCCGGCCCCGAGCTCGTTCCATTTAAAATCTATTTTCCACCTTTAATTGAAAAATATATTTTTCGTTGGAAAGTCATAACTTTTGAAGGAATAAACATACATTTTAAATATTCTTTTTTTTAGATTAAGAACTTAAAAAAAAAAACTTTTTACTGATAACTTTTGGAATAGGCCTACTGGGGATACCACTTTAAAAAAAACGCGCCTGTACCTCTACCCCTGTGGTGGTGTGGAAGAGAGTTTTATTATTCGTAGGGTAATTTGATTTTCTTATGATGCTTTAATTCCTTACTTCCTGCTTATATGGAAAACTTGCAATGTTGTAGAGTTCCAAACCAAAAACATTCTTTTTAATTTATATTCAAAAGTTGAAAGTGATTAAAATATTTAACATTTAGCATTTAAAAAATTGAATTCAAGATGGCGACCAAAGTTAAAGAGGAAATTGGTCGAAAACTTCAATATATACCCTTTAGGCCCCTTCCTAACGATTAAAAAAATATGTACTGTCTTTTTGTTTTTAATTCAAAAAATGTTAACTAACGCGCTTAACAGATGAAAAAACGATTGTAATTGTATTTTCCGGATTAATTGGAAAAATATCAATCCTAGGAAAAAAACTGTAAAAACCAAAGTTGTAGATAATTAAATTCTGAACAACTTTTGTCAAGTGCATTTTTAGTCAAAAGTTGAAAATAAACGAGTTATTCAACGAAAACCAATTTTCCTTAAATTCAAGATGGCGGCCAACGCAATGAAGCTAGGCGGTCGAAAACTTAAATTAAGACTCCTAATAAGCCCCCCTAACGATTAAAATAAAAAAAAAACCCTATCTAATTTTTTCCATTTCAAATGACATTCCGACTGGACTAATGTACATTACTTTTTTTTTTAAGAAAGATACTTGATGCTAGCGATTTTTTAAGAGCGATACAATGAGGTTTCCAATTATATCTATTATTAAAAATTAGACCTAAAATACTTAGATTATTTACATTTTCAATAGCTTGATTATTAAGAGATACATTTAAGTTCTGACAATTTATTTTACGACAAACATGGAGTGTCTTACACTTTTCTAAAGATAATTAAGAGCCAGATATCAAAGACCACTCATTTATCTCATTAAGCAAACTGGAAAAAATGATTTTTGTTTGATTAAGGTCATTGTGTTTACATAATATGTATGCATCATCAGCATAAACACAGTGATCTAAATTTTTATATTTGGATATTAAAATGCTAAGCTTATCAAAAGCGATGGCAAAAAGAATTACCGAGAGTGGAGATCCTTGCGGAATTCCATTTTCAAGGGGTACGGTGTTGGAAAATGTATTGCCAACTTTGACACAAAATTTTCTGTTGGTTAAAAAAGAATTTATGTAATTGAACATTTTGGGGCCAACTCCCCATTTGCTTATTTTTTTAACACATGGTAAATACCTATGCGGTCGAAGGCTTTTTCGAAATTTAGTGCTAGAATAGAAACATGGTTTCTAGCAGATAAGGCATTTGATATTGCATAATCTAGGTGGAGTAGAGCGTCCATACAACCTCTTTTTGGTTTGAATGCTACTTGTTTTAAATTAATCAACTTTTTCGATTCAGTAAACCAAAGGATACGATTGGCTATTATTTTCTATAGAATTTTTGATAAACACGGTAGCAAGGAAATAGGTCGGTATGCATCAACATTATCAATTTCTTTTTTTGGCTTAGGAATTGGCACCACACATGCTGTTTTCCAACTTTGAGGTATAATACCTTTATCCAATATGTTATTATAAAGTGCGATCAATCTAACTTTACCCGCATCTGGTAGATTTTTTATTATTGGGTAAGAAATCTTGTCTCGACCAGGTGTTTTTCCACTTAACCTTGTTAAGCATCTCATGAATTCTATTAAAGAAATATCTTTTTCAATATGTTTTGCAGATACACTTGTTTTGGGGTTTTGGATGCAAAGCAAGTGATTCGAGTTTTTTTTGTGCAAAGTTAGTTGAAAAATTTGAGTGTTAGCGAAAAAATCACTAATCTCATCATTAGAACAAACAGGACCGTTCGGGGTAGTGATATATACTATGCTTTTAAAGGTAGTGTTGCCCGTTAAACACCGTATATTTTGCCAAACTTTGCTAGTGGATGTATTAGGATTAATTTGAGCAGTGAAATCTTCAAAGCTTTTCAATTTGCTGATTTTTAGTTTCCTTCTAAAAACTGCATTTGATTTTTTGTAGGCTATCTCGTTGACTTGTGTAGGATTTTTTTTTAAAAGTCCTCCAAGTCAAAACTTTTACTGTTCTGAGCCTAGCAAGTTCTGGATTCCACCACGGAACGGTACGTTTGGGTTTGAAGGGGGAGGTTTGGGGTATCGAGTCATTGGCAGCACTACGTATACATTTTAGTAATACAGCAGCTTCTTTATTTACGCACGGGTATGGCACTCTTGATCACTTTTGATCAATTTTATTTCTAAATTTGCCCCAGTTTGCTTGCTCAGTTTTATATTTTGCAATATGCTGGTTACTTCTGTTAGATTAAAGTACTATTTTGGTAAAAATAGGAAAATGATCGCTGTTATGCAGGTCATCTAAAATGAGCCACGATGCTCTCGGAAAAATTTCCGCTGAACAGCACGTAAGATCTATGTGAGTAAATGTGCCATGGGTAGAAAAATGGGTAGGAGACCCATCGTTCAGAATGGCGAGGTCGGAATTAGTAATACATTCTTCAAAAATAGACCCTCGCTTACTGGTTTTGGGAGTAATTTATACCCAAAATACGTCGATTTTGTCACTGACCACTCACTCATCAAAACCTAAAGGGTACTTCCCGAAGTCCTAAAAAGCTGAAATTTGGAATGTAGACTAGGATTTGCACACAAACAACAAAAAAATTAAGAAATCTGTGAATTTCACTCTCCAACACCCCAAAAGTGGGGGTGCAAAAAAACACTAAAACAACAACAACAAACAACAAAAAATAAACACTTCAATTTAAATTTTCCACCCCCTTAAAGGTGTCTGTATTGTGTTATATAATTTATTGATTTATGAATAATTTCATTTGCTTATATTTATTTTTATTTATTTACATAAATATTTGTTATATTTGTAAAACAGAAAGGAAAGTCTGGATTTACATTGTTCAACTT
Organism: Epistrophella euchroma; assembly: GCA_947049315.1. Classification (NCBI taxonomy): domain Eukaryota; kingdom Metazoa; phylum Arthropoda; class Insecta; order Diptera; family Syrphidae; genus Epistrophella; species Epistrophella euchroma. The sequence goes on along the minus strand of OX346245.1, from coordinate 72,139,608 downwards.
TTCCCATAAGTTTTTTCCAGAAATCGGGTGAAATGTTTATATGGTCCGATTTTTCCAATGAGAATTTCTGTCGTTGCACTCTTCGGTCTTATTGCTTTCCTCTTCATTTTTAATTAAGATTTACTTACACCATCAAATAAACGAAACATGTATACTAAACACACACAAGAAACTGGAAAGGAGGTGAAAGAGAACAAAAATAGGCTGGAAAAATCGGATGAGTTGTGGGAAATCGATGGTACATAGGTATAACAGTTTAGGAAATTTAAATTTCAAATTTCGTTATAAGAGCACAAAATCGGTAGCATAATTTTAGGTGGTTTTAGCAGGGTTTCTTTAATCGGGTTAAAACGGTTCAGTTATGGATAATTTAATTGGGAAGCTTATTTTGTTTTCCTTCATTATTAAGTTGTCGTATAACGATAATTTTGGAAAATTCACAATGGAACTCGCCGGACATTTAAGAGACGGCCATGCGTAGCTAAGGAAAATATTGGAAAAGCCGTAAGATATTTCGCTGTAAATATTTAAATAAAATAAAATTATAACAAATCATTGGTTATACCTACATGAAAAAAAAAAAAAAAAATATAAATAAAATAAAAATGAGATTTGAACCTGAGATGACGGATGGCTGAATAAGACCACGAACAGAACCACTGGACCAATCATAGATATGAGAGGAGTCGAAAAAAAAACAGGGTCAATGCAAGTTACGAAAGGAAAATAGAAGTGGATATATGTATTATCGAAGAAAAACAAATAAGGGAACTAAAGAAAAGGGAATTCGTTAACTAATACGAAGAAAGGTATTAGTATGTGTAAAAAAAAATTGTTTTTCAATGTTTCCAATTTCATGAATTTTGACCAAAAATCCAAAAATTCGACACATTTATATGGGGAAAATTCGACACATTATTTGAACATAAAATTGGGATTTTTGTGATCAAAATCCGATTCAAAAACTGGGAAAAAGTAAGACCGGATCTACTTCCATGATGGAAATCTCAACTTTCGATAATCTTAGAATCGTGTAGAAGGTCGAAACTTAGAGAAAAAGCTCGTCAGTTGGTTTCTGGTTTCTGGTGTGTACAGTCGAGTGCGGTCTTGTAAGAGGTAAAACCCAGCGTCTAAGGACAGTCAACTTCCATGAAAATAGTTTTATTCGATTAAGAATTTTACTAAAACTAATTTTACTAATTTTACTAAAACGAGAAAAAAAATAAAAAAAAAAAAAATATTATAAACACAAAACGCAAATAACCATAAATAAAACCAAAAATAAAGTACGCGAGACTGTACAGAACGTAAGAGAAATTTGGAAAATTGAATGTGTGATCACGAGAAGTGTTTGCATACAAGCAAGACAACGAAAACTCGAACAAAATAGTCAAGTCAAAGAACGTATGAACCACGCCACCCAAGTCCCACCACACAGATCAGGAACCAACACGTTCGTTGATTGGCGAAGCCCCATCAACGAGGCCAACTGGCCAGATGTCAGTACCCCAAACGCAAGGGATTCGCAGACAACAGCAAGAATTCTCAGCATAAACGTACGTCAGCAACCTTAAGGCTGCAGCCGTACAGATATTCGGCACAAATATCAGCACAACCATTTAACATCAACAATAGCCCAAATACCAAACAACACCACGACCACACCATAATTAATCATATAAGCAGAATCGTACAACCACAACAGCATCTTTACGGAACAACTCCCAACTACATACAACACCCTTTAACAACACAGAAATATACAACCACAACAACATCTTTATTGAACAACTATAAACCTTATACAACACGATTTAACAGCAGAAATATACAACCTCAACAGCAACTTTACTGAACAACTATAATCACCATTCAACATCATTCATAAGCAGAGACATCAAACAACAGCAGCATCTTTACACAACAGCTTCAGCATCATCCTCCACAACAACAGTTTACACATCACCTAATCATTTTAATTAAAATAAAAGCTAAGTACCTTCAATCTATCTATCTATTTATCAGTTATATTTGTTTTTATAACATTCAATCAAAAACAAGAAAAAAAAAAAAAAAACTAGTTTTCTATATTAAAATATAGAACCAAATCCTAAAAGGAAATCAATTCTAAATTACAAACTAAAACCATAATGTAGATCGAAGTTGTCCATAACGTAATATCAGTTTTTTTTGTATGTACAGCAATTTTTTTCTCGATTTTTAAACCTTACAAATTTAATTCATATTATTAGGTATTCAATTACAATCATCAACAACAAGATTTAAAGCTCAAGCCATCATCGAAGCGGTGCACCACCTCGACGACGGACTCAAGTAAGAAAGCTACAATTTGACAAAAGCTCGGTAAGTGTTTCTTTTGATTGATTTTATTTGTTGGAGTTTGATATCGAAATCAAAATTGCTATAAAAAATTAGAAATTAATCCTAAAAGTATGCGTCAAACAAAGAAAAAAAGAAATTTTTGATTTGCTCTATCAGAATTAAAATAATTAATGCATACTTATTTTACTGGTTAATAATACAAAACGAAACCTGAAGTGTTAATAACAATTTATTAATTATTTTTGTGAATTCTAATTGGCATTGAATTAAAAGTTTGATTGATAATTTTTTTTTATTTTTAAATTAAATAGAGCCTAGTTAAATAGATCTATTCGATATAATGTTAGGTAAATCGTTGAAATCATACAAGAGTATGTAATCATTTTGCACACAAAGCTTCATGTATACACTTTCGTACATAGGTACACACGCAAAGAACGATTTTTTTGTTACAATTTTAATTAATAGGTATTCGAATTGAGTTGAAATCGAAATCTTATAAAAAAAAAAAAAAAAAAAAAAAGGAATTTAGTTTTGGATATAATAATTTTTTTTTTGTGAACTTAATTTGAAAAATATATTAATTTTGATGATACATTCTTATAAATATTATTATAAAACCTTAGTTTTTTTTTTATATTAATTTTTGAATAAAATGATTTATAACGTTTTGAAATAAATATTTTCTGATTTTTGCTAAACTATGGGAAGACGGTTACAGCAGTTAATTTTTTTTTGGTGAATTACTAGTATCCAAATAATGCATTGCTAAAGACATTTTATTTAGGGTGGGTGTGGTCATGTTAAAGGAACCTTAAAGCAGAACCATGGTAGAGTATGTCAAAGTGGTGAGTTTGTAAATTACCATGAAGAACTTAGTATAGGGGGTTACTGCAAAGAGCAAAGGAGGTCGCAGTAGCCATGGACGCACCGCAACAGTGATGCGTGGGGGGGTTTACCTCATAGGGATATCAACACCTAGTCCTTTTTTTTATCTCCAGGGTTGCCAACTCTTGTTATTCTTTCCTGTTCCTCTCTTTATTAAAATTCAGATAGTGAAAATTTTTTTTTTGAGTTTCAGATAGGATGAATTTCGGGTCTCGATTTAATTTCGAACCAAGATTCGTTTACGTACCTTTTTTTTTTCGGCATGATATTTTAACAAACGTAACAAACGTTCTGTGATGCAACGGCAAGAACCCAACCTAATCCGACGAGTGAAGCCATGGCTTAAAGCAAGCATGCCGAGCCGTAGTATCCAGGACACCCTTCACTCCTGCTGCCAGGGTTGACCTATAGAGACCTGTAGATCATAGGACATAATGGTGGCCTAGGGAGTGAAGGTCTGCATGGACTTAAGAGAATTATATAATATCTGAATGTACTCAATGAAAGTTATATGGCTATAGTACCTCCCCCTTTAAGGAGATTTTGAAACGATATTTTTTTTATTTTATTTGAGTCCTTGCTAGAACACCTAAGGTTCCGTTACAGGTGGCGCCCAACGTGGGGCCCGAATTCGTCCTTTTTGAATACAAAAATAAAAAGGATATGCCAAGGACAGAGGCATTTTCGTTTTGTCATTTTTGATTTCTTTTAATAATTTATGGTTTTCTAAATTTCTTTTATTTAATGAACCCATAGTGCTGACAGTTGACGTCCAGTGGGTGGATAAGAGTTTCTCTGCTCAGTCTGCAGCGCACAACTTAAGTCCCTGTGGGTGGCTCCATTTAATAGAATAATCAGTATGTAATGTTAAAGTTAATCCAAGTATTGGATGGTTTCATCTGATATATTGTTGTTAATCTTTTGCGATTGATCTGAGGAAGGAGATACAGTTCAGTGCTCGACCCAAAAATTTAAAGTATAGGTTCTGGTATTTGGAAGCGAGTATTGAAGGAGGTATCTCAAGAATTGTGCAATTTAGAACAACCTTATAGAACTTAACTTGTAAAACAAAATTGAACATGTTTTTCTTTCCGCGGCGATTGTTTGTCTTTTGATATTGGGGAGAATGAGTGAGAGGGAGAGAGACAAGGCATCCTGGTGGAGCGATACAGTTATCATGAATATCTGCTTTTTGTTTATGATACAAAGGGTTTTAACATGCCACATCCATCCTTAATTTCTATGGTAAATACAACTTCACTTGTTTTTTTTTTTTTTTTTGATTGCTTTTATTATTTTTCACAGTTTTTTTTGTATTTCTTCCTGGGTTTTCATTGGTGAATACCTTATAATATTCTTTTTATTTGTTTTTTTTTTCTGAAATACCTGCCTTCAGTATAAATACTGAATTTTTTTTTATACTTTGGTTTCTTTTAAATTGTTTTTTTTTTATTTTATTTGAAACTAACCTAGTTTTTATCGCTTGAATTTTATTTGACACCGTGGATTAATCGAAATTTACTGGATTCATTATATTCGATAATCGTCTAAAGATTATTTTTTTTTCTGAAAACTGGAAGTCAGGCTTTAGAGGAATAGTTTGTCGGAAACACTGTCGAGTTAAATATTTTTTTGTGCTTAGGATTGATTGTTTTTTTTTTGAAAAAGATACATTAGCTATAGGTCAGTTCGTACGAGTGGTCATCGTTTTTTTTTCTCAGCAACTGCAATAGCAATCCTTTTTATATAGAACCAACATGGGAAAAAAGAGATTGTCGTTTGGAGAGTTTAAGAAACGTCGGGGCTTACGGAGTGATCCGAATGCGCTTGCCGAAAACATTAATGCGGCGCCTGAGACACATCAGACCACGGAAGATGAACGTTCTTCTACAAATAGTCACGAAACAGATTTGACAGCAGGAGGAGCAGCTTCATTGCTGGCACAAGGTGAAGGAAGGGACAACCAAGATACAAACAGGAGGGATTCTACGGTACAAGATGGAAGTGATCGGCAAGTCGACGAAGACGAGTTGTTAGGGGACTATATTGAGGAAATTGCTAAGGCGGTAATAGGGTTGAACAGGGCAAAGGATTTGGAGTTTCTAAGAGCAGAGGCAGAACGGAGTAGGGTATTTCTACAAAGCCAAGTTGAAAACATCGTACGCCAGGCGTTAACGACAAACACTCCGATGGTTACTCCTCAACGAGGAGGATTAGAACGTGAAAGTATTCCAGCACCTGCCAGTACAACCTCCAGAAATCCTGCTGCGAGTGTACGACCCCAATACGAGTCTACATCTCATCCTCCTAACCAAGGCCGAACATCCAATGCAGATGAGTTCCTACGACAACTGAATAACCTGTCACTGAGTGACCCTCTCGGGAGTACTTTCCATTCCGCTCCTGCTGTATCAGCTTTCAGATACCATCATTTCCACAAGTGGGGTTTAAAATTTGATGGTAAACAGATGACGGTAGACGACTTTCTCTTTAGGTTGAATAGGTTGAGGTGCAGTTATAATGTTAGTTGGGAGGAAATAGTCCAAAACTTCCATCATTTTGTGACTGGGCCAGTCGAAAATTGGTTCTGGGTATATCTCAAGTCAAACCAAACCGCAAACTGGGATACTCTAAAATTGGCTTTAATAGAGCAATATCGCAGTTTAGAAACTGATTCTGAACTGTCCCGCAAACTGTTCGATAGACGACAACAGCCTTCAGAATCGTTTGACGAGTTCTATACTGCGATACAACAACTGAATAATAGATTACGTACCCCGAAGGATTCTAAAGAGATAGTAGAGTTGTTGAAACTTAATGTGAAACGGCGTATGGGGGAGCTTTTAATAACATTCCATACAAATAGTTTGCCCGAGATGGTCTACGTCTGTAGGAACATCGAAAAGTACCTCAATAATCATGAACCAAGTGCACACCGACCCCTCAGATTTCAACAACCTCCACCGAACCGTAGAAACATTTCCGAATTAGAGTCAGATGACTTAGTAGTACTTGATCCAAGCGTTGAAGCCTTCAACACAAACAGAGATTGTCGAAGCCTTATATGCTTCAACTGTAAGGAGAAGGGACATACGTACTTCGAGTGCCAAGTGCCTCAAAGAAATCTTTTCTGCTATAGATGTGGTCAAGAAAATACCACTGTACCTCAGTGCCCGCGTTGTTCGGGAAACGATCCAAAGAGCAGTCCTATGTCCAAAGGAACCTGCTCTCAAAAACAGAACCCGGACAGACTTTAGATCTTTCGAACCAATCGAATTCATCTCAAAATATACAATTTAAATCAGAAACAATGATCCTTCCGCAATTTTCAATTTTAAAACCTGAAACCATGCCAAGACCAGTAGAAATCAAAAAAATCCAACTACCTAAAGAACCTCGAAAAACTTTACACGAGCGTCTACAAAACTATTACCAAGTGAGGGAAAGAATTTTCGGCACAACAGAATCAAAAGCTCCGGTATCTAAAAAAGTCTTTAACCTTCGACAAAAGTTCAAAGAAAAAAAGAATGAATTTAAATCCATAGAAGCCACAACATTGTGTAGCTCAGGGGATTTGCGACCCTACGCTAATGTCAGAATTTTCGATAAGCCAATGCTAGGTTTGCTCGACAGCGGGGCTAGTATTAGTTGCTTAGGGGAGGGGGGAGTCGATTTTCTTACTAAAAACAAACTTGATTATATAAAAATAAATCAGAATATCAAAACCGCGGACGGTAAGAAACAAGCTATAGTAGGCAAAATCTTGGCTAAAGTTTCTTATAAAGGAATTACGAAGGACATACATTTGTATATAGTACCCTCTTTACAACAGCCGCTATATCTTGGTATTAATTTCTGGCGAGAATTTAATATAGCTCCACAACTCCTCTCAGCAATTTCTTTCGACATTTCATCTCAAGGATTGGATCCTAACGCACACATTTTGACGGAAGAGCAGTCAGAAACATTAAGGAAAATAATCAGCAAGTTTCCTTCCTCGGCGGTATTAGGCCTTGGAAAAACTTCGCTGTTAGAACATAAAATTGATACGGGGGATGCCGAACCAATTAAGCAACGTTTTTACCCGATTTCTCCAGCAGTACAAAAACTGATGTATGAGGAGTTGGATCGTATGCTTGAGCTTGGAGTTATAGAAGAGAGTTCCAGTGCATGGAGCTCCCCAGTAGTCCTGGTACGAAAACCAGGAAAGAATAGATTGTGCCTCGACTATAGAAAAGTGAACTCCAAGACGAAAGGAAATGCGTATCCAATGACTCATATAGAGGGTTTGCTATCGCGCCTTCCAGATACACGCTATATTTCAAGCATAGATCTGAAGGACGCGTTCTGGCAAATCCCTCTGGAGAAATCGTCAAGGGAAAAGACGGCGTTTACGGTTCCTGGCAGGCCCTTAATGCAGTTTAAGGTAATGCCATTTGGTCTTAAAAACGCTTGCCAGACGATGTGTGAAGTTATTGACAAAGTGGTACCTATTGCACTGCGAGAACAAATTTTTCCTTATGTTGATGATCTACTGGTAGTTTCGAGTACTTTTGATGAACATGTCAAGCTATTAGACATCCTGGCAGAGAGGCTTAGACTGACAGGGCTTACGATCAACGTGCAGAAATCGAAATTCTGTTTTAAAGAGTTAAAGTTTCTGGGGTATATAGTGGGGGATGGCTGCTTAAAAACAAACCAAGAGAAAGTAACAGCGATAGTTGATTTTCCAGTACCTAAGACAGCGAGACAAGTTAGGCGATTTTTAGGATTGGCAGGCTGGTACCGAAGATTTGTCAAAGACTTCTCGACCTTGGCTAGTCCTCTTACCGATTGCCTAAAGAAGGGTACAAAATTTGTCTTTGGAGAAGAAGCATTGATAGCCTTCGAAAAATTAAAAGAAACATTGACATCTGCACCAGTCTTGATCAACCCTAATTATAATAAAGAATTTATAATTCTCTGCGATGCATCCAACACAGGCATAGGCTGTGTTTTGTGCCAATTGGATGACGAGGGGAATGAGCGTCCAATCTGCTATCATTCTCAGAAATTAAATAAGGCACAGCGTAATTACAGTGTAACGGAGCGCGAATGCCTAGCTGCCGTCGTCGGTGTTAAAAAGTTCAGAGCGTATGTAGAAGGACAACAGTTTAAGATAATTACCGATCACGCGAGCTTGAAGTGGCTGATGAGTCAAAAGGACTTAAGCGGTCGGTTGGCAAGGTGGAGCCTGAAGCTACAAGGTTTCGACTTCACAATCGAACATCGAAAAGGTTCACAAAATGTGGTCCCTGATGCGCTGTCAAGGGTATATGAAAATGAGGCACTGAGCCTTGATGATTCGGTTGTGGACGAAGCCACTGACGTGCTGCACATTGATCTTGAAGACCCCAGCTTTAAATCTGAGGAATACTCCAAGATCATAGACACCGTCATAAATCAAAAGGACCAGCTACCGGACCTTCAAATATCGAACAGTTTCGTTTATAAGAAGGTCCAACATTGCACAGGTAATCCGTTGGAGGATGACCTTGTTTGGAAGCTCTGGGTTCCGGAGCCGTTGACTGACCGTTTGATAGCTTTGGCTCATCGGCCGCCTCGAGCATCCCATGGTGGTATATCGAAAACTTTATACCGACTTCGCGCACGGTTCTTTTGGCCCGGCATGGCAGCGCAGGTGAAAGCATTCATTGCACGATGTGATATCTGTAAAACTTGCAAAGCTCCTAACAACACCCTTAGACCACCGATGGGAAAAGCCTTTACGGCTGAGAGACCGTTTCAAATGGTTTATTTAGATTTTTTAGGTCCGTACCCTCGCTCCAAAAACGGAAACACCCATATTGTAATCGCACTAGATCAACTCTCGAAGTTTGTAATAATAAAACCGTTAAGAAAGGCTACGACAGAGACGTTAACAAAATTTTTAATAGAAAATGTCCTTTGCTTATTCGGGGTACCAGAAACCATACTTTCCGACAATGGAAAACAGTTTACCAGCAGGGAATTTGAGAAGCTTTTGTCCTCTTATGGTGTAAACCACGTAAGGACCGCGGCGTATTCCCCGCAAGCAAATGCGAGCGAGAGGGTGAACAGGTCGATATTAGCCGCAATCAGATCTTACATAGATCCAGACCAGAGGAATTGGGACCATCACCTCCCCGCGATCGCGAGCGCTCTTTGTACAACTGTCCATTCCGCAACGGGAGTATCACCATACGAGGCACTATTTGGACAACCGATGATCGAACATGGTTCTGATTATAAATTGCTTACTGACCTTAACGGTCTTAACAATTCAGAGATTAAGCTTATATCCAAAGCATCCCAAATGAACATTTTGCATACCTATATTAAGGAATCCTTGGCTAATGCACACTCCAGGTACGAAAATGTCTATAATACTCGCAGTAAAGCCAATAAATTTTCCGTAGGTGAGGTAGTATATAGGAGAAATTTCATACTGAGTGATGCCTCAAAGAAAATCAGCGCGAAATTATCTCCAAAGTTTTTAAAAATGAAAATCAGAAAGGTGATAGGTAACAACTTGTACGAACTAGAGGACATGAAAGGAAAACGAGTGGGTGTATATCACGGTAAGGACATTCGGAGATAAGAATCCTTTTTATTTGATGCCCGGCTGTCAGTCTGTGCATGAGTCTCCTGTCTTTTAGTCCTTCCTGTTCCTTTTGCTTCGTTAGAACTCGGAAAAGAAAGCAGGTTTGTGGGAAATCGATGGTACATAGGTATAACAGTTTAGGAAATTTAAATTTCAAATTTCGTTATAAGAGCACAAAATCGGTAGCATAATTTTAGGTGGTTTTAGCAGGGTTTCTTTAATCGGGTTAAAACGGTTCAGTTATGGATAATTTAATTGGGAAGCTTATTTTGTTTTCCTTCATTATTAAGTTGTCGTATAACGATAATTTTGGAAAATTCACAATGGAACTCGCCGGACATTTAAGAGACGGCCATGCGTAGCTAAGGAAAATATTGGAAAAGCCGTAAGATATTTCGCTGTAAATATTTAAATAAAATAAAATTATAACAAATCATTGGTTATACCTACATGAAAAAAAAAAAAAAAAATATAAATAAAATAAAAATGAGATTTGAACCTGAGATGACGGATGGCTGAATAAGACCACGAACAGAACCACTGGACCAATCATAGATATGAGAGGAGTCGAAAAAAAAACAGGGTCAATGCAAGTTACGAAAGGAAAATAGAAGTGGATATATGTATTATCGAAGAAAAACAAATAAGGGAACTAAAGAAAAGGGAATTCGTTAACTAATACGAAGAAAGGTATTAGTATGTGTAAAAAAAAATTGTTTTTCAATGTTTCCAATTTCATGAATTTTGACCAAAAATCCAAAAATTCGACACATTTATATGGGGAAAATTCGACACATTATTTGAACATAAAATTGGGATTTTTGTGATCAAAATCCGATTCAAAAACTGGGAAAAAGTAAGACCGGATCTACTTCCATGATGGAAATCTCAACTTTCGATAATCTTAGAATCGTGTAGAAGGTCGAAACTTAGAGAAAAAGCTCGTCAGTTGGTTTCTGGTTTCTGGTGTGTACAGTCGAGTGCGGTCTTGTAAGAGGTAAAACCCAGCGTCTAAGGACAGTCAACTTCCATGAAAATAGTTTTATTCGATTAAGAATTTTACTAAAACTAATTTTACTAATTTTACTAAAACGAGAAAAAAAATAAAAAAAAAAAAAAATATTATAAACACAAAACGCAAATAACCATAAATAAAACCAAAAATAAAGTACGCGAGACTGTACAGAACGTAAGAGAAATTTGGAAAATTGAATGTGTGATCACGAGAAGTGTTTGCATACAAGCAAGACAACGAAAACTCGAACAAAATAGTCAAGTCAAAGAACGTATGAACCACGCCACCCAAGTCCCACCACACAGATCAGGAACCAACACGTTCGTTGATTGGCGAAGCCCCATCAACGAGGCCAACTGGCCAGATGTCAGTACCCCAAACGCAAGGGATTCGCAGACAACAGCAAGAATTCTCAGCATAAACGTACGTCAGCAACCTTAAGGCTGCAGCCGTACAGATATTCGGCACAAATATCAGCACAACCATTTAACATCAACAATAGCCCAAATACCAAACAACACCACGACCACACCATAATTAATCATATAAGCAGAATCGTACAACCACAACAGCATCTTTACGGAACAACTCCCAACTACATACAACACCCTTTAACAACACAGAAATATACAACCACAACAACATCTTTATTGAACAACTATAAACCTTATACAACACGATTTAACAGCAGAAATATACAACCTCAACAGCAACTTTACTGAACAACTATAATCACCATTCAACATCATTCATAAGCAGAGACATCAAACAACAGCAGCATCTTTACACAACAGCTTCAGCATCATCCTCCACAACAACAGTTTACACATCACCTAATCATTTTAATTAAAATAAAAGCTAAGTACCTTCAATCTATCTATCTATTTATCAGTTATATTTGTTTTTATAACATTCAATCAAAAACAAGAAAAAAAAAAAAAAAACTAGTTTTCTATATTAAAATATAGAACCAAATCCTAAAAGGAAATCAATTCTAAATTACAAACTAAAACCATAATGTAGATCGAAGTTGTCCATAACGTAATATCAGTTTTTTTTGTATGTACAGCAATTTTTTTCTCGATTTTTAAACCTTACAAATTTAATTCATATTATTAGGTATTCAATTACAATCATCAACAACAAGATTTAAAGCTCAAGCCATCATCGAAGCGGTGCACCACCTCGACGACGGACTCAAGTAAGAAAGCTACAATTTGACAAAAGCTCGGTAAGTGTTTCTTTTGATTGATTTTATTTGTTGGAGTTTGATATCGAAATCAAAATTGCTATAAAAAATTAGAAATTAATCCTAAAAGTATGCGTCAAACAAAGAAAAAAAGAAATTTTTGATTTGCTCTATCAGAATTAAAATAATTAATGCATACTTATTTTACTGGTTAATAATACAAAACGAAACCTGAAGTGTTAATAACAATTTATTAATTATTTTTGTGAATTCTAATTGGCATTGAATTAAAAGTTTGATTGATAATTTTTTTTTATTTTTAAATTAAATAGAGCCTAGTTAAATAGATCTATTCGATATAATGTTAGGTAAATCGTTGAAATCATACAAGAGTATGTAATCATTTTGCACACAAAGCTTCATGTATACACTTTCGTACATAGGTACACACGCAAAGAACGATTTTTTTGTTACAATTTTAATTAATAGGTATTCGAATTGAGTTGAAATCGAAATCTTATAAAAAAAAAAAAAAAAAAAAAAAGGAATTTAGTTTTGGATATAATAATTTTTTTTTTGTGAACTTAATTTGAAAAATATATTAATTTTGATGATACATTCTTATAAATATTATTATAAAACCTTAGTTTTTTTTTTATATTAATTTTTGAATAAAATGATTTATAACGTTTTGAAATAAATATTTTCTGATTTTTGCTAAACTATGGGAAGACGGTTACAGCAGTTAATTTTTTTTTGGTGAATTACTAGTATCCAAATAATGCATTGCTAAAGACATTTTATTTAGGGTGGGTGTGGTCATGTTAAAGGAACCTTAAAGCAGAACCATGGTAGAGTATGTCAAAGTGGTGAGTTTGTAAATTACCATGAAGAACTTAGTATAGGGGGTTACTGCAAAGAGCAAAGGAGGTCGCAGTAGCCATGGACGCACCGCAACAGTGATGCGTGGGGGGGTTTACCTCATAGGGATATCAACACCTAGTCCTTTTTTTTATCTCCAGGGTTGCCAACTCTTGTTATTCTTTCCTGTTCCTCTCTTTATTAAAATTCAGATAGTGAAAATTTTTTTTTTGAGTTTCAGATAGGATGAATTTCGGGTCTCGATTTAATTTCGAACCAAGATTCGTTTACGTACCTTTTTTTTTTCGGCATGATATTTTAACAAACGTAACAAACGTTCTGTGATGCAACGGCAAGAACCCAACCTAATCCGACGAGTGAAGCCATGGCTTAAAGCAAGCATGCCGAGCCGTAGTATCCAGGACACCCTTCACTCCTGCTGCCAGGGTTGACCTATAGAGACCTGTAGATCATAGGACATAATGGTGGCCTAGGGAGTGAAGGTCTGCATGGACTTAAGAGAATTATATAATATCTGAATGTACTCAATGAAAGTTATATGGCTATAGTACCTCCCCCTTTAAGGAGATTTTGAAACGATATTTTTTTTATTTTATTTGAGTCCTTGCTAGAACACCTAAGGTTCCGTTACAGAGTTTTGCGGAACAACCGATTTCTTCCATCCCCCTCACTTCTTACCCTGCTCGACCAGGAACAAGTGATCGGAACTGGAAAAGTTGAACAATGTAAATGCAGACATACAAGAAACGTAAACAAGAACATAAACAAGAAAAGAGAGTTGGCTATGAAGGAATAAGAGCTCCTTACCAAATAGCAAAATATCGCTCTCTCCTTTATTCAAAATCATCACCATTGCATCATAACATTGCACAAGTATGCGTGTAAACACACAAGTTGGTGCAATCATATGAGTTTGGCTAACTGTGGTGAAACACTAACCACGTGAAACTCATGAGATTGCACTGGTATGCGTGTTTTAACGCTTATTATTGCTGCAATTTATGTTTTGTCAATGTGTGACATTACGCATCCATGCTAAATGATATAATAACCCTTTTCGGGTAAAAAAATTATTTGTTGTACTCGAAGTGCAAAAATACTAAATATAAAGATATGAATCTTTCGTACGTTTACCCTTCAAAACCCTTTTGTTTGCATTGTTGTATTTGTAATTTAATTTTGTGTCGATGAATAGATGTGAAATCCAACAACAATATAGCAGGTTGGTGTGAAGATAAATACTGTGAATGTGTGAGTTGTGAAGATAAATACTGTGAATGTGTGAGTTTTATACCGCCATTTTTACACATACTTTCTCATTTTTTACCTGAAAGAGCTTGATTTCAGATTTTCTTTATTTTGTTTAAAATTTACAGAGTTAATTCTATTACTATTTGACATAACAAGCGCGGCTATAATGTGTTGCCTGCGGAATCTATTTTAAAACAATGCCTCGTGGCTGTCATTTACTTTAATATGTTTCAACTGCTCTAGCTCATGAGCATTTATATTGCTTTTTCTTTGACGATTTGTCATTAATGGGGTTTTCCATTGGTAAGTTTAGATTTCAATGAAAAAATTGATTTATTTTGTGGCGAATGGAACACAATTTCAAATTGATTTATTTTTGTCACTGTGTTTGTGCATTACAGCTTCTATGTCAATATTTCAAAAAAATCTTCATCCTTCGATTTATTTTTAGAAGAGAAATATGAACTTGATAAAGTTGCCGGTTCATTTTAAACTGCTACCTTTTATTTACTACCAATTATTTTTCACATTTTTCAACATAATTTTAATAGCCGAAACATCAACGAAAAACATTTGCAAACTGACAGCTGGATTTGTGTTGGTATTAGTACAAAGAGGGGTAAATCTGCCGAAAAATTAAGATTTGCAAATTTGATTTAAAATCAAAAATAAATCAATTTATTTTGCCCAATGTAAAGCAAAAAGAGGGGAAAATGTGTTTTTGACAGATCCAAATCAAAAATAAATTGATTTATTTTAACAATGGAAAACCCCATAACAATTACCCCTCACACGCCACGAACTACTTCACCGAAGCATATTGTCGGTAAGGTTTTTGGTCGTGTGAAATGAAAATTGTGTCGACACAGCAGTGCGATCTCTGGCAGTCGAAGTAGTATGCCGATAAGCCGATATGGCGTGTGGGGTTGGGTATAGCCCATCCCAGAACCACTGGTCCCAAGACAACTCATCCCACGCAATTCATCCCAAGACCAAACTGGTCCCAAGACAACTCATCCCACGGACAACTCATCCCGGATATGGAATTAAAAATTCCATCGGAGAAAATGGTTCGAGCATATAATAATTTCGGTAAAATTTATTTTTTTAGAAGGTTTGTTAATTTGAGAGGGATTTTTCTGAGAGGATTTTTTTGCGGAACTTAAAAGCAGGAAATTAGTGTAGCACACATAAAAGCCAGTGGAGTAACAAATAATATAAAAATAGGACGCTGTTATTTGTGATTTGTCGATTAAGAATCTAGAGATTGGGTGGCATGTGGGATGGGTTTATTTAAGTACGGGGTCGGATACAAAATATGTTATGTCATTGTTCATGAAAGGGTGGTTCATAAAAATGTCAACTTTGTTGTTTCTTGACCGATTTCGATGAAACTGACATTGGTTATAGCTGACATAGAGTTATGAAGAAAAAAAATATTAAAAAATATTTTCAATACAGGGTGATTCGTAAAACTATCTACTTCGTTGTTTCTTGACCGATATCAATGAAACTGACATTGGTTATAGCTGACATAGAGTTATGAAGAAAAAAAATATTAAAAAATATTTTCAATACAGGGTGATTCGTAAAACTATCTACTTCGTTGTTTCTTGACCGATTTCAATGAAACTGACATTGGTTATAGCTGACATAGAGTTATGAAGAAAAAAAATATTTTCAATACAGGGTGATTCGTAAAAATGTCAACTTCGTTGTTTCTTGACCGATTTCAATGAAACTGACATTGGTTATAGCTGACATAGAGTTATGAAGAAAAAAAATATTTTCAATACAGGGTGATTCGTAAAAATGTCAACTTCGTTGTTTCTTGACCGATTTCAATGAAACTAACAGGGGTTATAGCTGACATAGAGTTAAGAAGAAAAAAAAATATTTTCAATACATAAAAATGTCAACTTCGTTGTTTCTTGACCGATTTCGATGAAACTGACATTGGTTATAGCTGACATAGAGTTATGAAGAAAAAAAATATTAAAAAATATTTTCAATACAGGGTGATTCGTAAAACTGTCAACTTCGTTGTTTCTTGACCGATTTCAATGAAACTGACATTGGTTATAGCTGACATAGAGTTATGAAGAAAAAAATATTTTCAATACAGGGTGATTCATAAAAATGTCAACTTCGTTGTTTCTTGACCGATTTCTATGAAACTAACAGGGGTTATAGCTGATATAGAGTTAAGAAGAAAAAAAATATTTTCAATACAGGGTGATTCATAAAAATGTCAACTTCGTTGTTTCTTGACCGATTTCGATGAAACTGACATTAGTTATAGCTGACATAGAGTTATGAAGAAAAAAAATATTTTCAATACAGGGTGATTCATAAAAATGTCAACTTCGTTGTTTCTTGACCGATTTCGATGAAATTGACATAGGTTATAGCTGACTTAGAGTTATGAAGAAAAAAATATTTTCAATACAGGGTGATTCGTAAAAATGTCAACTTCGTTGTTTCTTGACCGATTTCAATGAAACTGACATTGGTTATAGCTGACATAGAGTTATGAAGAAAAAAAATATTTTCAATACAGGGTGATTCGTAAAAATGTCAACTTCGTTGTTTCTTGACCGATTTCAATGAAACTTACATTGGTTATAGCTGACATAGAGTTATGAAGAAAAAAAATATTTTCAATACAGGGTGATTCGTAAAAATGCCAACTTCGTTGTTTCTTGACCGATTTCAATGAAACTAACAGGGGTTATAGCTGACATAGAGTTAAGAAGAAAAAAAATATTTTCAATACAGGGTGATTCATAAAAATGTCAACTTCGTTGTTTCTTGACCGATTTCGTTGAAACTGACATTGGTTATAGCTGACATAGAGTTATGAAGAAAAAAAATATTAAAAAATATTTTCAATACAGGGTGATTCGTAAAACTGTCAACTTCGTTGTTTCTTGACCGATTTCAATGAAACTGACATTGGTTATAGCTGACATAGAGTTATGAAGAAAAAAAATATGTTCAATACAGGGTGATTCGTAAAAATGTCAACTTCGTTGTTTCTTGACCGATTTCAATGAAACTGACATTGGTTATAGCTGACATAGAGTTATGAAGAAAAAAAATATTTTCAATACAGGGTGATTCGTAAAAATGTCAACTTCGTTGTTTCTTGACCGATTTCGATGAAACTGACAGGGGTTATAGCTGACATAGAGTTATGAAGAAAAAAAATATTTTCAATACAGGGTGATTCGTAAAAATGTCAACTTCGTTGTTTCTTGACCGATTTCAATGAAACTGACATTGGTTATAGCTGACATAGAGTTATGAAGAAAAAAAATATTTTCAATACAGGGTGATTCGTAAAAATGTCAACTTCGTTGTTTCTTGACCGATTTCGATGAAACTGACAGGGGTTATAGCTGACATAGAGTTATGAAGAAAAAAAATATTTTCAATACAGGGTGATTCATAAAAATGTCAACTTCGTTGTTTCTTGACCGATTTCGATGAAACTAGCAGGGGTTATAGCTGACATAGAGTTAAGAAGAAAAAAAATATTTTCAATACAGGGTGATTCATAAAAATGTCAACTTCGTTGTTTCTTGACCGATTTCGATGAAACTGACAGGAGTTATAGCTGACATAGAGTTATGAAGAAAAAAAATATTTTCAATACAGGGTGATTCATAAAAATGTCAACTTCGTTGTTTCTTGACCGATTTCTATGAAACTAACAGGGGTTATAGCTGATATAGAGTTATGAAGAAAAAAAATATTTTCAATACAGGGTGATTCATAAAAATGTCAACTTCGTTGTTTCTTGACCGATTTCAATGAAACTAACAGGGGTTATAGCTGACATAGAGTTAAGAAGAAAAAAAATATTTTCAATACAGGGTGATTCGTAAAAATGTCAACTTCGTTGTTTCTTGACCGATTTCGATGAAACTGACAGGGGTTATAGCTGACATAGAGTTATGAAGAAAAAAAATATTTTCAAAACAGGGTGATTCATAAAAATGTCAACTTCGTTGTTTCTTGACCGATTTCAATGAAACTGACATTGGTTATAGCTGACATAGAGTTATGAAGGAAAAAAAATATTTTCAATACAGGGTGATTCGTAAAAATGTCAACTTCGTTGTTTCTTGACCGATTTCAATGAAACTGACATTGGTTATAGCTGACATAGAGTTATGAAGAAAAAAAATATTTTCAATACAGGGTGATTCGTAAAAATGTCAACTTCGTTGTTTCTTGACCGATTTCGATGAAACTGACATTGGTTATAGCTGACATAGAGTTATGAAGAAAAAAAATATTTTCAATACAGGGTGATTCGTAAAAATGTCAACTTCGTTGTTTCTTGACCGATTTCGATGAAACTGACAGGGGTTATAGCTGACATAGAGTTATGAAGAAAAAAAATATTTTCAAAACAGGGTGATTCATAAAAATGTCAACTTCGTTGTTTCTTGACCGATTTCAATGAAACTGACAGGGGTTATAGCTGACATAGAGTTATGAAGAAAAAAAATATTTTCAAAACAGGGTGATTCATAAAAATGTCAACTTCGTTGTTTCTTGACCGATTTCGATGAAACTGACAGGGGTTATAGCTGACTTAGAGTTAAGAAGAAAAAAAATATTTTCAATACAGGGTGATTCCTAAAAATGTCAACTTCGTATTTTCTTGACCGAAATTCCTTTCCGGGCAATATAGAACTCATCGAAAGAAAATGGTTCGTGCATATAATATTTCCGGTCAAATTCGTTTTTCAGAAGGTTTGTGAATTTGAGAGGGATTTTTTTGAGAGGATTTTTTTGCGGAACTTAAAAGCAGAAAATTAGTGTAGGACAGATAATAATAATAATAGTTTATTATCTGTGGTTGTAGGTATAAAACTTTTGTTGCCCTCTTCCTCAGAATTGTTATTAATTATATGGAGCATTTCTGATTGTCGTAGAATGATGAAATTTGGTAATGATGAATGCAAAAATTGAAAATTTAAGATTTTTTATTAAAAAAAAAAAAACCTGTATGCAACAAGTCAGCCGTAGAAAATAATGAACTATGAAAGTACGGTTTAATATCAATTATTTTAAGTAAATAAATATCGAAGCAACTGCAAGTCATAAAAGCAGGGGCGAACGCAGAAAAAATTTCGGGGGGGTTGAAAAAAATATGAGATTTTCATAGATATCTTATTTTATTACTAGGTACTCGTATTGAAATAATGTATTCAATAAATACATGAAATTTCACAAGAGTATATCCATACGTATGGTACTTTCACCATTTAAACAAGGTTCTCTTCATAATTCACTTCAAGTTTTAATTTAATCGCTCCGATCTGTAAAAAGCGATGTATTGTTCGATACAATAAACTAAGATTTTGAATCCCCCTCTTTATTCTAACACCAAACCGAAAATTTGATTCAAACTAATGAAATGAAAGAAACAGGAACAGAATCAAACTTTCTTTAGGAAAAGAACACACTTCTATGTAATTCAGTTAAAACACAGGTTCAATCGACATTTTAAAACTTTAGCTCTTGTTATGGGATTGTGAAGACTTAAACTGACGTGTAGCGTTTTAGTTTCATAATGAGCTAAGTGTTAAATTGATCTAGATACAGAATGTAATTAGTTTGACATTTGAAAAATGCTATAACCTCTTATGGGCTAAAAAACAGTCTTATGGGATTTTTTTTTTCAGATTTAAAGAGCTTTACTCTGGATTTTGTTAGTTTTGTTGGAATTTAAAGAAATTACGGTAAAAAATAAAGTCGTTTACTTTTGCTCCAACTTCATAATTTATTAAATATCCCTGTTTGGGTAAGTAAGTACAATAGTCCTAACCAAAGCTTCAAATTTTTGTGAATTTTTAAGAAAATTGTTCCAGAGGAAAATCCTATTTTTGGGCCATAATAATATTGAAATATGGACCCATGTTCATATTTGACGTATGCGTCAAAACAATCGAGAAACGATAGAAACTGAAACAATTTTTCAGGGTTTCTCGACTGATTTTCTCGATGCGATATTTTTAAAAAGAAGTAGAAGAACTTGTTTTTTTCCTATGGCACGAAAATGACACAATGTTTTTTTTTTTTCAAGAA
Source organism: Epistrophella euchroma (assembly GCA_947049315.1). Classification (NCBI taxonomy): domain Eukaryota; kingdom Metazoa; phylum Arthropoda; class Insecta; order Diptera; family Syrphidae; genus Epistrophella; species Epistrophella euchroma. The sequence continues at coordinate 72,119,313 of OX346245.1, read as the reverse complement.
AATGAATCCTTAATTTCTCATTTCAAAAATGGGGGTTTGAACCCCCAAAACCCCCCCTGCGTTTAGCCTGCATGAAAAAAAATGTATATTAAATAAAATTAGTTATCAAAATATTTTTTTTCTTCATAACTCTATGTCAGCTATAACCCCTGTCAGTTTCATCGAAATCGGTCAAGAAACAACGAAGTTGACATTTTTACGAATCACCCTGTATTGAAACTATTTTTTTTCTTCATAACTCTATGTCAGCTATAACCAATGTCAGTTTCATCGAAATCGGTCAAGAAACAACGAAGTTGACATTTTTATGAATCACCCTGTATTGAAAATATTTTTTTTCTTCTTAACTCTATGTCAGCTATAACCCCTGTTAGTTTCATTGAAATCGGTCAAGAAACAACGAAGTTGACATTTTTATGAATCACCCTGTATTGAAAATATTTTTTTTCTTCATAACTCTATATCAGCTATAACCCCTGTTAGTTTCATAGAAATCGGTCAAGAAACAACGAAGTTGACATTTTTATGAATCACCCTGTATTGAAAATATTTTTTTTCTTCATAACTCTATGTCAGCTATAACTCCTGTCAGTTTCATCGAAATCGGTCAAGAAACAACGAAGTTGACATTTTTATGAATCACCCTGTATTGAAAATATTTTTTTTCTTCTTAACTCTATGTCAGCTATAACCCCTGCTAGTTTCATCGAAATCGGTCAAGAAACAACGAAGTTGACATTTTTATGAATCACCCTGTATTGAAAATATTTTTTTTCTTCATAACTCTATGTCAGCTATAACCCCTGTCAGTTTCATCGAAATCGGTCAAGAAACAACGAAGTTGACATTTTTACGAATCACCCTGTATTGAAAATATTTTTTTTCTTCATAACTCTATGTCAGCTATAACCAATGTCAGTTTCATTGAAATCGGTCAAGAAACAACGAAGTTGACAGTTTTACGAATCACCCTGTATTGAAAATATTTTTTAATATTTTTTTTCTTCATAACTCTATGTCAGCTATAACCAATGTCAGTTTCATTGATATCGGTCAAGAAACAACGAAGTAGATAGTTTTACGAATCACCCTGTATTGAAAATATTTTTTAATATTTTGTTTCTTCATAACTCTATGTCAGCTTTGTATATAAAATCTATAGTACTATCATGGACAGATATTTTTTAGTAGAACCCATGTCCTAGTGGCGCGCTGCAATCGCCACAAATTTGGGTTTGGATACTTGAATAATGGTAGTATATAAAATCAAGATAAAGTAGTTTAGAGAGAGAGGATTATATTCATTCAATTCTTACATACAATAGTTACGACTCGCTTACACCACTACATAATCCGTCGTCGGCCGAAGTATGCTCGGACACCTTCGGTCGGATTCGGACGATTGAACCGAACGTATATGTAAAAGGAGAGAAGCAAATCAGATATTTGAAATTTCAGTGAGCTGTTTGCGTCATCGTCATGTATGTGCATAAAAGGTCAAACAACTTAAAAAAAAATTTCTTATGAAGTCTGTTGTTTTGGACAAAAATAGTGAATGCGTATATATATATGTAATTCAGTATCTTTGGTTTTGGATTTACCTACAAATTATTTTTTTTAACTTATGGTTTATGCGACTAGGGATAGGGACAAGGAGAAAAAAATTTGTGTGTTTATATGTATGTATGTTTTTATTTCATGAAAAAAGGAATGTTTCTACATTTTACTTTACGGGTTATGCTGCAAATATTTGTCTCGTTTAAAGATATGTTGGTATAATGATAATTAGGTACCTACCTATAAAATGTAGGTAGTAATATAGATAGGAATAGTATAATGTACATGTATGTATACCTACAGGACGATTATTCTACGATGTGGCAAAAAGCTAGAGTGTGTAGGCTGAGTCAAGACAAGAAAATAATCGTTGGGAAAGAGGGTCGGGGGGTCTATTTCCCACCGTTTAGGCCGGACGGCCAATTTTTTAAAAAATCAAAAAAAAAAAGACTGTCATGTCATACTTTTTTTTTTAGCCAGAAGTCCTTTCTTTTATCATGTTTTCAATTAAAATTATTTGAGAGAATAGTTTTTGAAAAATTAATTTTCAAACTCAAAGGACCATGGGCATTTTGGGCCCATTTTTCAACATTGCTCAACAGTGATAAAATATATTTCATATGAAAGCTAATGGAGAGTAGGTACTTTATTTTATTACATATATGACGGCTTAATTGAAATCGAGCGCGAAAATGGTTTTTTTTACGCATTTTATAAAAAAAAAAGTAGGTAGGTACCTATGTATTTAAAATGGAAAAATTTTATAAAAAAATGGCAAAACTTACTAAAAAGCCAAAAGTCTGCTCTTTCATTCCTTTTTTTAAATTAACTTATTTCTGTTTATGGTTTTCGAAAAAATTGCTTCCAATTTAAAAATGTTGCAGAACAAAGAATTGAATATTGATTTTTTTACCATTTTAAATACCTAGGTACTAGGTTCTAAATTGGCTTTTATATTAACCTCTTCGAATTTTGTATTTTAAATTGTAAAAAAAATAGTAGGCATATCCAATTTTTATTTTTTAGTTTTTATTATTATTATTTATTGTACCACCTATTCATATATGTACTAGAATGTCAGTTTATTAGACTTTACCAATATTAATTCCGTCATTTTTTTAGTTGGAAGTATTTTTTTCGAAAACTATAAGCAGAGATAAGTTGGTTTATAAAGGGAATGAAAGAACAGATTTCTGGCTTTCAAAAATGGTAAAAACTTTTTAGTAAGTTTTGCCATTTTTGTATAAAATTTGTCTGTACTTTTTTTTATAAAATGCGTAAAAACACCATTTTCGCGTTAGATTTCAATTAAACCCACCATAGAATAAAATATAGTACTCTCCATTAGCTTTGATATGAAATAAGTTTTATCACTGTTGAGCAAAGTTAAATGTGGGCCCAAAGTCCATACAAAAGTGCTCATGGTCATTTTTGAAAAAATATTAAACAAAAATGTGTTCAAACTAGTTTTTTTTTTTTTTATTTGACGTTGTTAAGTAGTATTTTTGTTTTTAATATTCGATCTTCCTATTAATTTTTAGTCACAAACTGAAGAATAGATGCTCAATTTTTTTTTGAATTTTGAGAAAATAAAAAATAACGGGAGGAGAAGTTTAATAAAAAAAATTGTTTTAAAACAGAAAAAAAATATTAAAAAAGAACGGTAACCGTTACAAAGGCACGTTATACCTTTTTGTAAAGCTTGAAATCTCTTCTTCGATTTCGTTTTTGAATAAATCTGTTTTAAGAAATATTTTTTGAAATATTAATTTTCAAACTAGAAATTTTGAAGAAAAAAAATAAAAAAAAATTCAAACTGATTTTTTTCCAAAGTTTTACGAAATTAAGTATTAATTTTGTTTTTAAAATTCAATGCTCATATTAGTTCCAAGTCAAAAATAAAATATCGCAAGCTTAAATGTCTTCTGATTTCTGTGAAAATAAAAAATAACGGGAGGGTCAATGTTTTAAAAGATTTGACTTAAAACAGAAACTTTATTAAAGAAAAATTATTAAAAAAACAATTTTAACCGTCACAAACAGCATATGCTATACCTTTTTGTAAAGCCAGAAATTTTTTGATTATATTCGTTTTTTTGATTATATCGTCCCGCCTATTCTTTGTTCATGCAACCCGACTTTGGAACACTCTACCTACAGTAATTAAACAGATAATCTCCGTATCCAAATTTAAAATTACAATTTTTGAACATTTTCTTAACAGCAATGTGCAGTGATTCTCTAATTTAGCCGATTTAATTTGACTTTTTTTAATTTTTAAACAAAATTATACAATAAAATGTTATTATTTTTTATTCTTATTATTATTGACTTAAGAAGAACTTCTCAACTCCTATGGAGTTGGAAATCACCTATCCCGGGCTATGCCAAAGGGATTAGGCTCAGTTGGGGCATAGACCATGTTCTAGCCCTTTATATCGTTCGTTTGTTTTCTGGTAATGAGGGGGGGGGGGTTCCCCAACCCATAACCGACTATTTATTAATATGGATTCATCAAATAATTTATTCACAGTTGCAGGAATTTTCTGACAATGTTGCAGGTGTCCAGCAATACCGACTTTTGAAGTTGCGCCAAAAGAAATTCCATATTGTGTTTCTTTAGGTTTCCAGTCAGACTCTTATTATTATTATTATTATTATTATTATTATACACTTTTTCTTTTTTTTGCAAATTTTTTAATGTTAAAACTATTTTTATTCTGCTTATTTGTCATCCTTAGTTATTTGTAATTTATTTTAAACCATTTTGCTAAATTGCTGTAATGTTTAATTTATATTTATTTGACATTGTACTATAAAAGACTAATTTGTCTTACTTGTACTTCCGTACTTATCAATAAACTTAAACTTAAACTTAAACATATTTTGTTTTTAAATATACATAGTTTTTTTTTTAATGAATATTTTTGCAAAAATTAATTTTTAAACTTAAATTTGTGAAAAAAAAAAATTAAAAAATTGTGTTCAAACTAGTTTTCTTCAAAATTTTACGTTATTAAGTAATATTTTTGTTCTAAAAATTCGATGCTCCTATTACTTTCTGCTCAAACACTCAAAACTGGATGCCCAAATGTCTTTTAGTTTTGAGAAAATTGAAAATAACGAAATATGATCTTTGGAGCAACAAAATAACACATGGAAGTCGAATTTAAGGAAAACTTACTTTTGTTATTTTCGAATTTTTCAAAAACTAGAATACATTTTAACTTCTGATTTTTAGTGACTAAAAATTGATGGAAGCATTGAATATTGAACACAAAAATACTACTTAATAACCAAAAACTTTGAACGAAATCAGTTTGAACTGAATTTTTTATTTTTTATTTAAATTTAAGCTTGAAAATTAATTTTTGAAAAAATGTTAAATAAAACAACTTAATTTAAATAGAAAATTAAAGAAGAGGTTTTTGGTTTAACAAAAAGGTATAGCAGACTGTTGTAACGATTAATGTTGTTTTTTAATTTTTTTTTCTCTTTTAAGTCAATTCTTTTAGAAAATAAGTTTTTTTTAATTTTCTCAAAAACTAAAAACACATGAGCATTTTCTATTTAATTGTCGGCTAAAAATATTGAAAACAAAAATACTACTTAATAAAGTAAAATTTTGAACAAAATTAGTTTGAACACAATTATTTTATTATTTTTTCAAAATTTTGAAATTGAAATTTCATTTTTCACAAACCGTTATCTCAAATAATTTTAATTGTAAACATAATAAAATAACGGACTTCTGACTTTAAAAATAAAACGCACGACTGGATCGCATAAACTTGCTCTTGTAGTAGTATTTACGACAATTTTAATCAAAATCGTAGGAGTTGTTTTCGAGAAAATTTATATTTTCTGTAACTGTTTTTTAACATTTATATGGAAGGTACCGTTAATTTTGACTATAAGAAAAATGTTTGTTCAAAATATTTTAGATAATGTTAAAAACCCGCTTGCTACCAAGTTTCATGAAAATGAACCAAGGCGTTTTCCAAATATTTGGTTTTCAAAAAAAAAAAAAATTAAAACTTTTTTTAAAAATCCAAAAAAATTTTTTTTAATATGCAATACTATTTAAATTTTTCGGAAGATTCTCCCAAAAAAAAATTATCAAAATCAGTCTATTCATTTTCGAGAAAAACGAAAACAAAATAAATGGTTCTATGGGAGGTACCATTTAAAACCACTTTTTGGAAAATTAATTTTTACAAAAAGGTAGCATATTCCTAATAAAATGTATTGATTTTTTTAAAGAAAAATCCGTCAAGCCATTTTTGAGAAAAATACCATTATTTTTGGCCCTAAAATGAAAATGAAAAAAAAACGTGTCGGGGGAATGTTCCAAAAACACCAAGTTTAACTAAAATCGACCCATGGGCTTAGGCTGTAGGCGAGTCCACAGACAGACAGACAGACGGATGGAATTGCGAGACCCACTTTATTCGTCTTCCCTATCATCGTAATGTCAAGTCTGATCAAAATCTCGAGTTCAATTTTTTTTACGAATCCAAAACTTGTCATTATACATATGTAGTACCTATGTATATATCGCAAGTAAAAAGTATAGCATGGCATTGTAAGTCTTGCCGTTGTTTTTTAATATTTTTTTTTCTATTTTAAGTCGATTTTTTAGAAAATTGCACCTCCCGCCTAACCGGGGTGCAACCTAAAGGTTCTAGTTTTTGTCACACCCTGTATATTTTAATTCTTAAAAATGAAACATTTACAATGCCATGCTATACTTGTTTGTAAAGCCAGATCCTTTCTCTTATCCTGTTTAAAACTCATTTTTTGTAGTGAACAGTTTTTGAAAATAACTCAAAAGTTAAATAAGTAGTACCTATTTACCTAATGCGAATCACCCTGTACCTATAGTAGATACCTACCTAATAAATTAATAATTATTTAATAATTATACCTATACATTCTTCTTGCAAAGGCCTAACTACCTATGTTCAAAAGACATTTCTTTACTAGTAAATTAGACCAGAACTACAAAAGTTCAATTAATTTTTAATGTGAACTTCGTGGAGCAAAACAAACGGTAGGTATAACAAATTTTAATTTTTTTTTTATTTTTTGTAGGTAGCTTAAAAAAAAAAAAAACTTCCATTTCGCCCCTACAACTTCTTCTTTAGAATGTAGACCCTGAGTTAAACCCTACTTATTTATGCGCGCGCCTACATAAAATTTTCAATTCATAGCAACGGAAATAAGAAATATAGTAAGTAGCTAGGTACCTACCTAATTAATAAGTGAATAGTAAACTAAATCCAACCAATATACCTACCTACAACAACTACATTCATAATACTAAAAGCATAACTACAACTACATACATACCTACACGTAGAACTACCCTAAACAACTAATAAAAAAGCCTAAATATAGCCTTTTGAAATCAATTCCATTTCCCGAATCCCGACACAAAACAAAATACCTTGACACATTTTTTTTCTCTACCTATGAAGGAATAAAAAATGTAAACAAGCTCAAAAAAAAAAACACACACACATTGTTTTTGTCTTCAGTATTTGTTTTTCAAAAATGTGTTTTTTTTCTCTCATTCGAGCTCTCATACATTTAGTATACAGCATTCCCGTTCTTTCGTCGGTAAATGAGGTTTTCATTTATCGACTAGTCGGGACACCTCCGACTAGTCGGGACACCTCCACGAACTGCCTCACGGAAGTAGAACCCATGTCCTGTAGGTGTCGCCACCATCGCCGCTCACCATGATAGTACTATAGATTTTATATACAAAGATGTCAGCTATAACCAATGTCAGTTTCATCGAAATCGGTCAAGAAACAACAAAGTTGACATTTTTATGAACCACCCTTTCATGAACAATGACATAACATATTTTGTATCCGACCCCGTACTTAAATAAACCCATCCCACATGCCACCCAATCTCTAGATTCTTAATCGACAAATCACAAATAACAGCGTCCTATTTTTATATTATTTGTTACTCCACTGGCTTTTATGTGTGCTACACCAATTTCCTGCTTTTAAGTTCCCCAGAAAAATCCTCGCATAAAATCCCTCTCAAATTCACAAACCTTCTGAAAAACTCTTTTGACCGAAATTATTAAATGCACACACCATTTTCTCCGATGGAATTTTTAATTCCATATCCGGGATGAGTTGTCCGTGGGATGAGTTGTCTTGGGACCAGTTTGGTCCTGGGATGAATTGCGTGGGATGAGTTGTCTTGGGACCAGTGGTTCTGGGATGGGCTGCGTTGACCCGATGGCGTGTGAAAAGGAGCGAACTAGTTCGTCGACACATTTTTTTATGTTGTTATTCGGTTTTTGTTGTCAAATAGTGTTTTTAGTCCCGTTAATCTTATACTACGTTTTCATTAGAGCCGAAATGAGGTAATTTCGCAAATTACGTAAAAAGTGTTTTCATTATAAATTTGCTAATTTCGTTTGACATTTCAGGCTGTCAACCGCTTGTTTTTGTTGTTTTATGCATTGAATTCTGTCATTTTAAATGCGTTCCACTTTGAATGGATTCCATTTGGGTGTGTTCATAAAGTATTTACGTAATTTCCTACCTAATTTCGTGCAAATTTGGTTGAAATTACCTCATTTGGAAATGTGAATTTGTAGGGGAAATGAGATAATTTCGAATCGAATTTGGAAATTTTATACGAAATTACCTCATTTGCTCTAATGAAAACGTAGTATTAGATTCACTGAATAGTTTTTTGATAATTTTATTAAAAGTATCTTAAACACAAATAATAATGGAAAATGATCAAGAAAAATGTATTTGGACTCATAACGAAATAATTATTTTATTGGAAATAATTAAAGACAGCTGATTTTGGCATATACTTCTACATCGACGTATTGGCGTGTAAATGCCCATACAAAAACGAAATACTTTGTCGATGTGGTTGTTCGATGTGGCGTGTGTTAGGGGTAAATAAGAATAAATACATATATACAAACTTACGAACTAAATAACAATGAAAGAGAATACTTATACATACAACAGTTTTGTATCTTTCTCTCTTTATCGATTACTTTAATGTTTAAATGGTTTAAAGAGTTAAGCCTTAACTACATGAGCCAAAAAAGTCAAAAAGTACAAAAGTGAAAATTTTCAAAATCATTTTGGGATAGTTTTTCTCACAGGAAAACGTATAAAAATGATGCAGAAAGCTTAAATTTTGGTTTAAAAATACAATGTGTATATTCTTTTTCACAAAACAACTGCGGTAGCTGAAAAAAAATATTTTTACTTTTGCAATTTTGCAAAAAGTGGCCAATGTAGTTAAGGCTTTATAATGTCTAAGAATATTATGATATATGTATACCTACATAAAAGATTTCATGTATAAAGCGAGAGCACTCTATTTTGATATTCATATTAAATGAAATTTTACATGGATTTGTATTAAAATATTACTTTTACTAGAGATAGAGCGAGAAGGCTCTTTACAATATTGGAGTTATATTTAAGAATACTTATATAAAGATAAAATTTTCTTATTTTTTACGTTAATTCACTTCTTTAGTTGCTACAAATGTATTTATTACACAATCATAGAAAATGAGTGAACACAGATCTTTTTATGTAAAAAGATAAAACACTTTTTTATAAGTTACACGAAAAACACTTTTTTATAAGTTACACGAGCAGTTTTTTTTTTTTTTTTTTTTTGCAACTCCTTCGGGGATACTCTCTGTTGCGGGATCGATGCAGACTGGTCGTCTTTGTCCATTGTGTTGATAAAATTACTTTCAGCTGGCATAGATTTTTGTCTTTTATTCCGGGTATGACTCGGTGGGCTCATATGTGGCCTGCGTCGCACAATTAAACATCCGTTGTAAGCCGTTGCGATGTATGTAGTGCAGGTGTGCGTCTATAGACGGCTATCAAATAGACAGTTATCAACTAGTGAATCGGTTGCTAGGCAGAAACTTCTGCCTGGGGTCCGTTTTAACGCTGAACGGAAACGATTTAGTCAAGGCGACATGTATTAGAACACCTTTATGTTGCCGGAGAAAATCTTCTGATTACCGGGAAGGAACCCCCTCCCGCTAAGGGCTTCCATCTAGGATGTTTGAAAATAAATTGTTTTAAACAATTTACACGTAGCTATTTATATTAAAATAAAACTTATTAAAAGCACGGCTGTGCATGCCACAACCGACTTGGTTGGCTTTGTTGTTTGTATGGACCGGCGGTGTCACAGGGGCTCGCCTTTTTGGTGTACAGGTTGGCATCTCTATCGCTCTCCATTCAATAAAGAAACCCCAAAACCTTTTTCAGTTTTTTGAGTTTCTCATCAAATGACCTGCCTACAAGTGTACTCCGAGGTTGAATTTTTGTTATAGAGCTTTGGAATCAAAAATTTGTATGCTTCTTTTAAAGGCATCGAGGGCAGATTCCAAAATGGTATCATCATCAATTATGGCACTTCCCATTCAATAAAGAAACCCCAAAACTTTCTTTGAATATTTAAATTTAAAAAAAACTGAAAAAGGTTTTGGTATTTCTTTATATAATGGAGAGTGCCACAAATGTGGTTGATACCATTTTGGAATCTGCTCTCGATGCCTTTAAAAGAAGCATAAAAAGTTTTGATTCCAAAGCTCTATAACAAAAATTCAACCTCGGAGCAGGGTTGCAAAAGCTTAAGTCACTTTCTAGCTTAAGCTGGGCTTTAATTCACAAGCTAGTGGGTGACTTATGAATTAAAATAAATGTAATTCAGCAGCTAGTTACTAGGGTTCCCAACTTTCTTCGAAACTAAAAGGGGACACACTTTTTCTAAATATGAATATGAGCATACGGTACACCAACTTATTTTTGAAATTCGAAAGCTCATTAGAAATAAAATCCTTGCCGCCTGGAAAATCAATTTACTTTTCTTACAAGGCACCCAGCAAAGCAGGTACTTTCAAAGTCAACCAGGCCCTCGCCAATTATTACCATTGCACTGGCTACTTTGAAGTACAGACGTGCAATGATGAAAATGAATAACTTTAAACTTAAAAGGGTTAATTCTGGTGGAATAGCAAAACTTGCCTAACAATTTTTTAAGCAAGGGCCTAACGAGTATTTGCCGAGTTTTCCTCTACAGAATTTTCCCTACAGAAAATTTTCAGGGCCTTCCGTAAACTTGGCAAATTTCACCATTTTTCCAAGCGGGTTTTTGGCATACATTAAAAAAAATAATAAGGAAATATAAATATAAATTTTATCACGTCATTCCTTATATTAATACAAAAATTTATAAATAAAAACATAAAAAAAGGTATTTTGTTGCCATAATAACAAAAAAAAACTTTAACTCAAGAAATTCAAAATCTCTTGAAGAAAGTTACAAGTATTTTGGTGAAACTCTTCTTAATCATCACAATTGAGAAAAAAATTATTGATATTTTGTTAGTCGTGTGTAGCAAAAAAATTCATTCCCTCCAAAGGACCCTGCAAGGTAGTAGTAGTACATCAGAACTACATTTCTAATTGGACGGTGTTCACATTGGACTTACTCCTCCGATTTATTTTGACGTCTTTGTACTTTTTCTCGTTCCCACTTTGTAGTGAGAAAGAGATGGGCAAGTAAGGCAGGATTTTTTAAATTTTTTAAAAATTTGTGGATTTTTTCTGACGTTTCCCTTTGTGACATTTGTTTTCTCAGTATTTAGTTTATGTTTGGAGCTTAAATACTACAGAATCAAAGTTTTTTCAATTGGAAAACAATTTATTTACGGCCATATTCTTGACTTTCTTCAGAACTAGTTTAACCGAAAAACTAGATCTATAGCGGTTTCGAGTTTTAAATTTTTCACAAATTTGTATTACTTTGACATCTAAATTAAAATATTCATACATAGTTTGACATCTAAATAAAATTAATAATTTTTTTGAGAAACTTAAAACTCGAAAACCCTATAGAACTAGTTTTTCAGTAAAACTAGCTTTGAAGAAAGTCAATAATATAGCCGTTAGTGAATTATTAATTTTGTGATTAAAAAAGTTCTAATTAATTCTCCGACGAGCAAAGATTTGTGTTTTTTATTTAATGACTTCTGAACGTCAGAGTGAGTGAAAGTTAATACTATAATATCTCATTTACAAGAGTGATAAAATGTCCTTTTGTAGTTTGTCATGAAGCAGAATTATGACCAACATTTTAATAAAATTGAAGAAAAAATGACAATATAACGCATAAAAACAAAGGTACATATTAACAAAAGGAATTATTGATTATATCCTTTAAATTTTTGAAAAGGAGGACATTTCAAAGTGAAGAAGGACGGGAGGACAAATAGTTGAAAAGGAGGACTGTCCTCCGAAATGGAGGACAGTTGGGAACCCTACTAGTTACTGACTTATGACTTAAAAAAAATTTAATTCATAAGTCAGTTGGTGACTTGTGAATTAAAAAAATTTAAGTCATAAGCTAGTAGGTGACTTATGAATTAAAAAAAATTAATTCAGTACCTACTAAGTGACTTATGAATTAAAAAAATTTAATTCACTTCCTACTAAGTGACTTATGAATTAAAAAAAATTTAAGTCATGAGCAAGTTATTGACTTATGAACTAAAAAAATGTAATTCTTGAGCAAGTAAATGACTTATGAATTAAAAAAAAATTAATTCACAACCTGATAAGTGACTTATGAATTAAAAAAAATTTAATTGACTACCTACTAAGTGACTTATGAATTAAAAAAAATTTAAGTCAAGAGCAAGTTAGTGACTTAAGAATTAAAAAAAAATTAATTCACTACCTATTAGATGACTTATGAATTAAAAAAATTTAAGTCATGAGCAAGTTAATGACTTATGAATTAAAAAATAGTAATTCATGGGCAAGTAAATGACTTAAATTAATGCACTTCCTACTAAGTGACTTATGAATTAAAAAAATTTAAGTCATGAGCAAGTTAGTGTCTTAAGAATTAAAAAAAATTGAATTCACTACCTACTAAGTGACTTATGAATTAAAAAAAATTAATTCACTACCTACTAAGTGACTTATGAATTAAAAAAATTTAATTCATAAGCTAATGGATGAATTCTGATTACAAATATTATGAATTGGAAAATTTATAAGCTAGCATGATAATTTTATGATTTACAAACTAGATTTGAAAGCTAAAAATAGATTCAAAATCTTATTATACTTACTAAGCAGGTATACCAAAAGTTTCAAGGTACTTATTTAAGAAAACGGAATGTTTTTATTGCGTTTTATTGAAAATACATATTAAATCATTTTTAGGTACTTAACTAAATTTTACAAAAAAAAATATAAAAAATCAATTCATGTAATATGTGATAACCAAAAAAATTCAAATGTACATGTAGATACTTACAAATTTTATATTTTATAAAAAAGGAAAAAAAAGCAAAATAAACTTAAAATAAAATTATTTGTATTTCTTGTTTGAATTAGCTTTACATATTACCCTCATTTCAAAATTTTATTGTTCTTCGGCAAATCGAGCATTGTTATATATTTTCTACATTAAAAAAATTGTCAAAAATTGTACACGAAAATGTAGAAGAAAGTTGGTTATATCTTAATGAACATGTTAATTTAAGAAAAATGCAAATCTTAATAATATGTGTTCAAGTTTCACTCAATAAATTCTATAAAAATATATTTAAGGAATAAGTATGTATATACATACATATATTTTTTACTGATTTTTCTGATTTCGAGGAAGTATAAAGAAAATTAGTAGATCTAAATCGTTTTTTGTACATCGCATAAACCATTGTAAATTTTCAAAAAAATTATTAAATTTGAAGGGTTTTTCCCAAACGAGCAAGAGGCTATATAAGTTTAAGTTTTATGAAGCCTGATTTCGTATCTGATCTCCTCAAACAACCTTCGTTAGAATTTAATGTTTTTAAATACTAAAGGTAAAGAGATTATAAAAAACTTACTAATAAACGTATATGTATGTATATTTCTTAAACTTTTTAATATTGAATATTCACTTTTTCACTTCACAATTATGTATAAATTTAATGCGCACTGGTCACTAGCCACTGAACAATTGATGGGTGAATGATTTATGTTTGTAAGTTAAAATAGTTTTTTCTATTATTTTCATAAAATCTTCCAAGAGAGAGAATGATAACCCATCATTTGCTCAACACAAATATTTTAACGATATTGCTTTTTTATTCTATTGGGTTATAGGGACTGCATAGACGTAAGCTCACACAAAATTCTTCAATAGCTTGAAAACCACTTTCATTAATAATGAAAAAATTATGTAGTCAAAACAAGCTTAAGAATTTCCAATATACCAACTAGCTTATGAATTAAATTTTTTTTAATTCATAAGTCAATTAGTAGGTAGTGAATTAAATTTTTTTTAATTCATAAGTCACTTAGTAGGTAGTGAATTAAATTTTTTTTAATTCATAAGTCACTAACTTGCTCATGACTTAAATTTTTTTAATTCATAAGTCATCTAGTAGGTAGTGAATTAATTTTTTTTTAATTCTTAAGTCACTAACTTGCTCTTGACTTAAATTTTTTTTAATTCATAAGTCACTTAGTAGGTAGTCAATTAAATTTTTTTTAATTCATAAGTCACTTATCAGGTTGTGAATTAATTTTTTTTTAATTCATAAGTCATTTACTTGCTCATGAATTACAATTTTTTAATTCATAAGTCACATACTTGCTCATGACTTAAATTTTTTTTAATTCATAAGTCACTTAATAGGTAGTGAATTAAATTTTTTTTAATTCATAAGTCACTTAGTAGGTAGCGAATTAATTTTTTTTTAATTCATAAGTCACTTAGTAGAAAGTGAATTAAATTTTTTTTTAATTCACAAGTCACTTAGTAGGTAGTGAATTAAATTTTTTTTAATTCATAAGTCACCAACTAGCTTATGACTTAAATTGTTTTAATTCACAAGTCACCAACTGACTTATGAATTAAACTTTTTTTAAATCATAAGTCACTAACTAACTTATGAATTAAATTTTTTTAATTCACAAGTCATCTACTAACTTATGACTTAATGATTTTTTTAATTCACAAACTTGCAACCCTGCCTCGGAGTACAACTTGTAGGCAGGTCATTTGATGAGAAACTCAAAAAACTGAAAAATGTTTTGGGGTTTCTTTATTAAATGGAGAGTGCCACAAATGTGGTTGATACCATTTTGGAATCTGCTCTCGATGCCTTTAAAAGAAGCATAAAAAGTTTTGATTCCAAAGCTCTATAAAAAAATTCAACCTCGGAGTACACTTGTAGGTAGGTCGCTATTGAATTATAGAGAAAGTAACAAAACTTAGTACTTTATTATCCTGGCGAAGAGCCTCGCCTATTATTGCACCCGCTGTGCCATCGCACCGAGCCTTGCCGCGTGCTGTTCCTTCGTAAGTATCAATTAGGAGATACTTAGTCACAATCTGAGCGAGGATTTCCAGCTTCTTATCCTGGATGTGTCTCTTGAACAGTGGGTGGGAATCCTTTGACATTCTAATGATGAATTTGTCTTGTTCCATGGCTGCAACAAGATCGTTATTCTCATTTGAGAAGGTTTCGTATAAGCAGAATGTTCTTCAAATCTACTTGTTAATAATCGTCCAGACCAGGCCCAAATTTTTCGACGAACTTGCGGTGTACCAATATCGGATACAAAACAAAAAAAAAACAAACGAAAAGGCTGACTATTTTATTTTGTTGGTTTCACAAAAAAAAATAACCTCAAACTACTTTGTTTTTGTTCTTGACGTCATCTCATCTTGCAAACACAAATTTGTTATATTTTGTATATCTATTTTGACAGTTGGTGTACGAGTGGCCAGTATAACAATTCTTCAATTTGCTTCCACTTTTTTGTATGGATGCGCTATCCAGTATATTATAGAGATCAGTGGTTGTACGGCTTCAGTGATAGCACAGCTTTTTTTGCCTGTTGCTTTGTTATCATTTGATGCTCCAGGAACAATACTATGTGCAGCTACTGCAAAAAGTCCATATATGTGCACCCAAATCTACATATTTGCAAAACATATCCTTCCTTTAAAATGCAGTCAGGATCATTCGTTGCTGTTGAAGTGACACACACAATTGAATGCACAGGTTGGAAATGCAATTTCCTTTTCCAAGTCTTTTTCTTTATTTTAAACTTTGCCAGTTTCTTCTGTGATTTGGTTACCCTTTCTAAAAATTTCCCTCACAGAGGCATAAGCAACAGAGATGACTGCTTTTGATGTTCCATAAACAATTTCGCCAGCCAATTTATATTTGGTCAGAACTAATCCTCAGCGATGGTTTTTTCTTGGAATTCAACTGGCCGCGGGGCGTACATCGTACATCGAATATCCAATGCGGTGATGCTATACGCTTCAGCCTCCAATTTGTCTTGATCTGGTGCAATGGTATTCCCTGAAAACCTGAAATTAAATTAGTAAATTAATTTTACTTCTTATTCGGTATTAAATTTGCAATGCATTTGACATAGGTGGTAAAATCGTAGATGGTGAACTCATTTGACAGCTGTTGATTTATAAAAGATTTTAGTTCTGTTTCCTTACCGATTTCGTTTTCGAAGTTCCGTAAAATTTTATAAAAGTTCGAACAACTGAATACCAATTATAAAAGATCTTTTATGGTGAGGTCTTTTATGATTCATAACAGAAAATTCATAGCAGAATAAAAGATTTGGCAGAATAGGCCTAAATATTGTTACGGCCGCCTGCGACGGATTATGTATCTAACACCAAAACAATAAGGCCAGGCGCGCACATGCAACTAAACAGTTTGGTTTCGATTTTGAGCACAATGGGATTATATGGGAGTGCGCGCCGGTTTATGTGCGCGGACTCTCATATAATTCTATAGTACTCAAAATCGAAACCAAACAGTTTAGTTGCATGTGCGCGCCTGGCCCAATAGAACTAAAAGATAACTTACGTTCTCATTGCGACATTTTATTGCCTTCTCACTATCCAAATTGTCCGGTATAGTTGAAGGATAAGTACAAATGCCATGGATTTATGCTTTGTGCTAGGGATTTTGAAAAGCAGGGTAGCCCTGCTTAACTTGGGTTGGAATCACATTAGATGTAATCGTTTTAAAGCTCCAGTACGACCCAGACCTATGAAATGCAAACAGAATTAGCAAAAATAATTCACTTTTTTATAAAATCTCTCGGCGACAGACTTACCTTAGAACGTAACAAATGTTGCATTCTGGCTAATTTGACCAGTTCAGATTCCTCAAGCTCTCTGAGGACTGAGAGGCATCAGGAAAATCAGAGATCTGAACGCTACTCATCAGTAAGATTCCTCGCTTCGGCTGTCAAAAAAGCTTATACTGATAATTTTGGATTCGCTGGTTCAATTATTTTCTTTGTCGCAATGGGTTGACAAATAAAAGATGAAATTGCTTCGACTTAAGCGGAGGAAATATGCCCAGGGGAGCTGATAGTTTGCTCGATGAGATCTCGGAAGCATGAACCGGCAAATCTGATAGGCTGCAGGCAGTGGTCTGGCTCCGATTTGTTCTCGGTTGGGTAACTTGGGGCGGCACTTCCTTCTTTTGTTGTCGCGTCGGTGTTCCATAGGTGTTGTCTTCCATCATATTTTATATCTGGAATATAAAAAGATTTAGTAAGGGAGAGAATTATAAATATGAAGGCAACCATTCATCCAAGAGTTTTTTATTTTGATTTCGACTTTTCGGATGACAGCTGTTGAAGTTCGAAAGGGTGAAACCATTCAGGAACCAACCGAACGAAAAAGTAGTTAGGTTCGGATATGAGATATGCATTTGAGGAGTGGACACACTATGGTAGATTTTTCATAAGCTTTACGCTATTTATAGAGGGGAGGACATGAAGAGGGGGCTCCTGTATATTGATGCGGTAGCTCCAAACGGTTCCCATATACCTCACCGAGCAAACGGTTAGCGTTGGTGGGAATTTGGACGGAGCAATGGAGTTTAGTTCGAAATAAACTGGTCGAGCCTGGTAGAAGACCTACGTGTTATAAAGTCCGGTAAAATTAAATTTTGAAAGCAAAATAAGATAGAGTGTGTTAAATTAATAATTTTTATTTTTGTTTTAGTTTTTTTTGAAAATTTTTCATTTAATTGCCAAGGCAAAGAAGGAGTTTATTTAGAAATTCAATTTGTTAATCTGGTTTTGTGGTTGTGAGGTGAGTGAATGTCACGGTTTTGTTTTAAAAAAAAAAGAAATATATAAGATGTTAACCGCTATCGATTTAGGGTTCGGTAGAAAAGGCAGGCGGTCACCGATAAAGGTCGAAGTCGGTGCCGCCATATTTTTGGTGGCAGATTTGCAAACGCTAATAATCACCGACGAAGGATTTTCCGGCTCAAAATAATCAATACCTAAAAATAAGAGGCTTATAAAAGAGGAAAAATCAGCATCACAGGACCGGCACGATAAGTACCTTTTTTTATGAACATTTAACTTTTTATTTCGAACAAAAAAAAATACCTACCGGGCGATACCCTATGTGCAAAACACATAGAAAAAAATTAGTATCGAACATCACATACCACAACCGCTCAACGAATCTTCGATTTTAGTCAACGAAAGTACGAAAAGTAATAAGTTTAATTATACAATACCGAAATTCGGCGAAACCAAATTCACGAACCTAAAGCGAAAACTCGAACCGAATGCGAATCGGTTCAGATGGTGGTTGCAGATTTCCGGAATTTGAATTTTTAGCGTTGGCATTTTAAATATTTTTTTTCTATTAATGTTTTTTTTTATAAATGATTTTAATTTCGATTGTTTTTTTTGTAATATCAACACGAATCCATATTCTACGTACCTTTTTTTGTATTAGCCTTCGTTTGCCTGTTATAAATTAATACCTTATGGTTAAATTATTGATTAAATAACGCTTATGAAATGTCTTTCTATGGAACTCGGGAGTTCTAACCAAATGATTTGCTAAAGGTGTAACTTTTCAGGGGGTGTGAGAGGGCGTGCGAGCCTTTAACGGTATGAAGTGATGTCGTACTCCGGGTGAGTACCGCCTAAGGGGAATCTGAGATTGAATGGCCGTACGGATTCCACGGAGAGGAGTGGGTAGGCCCGTGTGCGTACCATCTGCAGACGCATTGAGGGTAGCAGCTTTAAAATTAGTTCGAGATTAATGAAGTTTTGGCATGAAAGTTTTTTTTGTAGCGAGGTGAGGTTCAGCGGAGATGCAAGACCCCCCCTACTTCCGGCGAGCTAAGCCGTGCTCCGCCAGCATGCCACTGCACCTTTCGCTGAACATTCGGACCCTTCCTTTTCCTTTTTTATCCAATTTCCTATCAATGAAATTTGATAGGAAATTGCCCTATAGGCAACCGACTACCTTTTTCGCTTACATCATGAACCCAATGTCCCTTCCTGTTTCCTTTTCATTCCCACCATTCCCAATTCCTACTCCCCGGTCCTCATCCTTTTGCCCAGTTACAAATGGCGCCCATACGTAAAGTCCAATGTTTGTCCTTGTTAATTGTGTGTTGTTCAAGCAATTCTAGGTATTTTCATTGACATCATCGAAACGACTTGTATGTCTTGATTTGGAAAGCTCAAGCATACCAGTTCAAATGCGATGAGGAGTGTTGGTGGAAATGGCTAGAAATTTTTTGCTGAATGTATAATTGCACTTGCCGTCAGAATTTGGTCTCTCGTATGACTTCGACGGGAAGGTCCTAAACGTACCTATCGAAAAGCGACGAGGGGTTGATTCTGAAGGCAAGTGTAGTTAGTGTCCCGTTTAAGTTACATTTGCTGCTGCAATCAGAGTCGGAATGAATCGTAAGTCTTGATTGGGATAGCTCATGAGAAAGCCCAATCAATCGCGACGAGGAAGTCCGGTTCTGATTCTAGCATCAAGTGTAAAGTCTGTGTATGTGTTTATGTTTTTTTTGTTAAAAGCTGCTAAACTAAGAGGATTTCAAAGGTTAGAAAAGACAACCCGGCTATGACGTCACGTTTGAGTATAGAAAAAAATTTCCCGTTCAAAGCAGTCCTAAGCACCCCCGCAAAAAAAAGTCAAGCAAAGAAAAAAAAAAAAATCAAAATTTGGTATACAAATAAATCTCAGTTTCAATAAAGTATACGGTTAGTAAATAAAAGTTTTTTTTTAGAACAGGTGTGGGGTTTTTATAGTAAGTTAGGTGTTAGTTTAGAGTATAGGTAATATTATAAGTAGGAAGTATAGTCTCAATAAGTAAAGAAAAAAAAATATAATAAATAATAAATAGGAGAAAGAACTTAGAACTAGAGTACATAATTTTTAATTTAAATTAAATTTGATAGATTTTATAGCATTTTTTATAGATAGTGTAACGTTTTACCACGGTTCGATATAAAACTTATTTCTTTTTAACTGTCAACCGTCAATTATTTCTTTTTTGAATTAAACACACTTTACTTCACTTCAAATATTTTATTAATCATCAATCTCAGTAGTATTCAACTTAAATTCACTTCCGGATACTTTTAACTTTGAACTTTACACTTTCGCTTTCAAAAATAAACTGTGTCTGTGCTCAAAAAGTTTCTCCTTATATAGTGAGCTGAGAGGTTCGAGACTACTCGAAAGTACTGGCACAAAAACCATCTAGAAGATTCCATTCCATTCCAGCACTGTCAGATGGCGTTCTCTCCACTCTTCCATTCAGCGCATTTTCCTCCAGAGAGAGATGGCGCGTTCTCTCGGGAACTTTTATAGATGGTTGTTGTCTTCGGTAAGTGTATTTTTGTTCTTGGTGTTGATTTCATCGCTACATTGCCCCCCTCATAAGATTGATCGTCCAGAACAATTCTGTTGCTCCTTTCACCATTATAACGATGCAAACGGTCACAATGAACTACTTTCAGTTTCCCTCTTACTCCTCTCTGTATTCGGTAGACCACATCATTTAGTCTCTTCACAACAGTGTAGGGTCCTTCCCAGTTCTGTTGAAGCTTTGGTGACAGTCCCTTTTGTCGATGGGGATTGTATTGTACCACACGAGGTCTCCTTCTTGAAATCCTGTTGTTGTTGCTCGTGCGTCATAACGAGTTTTCATCCGATCGCTAGATGTTTTTATGAATGCTCTAGTTCGTTGATGTATGTCAATGAGCCTCTCTTTTAGGTAACCACATACTCTTCTGTTATTTGCGGCTCAATCGTACGGCATCCAAATTTTACTTCACTAGGCAGTCGTATTGTTGTTCCAAACAAGATTTCCGATGGTGTATGTCCTGTCGAGCTGTGAACTCCACTCCTATACGCCATTAAGAATAATGGAATATGTCTATCCCAATCTCGTTGGTAGTCGCCGCTAACCTTAGATAGATGTTCTTTTAGCGTCCGATTGAATCGTTCAACCATCCCATCAGATTGTGGATGAAGCGGTGTTGTCCTCGTCTTTTTAATGCCAAGGAGCGAACAAACTTCCTGGAAGATGTTAGATTCGAAGTTCCTTCCTTGGTCGGAATGAAGTTCCATAGGTACGCCGAACCTGCTCACCCAATTGAAGACAATCTGATCCACAACTGTTTTGGTTCCTTGGTTTGGGATGGCAAATGCCTCAGGCCACTTGCTGAAGTAATCCATGACTACAAGGATTTATCGGTTTCCACTGTTGGTCTCAGGAAAACGGCATGCGACGTCTACTGCAATCCTCTCGAAAGGTGTGCCTACATTATATTGTTGCATTTTACTTTGAAGCTTTCTACCTGGGCCTTTGCTAGCAGCACAAGTATCACATTTTCGGCAACACTTTTCGACGTCCTCTCTTGCATTTAGCCAGTAGAACCGTTGTCGTATCTTTTCCAAAGTCTTATTGACTCCCAAATGACCTTCAGAAGCTCCGTCATGCATCTCTCGAAGAACGTCATTAACCTTGGACCGAGGAACGACCAGCTGCATCACATGGGACTTACCGTCTGCGGATTCCCACTTACGCCTTAGAACACCTACTTCCACATGAAGCCGGACTTCTGTCGGAGATGTCACACCACTCTGGTTTTTCTTGGTGTTCTTTCCACGCAAGAATGAGCTCTATATCCGAGTCTTCTTGTTGGGCAGTCTTTAGTTCTTCATTACTCCAAACGTAAATTGGATCAGCTCTCATGCGTTGGACGGCGACTATCTCCTTTTCTTCTTGACGTGTGCAATGTTTGCAGTCCTGTTTGCAAGGTCTTCGAGACAATGCGTCTGCGTTTGAATGCAACTTTCCTCTTCGATGTTGAATCTGATAGTCATATGTCTGCAGTCTTTCGATCCCCCTTGCTACTTGACCTTCAGGATTTTTAAAGTTCAAAAGCCAGTTGAGTGCGCCATGGTCTGTTCGCAGAAGGAACTTCTGTCCATAGATGTTCTTATGGAAGTGCTTTGTTGCCAAGATCAGAGCTAGAACTTCCCGTCTAGTCACGCAATAATTCCGTTCTGGCTTAGGAAGTACCTTACTGTAGTAGGCGACAACCTTTTCTTCTCCGTCGTGGACTTGTGACAATACAGCTCCAATTCCAACATTACTTGCATCCGCGTCAACAATGAAAGGTTTTCCCAGGGTCGGATAGGTGAGCACAGGAGCATTACATAAACGCAGCTTTAGTTCCTGAAAGCTTTTCTCACACTCACCTGACCATTTGAACGGCTTTCCCTTTTCCGTAAGCTGATGCAAGCTTTTGGCAATTCCAGTAAAATTCTTCACAAAACGCCGGTAATAAGTGGCTAGGCCAAGAATGCTTCGGAGTTGATGTTTGTCCTGTGGTGTTGGCCAATTCTTCACAGTGTCAACTTTTTCAGGATCAGTCTTTACTCCTTGGGATGAGATGATGTGTCCCAAATATTTAACTTCGGTCTTGAAAAGAGCACATTTATCTGGATTAAGCTTGAGGTGTGCTTCTCGAAGCCTCTGGAATACAGCTTTTAGGTTGTCACAATGTTCGTCAAATGTTTTCCCATACACAATGATATCGTTCAAATAGACCAGGCAAGATTTCCAAGTAAGTCCTTGTAAAACGCATTCCATCAAACGCTCAAATGTAGCCGGAGCGTTGCAGAGTCCAAATGGCATCACTTTAAATTGCCACAGACCATTTCCTGTGGAGAAAGCTGTCTTTTCACGATCTTCTGGGTGAATTTCTACCTGCCAGTAGCCGCTCTTTAGGTCTAGTGTAGAGAACCATTTAGCACCTTCCATTGCATCGCTGATTCTGGGCAGAGGATAGCTGTCTTTCTTTGTCACATCATTTAGCCTTCTGTAGTCCACACAAAATCGAGTGCTTCCGTCCTTCTTTTTGACAAGGACCACTGGCGATGCCCAAGGGCTTTTAGAGTTTTTGATCAGCCCATCTTTCTTCATGCCCGATATCATCTCTTCAACTTCTGCTTGTTTGGCTAAGGGGAGACGTCTTGCTGGTTGACGAATCGGTCTGGCGTCTCCTGTGTCGATCCGATGCTGCACGAGTTGTGTTCGACCATACTGCCCACTTGGTGAAGAAAATATGTCAGCATACTCACGAAGAAGGCTACTAGCTGTAGCAGGATAGTTTTTTTTTTTTTATAATTTCAAAAAGTTGAAATTCAACGGTTTGAGAGCTATGGACTTGGCATGCTGGCATTTTGCTCGGCTCGAGCTCGCCGGAATCGGGTGGGAACTTGTCCACGCTGCTCAAAACTCACCAACCACATATACATATATCATTCCATCAAAAAAAAATGTTAATTTAAAACAATTTAAGATTGTTATAAATGAAAACACGGACGGACGTTTACCGCTAGGGGGCGCTGAGGTGTTATTCAGCGTAGGCCTGCCCACCCCTCCTTGGAAGCTAATTTGGCCATTGTCGTAGCTTCCCCTTAATTATTAGCTTACCATTTTCCACAACTCAGTTCATATTCACCGATCCATTTGAGTTGCCATCCGCATCCCCTGAAATTAGAAATTTAGCAACCCATCAAGCTATGTGCTTGAAAAAAAAGACGTTATTTCAGCCAACATGGTGCAGTTTACAAATAGGAATTTTACTAAACATTAATAAAAAAAATAAACAAAAAGAAAAGCCAATGTGCATTTAAGAAATAATTAATTTTAAATTTTAACAAAATTTGAAACAAAAAAGAAATTCGTTATAAAACAAAGGGTGGTAACCCTGACCAAAAATAACAAATAAATTTTGACATCTACAAAAAAAAATCAAAGTATTAAGGAATTTTGTTTTACTGTTTAAATAAAACAATGTTAAAGTGGGATCTATCCAGCTTCCTTCTTTATCTCTGTAATAAATTTGCAAAAATATACTCGCAAAAAAATTCACAACCCTATCAGCTACCCTACCTAAACGAGCTCAATATAGGTGAGAGGATCTGATAAATGGAATAATTATAACCCTTATTTTTATTTAACAAAAAAAAAGGAAACCAAATAAAAAAAATTCCCTGAAACAAACAACAAAAAAAAAATGTAAATTCCTATGTACTTTTACAATATTACATTAAATTCAAAAAAAATGATTGCACCAAGCGAAAACAAATTTAAGGTTATTATCTGTAGCAGGATCTCCGGAACCAAGAACAAAAATATATATATGCGTGCGGCTTTTCACAGCACTTTATATATATATATAATTCGCAACTGTAAGTATATGTTGTATGATGGAATGATTTTATGACTTGACTTTATATATTTAGGTTTTAAAATATTAAGTAAGTAAAAATCAAATCCGAAATTTTGTTGAAAAAAAAGGTCTCTTGTTCTTGATTTTTCTTTCTTTTTTTTGAATCGAGGACCCGTATGAAAATTGGGCGGGCGATCACGACTTCTTGAATATATATGTATAGTTCGTGATCGCCAAACAGCATTTAAGCCTATAGTAAAAGAAATGAAAAAGGTTTGTATCACTTTATATATCTATATATATATGTATTTATATAGGTATATAATAAATATAAATTTTCCATTTAAAAATTTCTTTTTTTCTTCCTTCCTCTTTTTTTCCTTTTTTTTTTCTTTTTCTAACTGAAAATTCATGGTTTTATCCTTTTTTTTTAATTCTCCTATTCTTATTTTATTTTATATATGGCACTTTTATTCGTTTATTATTTTATCAAAAAAAAATCACTCACCCAATCACAATTGGATCAACTTTACAATTTTCTTCTATAGTTGTAGCTGGTACTGTAGGTATCACAATGGGGTTATCACCGATGGTAAGTAGGTAGGTACACTATATAACCACATCCAATGCCCACGTTCTAAAATTAAATTTTTTTTTTTGCACTTTAATATTTTCTTAGGTTAGCACTTAAGTTTCAATCTAACTTACGTTTATTCTTCACAATTAAATTTTAATTTTATTCTTATTTGGCCTTTTTTTAATTTGTGTGGATTTTTATCACAATTTTTCTTGTTTGGAAATTATTTTCCTATTACTATTAATTTTTTTCTAGGTAGCCGTCTATTGCTTACGGCGGTTGCTACAACTATGTCTCTGTGGTAAGAAATCAAAAATTCAAATTTCACCCGTTCCGAGAATTCTCTCAATCCAACGGATCAATCATACCACCCAACCTGCCAATACAATTTTTTCGCATCTCATCAGCCAATAATTACAAAAACAACAAATTTCAAACCAGATCTAGACCTATAATTTAGAAAGAAACGTCTACTCAAAAACGACATCTAGTTTTTCAATAGAGTACAAAGATATAGCGGCCATCATGGTTTCTAGTAGTTCATGCAGTTAAACAAAAAAAGAACGATATATCTCAAAACATGAGATAGAAACAAAATTAGATGTCAACACAAAAAAAATCATCAAAACAAATTCCATTCATGGCCGGCGACGAGCCAAAGTACCTTTTTTAATTTGTTTGCTTTCAATTATAATATTATAATCGTCAGCAAAAAAAAAAAAAAACAATCATGAAAAGGTAAGCTTAAAAATAAAGAACAAACAAGAACAACCCTAATAACAACTTTTTAATTTACAAAAAAAAACTCAAAAAAAAAGAACGCTCTTATTCAAACAGGCGACCTGCAGATAAATTGGTAAGAAACATACATAACTATAGGTATTCTATTTGGATGAAAATATTTATTTTCTTTATCGTTACAGATATGGGTGTCGTAACAAATCATTAGACTTTTAGGAGACCCAGGCGACGCCAAGGACAATGAAGACACCAATATGGATTATACTTATTCCTGACCTATAAATTATTTTTAAACGTGGTAGATAGTATATAAGAAGAGTGATTGGTAAGTTCTTCGATTAATGTTTATCATTAGTATAGATTTTATGCAACAATTTCTATTTTTTTTTTTTTTTGTTTTTATTAACTGAGTACCTAAGAATATTGCAATAAATCGACATACGTTTTAGCAAGTAGCTATTTATAGTGTTCTTTCTTGTTTTACGCCGTGGCGTAATGGTTATTGCGATGGACTGTCATGCCGGAGGTCTAAGGTTCGATCCCCAGCCTCGCCACCTATTTATTTAAAAGAAAAAACGGCTACTGCCTCTTGCGAGGAATTGACAAATCCTCCAAGAGTATCTCCTGTCACAGAAAAGTGCCGCTCGTTAGCCGTTCGTGTTGCATCAGCAACCGAATTGTACTTTGAGCGCAATAGCAACTCTTGCTTATTCTTAACGAAACATCAATTTTGACATTTAACTTTCTCTACAACAATTTCTACAAAACTATATATATGTGAATTTACTTACCTCGTGGATAACCTTTCTTACTTCACTTTGAATTCTGCTTTCTTGCTTAGAGGTTATCCGCCATCTTATAATTTGTTAATTAAAGTTATATTAAGTATTAATCATTTGGTTTTCTTTTTAATTTATGAGTTAAGTCAAAAACTTAACATTTGGCGACGAGGATTGTTGGATTAGTATAATGTCCAAAGAAGCTATTGAGGAATTGCTAAAGCAGCAGAAGACGTGGATGGAGGGACTGCTGGCGTCGAACAAAGATTTCTTGGAAACAATTCTCGAGAAAAGTAAAGTTGCTTCTACTGATTCGCCAGTGTCACCATATCGTGTCCCAGTTCCACCATTTCGACAGTTTAACTCGGAGAAAGAGAGTTGGGAAAACTACCTTTTCCAACTAATGCAACATTATACTGCAAATGCCCTGGTTGACGATAGCCTGCGTAAATCACATTTTCTGTCAGAATGTGGCCCTGATGTCAATGAACTACTCAAAAAGCTTTTTGAAACTGGAGACGTAAGTATGCACACTTTTGAAGAACTGACGGTAAAACTAACTCGACATTACTCAAATAAATTACATGTTCTGGCCTCACGATGTAAGTTTTTTCAAACAAAGATGTCTCCCAATCAATCATACGCAGAGTGGATTGCGAATCTAAGAGGGATAGCAAGAAGCTGCAATTTTGTTTGCCCCAAAAGCGAATGCGGTCATTCGTATACCGATGTGATGATACGTGACATGTTGGTCTTTCACACCCCTCATGACACCGTCCGCAATGCAGCGACCCAAAAAAAAAATCCAACTCTGGAGGAAATTGAGGATATCGCTATGGCTTATGAATCCACTCAGCTCGCGACTGAAATACTTAAAGACAGTGGAAAAAGTACATTTTCAGCTGAGGTGAATTTGACCAACGTCAATCAAAAGTCCAAACGAACCAATGACTACCAAGGAAGGAAGTCTTGTCCAGGTTGTTATTTGCACCACGAACGCAATGATTGTCGGCACCTGGACTCAGTCTGTGATCTCTGTAACAAAAAGGGACACATCAAAAGCGTTTGTATGTCAGCGTCTCGGTCCGAAGGCGGAACGTTTAAGAAGAAAAGTCAGAAATACAAGCGGTCAAAGTCTCGAGCTCGGGCAGGAAAGCAATCAACCTCAGATGCTCGTCGAAACAACCACGAATCAGCACACTCGATTCATCAAATAGTAGAGGACACGTCATCAAACCTCACCGAGAAGACAATGTCAGAGGAAGTTTCGTCAGCTTGGGAAATGGAGCGTAAGGGACGCAAGATGTTTATTCGATTGGACATTAACCAAATCCCAACTACTTTTCAAGTAGATACAGGAGCAACTTCTTCACTCATTGGCTTAAAGACGTTCCGGGAGTTCGATAATCTGGAGCTACTCCCCACAACGCGAACGCTCAAGGCTTATGGCAACATGGCTGTGCCTATAAGAGGTGAAGTTTTGGTGACAGTGAAGTGGCGTGACGAAAGCAAACAACTTTCTTTACTTGTAGTTGACAGTACAAGTGCTTCGAACATCATGGGCCTTGACTGGTTCGAAGCTTTTCAATTTGAGGTTAAGTATCCACACGAAGAAAAAATTCTCAATTTGTCGGACGAGTCACGTAATGAGCTTGCAGAAGAAGCAAGTAAGCTTTGCGAAGAATACAAATCCGTTTTTGGCACCGAACTGGGATGTAGCAAACATTTTTCTGTTCACTTAACAATGAAATCTAACTGTCGTCCACGGTATTTTAAATATCGACCGGTGCCATTCGCTCAACAAGCTGCTGTCAAACAAGAAATTGAAAGACTTGTCCATCTGGGAATTTTGCGTGCTGTTGAAACCAGCCAGTGGGCAGCCCCCATCGTGGTGGTCGAAAAGCAGAATGGAGATCTCCGACTGTGCGGTGATTTCAAGGTCACCATAAATCCGTATTTGGAGATCGATAGACATCCCGTTCCACGAATCCAAGAACTTTTTTGTCGTCTCCAAGGTGGACGTTTTTTCACAAAGGTTGACCTCTCTGATGCTTACCTTCAAATACCATTAGATGATGAATCCAAGCGCCTGTGTGTCATTAACACTCATCTTGGACTTTTTGAGTATCAGCGACTTCCTTTCGGGACGGCGAGTTCGACGGGAATTTTCCAGCGTTACATAGAGCAGCTGACTGCTGACCTTGATTTTTGCGTCTCATACTTAGATGACATCATTGTGTCGGGCCGAAACAATGCAGAGCATTTGAAGAATCTTAAAACGCTGTACCAACGTTTTGCTGATCACGGTTTGAAGTGTCGTTTGTCCAAATGCAAATTTGCTGAAAGTGAAATAGAGTATTTGGGACACATTATCGACGACCGTGGTATCAGACCTTCAGAATCAAGACTCAAGGCCATTAGCAACTTACCGAGACCAAAAGATCTAAAAGAGTTAGAGGCTTTTTTGGGTAAGTTGAATTATTACAATCAATTCATACCGAACTTCTTACAGTTAGCTGCGCCGCTAAACAAGCTTAGAACCAAAGCAACATCATTTGTTTGGGGCCGTCAACAACAAAAATCGTTCGATGATTTTAAAGAGAAGATCATGAATATTTCTAGACTGGTTCACTTTCAAAATGATTTGCCTCTTTCTCTAGCGACGGATGCCTCATCGCACGGCATTGGAGCGGTGATTTCCCACCACTATTCCGATGGCTCCGAGAAGCCAATAGCGTTTGCTTCCAAAACGCTTACGGACACGCAAAAGGGATATAGCCAGATAGAGAAAGAGGCCTTGTCAATCGTTTATGGTGTAAAGAAATTTCACCAATATCTCTACGGCCGACATTTTGAATTAATTACGGACCACCAGCCATTGGTTACGATTTTTGCTCCGAACAGGAAATTACCTGTGATGACAATTCAACGATTACAGCGATGGGCTATTCTACTTATGAGCTACACCTATACTATCCGATACAGATCAACAAAGTTGCATGGAAACGCCGACTGTTTGTCGCGTTTGCCTCATGGACCAGACGAGGATTTTGACAAATCAGAAGAAGAAACCGTTCATCTTGCCAATGAGGTCCTCGAGAGTTTCCCGGTGAGAGCCCATGAAATCGCAGCTGAGTCAGCACGTGATCCAATAATAAAAAAAGTCATTTGGTATGTTCAGAATGGTTGGCCAAATTTCATACAACCATCTGAGTCTGAGTTATTACCGTTTTACCGTAGAAAGTTCTGTTTGAGTGTGTGTACTGATGTTCTTCTTTTTCAGAGTGAAAATTTTTGCAGGGTTGTTATTCCTAATGCTTTACAAAAAAGAGTTTTACAGATGATACATCATGGGCATTGGGGCATGACCAGGATGAAGCAGATTGCGAGACGTCACTGCTGGTGGCCTGGTATCGATGACCAGATACAGATGACAGTGAAGGAGTGCCGCGCCTGCCAAAATAATGCCAGTCATTCAGCCAAGGAATATTCTAGCTGGCCTATAACTACTGAAGTTTGGGAGCGAGTGCATGTCGACTTTGCTGGGCCATTTAAGAAGAAGATGTGGCTTATCGTTGTCGATTCAAGTTCTAAGTTTCCGTTTGTGGTTCAGATGTCATCGACCACATCATCTGCAACATCGCAGGCATTGCAATCTATCTTTGCGCTGGAAGGCTTACCCAAGACCTTGGTTTCCGACAATGGGCCGCAATTCGCTTCCAAGGAGTTTGAAGAATTTTGCAAACGGAACTCGATTCAACACTTGACATCAGCACCGTTCAACCCGGAATCGAATGGAGTCGCCGAGCGAATGGTGCGCACATTCAAAACTTCTCTTGCTAAAATATTGGAAGACCCGAATCAAAAAGATGACGCTTTGGCTATCTTTTTGTCAACATTTCGCTCTACACCTGATAGCTCCGGGGTGTCACCAGCAGAAAAGCTTCATGGTCGAAGCCACCGAACATGTCTGTCCGCTATGATTCCAGAAAAAATTAGTGATGCAAAACTCAGCAAAAATAAGACGAAGTTTTTGCCCCAACAACAAGTTTTTATTCGACAGTACCTAAAGCAAATCAAGTGGATACCTGGGGTCATCCTGAGAGCACTGGGAAGAAGGATGTATCTCGTCCAGTCTGAAAACCGGATTCAGAAGAGGCATCAGAATCAAATTCGTACTCGAGACAGTCATCAATTGTCACAGAAAAAATCTGCTGGTAATTTTCAAGTTATAAATAATCAAAATCCTAATGACATTTCAGAAAACGAGGTTCCACAATCTCCTCAACGAGAGTCGCAGTCCACAGAGGATTCCCTTGTTTTTTATAGTCCTACGGCTGAGAGACCTGTGGATCTAGTTTCGCCATTTTCCACTCCCCAAAGACGAACCAGCCTACAAGTGAGTCCGTCCCCGCACCATGCAGCTACCATCTCACCAACCGCAACTCCTCAAAGACGTGCAAGCCCACAAGAAACACAGGATGGAGCTGGGAATAGCAATCAAACCCCTGCCAGACATAACAATGTTTTGAATGAACATCAATCTAGAAGAGCTGAGCGTTTACGTTTGAAGCAAGTCAAATATGGTCCTTAATTAAACGTGAGGGAAGCTGTTGCATCAGCAACCGAATTGTACTTTGAGCGCAATAGCAACTCTTGCTTATTCTTAACGAAACATCAATTTTGACATTTAACTTTCTCTACAACAATTTCTACAAAACTATATATATGTGAATTTACTTACCTCGTGGATAACCTTTCTTACTTCACTTTGAATTCTGCTTTCTTGCTTAGAGGTTATCCGCCATCTTATAATTTGTTAATTAAAGTTATATTAAGTATTAATCATTTGGTTTTCTTTTTAATTTATGAGTTAAGTCAAAAACTTAACAGTTCGGATTCGGCAATAAACTGTAGGTCCCCTCCATTCCTGCAGACACGCACACAGGAATGGTTGAGAGTTGTAAGTCACTAGGCCCTAGTTCTTCATGAGCTGTTGTGCCATCAAATTTATTTATTTTATTTTTATTCTTGTTTGAATAATGGTATCGGCACGGCAACGTTAGTTCGCGATTTCGGTCTTGATTTCTATGTTTTGATGTGGGGAAGAACCCACTACAGCCGGGCTATCGTATAGCATATCGGTCAATCTTCTTAAGAATTAATAGATGTTTAATTTTTATACATCTAACATTCGTGAATTAGGTAGGTACACAAAAAAAAAATGTCGTGAATGATTTAGATATTGGTTCGATTGATATTTTTTTATCATTTTAATAATTTTTACTATTGTTTATCGTGCAAAAGACATACGACAACAAGATTAATGTGAATGATAAATAAATTTTTCCGAGTTAATGAATAAAGATAATAAATCTATACTATTATATAAAAGAGTA
The DNA here is from genome assembly GCA_947049315.1 of Epistrophella euchroma. NCBI lineage: Eukaryota > Metazoa > Arthropoda > Insecta > Diptera > Syrphidae > Epistrophella > Epistrophella euchroma. Next base: position 72,087,641 of record OX346245.1, on the reverse strand, counting down.
ACTTTTTTTGTTTGTCAGTTTGGCTGTATGTATGCACTAAACTCACAAACAAACAAAAAAACCCTTTTAAAAAATAGATATAATACAATTTTCACTTATCTGGTATGCTATAGGATACAGCAGAAAAGAAAATTTTTGTTAAATACAGAATAATAAACAAATTAAAAACTTACCACAAAAAAAATCGTATGGAAATTTTCTAAAATCAAGCATGTAGGTATTTTCCTTGCAAAATTATGTTTTATAGATTTTCAACTCACATTTACTTCAAGCTCAATTATTTATAAGGAGGAGTTGTTTTGCCATGGAAAATTGCCTTTTGTGGCATGTGGGGTGGGGGATCGGGGGTTTGACTGGTTCCGGTGTAATCCGGTTCGTCAAATCAAGTTTTTGGTGGGCTGATTTCTGGAATCGGCTCAAAAAAAGTTGTTTTAGGTAGGGTAATATATTTGTTTTTTTTTTTAGGGAAAATTTTTGATGAAAATAAGTAATGGGTAGTTAAAAATCTTCATCGAAAAAAAAAAACAATTCAAACCATGTTCAGAATAATGTGCCTTGGTAGGTGGGAGCGAGATAGTGAGTAGAGTTGTTTTCACCGGCAACGAATCGTGTTGATATTTTTGTTTAATAGGAAAAGTTCAAATAAAAAAAAAAAAAAAACATCAACGGTGGGGATTTTCTCTATAGTAAGAAATGAGTGGAGTAGTATATATATGTATATGAGTAAGGTAGGTATAATATTTGCAGCAGAAATAAACGTTTGCTACTGAAATTGTTTGGTTTGGTGGTGGGTGTTTGCTGGATATGGTAAATGGAAACGAAGTTATAGGCAAGGGGCGTGCACAAGGAGGGGTAATGGGCATTTAATGCACCCCTAATAAAAATTATTTTTAATTTTTTTTTCTGAGTAAATTAAACAATCAAGGGAGTTACATTGACCTCTCCATGCAACACCTAAATAGCCATATTATTTGCTGACTATCTTATATTTCATATTTCCATTATTATTTTATTTTTTATATTCCAAATCCCAATATCAAATTACTTTATTCTCATGCATAGAGCATGCTGTATTTTTGCTTATTCACACTTTATTATTTTCCCAGTAAAACTAAATTTATTATTTTCCCAGTAAGTAAAACTGTACACCTAAGCAAGATAAAAATATAAAAACGAATGTAATTAGTTTTAAGTCGTCTTTTTGTCAATAAACGTCAACGGGCGAAGCTCTGCCCAAATAAAAAATTATTTTTTTTATTCAACCGGGAAATCATATCATAACTGGCGCAGTCGGTACGGGAATAAAACTTTATACAAATTTTCCGAATAAAAAACGACGGTTCATCGTTTAAATTAGAAAGTCAAAGGCTCATTGACAATATCAAATAAAACTCTCGGAAAGTGATTGTGTGTAAAGAAAAGAGCACGAGAATTAAATTTTGCATCATAATTTCGATAACGAAAACGACGGTTCATCGTTTTAAAATAGTCAAAGGCTAATTGACATTAATAAACAAAAAACTATCAGAAAGTGTTGTGTGCAAAAATTAAAATTCTTGGTGTGTTTTAACACTTTAGTTCTGCTGAACCCAATAAATAACATTAACAACGAGATTCCTGGTAGCTGACAAACAAGACCAAAGCAATGAAAGTAATATTAATCCTAAGATATATTAGCATGTAAGTCAAAAGTAAAAATATTTATCCTTAAAATTTTCTTAATCCCTTATCCAATCCATGTTTAATAAAAAAAGTAGACTAAGGAGAACTCCATATTCACGAGTAAATTTAGAAAGTATAAGCGAAAGTTCAGAGGAAGAATCGAATAGTGACGTTGATAAAAGTGTAGAATTAGGTGACCTTTTAGTAAAGCAACCTAATAAAATAGAACAAGAAAAATCTGACCAAGAAAAATTCTTTGATAAAAGTGTAGAATTAGGTGAAATTTTAGCTAAGCAATTAAGTAAATTGGAACAAGAAAAGTCTAAACAAGAAAATAATACATTAAGTAACCTTGATAGTCTCTTTAGTAACTGTTGCGAGTCTGGGTTACCACGGGGGTGTATCTTCATGAGCTGGAAAAGGGCTCTGGCATGCTTGCTCTAGCTCGGCTAAGCTCGACGGATTGGGGCGGTTCTTGCCCTTTTCCAAACTCATCCCACTCAGCAAACAAAAAAAATCATGCCTGTATTAAGGGATGAGGAATGGAATGGAAAACAAAAGGAAATCGCACAAACCTAGTTACCTTTGCTACTGCATTGGTGAAAGGGTGAGGCATTAGGCAGGTCTTTCGGAAAGACAAAAAAAATTGGAAATTTTACTTAATCTAAAACTAATCTAAAACTAGACCCTTAAACCTATAAATTTATATCTGAGAATATAATCATAAAACTAAACCTAAGTAATCTAAAACCTAAAAAAAAAACTCTTCCTTTTTGTCTCACCAAAAATTACCAACAACCCCACTGTCTCACCAACGCAGCAGTTCGCCGAGTCATCAAAAGCTTTCCCTGGTGTTATTGGCAAAAGTTTGGCCTGCCCTCCCTTGTATCCAGGATACAACCATCGCTATCTCCTTGGCCAGTATTCTGGAGATAGCCCCTAACTTGAACCTCCAGTCATAAACTGTGTCGTCATCGTCCTAGTAAAGACTGTGAGAAGAGTTCTCATCTATGTAGGATTACATTTTTGAGATGGTGGGTAAGAATGGTGGGTATCGTCAATAAAATAGTTTACATTATTAGTGAGGTCAGTAGGTCAGGCAAGTAAGTCGGGTAAGTAGGTAAGATCTATAGGTAAGGTAGGTATAGGTAAGGTCTTTAGGTCAGGTAAGTAAGTACGGTAAGTATAAACAAGTAGGGTACGTAAGTGAGATAGGTAGATAAAGTCATGTGGTTGTCGGAATAGTCTAATTGTTAGTTAAGTAAGTAATGTAAGTATGGTATTATATCATAGGTAAGTATAATTGGAATAGTTCAGGTGAGTAAAATCCATGTTCGCGGTCGAAATCGTAAAAAGTCATTGTCTAGTCGTCGCACGTAATCTCTCCCTCTTCATCTTCGGCCCAGCCGAGCCTTCACACACCTTTTTTAAATTATTAGCACTCCATGTTTACTTTTGAAAATTCACCGAAAATTATAATTAAAAAGAATTGATTTCATCCGTATTAAAATTTATTTTATAAAATTCATTAATTAATATTACGCTAATTTAAAATTCAGAAATAGGAAGAAAAGAAAATCAGTGGTCTTAAAATTATAACCGCTTCAATGCGTATTTTTTTTAATTTTATTTTGTTTATAATTATTTGATGTATTTTTATAAAAATAGGCTTTATGATTTTGCACCGGAGTGTATGAATGTTCTCCCCGTCTTGTGCAAAAGGCAAAGTAAAATATCAAAGCGGAAAGAATTCAAGTTTTAAAGGGGCTATAATCTGAAGCGTCGGAGTGTAGGTACTTCCTTCCCTTGCTCACGTCGATGAATATTTAAGGTTTATATATATATATATGTATGAGAAAAATCAATATAATTCAATAAAACTTACAATTTTACTGTCCATCGATGTCCTGCCGGCAGCACTTTTTCAGGAACAATGGCTTCAATTCGGTAGCCAAGCTATATGAATCACATATATATATATCAATATACGCCTACGTTCCAAAGTCCAGAGACGAACACTCTTCACTTATCACTGTCACTTGTACACTTTCCTCTTTTTTTGTATATATATCTATATATATATATTTTCTTTTTTTTTTCTTTCTTTAATTCACTTAACTTTTAATTTTCTTTCTCTCCTTTACACTGTTCTATCTTTTATGAAAACAAAAAAAAAACTATTCAAAAGAAATTAAAAGGGACTTGAATCCGTCCAGAAGGGACTTAAAAAAATTACGTCCAGAAGGGACTCAAAAAAAAAGTTGCGTCCAGAAGGGACTCAAAAAAAAAATTACGTCCAGAAGGGACTCAAAAAAAGTTACGTCCAGAAGGGACTCAAAAAAAAATTACGTCCAGAAGGGACTCGAACACCAAAGTAGGGCACTTCCTGTTTTTCCAGTTGGAGTGTCTCTATGAACACCCTATATAAGGCTGAATCACACGCCAATCCCCCAAATCCAACACTGAGTCCTGAGCTCAACCTTAGCAAGTCGCAAAACTATTTTTCGAATTTCGATTCCGGCAGGAAAACCCAAAACGGAGCAGAGGCTCGAATTGCCGTTTAAAGACGATGAGCTGTTTCTTGTCTTGTCAGAATGTATATATATGTGTAAATATGTATATATCTTTGGCAAATCGCTTCTAATATGTTTTTGATCCGAACCTCTGCCTTTGAAGAACGGGGCTTCAAGGTGCCTTTGAAAATTTTCACACCTTTCTTAGTGCCTCCCGAATGCTTGAGATGGCCCTCCTTTTGTTTCCTGATTTAAAAATTCTCACGTTAGATTCTCGAATTAATTTTCCTCTCCCTAATTTGATCTTACCTTTTGAGGATAATTATTGTATTTTATTATTTGAATATGAAAATTGATTCTAATTCGGTCACTAAAATCTTTTGTTCAGGAGAACTTGTACAAAGAAATATATGTAACCGCGAGCAGAAAACAAAGTCTTTATTTATTTTTTTTTTTTTATATAAGGTTTTATTCTCCGTGACGGCAACTCTTAAATAAACGTAATTGTTTCTTTGACTGCTACAATTCGAAAGCTAATTTGGGTTATATCATAATCGGTCAATGCCCTATGTCCTATATTTGACCCATTGTATATAATAATCTGATTCTTCAGACTGGAATTCGGAATATAATTTCTTCCATCCATATATAGGTCTAATACCTTGGTATATGTCAGTGTTATCTATGTATGAGTGCGTACTACCCCTGTATCTACTCTTGCACTAAATGGATTACAAATAAACTAATAATAGAAATAAATAACATTAAACGAAATAAATAACTTAAATATAAAAATATCGCAGATAAAATACTTAATACCTAGCAATATTGCACTTAATCCCTACTTTTCAGTGTTTTTTTACACATTTATTATCCCAGCTCGACTCTTACTACTTTTCTCCTAAAGGGAACGTAAACATTGCAGATTTGCCTTATTCAGCGCTATGTGCTGGCAACGTCTTTTTTTTGGGCGAAACTCAATTCAGCCTGTCATATCTGTCTGACAGATCTCATTTGTCAACATCCAACATTTACATTTCTTTTTCCATCGTGGCTATAAATAAATTGTTTTAAAAAAATGTAATAGATATTACTTTAAAGAAACAAAAAATAATCTCAAGCAAACTTAACATTACCGGGCATCGCATAGAATATCAACGAGAGACGTGAATATATCCAATTGCGAAGATCGCCAAGTGGAAGACAATAATGAAGAACATCAACTCGGTAGGTATATATGTAGGTGAGCCCTTCACATATTGTGCTCCACCATTCAATCAATTCACACATTTAATTCTTTTTTTGTTTTCAGATTAATCATCAAATTCACCCTCAACAACTCCCACAACTATGCACATAGCGAAGATAAGTAAATTAATCGCCAGATACTGCTTCTGAATTATCCTTCATTAGGGTAGTTTTCAGAGACAGAGTCTGCCGCTAATTTGTATCCTCTCAAGTTCCTTTTTTTTTTTGTATTATATTTTTTTATAAGTATTTATCTTTTTTTTTTTTCTTTTGTTTTCGTTTCTTTTCAGGTACAATCATCCCCTACGGTGTACTATCGCAGTGTTGAAGCGGCGCGCGATTTATGTTTTATGTAGCCACGAAAAGAATAAAAAAAAAACTATTTTTCTTATTACATTTGGGCCACAGGCCTCTTACGCTTTATTAATAATAAAAAATTTACAAAGAAATAAAATATTAATTAAGAAACCAAGATAGTCCGCCGTCCAAGCGTCGCTGCGACCATCAAGGTTGTATACGTATTATTGGGCCCCTCTGGTTTGTAATACCTTTGCTTTTATAGGTATTGTTTGTTGACACTGCATTTATTGGTTGAATAAGTTGTTGACCCTTTATTGCTGATGTTGTATTTGACACTGCATTTATTGGTTGAATAAGTTGTTGACCCTTTATGGCTGATGTTGCATTTGACACTGCATTTATTGGTTGAATAAGTTGTTGACCCAAATGTGCTGATGTTGCATTTGACACTGCATTTTTGTTTGTAGTGGCTATATCATATGTAACTCCTCCTCGGTTTGAGTAAGAATTCTCCTGAATTCTATTATTTACTTGCTTTACATTGTATGCTTTATTATACATTTTATTTCAAAAATAGGTTATGCTTACTGTTGTACAAATAATCATTATAATCATGCTGACGTTTATTACATATGATATATTTTTATGAAATTTCAACTCTTTGATTTCTTTAATATTTTCAAAATTATTTAAAACAATATCATCAAAAGTGATTGTTTTTTGAAAAGAAGTATTAAAATTATTTTCGGGGTAGAAATATTTTTCTTGAACAATTGTTTGGTTATTATAGAAAATTTCTTTTAACAAATATATTTGACAATTAAAAAAATTAATAAGATAATTATTATTTAATACGATTTTTCTATCATCACAATTATGTTTCAATTCTTCTTTGTATGCATTTTTTACAATTACAGTTTCATCATCTATAATTTGAATTTGGGTTTTATTGTTATATCTCAATTTACAACTTTTTGTTAGAATACAATGTTTGCTTGGTTTTAATTGTTGTAAGGTTACATCATTTTCGTATACAAATGTTTTATTATTTATTTCTATAATATATTCGTTTTCGTAATCAATTTCAAAATGTTTATCATTGGGTAAAGGTAAAATTAGCTTTTGTTCTACTGTTACATAATTTTTAGGAATCTTAATGGCAATTACAAGAAGTTTGTTTTTGTATTCTAGTATACCCATTTTAATTAGTTTAAGTTTGTGCAAATCTATTTCATATTCGTTTAATTCTTTTAAGGTTAATATACTGGGGTGTATTATATTATATTTTGCTGATACAACGTTATCTTGAATTTGATTTATTTTGTTTTCTATGAACCTTAATTTGGTTATTTGATCTAAAAATAATTGTTGTTGTACAATTTTTGAAATAGAATTTTCTATTTTATTATAAGTGTTAAGTATATTTTTTCTATCGTCTAAAATTATTGTTTTTAATGTCTCTATCGATTCATTGAAATATTTGTTGATTTTAATTTGATCATTTATTGTCTCAATTGCGTTATGACTATTTTCTTCTGATATATTTAAATAATTCCAAATTTGTTCCCTATCTTTATTATCCATGGTTCCAAAGAGCCATCTTTCTATGTTTCCTACCATGTTTATTAAATCTCTTCTAAATCTTCTCTGTTCTTTAGGTGTAATTGACTTAATTTTAGCTATAAGTGTTTCTATTTCATTAAATATAATATTTTTGTTTTCGATTTGTAAGTGCTTCATGTTAGTTTTTATGAGTGTGATTGCGTTAAGAATTTCTTCTGGATTTATAATATGTAAGATAGTATTTGTTTGATTAGTAATTTCTAAATCCTTAATTTTTATTTTCAAGAAACCTGTTTGTTCATTGATTAGTGTTGTTTGAAGTACCCCGTGTATTGTCTGTGTTAGTAACAGAATTAGGAAAGTTGTTACCTGCAAATTTATAAGGTCTTTTAATATTGCTAGGGTGTACGTTATTCAAATTTTTGATTTTATATCTAGGTTGTTCTTTATGTCGAACGTTTTTGTAATTTTTGATTGGCCCTACTTCCCTTTTTTCTGAGTAAGTTTCGCGATTTTCATTTAGTTTGTTAATTTTTTTAAGTTTCATTTGTTCAATTCTTCCACTAAGTATTAATTCATTAATTTCTTCTTTAGCTATCTTAGGTGTGGTTCTTATCGTGGAATGATATCTGTTATTATAATTATCTAGAACTAATTGCAATTTCATTTCTATTGATAAATCTTTTTCTTCAATGCCTGTAATTTTTCTAAAATAGTTGAATGCAGTCTTTCAATATCCGCATTCCCTGTGTGGCTATTGGGTTTCGTGAAGTGTATTTCGACTTCACTTCTATTAAGAAAATCTAAAATATGTTCTGATTTGAACTCGTTATCTGATATTATTTTTTTTGGTTTACCGAATTTCGAGAAATGTTCTATTATAATTGCTTTTTTACTTTTCCAATTTCTATCGGTTATTATATATCCTACTGCAAATTTTGTAAGTTTGTCGATTATAGTTAGGAATGCTTTTTTCTCAATATGAAATATATCTAAATGTATTATTTCATTTTTATGTTTTGGTGTTTCCGTTAAGTTATACTTTGGTTTAATGGGATTCCTGTCGTATTTTATTTCCTGACACTTTTTGCAATTGTTAATTACTAACTGAATTTGCTCCTGAAGTTTAGGAAAAAATATTTTATTTTTCAGAGTGTAGTATGTTTCATTTATTCCACTGTGCATAGATTCTCTGGTGTGATATAGAGAAATCTGTTTATGTATCTCCGCTTCAGTTTCGATTTCGGTTGCCCTAATAGTACATTTTATGAATTTTATTTTCTCGTTCATGGAAAATAACTGAATTATAACCTGTTGAACCTTATTATAATCATGATCTTCTACCTCAGAATATATACCTGTTGTTCCTTTCTTGATGAATCTAATTAAAACATCTTTTATTTTGTCCACTCCTTCAAGAGCATTAAGATATATTATTCTTCATGCAAAATTATAATTTCATTTGTTATTCTACCGTAAGTTAAGATTAATTGCGTTTTATACTTATTAACAATTTCTTCTTTTATTCCTATATGATCTAACTGTTGTTCTTCGACTGAATGAATTGTCTCTGTGAGCTCCATATTCGATTCTGACTCGTTATCCTCATTAATTTTAGGCGTATTTTCTAATCTGCTAAGGAAATCAGCTACTTTATTCTCTTTTCCCTTCAAATAGTCGATTTCAAAATTATACTCTTGAAGTTTTAAAAGCCATCTTTGGTTTCTTTGAGAGAATTCCTTTCCTTTATATTTATTATTAAGATATTTAATGGGAATATGATCAGTTATGATTTTAAAATGACATCCATATAAATATGGTCGAAAATAATTGACTGAATAAACAATTGCAAGGAATTCTTTATCAGTTACGCTATATTTCTGTTCGTGTTTATTCAGCGTTCTGGATACGAAGCATACCGGGTGCCCATTTTGAGATAGGACAGCGCCAATTGCATAATTGCTTGCGTCTGTTGTAACTACAAAGGGTTTGTCATATTCAGGATATTTTAAAATTGGATGTGAAGTTATTAAATCTTTAAGGTTTTCAAATGCTGAAATATATTGAGGGTCTTTAATATTAATTGTTTCGCCTTTCTTTAAATATCTTATCATCGGGTAAGCAATTTTGGAATAATCCCTCACGAATTTCCTATAATATCCTGTCATCCCTAAGAAACCTTTAAGTTGTTTCTCTGTGTTTATAAATAAAAATAAATTTGATGGCACAACAGCTCATGAAGAACTAGGGCCTAGTGACTTACAACTCTCAACCATTCCTGTGTGCGTGTCTGCAGGAATGGAGGGGACCTACAGTTTATTGCCGAATCCGAACGGCTAACGAGCGGCACTTTTCTGTGACAGGAGATACTCTTGGAGGATTTGTCAATTCCTCGCAAGAGGCAGTAGCCGTTTTTCTTTTAAATAAATAGATGGCGAGGCTGGGGATCGAACCTTAGACCTCTGGCATGACAGTCCATCGCACTAACCATCACGCCACGGCTACTACTCTGTGTTTGGTATCTTTAAATTTTCAATTTCTTTTACTTTGTTTGGATTCGGTTTAATCCCTTCCTTAGTCAAAATATGACCAAGAAATTCAGTATCTCGTTTCATGAAGCTACATTTATCTGCTTGTATTTTAAGGTTATGATCTTGTAATTTTCTAAATATTTTTTCTAGTGAATGCATATGTTCTTCTAAGGTTGTGGAGAATATTAAAATATCGTCTAAATAGACAACGCATATTCTATTTATATAATCACGTAATATGTCATTCATCAATCTTTGAAACGTTGCAGGTGCATTCTTTAACCCGAATGGCATACTGACGTATTCATATAGACCTGATGGAGTCACAAAAACAGTTTTTTCGATGTCCTCTTCTGCTACTAAGATCTGGTGATAACCTTTTGCCAGGTCTAAAGTGCTGAAATACTGAGATTTCCCTAATTTATCCAATATGCTGTCGATATTGGGTATTGGGTACTTATCATCTACTGTTACTTGGTTTAATTTTCTATAGTCTACTACTATCCTGTATTTTTGTATTCCTGAGCTGTCAAGTTTTTTTGGAATAACTATTATTGGTGAACTATAACGACTGTTACTCTTTCTAATGATTCCTTGTTTTTCCATTTCTTCCATTTGCTTACGTACTTCGGCTTCGTGTTTTGGGGGGTACCTATATAATTTAGAATTGATTTGTTGGTCTGTAGTGGTTTTTATTTCATGAACTACTGTACTTGTGCTTGTTAATTGATCTCCTTCTTTGAAAATCAATTTTTTATATTTATTTAAAAGTTTTTCTATCGATTCTTTTTCTAATTCATTGAGATGATTTGTTTGAATGTTGCAAACTTCGCTTACTTCCAACACATTAACTTCTTCAAGTAATATGGTTAAGAATGGAAGATGCCTATCATTCATTAAAATAATTTCTTTATTTTTTAGGTCTATAGTTTTTGCATTATTCCTTATCCAATCCATTCCTATAAGGAAATCGTAAGGTTTATTTAATGCTACTTTAGTCCATCTAATTCTTGCGTTGCAAGGTTGATCAAATTGTGTTGGACATTTTGTTTTTACTTGTGCTGTTTCATTAACAGTACCATGAATAGTATTTATTTGAATTGGGATATCGTTTATGTGTTCGTAAAGGTTTGAGGGGACTCTAGTTGAATTTAAAAGGCTTATGGTTGATCCTGTATCAATCAATGCTATATAATCTGTTTTTTCAAAAGTTAATTGTATACAAATTTTTCTTGTATCCGAGGCTAATTGATAAAAAACTCGTGATTTTCTATTTGGTTAGTTTCTTCTCTATTACTTAAATAGTCTACATCCATAGGTTCTATTCTATTTTGTCTTGATCTATGTTGACCTGAGTTTTGAATATTTTGAGTATTGTTATAAAAATTATTTCTAGCTTGGCCTGATGCATTATTATTTCTTATTTGTCTTGTCGGGTTATTCCCATTAGGTTGATTTTGATTAGTGTTATTGTTCTTATTAACTTCATTTTGATTTCCATTGTAACTATTGTGTTTATTAAAATGATTTTGATTAGTGTAATTGTTGTGTTTATAAAAATGATTTTGATTAGTGTAATTGTTGTGTCTTTGAAAATTTTGAGAAGTTGTATTTTGGTATTGATTTTTATATTGAGTGTTATGTGTTTTTTCTAATCGTAAATTGTATTCATCCTGACCTATATATTTAAACAATATTTTTCTAATTCTTGATAAATTATATTCATTATAAATCTCTGCAGCTAAGGCTCCTGCTGTTACATCTTTTAATTTTAGAATTAATGCACTGTTTAGACAATTAGCAATTTCTAACCCATTTTCATTGAACGTTGCACATTCTGTTGTATAATTTATAATATTTTGTACTTTATCTAAAAGTTGACTTATACTATATACCTTTATATTATTAATGTATCTTAGAATTGTTCCTTGGTCCTTTGTTGGCCGGAAGTGTATTTTAAGTTTCTGCTTACAATCCTCCCATGATGTTGGGTTCTCGATCGCCAGATAGTTTTTTGCTGCTCCTCCAATTTTTTCATTGTATACAACAGAAAACACTTGATCTTGGTTAATTATGCCGAATTCTTCTATAATTTGGTCCACAGTAGCGATAAACGAGGGTAACGTGCCCGGTTTTCCCGTAAAGTTTTCGAGATATTTTATTCGCTTTTCTATTATCACTCTTGGACTTTGAGCTGCATTTTGTCTGTCCAGAATTTCTGTTAGGGTTAACAAACACTGTTCTATTTGGGGTTGTTCCATTTTTGTTTATAAGTCACTATTATTCACTTGTTATAATTTATATTACTTTTTCTTAGGTTTTTTTTTCGATTTTGCCTGCGATTATTAGAGGCTTCTTAAAAAAAAGTCACTTTATTATAATCAAATCAGAGTTATGTATATCGATTCTCACTTGGATTAATAGATCCTTTAAAAAAAAAGTCACTTTATTTTAATCACAATTATGTATATCGATTCTCACTTGGATTAATAGATCCTTTAAAAAAGTCACTTTATTTTAATCACAATTATGTATATTGGTTCGTACTTCGATTATTAGATCCTTTAAAAAAGTCACTTTATTTTAATCACTATTATTTCGTTCGTATCACTATCCTCAAGTTTTATTTATGAGGACGACCGACTGCGCCATTTATGTTTTATGTAGCCACGAAAAGAATAAAAAAAAAACTATTTTTCTTATTACATTTGGGCCACAGGCCTCTTACGCTTTATTAATAATAAAAAATTTACAAAGAAATAAAATATTAATTAAGAAACCAAGATAGTCCGCCGTCCAAGCGTCGCTGCGACCATCAAGGTTGTATACGTATTATTGGGCCCCTCTGGTTTGTAATACCTTTGCTTTTATAGGTATTGTTTGTTGACACTGCATTAATTGGTTGAATAAGTTGTTGACATTTTATTGCTGATGTTGTATTTGACACTGCATTTATTGGTTGAATAAGTTGTTGACCCTTTATGGCTGATGTTGCATTTGACACTGCATAGTGGCTATATCATATGTAACTCGCGCGGCAAAACCAACCCCTAAAATATGTACAGTGACCTGCAGATATTATTTTGCATTATATTTTTTTTTTTTTTTGCTTGCTAATAAAATTGTGCTCATTTGTGTATTACAAGTGGTATCTTAAAGATACCCAAATTTATGGTGTACCTTGGATTCACAAATCATAGAGGGATCGGCTACGCAACAAGCTCGAAGACATTTCCCGAGTGGTCGTGACGGAAATGGACTCGTAAAAAGAGTAGATCGATTGTTATATATTATATGTAAATTTTTCCATAGAATATTAATTTGTTATGCCGTTCTCAACGTGTGGCACGTCCCACTCCCTGAGTTGCCTTCTATAATTTTGTTGCCGGGCATACATTTTAGGGGTTGTTTGCTCTGTATAGCATCCGGAATTTTTTTTTTTTTTGCAAGTTGCAGTTGAGTGGGTGGAACTACTTCTGTTTTGGTTAGTTACCGATACTAGTCGGCTTTTACCTGTGAAAATATATTTACAAACTGTCCATACCATTCAGTCTGTGTCTTTTTTTATTTCACCATGAAAAGCTTCCAAGGTGATTCATATCACAGCTAGGCTTATATATTGTAACTTCTCAAATAATCTACGGAATAAGTACATATCACAAAATAGTATATGAAATATAAATAAATAAAATAAAAAGTATCTCTCTGACGAGTACAAACAATCATATCACAGTTCTCACCCCTCAGGTTCCCTAGTTCATAAAGAGAGTTTCCTACTGTTCTCAACACTATAGATTTAAGAAATTCGGTCCTAGTTTTGCATTGTACTTATCTATGAGATTACTTTGTTTGAAATTTCTTCTATACACGATTTGTCCTATTTTATATGAAATGTCCTTGCTTCGAGTATTATAAATTTTAGTTGATCTTTGGTGTGCTAAATTAAGGTTTTCAAATATTTTCTTTCTGAGGATTGCTTGCTTGTCAGACTTATTTACAACTTCTACATCATTTTCCTTGATCAGGTCAAGCTTTCGGAGAAGCTCATATGTCTCGCCGTTTTGGACCATCTGTGATCCGAAAACGGCATAATATGGCTCGAACTTTGTTGCATCATGTATCACACTGCGTAAGGAAAAGGCTGTATTGCTCACATGAAGGTCCCAATTGCGTTGGTCACTATCGATGTAGGACCGAATTTTGGTCAATACCGACCTGTTTACACGCTCCGAAGCGTTAGCTTGAGGCGAGTAAAAGGCTGTACGCACGTGCTTTACTCCGTACCTTTTCAGGAAGCTGGAAAACAGTTCGGAAACAAACTGTTTCCCATTGTCAGAGTGAATATATTCGGGCACCCCAAACATGTGGAATACATCTTCTTCTAGGTATTTTACTACCTCAGCTGCTGTTGCTCTTCGTAATGGTTTAAGGAAAACGTATTTGCTGAAATGGTCAAGTGCTATAAAAATGTGGGTATGTCCAGTTTTAGTTCGTGGGTACGGTCCTAAAAAGTCTATGTAGAGTCGTTGAAAAGGTCTTTCGGTTATTGTCTGTTGTTTCATGGGTGGCCTAGATATTGCATTAGATGGCTTATTGCACTTACATATATCACAGTTGTGTTAAATTAAATAATTATAGTATATTGTAAACTACTTTGCTTAAATTCACTCCTCTTAAAATATGTATTTAGTTATAATCAAATCAAAGCTTATTTAATTTTCTCGTTTCTATGTAATTTATTAATAATATTTGTTCATTCAATAAATATCTTTTGTTCAGTAAACATCGAAGTATAAGTTTTTTTTTACTTCTAAAAGGTTATGGGCCCAGGCGTTTGGAATTGGAAAGTTCAAGAAAATTAATTGGAAAATTTTTCTCTCTTCGTTTTAAATACAATTATTTTCATTTAGTATGGCTGGATCGATGTTAAGCATTGAAAAGCTTGATGCAACCAATTACGCAAGCTGGAAAATTCAAATAAGAAGCATTCTGATTTTTCAAGAATTATGGCCGTACGTTTCTGGACAAAAGTTGAAGCCTGATGATGAAGATGAAGCTGCAAAATGGATAAATCAAGACGAAAAGGCTCTTTCTCTGATTTTTCTGAGCATGAAATCGACGGAACTGATTCATGTGAAAAACTGCAAGACTTCAAGGGAGGCGTGGATTCGTTTGTGTGAAATTTTTCAACCCTCAGGACCTTCAAGCAAAATAAGTCTTTTCAAGAAACTCTTAATGTGCAAGATGACTGGAACCATGTCGATGTCCGATTATTTGAAGGAATATTACAGCATTTCGGAAAGGCTAAGGGAAATTCAAGTCGATATTCCAGAGGACCTTTTGGCAATCATATTGCTTTGTAGTTTGCCTGACCGTTTTGATGATTTTGTAGTTGCAATGGAAAGCAGAGATGAGATGCCATCCCTTTCGGTGCTTAAGGCAAAATTATTACAAGAAGATTCAAGAAAGCTTGAAAAGGAATCGGAAAATGGTGACAACCATGTTTTAGCAGCACAAACTAAACGAAATTTTAAATCATCAAAAGGTAAGAAAGGTGTTAAATGTTTTTCATGCGGAAAAATTGGTAATTTTTCATCGAAATGTCCTGAAAAGCGAGATGAACAAAACAAACAGAAATCGGCTTCTTCATTTGGACTTTTCAATGTCAAAGAGTCAAGAATTGTCAATCTTGGGAAATGGTGCCTTGACAGTGGTGCAATCTCACACATGTGTTCTGAAAAAGAAATGTTTTCAGAGTTAAAACAAGATGTTACTCAGAAGATCTATTTTGCTGTCGAAAAATTTCTTATGGCAAGTGGCATAGGGAATGTTCATCTGGAACTCGAGACCGGTAGTGTTGATTTACTTAATGTGATCTATGTTCCAGAACTAAAAGGAAATTTTATATCGGTGACAAAGCGAATCGTACCCTTGTTGAAATGGCCAGATGTTTAATTCTGAACTCAAAACTTCCAGAGTATCTTTGGGGAGAAGCAATCAACACAGCTGCATACCTCAGGAATAGGTCCATTTCAAAAAGTCTACAAGATATGACACCGTTCGAGAGCTGGTACGGAAGAAGACCCAACGTGTCGCATTTAAGAGTTTTTGGTTCTAAAGCTGTTGTTTTGAACAAAAGGCCAGGTAAATCAAAATTTCAACCAAAGGGCATAGAGATGATCATGGTAGGTTATTCTGAAGAGTCTAAGGCTTATAGGTTGTTTGATTCAAAGACAAGAAAGGTGGTTAAGGATCGTAATGTTGTTTTTTATGAAGACACTAACGTTTCAATTGAAGATAAGAGCGAAGATGACTTCATTATTTTTAATTTTGACGAGAAATCCTGTGCTGCCGAACCTAATTCAAGAATAAGTCAAGCATCAGAATCAGAGAACATCCCAGACATCCCTCAAGAATCAAGAAACCCCGAATCAAACCATAGAATTGGTCCAGGGCGTCCAAAATTGATCAGAACTGGAAGACCCGGACGACCAAAGAAAGAGTATAACGTAATCGAAGCTTTAAACTCAATCCAAGAAGAAATTCCAACCAATGTCGCAGAAGCATTCAAGAGTCAAAACGTGGATGAATGGAAATCTGCAATGAAGAAAGAATTTGATGCGTTAATTTCAAATGGTACCTGGGAATTAGTTGACCTTCCTAAGAACTGTAAGGCCATTGGCAATAGATGGATCTTTAACGTCAAGAAGAAACCAGACGGGACAATCGAAAGGTATAAATGTAGACTAGTTGCTAAAGGTTGTTCACAGAAATACCAAGTAGATTATTTTGAAACCTTTTCGCCTGTAATAAGACATTCTAGTATTCGTTTAATTCTTGCACTTGCTGTTGAGTATAAACTTTTGCTCCACCACGTGGATGTTACCACTGCATACCTTCATGGTGTTTTGGAGGAGGAGGTTTATATGAAACAACCAGAAGGTTTCGAGGATGTCAGAAATTCAAACAAGGTCTGCAAGTTGAAGAAATCCATCTATGGTCTCAAACAATCTGGAAGAGAATGGAACAAAAGACTGAATGAAGTACTTCTTAGGATTGGATTCAAAAGATGTGTTTCCGACAGTTGCATTTATGTGAAAACCAAAGAAGATGAAATCAACATCATAGGTGTGTATGTAGATGACATCATTTTGGCATGCAGTTCTCATAAATCCATGGAATCAATTAAAGGACAAATTGATTCAGAGTTTGACATAGTTGACAAAGGACCATTGAAATATTACCTTGGCATTGAACTTGAAAGAGAAGAGGACAGAGGCTCCATAAGTATTTCTCAAGAAAAATATATCAGGGATTTTTTAAATGATTTGGACATGGAAACTACTCGAAAATGCTATACACCGTTAGATCCTGGTATAAAACTGAATAAGAGTACAGAAGTAAGCACAGAAAAAGTTGACCAAACACTCTATCAGTCACTTATTGGAAGTCTGATGTACTTGTCCACCGCTACCAGACCTGACATAACCCACTCGGTGAGTAAATTAGCTCAATTTAACTCAAATCCAAATAGAGACCACTTAAGTGCCCTTAAACACCTGATTCGATACATTTCAACCACAAAATCATAAAAATTGAACTATAAGAAGACTTCAAAAGATCTTATAGCTTATGTTGACGCTGATTGGGCAAACAAAACAGATGACAGGAAGTCATACACCGGATTTAATTTTATTCTTGCTGGAGGAGCAATTACTTGGCAGTCGAAAAAACAAACATCTATAGCATTAAGCAGCACTGAAGCAGAATATATTGCGATTTCACAATGCAGTAGAGAAGTGCTCTACCTGAGAAGTTTAATCTCAGAACTTGGACTAGACGAACTAATTCGAGACTCAACAACGATTTTCAACGACAACTTAGGAGCGCAACAACTTGTTAAAAATCCAATTCATCATCCAAGAACGAAACATATAGACATTGCGTGTCACTTCGTTAGAGGCCTGTTTGAAGATGGAGTAATTAAAATTCAATACAAGAACACCGAAGACATGACAGCAGACATCTTAACGAAGAATTTAGGAAAGACAAAACATTTGAAATTTTCGAAAATGTTAGGTATTTCTTTTGTGCAGGTAAATAAGTAATGATTTGAGGGGAGGTGTTAAATTAAATAATTATAGTATATTGTAAACTACTTTGCTTAAATTCACTCCTCTTAAAATATGTATTTAGTTATAATCAAATCAAAGCTTATTTAATTTTCTCGTTTCTATGTAATTTATTAATAATATTTGTTCATTCAATAAATATCTTTTGTTCAGTAAACATCGAAGTATAAGTTTTTTTTTACTTCTAAAAAGTTGCTTATATAATCTTTAACTTCGTTGGTCATATTCGGCCAGAAATACTTTTGGCGAAGCTTAGCCAAAGTTTTGTGTATTCCCCCATGACCGGCAGTGAAAGAATCGTGCGCTGTTTTCAAAAGGCCCCTACACAACTCCTTCGGTACCCAGAGTTTCCAGGCCCTGTCGTCTTGAATAGGGTCTCCAGTTCGTCTGTCGGTCCGTTTGTAGACGAAGCCGTCCGAAATACATATGTCAGGCAGTCTGTCTTGGTTTTCGTTTATGGTCTTCTTCAATTCAACATATTCTTCTGAAGCAAAGTATGGTGAATTGAATTCAACTTCTGGCGCTTCGGTTACGATCTCGTCCATGTGAACTCTTGAGAGGGTATCAGGGACTACATTGAGGATTCCCTTCCTGTGCTCTATGGTGAAGTCAAAGCCTTGCAGCTTAAAACTCCACCGAGCTAGCCGACCACTCAAGTCCTTCTGAGTCATCAGCCACTTAAGGCTTGCGTGGTCAGTTATGATAGTGAACGGCAATCCTTCAATGTAAGCTCTGAACTTTTTAACAGACAGAACGGCCGCATAACATTCAAGTTCCGTGACTGTATAGTTCCGCTGAGCGGAATTAAGCTTCTGGGACATGAATGCTATTGGTCGTTCGTTGTTCTCTTCATCCATCTGAAACAGAACACTCCCTATACCAGAAGATGATGCGTCGCATTGTATGTAGAAGTGTTTCGTAAAATCCGGATTCGTTAATATTGGTGCCGTGACCAAGGTTGTCTTTAAGTTCTCAAAAGCTGTCAATGCTTCGCTCGTCATAACAAAGTCTTTTCCCTTCTTCAGGCAGTCTGTCATTGGGGCTGATATCGACGCAAAATTTGGGATAAAGCGCCTATACCAACCCGTCATCCCTAGAAATCGACGGAGTTGTTTAGGGGTTTTTGGCACAGGAAAATCCTTTACCGCAGAAACTTTTTCGGGATCCGTTCTTAGACATCCATCACCGACGAAATAGCCTAAGTACTTGATCTCTTTAAAGCAGAATTTGCTCTTCTCCACGTTTATCGTCAGCCCCGCTTCCCGCAAACATCTCGAGACCTCTTTCAGGGCGCTGATGTGACTTTCAAAGTCTGGAGAACAAATCAAGAGATCATCTAAATAGACAAAGACACTCTCCCTCAAACGAGCGGGAATGACTTTGTCCATCAGCTTACACATTCTCTGGGCAGCGTTGCACAATCCAAACGGCATAACCGTGAACTGATACAACGGCCGTCCAGGAACTGTGAAGGCCGTCTTCTCTCTTGATTTCTTCTCCAGCGGAATCTGCCAAAAAGCGTCCTTCAAATCGATACTCGAGATGAAATGCGTGTCGTGAAGGCGACTCAAAATCCCTTCAATGTGAGGGAGAGGGTACGCAAATTTTTTCGTTGCTGCGTTCACCTTCCGTGAGTCTAAGCAAAGCCTGTTCTTGCCTGGCTTCCGTACCAACACAACTGGAGAGCTGTAAGCGCTATTGCTTTCTTCGATCACACCAAGCTCTAACATGCGGTCGAGCTCAGCATACATTAACTTCTGAACGACGGGTGAGATCGGATAATGCCGTTGTTTGATGGGAATTGTGTCGTCTTCCATCTCAATGACATGTTCTTCGACGTGAGTCTTACCCAATCCCAGTACCGCGAAAGAAGGAAACGTAAGCTTAACGCGTTCCAGCTCTTCAGTTTGTGTTGGAGTAAGCTAACGCATAGGATCAGACTCTTGCCCTTCCGCCGGTGCTGGAATGTCTAAAGCGCTGATGACGTTTGGAGCAACTTTGAAGGCTCTCCAAAAATCTACCCCTAGGCAGAGCTGCTGTTGCAAACTGGGAACAACATACAGCTCCATCTCTTGGGTGTTGCCACCCCATGAGATTTTGGCCTTAAATCGTCCGTTAATGTGTTGGTTCTTTCCGTCGGCAGTCTTTATGTCAACTGTCATTTTTGTCATTTTTATGTCGTGGTTCATAATGAACTCTATTGCCCCTCTTCCCATGCAACTCACAGACGCACCACTATCCAATAGACCTACCATCTCTTCACCATTTACTGCTACTTTAGCGTAGGGTCTATTGTCGTCAAAAATACTGTAGCTTCTATTTTATTCTTTGTCCGTCTAAATATTGCACATTTTTCCCTAAGCCTACTTATTTTTCTAAAATTCCTATTATTAGTCTGTTCGTATGTTATCTCTGAATTGAAAATTCGCTTTCTTGCCTTTTCGTAGTCTTTCATGCGTTCATGAAGACTTTTATATTGCACTGGTGTTTCTTGTTTCTTATTTGTTAGTCTAGTTTCTCGTCTTAGGATTTCTATTTTTCTGGGTTCGGTTTCTCCGGGAGTAGCGCATTTGTCGTCGGAGTGAACCCGGTCGCACTCCCGACTTTCCCTGACAGGAGGCACAATTGAACGAGAGGTTTCCCTGCCCGCAACTAAAACATGTGAGCGCGTGGAAAGTAGAAGGGCAGGCTGTGGGAGTTGCACTTTTGTCTTTTGTCGGTTCAGTCCTTTTGTCTCGTTCACTGTTTCTATAAGTCTGATGTCGTTTATCTGTTTTTGTATTTGAAGTTAGTTTGTCCGAGCGGTTATACTGTACCGCAGCAATATGTGCTTCTCGTTCGTCGTCGGAGTCGGTCAGATAATGTCTAGTCCGTACTAAGTCATGGTCATCTAGTTCACTAATCTGTTTCCTCGCCTTTTGGTATCTAGCTGTTAAGTGCCTTTCAGCACGTCGGCACTCTTCTCTAAGATCTCGGATGTCCTTAATAGGGCATCCGAAGATCAGCGTCGCTACCTTGTCCTTCAGGTTCTGTCGGACTATGGACACTAAGTCTTTCTCGCTTGGTCTATTTCTCA
This sequence comes from Epistrophella euchroma, assembly GCA_947049315.1. NCBI lineage: Eukaryota > Metazoa > Arthropoda > Insecta > Diptera > Syrphidae > Epistrophella > Epistrophella euchroma. The sequence goes on along the minus strand of OX346245.1, from coordinate 72,066,616 downwards.
TCTGTAGTGTGAGACCCCTAACTTCTTCGTAAAACTCGTCAAAAGTTTCAGTAGGTTGCTGACGTCTGTCCATAATTTCCCTCAATATCTCGTGGTCTCTCTTACTGTTGCGGAATTGCCGCAATAATTCAGATTTTAGATCGTAAAAATTTAAGTACTCGTCACTATGGTTCTCTTCGAGGAACTGCCAATACCACTTTTCGGCAGTCCCAGTCACTAAGTGGTGGAAATTTGCAAACACCTGCTCGTTAGTGACCCCGTTCTTCTTTTGCAGGGTCTCAATCCTAAAAATAAAACTCTCTACCGTCATGGTCTTCGATGTACCGTCGTACTTTACACCCCACTTATGTATATCAATACGTTTACCATGGTCACTACACGGTCTGGTCGTTTCTTGCCGAATATGGTGACCTATGACCGGTGGACTTATGTCTGGGTCGGAGAGAAGCAGATCTTCCCTTCGATCTTGCCTAGCATATGTGGCGAGGGCTGACTTCTCTACGACCCGTAAACGCTCACTCATCGAGGTCATATTCCCCGTGACCATCTCTACCATTGTATGCAACTTTGACATATTTTTCGTTTGTTCTGTTAGGAGCGCCAAGGTCCTATTGTGGGACTCGTTTATAGAACGTGACACAGCACAGTCAATAACCTTCTTGAGGTTTTCACCCCCCATTGTTATCTCGTACTCGGATTTATCTTTGTCCGTACTTTGTTTCCCTTCGTCGTCTTGTTCTATTAAAAAGCGTTCTTGTCGTAATTGCTGTGTCAGTTGGTTTATGGAATCTCTTGTTTCCTCCGAGCCTTCCCTGATTGGAAGCAATGCCTGGGCTCCTAATTCCTGAGTCCCAATAGAACTTCCCCCACTAGTAGTATTAGCCTGTCCCCCACTTGCTTCCCCATTCCTATCCACAAGATCGTCGAAAGGGTTTTGCAAAATACTTCGGTTGAGCTCAGCTTCTGACGGAGTTGGACTTAGGTCTTCTAGGGTGGTTTGACGAGTGACCCGTCGCCTATCACCTCTTACTCTACTACTCTGTCTAGGAACGGTGCCCTTTCAGACAGCATCCGTATTCCTATTCATCTTCTTTAAAAAAAATTACTAACAGAAATTGGTTTCAAAAATTTCTAGAGAAGATTTGAAAATTCTTTGCAGAAATAGAGATCAGTAATTCAAAAAAAAATTAAAAATTGTGAGCAAAACTAAATAAAAAAATTCAAAAAGTTATAAGAAAAAATTAAAAACTATTAAAAAAAAATTAATAAAAGAATAAAACTTAAAAATGATAAAAAGGTAAATGTTCAAAAATCAATAAAAAAAAATAAAGGTATATGAAAAAAGTTAAAAATGAAAGGTATATCCAAAAAGAATGAAAACTTCAATAAAAAAATTGATTGAATAAAGCTAAAAAAAAATAATAAAAAGGAAATTCAAAAAAAATCAAAAAAATTAAGTATAAAAAAAGGTGTTTAAAAACTAAGTTTTTGAAACCAATTCGAAAATAAACAGGTCTAAAAAGTTTCTTGTTCAATATTCATTTTAAGGTGTGTGAAGTCCCGACTAAGTTACCAAAACGACTCAGGAGGGAGAAAAAGAAAAATTGTGTCAGGTCTTGTCCTTTGTCAAGTTTTTGTCGTATTAAGTTTTCGTTAGTTTCTGTCCTAAGTCAAGCGTCGGTCCTGTTTACAACTGGTGCCTCTGAGACTCGACGAGTGCTTCGGGTTAAATCTAGTTTTCCTGCCACATCGAACTTTCTGATGTTGAACCTGAAAGGTGGTTGGCTAGAAATCAGAAATAACCCTCCACACGAGCAGAATTTCAGAACTTTCCACTCACGCCACTCAATACATCTGGCTGGGCCTGAATATAAGGATAGCAATGATTGTACTGTTCTTCCACTCTACTCCGCTCCCCACTGTACGATAGACTTTGTTCGACCCCACAAAATCCACTGGTTCTAGACCCGTTAGATCGGACAGCTGAACTCTATCTACCGTGAAGCTAGGAGCTTCTGCGGTCTCTAAGCTTGTGCTTAAAAGATAGGAAAAGGAATTTAAAAAAAAAATGAACAAAAAAAAATGGGAAATGAGATTGTTGTGAGTCCAACGGGATGACCTTAAAATAAAAATCATCTCCTTGGAGTCCCAATCAATCCAGAAGCCGTTCGTTCGTTGGGCGCCATTGTTGCGAGTCTGGGTTACCACGGGGGTGTATCTTCATGAGCTGGAAAAGGGCGGTGGCATGCTTGCTCTAGCTCGGCTAAGCTCGACGGATTGGGGCGGTTCTTGCCCTTTTCCAAACTCATCCCACTCAGCAAACAAAAAAAATCATGCCTGTATTAAGGGATGAGGATAGGAATAGTGGATAGGGTAACGGGATAGGGATACTGGAATGGAAAACAAAAGGAAATCGCACAAACCTAGTTACCTTTGCTACTGCATTGGTGAAAGGGTGAGGCATTAGGCAGGTCTTTCGGAAAGACAAAAAAAATTGGAAATTTTACTTAATCTAAAACTAATCTAAAACTAGACCCTTAATACTATAAATTTATATCTGAGGGATATAATCATAAAACTAAACCTAAGTAATCTAAAACCTAAAAAAAAAAAACTCTTCCTTTTTGTCTCACCAAAAATTACCAACAACCCCACTGTCTCACCAACGCAGCAGTTCGCCGAGTCATCAAAAGCTTTGCCTGGTGTTATTGGCAAAAGTTTGGCCTGCCCTCCCTTGTATCCAGGATACAACCATCGCTATCTCCTTGGCCAGTATTCTGGAGATAGCCCCTAACTTGAACCTCCAGTCATAAACTGTGTCGTCATCGTCCTAGTAAAGACTGTGAGAAGAGTTCTCATCTATGTAGGATTACATTTTTGAGATGGTGGGTAAGAATGGTGGGTATCGTCAATAAAATAGTTTACATTATTAGTGAGGTCAGTAGGTCAGGCAAGTAAGTCGGGTAAGTAGGTAAGATCTATAGGTAAGGTAGGTATAGGTAAGGTCTTTAGGTCAGGTAAGTAAGTACGGTAAGTATAAACAAGTAGGATACGTAAGTGAGATAGGTAGATAAAGTCATGTGGTTGTCGGAATAGTCTAATTGTTAGTTAAGTAAGTAATGTAAGTATGGTATTATGTCATAGGTAAGTATAATTGGAATAGTTCAGGTGAGTAAAATCCATGTTCGCGGTCGAAATCGTAAAAAGTCATTGTCTAGTCGTCGCACGTAATCTCTCCCTCTTCATCTTCGGCCCAGCCGAGCCTTCACACACCTTTTTTAAATTATTAGCACTCCATGTTTACTTTTGAAAATTCACCGAAAATTATAATTAAAAAGAATTGATTTCATCCGTATTAAAATTTATTTTATAAAATTCATTAATTAATATTACGCTAATTTAAAATTCAGAAATAGGAAGAAAAGAAAATCAGTGGTCTTAAAATTATAACCGCTTCAATGCGTATTTTTTTTAATTTTATTTTGTTTATAATTATTTGATGTATTTTTATAAAAATAGGCTTTATGATTTTGCACCGGAGTGTATGAATGTTCTCCCCGTCTTGTGCAAAAGGCAAAGTAAAATATCAAAGCGGAAAGAATTCAAGTTTTAAAGGGGCTATAATCTGAAGCGTCGGAGTGTAGGTACTTCCTTCCCTTGCTCACGTCGATGAATATTTAAGGTTTATATATATATATATGTATGAGAAAAATCAATATAATTCAATAAAACTTACAATTTTACTGTCCATCGATGTCCTGCCGGCAGCACTTTTTCAGGAACAATGGCTTCAATTCGGTAGCCAAGCTATATGAATCACATATTTATATATCAATATACGCCTACGTTCCAAAGTCCAGAGACGAACACTCTTCACTTATCGCTGTCACTTGTACACTTTCCTCTTTTTTTGTATATATATCTATATATATATATTTTCTTTTTTTTTCTTTCTTTAATTCACTTAACTTTTGATTTTCTTTCTCTCCTTTACACTGTTCTATCTTTTATGAAAACAAAAAAAAAAAACTATTCAAAAGAAATTAAAAGGGACTTGAATCCGTCCAGAAGGGACTTCAAAAAATTACGTCCAGAAGGGACTCAAAAAAAAAGTTGCGTCCAGAAGGGACTCAAAAAAAAAATTACGTCCAGAAGGGACTCAAAAAAAGTTACGTCCAGAAGGGACTCAAAAAAAAATTACGTCCAGAAGGGACTCGAACACCAAAGTAGGGCACTTCCTGTTTTTCCAGTTGGAGTGTCTCTATGAACACCCTATATAAGGCTGAATCACACGCCAATCCCCCAAATCCAACACTCAGTCCTGAGCTCAACCTTAGCAAGTCGCTAAACTATTTTTCGAATTTCGATTCCGGCAGGAAAACCCAAAACGGAGCAGAGGCTCGAATTGCCGTTTAAAGACGATGAGCTGTTTCTTGTCTTGTCAGAATGTATATATATGTGTAAATATGTATATATCTTTGGCAAATCGCTTCTAATATGTTTTTGATCCGAACCTCTGCCTTTGAAGAACGGGGCTTCAAGGTGCCTTTGAAAATTTTCACACCTTTCTTAGTGCCTCCCGAATGCTTGAGATGGCCCTCCTTTTGTTTCCTGATTTAAAAATTCTCACGTTAGATTCTCGAATTAATTTTCCTCTCCCTAATTTGATCTTACCTTTTGAGGATAATTATTGTATTTTATTATTTGAATATGAAAATTGATTCTAATTCGGTCACTAAAATCTTTTGTTCAGGAGAACTTGTACAAAGAAATATATGTAACCGCGAGCAGAAAACAAAGTCTTTATTTATTTTTTTTTTTTTATATAAGGTTTTATTCTCCGTGACGGCAACTCTTAAATAAACGTAATTGTTTCTTTGACTGCTACAATTCGAAAGCTAATTTGGGTTATATCATAATCGGTCAATGCCCTATGTCCTATATTTGACCCATTGTATATAATAATCTGATTCTTCAGACTGGAATTCGGAATATAATTTCTTCCATCCATATATAGGTCTAATACCTTGGTATATGTCAGTGTTATCTATGTATGAGTGCGTACTACCCCTGTATCTACTCTTGCACTAAATGGATTACAAATAAACTAATAATAGAAATAAATAACATTAAACGAAATAAATAACTTAAATATAAAAATATCGCAGATAAAATACTTAATACCTAGCAATATTGCACTTAATCCCTACTTTTCAGTGTTTTTTTACACATTTATTATCCCAGCTCGACTCTTACTACTTTTCTCCTAAAGGGAACGTAAACATTGCAGATTTGCCTTATTCAGCGCTATGTGCTGGCAACGTCTTTTTTTTGGGCGAAACTCAATTCAGCCTGTCATATCTGTCTGACAGATCTCATTTGTCAACATCCAACATTTACATTTCTTTTTCCATCGTGGCTATAAATAAATTGTTTTAAAAAAATGTAATAGATATTACTTTAAAGAAACAAAAAATAATCTCAAGCAAACTTAACATTACCGGGCATCGCATAGAATATCAACGAGAGACGTGAATATATCCAATTGCGAAGATCGCCAAGTGGAAGACAATAATGAAGAACATCAACTCGGTAGGTATATATGTAGGTGAGCCCTTCACATATTGTGCTCCACCATTCAATCAATTCACACATTTAATTCTTTTTTTGTTTTCAGATTAATCATCAAATTCACCCTCAACAACTCCCACAACTATGCACATAGCGAAGATAAGTAAATTTATCGCCAGATACCGCTTCTGAATTATCCTTCATTAGGGTAGTTTTCAGAGACAGAGTCTGCCGCTAATTTGTATCCTCTCAAGTTCCTTTTTTTTTTGTATTATATTTTTTTATAGGTATTTATCTTTTTGTTTTTTCTTTTCTTTTCGTTTCTTTTCAGGTACAATCATCCCCTACGGTGTACTATCGCAGTGTTGAAGCGGCGCGCGCGGCAAAACCAACCCCTAAAATATGTACAGTGACCTGCAGATATTATTTTGCATTATATTTTTTTTTTTTTTTGCTTGCTAATAAAATTGTGCTCATTTGTATATTACAAGTGGTATCTTAGTGTTTGTATGGTATCTTAAAGATACCCAAATTTATGGTGTACCTTGGATTCACAAATCATAGAGGGATCGGCTACGCAACATAACCTTACGTTAACCGACTCTGACAATAATTTTTTTAGTGAAAAAGTACAACAAGAAAATAAATTAGAAATGGCAAACAGTGGTGACGATCGAACAAACGAAACTACTGACGTTTTCAAAGCACTCAGAGTTCCTGATGCTATTAAAGACTTACGCAAATTTGACGGTAATCCTAGACTCCTTTTCGACTTTATTCAGAATGTAGAGGAAATTTTATCTCTAATTCCGGAAGTGGATGGTACAGTCCAGGGAAGAATACTTCTTCGAGCCATCCGAAATAAAATAATCGGACCTGCCAATGAAATACTAAATATGTATGGCACTCCACTTGCATGGACATCAATAAGGAACAATTTAGTTTTGCACTATAGCGATAAAAGAAATGAGACCTCTCTTATTCGTGACCTCCATAACCTTAAACAACAAAACAATAGTGTTGAACAATTTTATAGTAAAGTGATCGAAATTTTTGCTACTATAAGCAACCACATTAAAGTTCAAGACACAGACTTAAATGTAATAAAAGCCAAAAATGAACTCTACGAAGAAATGTGCCTTAACACCTTTTTAGTAGGTTTAAGAGAACCCCTTGGTTTAACTATTCGTGCAATGAAACCCACCTCATTGCCAAATGCGTTTGCATTCTGCATCCAAGAGCAGAACATATTTTACTCGAAAACAAACTTGTCACTATTTGATAATATGATGAATAAGAAAAGTTTTGAAATCCAAAATCGACAAACCCAACATTTTACTTCCCCATATAATACATTTTCATTCAATCAACAAAGACCACAACCACAATATTTCTACCCCTCACATAATACATTTTCATTCAATCAACAAAGACCAAAACCACAACAATTCTACCCCTCACATAATACATTTCCATCAAATCCACTAAGAACTCAACCCCAACAATACTATCAACAACGGTTCCCACAGCAACATATAAATCTTCAACAACAACCTCAAAAACCCCAACAGAATTATCAACCACAGTTTACACAACAACAACCCTCCCAACGTTATTCTCAAAAACCTCAGCAGTTTTCACAGAACCAACAAAGAAAATTCGATCCAATGGAACTTGGTTCCACTAGAGTTACTCGTTTGACTCAACCATCTCCATCCAATTTTACTAAACCAAATGAACCTCAAAATTTCAGAAAACAAGAATTACATAATGTAATTGTCCCACAAGAAGCAGACAACTTCTCAAATAACATAGAATACCCTACTGACACAACTGATAATTACCAAGAGTTAGATTCCTACTATGATTATAATAATCACCCTGATCAACAAGATCTGGAACTGTTAAATGTAATGCATGAATTAGATGACGAAAATTTTTCCATACCTGCCCCGACAGACCAATTGGGTACGTAGACATTAACAAACATGGTACTGTTCTTCCTTATATCAACATTTCCTCACCTTTTGGCCGTTCATTAAAATTCTTAATTGACACAGGAGCCACCACGTCTTTCATTAACCCTGAATTTGTACATCCTGATTATTTAGTTTCAATAGAACCGACGTCTATCAAAACAATTCTAAGCACACATAAAATAAATAAAGAGGTTTATATTCCCAACTTTTTAGAGTTTAATCAACCTGGAGAGACCAAATTCTTAGTTTTTCGCTTTCACGGATACTTTGATGGTTTACTAAGACTTGACGCCCTTACGGCACTAGGAGCAAACATTGATTTAGTTAACAAACTCATTATTACAAAAAATTCAAAATTACCTTTAGAACTAAAACCCAATTTTATATCCCAAAAATATATTCTCTCAGCAAACTCTAAAACAATCGTAAATTTACCAGTTGACATAGAAGAAGGAGACATTCTTATTAAAACAACATATATTTCACCTCAGTTATATATTCCAGAAGGAATATATAAAACAGTTAAATGGTACACTAATTGCATGATAATTAATGCATCCAACTCTGAAAAAACACTCTTTTTAGAACAACCTCTCAAGGTCACAAAATTCAATAAACAAGAGTTTTGCGAACTTAACAACTTTGAAATAAATAGTGATATCCCTCAAACAAACTTTATAACTTCTGATGACATAACAAATCTTATTCGAACTTCACACCTTAACCTTGAAGAAAAGAAAGTTATTTACAAATTATGCCGAGAATATGATGATATTTTTTTTAAAGACGGACAAACATTCACTAATAAAATTAAACATGGTATCAATACCACCGATGACATTCCCATCTATTCAAAATCTAATAGGTACCCTCATATTCATAAACAAGAAGTTCAAGCACAAATTGAGCAAATGCTAGAACAAGGTGTTATAAGACCCAGTTATTCACCTTGGAGTTCACCAATCTGGATTGTTCCAAAGAAAATGGGTGCCAGTGGAAAAGTCAAATGGCGACTTGACTACAGGAAATTGAACGAGAAAACAGTCAGTGATAAATATCCTTTACCTAACATTAATGATGTGTTAGACAAATTAGGCCGAAGTATATATTTCACGACACTCGATCTTGCCAGCGGTTTTCACCAGATTGAGATGAAACAAAAAGACATTGAAAAAACAGCGTTCACCGTAGAAAGTGGGCATTATGAGTATTTAAGAATGCCCTTTGGGTTAAAGAATGCTCCATCGACCTTTCAAAGGGTCATGGACAACCTCCTCAGGGACCTACAAGGAAAAATCTGTCTCGTTTATTTGGATGATATCATCATCTTTTCTACTTCACTCCAAGAGCACACAGAAAATTTAAAGAAAGTTTTTGATAGGTTACGAGAAGCAAACTTCAAAATTCAGATCGACAAATCTGAATTCCTTCGTAAAGAAGTAGCTTTCTTAGGTCACATAGTTACAAGCGAAGGTGTAAAACCAAACCCCGATAAAATTTCTGCAATTCGAAATTTTCCAATACCTAAAACCCAAAAAGAAATTAAATCTTTCTTAGGTCTTCTTGGAGATTATCGTAAGTTCATCAGAGATTTTGCGAAACTTACGAAGCCACTTACAGAATGCTTAAAGAAATGTAAATATTGACTTAAATGAAAAATATGTTAAAGCATTTGAAATGAGTAAAGAGTTACTAATTAATGACCCTATATTACAATATCCTGATTTTACTAAACCATTTATTTTAACCACCGATGCGAGTAATTTCGCACTAGGTGCAATTTTATCCCAAGGCGCTTTAGGTAACGATAAGCCTATTTGTTATGCCAATCGGACTTTAACAGACTCGGAGACCAATTATTCTACCATTGAGAAGGAATTATTGGCAATCGTTTGGGCAACGAAATATTTCCGCCCATACCTATTCGGCCAAAAATTCAAAATTGTAACCGACCATAAGCCCTTGCAATGGCTCATGAGTCTAAAAGACCCGAATTCCAAACTAATCAGATGGTGTTTAAAACTCGAAGAATTCGATTATCAAATAATCTATAAAAAAGGAAAATTAAATTTAAACGCAGATGCGCTAAGTCGAATCCAAATACATCCCCCAAATAGTAAAATCGAATTAAACATTAATGAAACAACTGCTGCTACCATTCATTCTGCTGCCGAAAATTTAGATGATCATATATTTATTTCAGAACGACCCCTAAACGAATTCAATATACAGCTTATTTTAAAGAAAAATGACAGAGAAAAACCACCAAAACTTGAAATGCTGTTCAAAAACAAACAAAGAAGAACTGTGTACAAACAAGACTTTACTGAAAATAACATTACGGACATTTTTAAACAACATTTACCCCCAAACAAATGCTGTGCAATATACACAGATAATGAAACATTCAAAATTGTACAAGAAGTATATTCAAAATATTTCTCTAACAGCAAGACCTTCAAACTTATCCGTTGCACCGATATACTAACAGATATAACAGACAATGACGAACAAGACAAAACTATTACTGATTACCATAATAATAATAACCACAGAGGAATAAATGAAACACTCCTACATTTAAAAAGACAATACTTTTTCCCGTATATGAAGACAAAAATTACAACAATAATAAATAATTGCGAAACCAGTCAACTTATGAAATATGACCGAAACCCTCCAAAAATAAAACATGAAATTCCACCAACTCCAAAGAAACCACTCGATATAGTCCACATAGATGTCTATAGTATAAATAATAGAAAAATCCTAACAATAATTGACAAATTTTCAAAATTTGCAGCTGCATACACACTCGCTGTACAGAATAGAACAAAAACATAATAAAATCTATTAAGCATTTTATTAGCCTTCACGGCATACCCAATCATTTAGTATCCGATCAAGGATCAGAATTCACGGCCATAATTTTTAAAGATTTCTGTACACAATATAGCATTAATTTGCATATTACATCTTTTCAACAGTCCAGTAGCAATAGCCCCGTTGAACGATTACATTCAACACTTACTGAAATTTATAGAATAATCTACAACAAAAGAAAGGAAAGAGACCATAGCTCCATTTTAAGCGAAACTATAATTACTTACAACAATTCCATTCACACATCTACAAATTATACCCCATATGAATTATTTTACGGTAGGACTTATAAGTTTAACAAAGAAGTAAATTTAAATAATGAACATGAGTATCTTCAAAAACTCAATGAATTTCAAGAAAAACTATTTCCCACTATAAAAGAATGATTAGAAAAAGTAGTATCTAAGAACATTGAAAAAATTAACACAAACCGAAAAGATGCCGTAGATCTTAAGGAAAATTCAATAATTTATAGAAAAGAATTCAGACGAAATAAATTAACACCTAGATTTAGCAAACATAGAATTAAAACAAATAATAAAGTTACAGTTATTACTAACGACTACAAGAAACTCCATAAATCAAAAATAAAACACAAACGAAAATTTCAGGCTCATGACGATGACAACACTCACGACAATAACCAAAGGACAGAAAATGGAACTGCAAGAACTTAGTGGAAACATGGGAATCCTTCCTATGAAACTAGGAACAAGCAGAACTATAAACAACTATGATAACCTAGTACACATTGTCAAGTTGGACTCATATAAGCAAAATATAGACAAAATAACTACATCATTATTAGCCTTCAAAAACATAAATGATTTCAAAGACTCGTTGACCATTATAAACGTCAAAGTTGACGAACTTAGAGCAAAATTAGAAACGTTGATGCCAAAGTTTAGACATAAAAGAGGACTTATTAACGGACTTGGTTCGGTAGTTAAAAGTATAACTGGAAATATGGACGCAGACGATGCCATGCATCTGAACAACCAAATAGACCAACTAACACAAGACCAACTGCTAGTAAAAGATAAAATAAATAGGATCACTCAATTAAACAACCAAATGACTCAGAGATTGACAAACATTACTGACCACATAAACAGACAGCAAGAAACTATAGAAGGTTATTTAAGGTATTCCCAAAACCAAATCAAAACAGATAAAACCGCAATCAGGTACTCCCAATACCTGAACCAAATAAATTATAATATTGATTTATTGAATAGTCACCTTTCTAATATAGCAGAAGCCATAATTCTCGCCAGACTTAGCGTCATTTCAAAACAGATACTAAATTCTGATGAACTTGATTACATATATAAATTTTTTGAAAATAAGTCCATACAAATAAATTCAGATGAACAGATTTATGAGCTCCTAGGTCTACAAGCCTACTACAATCATACTAACATTATATTCAACATAAGAATCCCACAAATTTCCAAAGAAACTTTCTCTCTTTTTCATATTATTCCCCTCCCTATTAATAACACTAAATTTATCATTACCAAACCTTATATCATATCCAATCCTAACAAAATATTTTACTTTGACAAAAAATGCCAACAAATCGAGGGAATATTCTACTGCAAAGAAGCGGACAAACATCAACCGAAACAAAATGATAGCTGCATCACCAACCTTCTAAAAAATCTCCCTGCTAATTGTGATCTCGAGGAAAAATCAGAAAAAGCTGAAATACTGCAACCAGAACATAATTATATACTTTTAATTAACATCCCGGAAACATACATACAAACCACCTGTGAACCACACCGCCGAAAAATCAAAGGCACACAACTAATACACTTTGAAAATTGCGAAGTCGAAATAAACCAAATCATATATGAGAGTAACGAAAGAATATACTGGGAGGATATTCACATCTTTCCATCACAACTTAACCAGATAAACTCATCATCAATAGTTCATACACCAAACTTACAAAAACTTCAATCTTACCAATTTAAAAACATAGAACTCATACAAGAACTACACACAAGAACGTCACGGACCAGCACATTGATGCTCAGCTCAACAATCATATTCAGCCTATTCATCCTCATAATTTTGGTCTACTTAATCGGATATCATAGATCACCAACAGCATCAACAAATATTCCGATCGCACAGCAGTTTCCAGAATCCATACCTATAAAAATCATCGCTCCTGCCAACGGAACAACAGGAATGCAGTACCTTTGGCCATCGCTCCATTCTCAGGGGGGAGGAGTTACATTGACCTCTCCATGCAACACCTAAATAGCCATATTATTTGCTGACTATCTTATATTTCATATTTCCATGATTATTTTATTTTTTATATTCCAAATCCCAATATCAAATTACTTTATTCTCATGCATAGAGCATGCTGTATTTTTGCTTATTCACACTTTATTATTTTCCCAGTAAAACTAAATTTATTATTTTCCCAGTAAGTTAAACTGTACACCTAAGCAAGATAAAAATATAAAAACGAATGTAATTAGTAAGTCGTCTTTTGGTCAATAAACGTCAACGGGCGAAGCTCTGCCCAAATAAAAAATTATTTTTTTTATTCAACCGGGAAATCATATCATAACTAGGGCGCACGTAAATAGGATGGGGGGTGCTTATAAATCGGCTTAGTTAATTCACAACTTAAGTTCTAATTGTTGGATTTTAAGGTAAGACTGAAATTGGTTGGTTTGGCGGTGGGTGGTTGGTTTTTTAATACTTTATTTAGGTTAGGTACAAATTTTTTCATGAGGATAAGTGATGGTGGGGTGGTAAAAATATGTATGCAGGTTTTTTGGCAGCGAATTATTCTTCATCGTCAAAAAATAAAAAAAAAAACAATTCAAACCATGTGCACTGTGCCTTGGTAGGTGCAGGTGGGATCGAGATAGTGAGTAGAGTTGACTGTTTTCGCGTTTCGCCGTCGACGAATCGTGGTGATATTTTTGTGTATAGGAAGGTATCGGTAAAACAAAACAAGACATAACAGTCGATAGGTATAGGTATGAGTAGGTAGGTATAATAGGTCTAATCTACTAAAATTGGTTGGTTTAGCGGTGGGTGGTTGGTGATGGTGAATGGAATCGAACTTATTTAGAGGCAAAGGCGTGCACAAGGAGGGGTAAGGGGGCATTTGCGCACTTATACGGAATTTTTTGAAATTCAAATTTTTCTGATTAAGGTAAAAAAAACAGTGTTCATATTAATTTTAGTCGATAGATCTTTTAAATACAAGGAAGTTTTTAATTTAAAAAAAATTCTATAAAATCTACGAAGCGAGTTATAAAATGTTAAAAGTTGAATTTTGAAAAATAGACGTAGACAAATAATTCGCCATAAATTGGGGGTTTTAGTTAGGGACATAGATTTTATACTATTAGAAAGGTAATGAAAAAAAAATTATTGCTGTTTCAGGAATTTTTAATGGGATTTTTTGTACCCACTTTTTGATTTTTGAAAACCAGACATTTTTTCCACCCATTTTTTTGTGGGTTTTTATTTTTCATTTTTGTATGGGTGGTTCTAAAAATCTGAAATTTCTACACCTGATGGAAACTATTGATTTATAAATATTTTAAAAATTTCACATTTTTTTAATACCCCAAACTTGAGGTATTTACAAAATTAATGAAATCTTTTTATGCCCTCACAACTTTTTACTGGATGCATCTATAAATTTAATTTTTCTTTTGCACCTTCGAAAGCTAACGTTTAAATTGATATCTGAATTATAATTCTACAAGCTACATAACCCCCAGAATAGATTAAAAAGTTTCGATACAACATTTCACAAAAATCTTGAAAAATGGGCATAATTGTTCGTTTTCCACGTGAAATGTGAAAAAGAGCCGATTTGGAACTGGTTTTTAGCTTTCGTTCTAGTTGTCAGATTTTATTTTTGATTACATATTTAGAAAGATGAAATATCCGTTCAATACCAGATAAAATTATTTTCAAAATTCCAAAAATTTTCATACTAAAATCCAAATTGCATTTTTAGGGAACATAACTTTTTCGAAGGAGAATGAGAAAATACAAAAATAAACAAAAACAAAAAAAACAATTCAAACCATGTGTATATGCATGGTGCCGTCGGCGACAAATCTAGGTTATATATGTGTATATGTAGGTATACTAAGTTCATATAAAAATGACATCGAACTAAATATCTGATATCCATATCAAGACATTTTCATATATCTTCGCTGGGCAAAGCATGTCATGATATTTAATTTCGTACCTCGACTGCATGGGAGTTTGATGGTTGATTTTTTTGCAGAGATAAATGAAATGACATTTCTAGACAAAAAGCAACAAAAAACAACCATCTGTCAAATTCCATGTCAGAGACCCATGTCAAGAGAAAATATCAGAGATAGATCGCTGATATCATCATAAAATCAGATATCGCGACTCCACAAGATATTTCATGGCACGATGAACATTCTGAAATGAATATCTCTTGTGAAGTCGGTGTGTAACATAAATAATCGGAAGGGATTGCTCAGGGGACTCATTCCGTAAAACGATTATCACCCAAAGATAACGTTTCGACGATAGTCCTGCTTCACGTAACCAAAAAATGACTATCGTCTTGACGATCAAAAATATTTGCTTCACGTAAGTCGATTATAGTCAAGACGATATCGATACCTAAATAGGTATCGCTTCGCATTTGTTTTCATGATTGTATGTAAGTTTCTAGGCCACTATAGTTAAATGAGTGAAAAAATTTACTTATTTTGGAAAATGACAACAAAAATTCGAGAAAAATACAAAGTATATGAAAAATAAAAAAAAAAAAAAAACCATTCGCAAGTTTGCCAGCAGGGATCGAACGCCGAACCTCTCGGTTAAGAAGCAAGTACCTATCCCATTGCGCCACCATTTGATGTAAATTTCTGCCGATTTCTTGGATTTATAAACAAACCGTGCACTAAAGAACTTCGTTCCAATAACGCATTACACAATATTTGCAGCTGATCTATATCTATACTTCTATCTATCTATACTATCTATATCTATACTATTATATAAAAGAGTAACTTTTTTTGTTTGTCAGTTTGGCTGTATGTATGCACTAAACTCACAAACAAACAAAAAAACCCTTTTAAAAAATAGATATAATACAATTTTCACTTATCTGGTATGCTATAGGATACAGCAGAAACGAAAATTTTTGTTAAATACAGAATAATAAACAAATTAAAAACTTACCACAAAAAAAATCGTATGGAAATTTTCTAAAATCAAGCATGTAGGTATTTTCCTTGCAAAATTCTGTTTTATAGATTTTCAACTCACATTTACTTCAAGCTCAATTATTTATAAGGAGGAGTTGTTTTGCCATGGAAAATTGCCTTTTGTGGCATGTGGGGTGGGGGATCGGGGGTTTGACTGGTTCCGGTGTAATCCGGTTCGTCAAATCAAGTTTTTGGTGGGCTGATTTCTGGAATCGGCTCAAAAAAAAGTTGTTTTAGGTGGGTAATATATTTGTTTTTTTTTTTTTAGGGAAAATTTTTGATGAAAATAAGTAATGGGTAGTTAAAAATCTTCATCGAAAAAAAAAAACAATTCAAACCATGTGCAGAATAATGTGCCTTGGTAGGTGGGAGCGAGATAGTGAGTAGAGTTGTTTTCACCGGCAACGAATCGTGTTGATATTTTTGTTTAATAGGAAAAGTTCAAATAAAAAAAAAAAAAAACATCAACGGTAGGGATTTTCTCTATAGTAAGAAATGAGTGGAGTAGTATATATATGTATATGAGTAAGGTAGGTATAATATTTGCAGCAGAAATAAACGTTTGCTACTGAAATTGTTTGGTTTGGTGGTGGGTGTTTGCTGGATATGGTAAATGGAAACGAAGTTATAGGCAAGGGGCGTGCACAAGGAGGGGTAATGGGCATTCAATGCACCCCTAATAAAAATTATTTTTAATTTTTTTTTTTGAGTAAATTAAACAATCAAGGGCGCACGTAAATAGGATGGGGGGTGCTTATATTATTATTATTATTATAAACGGGACTTAATTTTAAGACTAACATCTTTTAGATAATTAAGCTTTTTCCATGGAAATTTCAAATAGTTTAATTTAAACGAAATTAAATGAAGTTTATGTTAAAATAAAAAGTATAAAATTAAAGTATACATTATGTACAAAACGTGTTGACATAACTTCAATGTGAAATTCTTTATAAAAAAAAAATAGTCTAGAAAAAAAAAATTGATTAGCAAGTTCATTATAAAAGAGAAAAAGAAAGTTTTAAAAGTAGCCTGTGCAGCAAAAGACAAATTTGTTGATTCAACATACCAGAGATTGCAATTTAGATTTTTACATACTGTTAGACAATTTTAATGATTTGAAACATAAAGTGGTAACAATTTTAATGATTTGAAGCATAAAATTAATAAATATTTTGTATAGTAGTATACTCATACTATAAACAAGCAAAATGAATATACAAATCTCTTTGAAAAGTTTTTAATGACTCCGATCTTCTAATTTCACGAGGAAGTGAATTCCAAAAACGAGCACCGTTAACAAAAAATTGTCGCTCGGAAGTGCGACAAGTAAATCTGGGAATCAAAATATGATTTGTTCTATTTGAAGTAGAGAACTGGATTTTATAAATCGGCTTAGTTAATTCACAACTTGAGTTCTAATTGTTGGATTTTAAGGTAAGACTGAAATTGGTTGGTTTGGCGGTGGGTGGTTGTTTTTAATACTTTATTTAGGTTAGGTACAAATTTTTTCATGAGGATAAGTGATGGTGGGGTGGTAAAAATAAGTATGCAGGTTTTTTGGCAGCGAATTATTGTTCATCGTCAAAAAATAAAAAAAAAACAATTCAAACCATGTGCACTGTGCCTTGGTAGGTGCAAGTGGGTTCGAGATAGTGAGTAGAGTTGACTGTTTTCGCGTTTCGCCGTCGACGAATCGTGGTGATATTTTTGTGTATAGGAAGGTATCGGTAAAACAAAACAAGACATAACAGTCGATAGGTATAGGTATGAGTAGGTAGGTATAATAGGTATTTGCAGAAGAAAAAAAATGTTTGTAGGTATCTAATCTACTAAAATTGGTTGGTTTAGCGGTGGGTGGTTGGTGATGGTGAATGGAATCGAACTTATTTAGAGGCAAAGGCGTGCACAAGGAGGGGTAAGGGGGCATTTGCGCCCCTTATACAAATTATTTTCAATTTTTTTTTCTGAGTAATTACACAATCAAGGGCGCACGTAAATAGGATAAGGGGATGCTTATTACATGAAAATCGACTAAATTTACAACGTGAGTTCTAATTGTTGGATTTTAAGGTAAGACTGAAATTTTTGTTGGTTTGGAGGTTGGTGGTTGGTGACGGTGAATGGAAACGAAATTATTTAGTTGCAAGAGCGTGCACAGTAAGGGGTAAGGGGGCACTTGAATCACTAATACATTTGTTTTTCTAATTCTTTTTGTTGAGTAACTACACAGTAAAGGGCATAGGTAAGCAATGGTGATGTGGGGGTGCTTATTACGTTCAAATCATCAAAATTTACACCTTGAGTTCTAATGATCGGATTTTCAAGGTTCGAGATTTTAAATGAAGATTAAATGTAATGTGGAAACACAAGAAGACAAGAACGTGCGCAAGGAGGGATCTGGTTTCCAGAATCGGCTCAAAATTTTTTTTTTAGGTAATACCTACCTACATATGTATTTTTATTTTAATAGGTAGGTACCAGTGGCGTGGTGTCCATATAACACGATTCCTATTGAGTTACCTTTTGAAAATGGCAATCATATTTATTAAAAACCGAGCAACATTAATCTAAATTCCTAGAAAATTCCCTTAATATTTCGAAGAAATAATAATAAATATCCATAAGAAAGCAAAAAAATAACTCGGTTTTCTGCGTCTTATTTTGGGAATTTGGGAATAAATGAGCAAGAGCAAAAAGAACAAGCTTGTTCTATCCAGCGAAACATTTTAAAAATTGTATTTGTGTTTCTTTCTTGTGGGGTATGGAGTTGTAGAAGAGAGAATTTTGTATGTCTCGCTGTTGTATGAAGTTCATTGAACAGGACAGGTAGGCACATACAAATATTGTGTATTGTGGGTAGGGGTAGTTTTCTGTTGCCGTTGGAAGTCATGTAGGTTTTTCATTGAAAAATTCAGTTCATATAATATTCCTTATTATTTTATTGTAAAATTAAACTTTTATGACCCTTTCTATACAAAATTTTTAAATCAAAACTTAAATCATAGTGTGGAAAGCGATATAGACAGTTTAAGGTAGACATTCATAATTTAGTTACCTACGTTTTTAGGTGACTAATTTTTTTCGACTTATCATTTGAAATCATCCACGCCACGCCACTGATAGGTACCTACTTTATTCAGTGGTAAAATTTTTTTGATGTTGATAAGTGATGCGTGGGGTGGTAAAAAATGTATTCCGGTTTTTTGGCACGGAATTATTCTTTATAGACGGCAATAACCCTTGCTGGGAAAAAATGCTTCGAATATGGTAGGTATATGGTAGAGAAGAAGAAAAAATTTAACATATCATTGATAAATTATTAATTTCTTTATCAAGTGGTTACTAACAAAATTCACGGTCGTTCGTTCCTTAGGGGGTAATGGGAGGTAGGTATAACATAACATACAAATAGTCTGATTTTCAAAGTTGTCTTAAAATTACACTATAGGCAGCCAGGTAGGTACATAATTAGGTTCATTACATTTTTATTCAAATACAAGCCCACACAACCCACACACAACGTGTGGAGGCTTATTTTCAATGTTACCTGACAAAAAAAACGTCAATGTTACCTGACAAGTAACATGGATGGTGTGTAGGGCTCTTTAAGCTGAACATTTTTCGAGTGCTGATTTTAAATCTTCTTTTTGGTCGATATTTGGTTGTCATAAGGTTTTACTAAAGAAGACCCGGGCAACGCCGGGTTTTATCGGCTAGTTAAGGATATAAATAAATAAACTATAAAATAAATAGCAAATAAATAAGTTTTCAATCAAAGTTAACAAATAAATAAATGAAGATTCAAACGAAATAAACAAATAAATAATCAGACATAATAAATTGATAATCAAATAATTAAATAAATAATAAACAAAGAAAATAAATAAATTAATTGAACTAAAAAAATAAATGAACAAATAAATAGCTAAAAAAAAATAAATAAATTGTTGAACAAAAAAAAATAAATTAACAGAAAAATAAAATAATTAGACAATTAAGTTAATAATAATTTAACAAAAAAATAGTGTAATGGAACAGATAATTGGATCAATAAAAAAAAAAATAAGTAAATTAACGAATAGATAGGTATATTAACAAATAATTAAATAAATTAACAAATAATAAATAAATATATTACGGATTTAATAAATAAATTAACAAATAAATAAATTACGGATTTAATAAATAAATTAACACATAAATAAATTAATTAAAAAAGTAATAAATAAATAAATTAAATAAATACATTAATTGACAAATAAATAAATAAACGGAACGAATAAATAAATAAATAAATAAGTTAATAAACTATCCAAAGGAAAATAAATAAATAATTATAAATAAATACTATACTATACTAAATTAAAACTAATATTGCAAACTTAACTTAAAATAAATTAACAAAAATAATATCACAGGTTCTGAAGGAATAAATAATTTAATGAACAATTAATAAATTAACATGCAAATACCTAATATGTCAACAAATAAATAAATAATACAAACAAAATAAATAAATAAATAAATAAAGCTATCAAGCCAAAAATAATTTTGAGTTAATAATTCTTCTAAATAAATAAATTAAATTTCATTATACATCTACATATAAAAATAAATATGAAGAATAATATACGAATATACATAGAAACATATAATAAATCCGATGCTGCCATAACAATAATAATCAAGTATAATAGCAAATTCAAATACAATTCATTGTTTTATGTCCCTTGCATGATAAATACCAATGGTTTTACCCGATAAATTTTCTAATTCATAAAGGTTTTTGCCAACGGCCTTAACAATTCTACATTTAACAAATTTAGGACAAAGTTTAGCACTGAGGTATTTCGAACTATCGCTAAGGACAAAGTTCCTTCGGAATACCTCTTGGCCAGGTACAAAACGTATATCGCGAGTTCGGGTATTATATTTTTGCGCGCTTTTCTCTCCTGCTTTCGCGATACTGTTTTTAATCTTATCTCGTATACATTGCAGTCTTGTTTGACGGGAAAGGATCATAAGCTCACTATCCTCAATGGAATTTAATTTTTGAGCCAGCTCATAACAGGTGCCGTGAGTCATCATGTTAATGCCAAAAAGAGCAAAATAAGGCGTCACACCTGTTGAAGTGTGAACAGCACTTCTAAGAGCACACGCAATTTCGCTTAAATGCAGGTCCCAATCTCGCTGGTCATTTTTAATATACGATCGAATGGCGGCAAGAATAGTGCGATTCACTCTCTCCGACGCATTCGATTGAGGTGAATAATTTGCCGTTTTAAAATGTCGAATTCCATAGGACTGCATAAAATGTTGAAAATCTTTAAACAAAAACTGTTTTCCATTGTCAGAGTGTATGATTTCAGGCACTCCAAACACGTGAAAAACATTTTCTTGTAAGAATTTAATAATGCTTGTAGTGTTAGCATTTCGTAAGGACTTCAAGAAGACAAATTTTGACATATGATCTAGAACCACAAAAATGAAACTATTACCAGCTTAGAACGAGGATACGGACCTAAAAAGTCAACATATAACTTTTGGAACGGACGATCAACGCTATACACACTTGACATGGGTGGACGTAAGACTTGATTTGACGGTTTGCACTGGATGCAAGTATCACATTTCGCTATATAATCACGTATTTGGACTGTCAAATTCGGCCAGTAAAAATATTCGCGAATTCTTTGTAACGTTTTTGCTACTCCACCATGAGCCACTTGAGGTGGATTATGGGCACGAACAATTATATTATTTGTGAGACCTGAAGGTACCCATAATCTCCATGAATGTTCAACATTAGTAGTATCTTCACCAGACGGAAACGATTTCTTATATACAAAATTATCTTCAATCTTCAAATCTGGCAGTCGGTCTTGATTTTCTTTTACTGTTTTTAATAAAGTTTTATATTCTTCGGATTCAAATTCTTTTGATTGAAGATCGATCATGGGCGCAATATTTTCTATGTCGATACTATCAACTTCCATGTACACTCTCGACAACGCATCGGGGACAACATTTAAACTTCCTTTGCGATGCTCAATATCAAACGAAAATGCTTGAAGTTGTAAACTCCATCACGAAAGTCTTCCGCTCAAGTCTTTAAGACTCATGAGCCATTTAAGGCTCGAATGGTCTGTAATAACAGTAAACAACATTCCTTCGACATAAGGTCTATATTTTTGAATAGCTAGTACGGCTGCTAGGCATTCTTTCTCCGTAATGCTGTAATTTTTTTGACATTTATTAAGCTTTTGAGAAAAGAATGAAAGTGGTGCTTCTTCATCGGCATCGTTTTTCTGGAAAAACACCGCCCCTACCCCCGTGTCAGATGCATCGCATTGGATGTAAAATCGTTTGCTGAAATCTGGATGTGTTAACGCTGGAGCTTCTGCTAAGGCCTTCTTCAACTTCTCAAAAGCCTCCAGAGCTCCTTCTGTCATTTTAATTTTTGTATTGCTTTTTTCAGAGTGTCTGTGATTGGAGCCGTCAGAGTCGAAAATTCCCGTATAAACCTACGGTACCACCCTGCTAGACCAAGCAGTCTCCGAACTTGTTTTGCTGTTTTCGAAAGCTCTCGATCGCCTCAACTTTAGCTGGCTCCGTCTTAATATTCCCACCACCAACGATGAAGCCCAAGTACTTCAATTCTTTGAAGCAGAATTTAGACTTCATTACGTTGATGGTGAGGCCAGCTTTACTGAGACATTCAGCCACTTCGTCCAGCAGAGCGATGTGTGTTTCGAAATCCGAAGCGATGACGAGCAGATCATCGAGATACACGAAGACACGATCCCTTAACCTTGAGGGAATGACCTTGTCCATCAACTGGCATAACTTTTGGGCCGCATTACACAGTCCAAAAGGTAGAGATGAGCTAAACTGTGATTTTCCAATCACAGGTATACCTGTGACTGTGATTAATGAATCACTGTGAGTTTAACCTGTGATTGTGATTGGTAAATTTAAAATATTTTTGGGGCCCAACAAAATTTTTCTCAGTCAAATAATAAAAATTAATTAAATAAAAACAACTTGATTTATATACCTCTTGGGACTTGGGACATTACCTCGAATTCCAAGTTATCGAATCGCAAAATATCGAATGATTATATATCAAATGATTAAAATTTCCAATGATCATTCGAGATCGATACGTTTTTTAATACACTTTTAGTAAATTTTCAATATCTATAGGACAAGCATTGCGGATTCATATGTCGAACAAAAATTTCTAGGTTGTCGTTAAATCTTACACTACCTAAATTTTAATGGAGAAATCCAAAAAATTGGTCTTGCCCATGCCGTTCGCCATTTTCCAAAATTCCTTATCAACGGCTTAGCTGATTTAAAAAAAACTTTCTTAGGGCCAGTTGTACAACCATGGTTCAGCAATTTTAACTCGCTGATCAAAGATGGTTAAAGGGTATGTGATAATAGCCAATTATTTATCTGAACCGTTGGTTGGTGGAACCTCAGTTAATCCACCGAAATCGGTGAATTAAAATTCCTGAACCAAAAGATCAATATTTAAATCGCGATTGTAAAACTGCCACTTTGAAAATATTTCTACACTATTACATGCCGATTTGTAAGTTAACCATAAACAAAAACGAACTTTGTCAATGCTTAATCTTTCAGGAATGTCATTTTGGATTTTTGAGTAAGAAATCTTTTTTATGAAGAATTAAGCAATGCTTTAAATTACAACCTACTTAAAAAATGTGAGGTTGATAGCGGAAAGAAAATGTTATGAAAACAACATTTTCTACATACATGTATAAAGTTTTATTTTTGTATAATGTATGGCGATTCAAAAGTATTAACTTTTGCCATAGAGAGTTTACTTACAAAAATTCAGTTTTCTATCACCTTTGAATAAAAAGAAAATTTAATTTCAATAAAAGACCTTATTAAATGCTTAAGAGAGTTCATAAACAAAATTTCAGCTTTCTTGCAGCTTTGAATAAAGAGAAAATTTAATTTTTATAAAATGTGGGCGTGGCAGGAGGCGGATTCTAGAATACGTACTCAATTCTTTAGAGAGTTCATATACGAAATTTCAGCTTGCTAGCGCCTTTGAGTAAAGAGAAAATTGAATTTTAATAAAAAGTGGGCGTGGCAGGAGGTGGATTGAAAAGGACGTACTCAATTTTTTAGAGAGTTCATATAAAAAATCTCAGCTTGCTAGCGCCTTTGAATAAAGAGAAAATTGAATTTTAATAAAAAATGGGCGTGGCAGGAGGCGGATTCCAAAATACGTAGTCAATTCTTCAGAGAGTTCATATACAAAATTTGAGCTTGCTAGCGCCTTTGAATAAAGAGAAAATTGAATTTTAATAAAAAGTGGGCGTGGCAGGAGGCGGATTCAAAAGTACTTACTTAATTCTTTTAAGAGTGCATAAACAAAATCCTAGCTTTATAGCGCCTTTGAATAAAGAGAAAATTGAATTTTAATAAAAAGTAGGCGTGGTAGGAGGCGGATTCCAAAATACGTACTCAAATTTTTAGAGAGTTCATATACAAAATTTCAGTTTGCTAGCGGCTTTGAGTAAAGAGAAAATTGAATTTTAATAAAAAGTGGGCGTGGCAGGAGGTGGATTCACAAGGACGTACTCAATTTTTTAGAGAGTTCATATAAAAAATCTCAGCTTGCTAGCGCCTTTGAATAAAGAGAAAATTGAATTTTAATAAAAAGTGGGCGTGGCAGGAGGCGGATTCTAGAATACGTACTCAATTCTTTAGAGAGTTCATATACGAAATTTCAGCTTGCTAGCGCCTTTGAGTAAAGAGAAAATTGAATTTTAATAAAGAGTGGGCGTGGCAGGAGGCGGATTCCAAAATACGTAGTCAATTCTTTAGAGAGTTCATATACAAAATTTCAGCTTGCTATCGCCTTTGAATAAAGAGAAAATTGAATTTTAATAAAAAGTGGGCGTGGCAAGAGGCGGATTCCAAAATACGTAGTCAATTCTTTAGAGAGTTCATATACAAAATTTCAGCTTGCTAGCGCCTTTGAATAAAGAGAAAATTGAATTTTAATAAAAAGTGGGTGTGGCAGGAGGCGGATTCCAAAATACGTAGTCAATTTTTTAGAGAGTTCATATACAAAATTTCAGCTTGCTAGCGCCTTCGAATAAAGAGAAAATTGAATTTTAATAAAAAGTGGGTGTGGCAGGAGGCGGATTCCAAAATACGTAGTCAATTCTTTAGAGAGTTCATGTACAAAATTTCAACTTTCTAACGTCTTTAAATACAGAGTAAAGTCAATTCACCTTACCTTTTTCTTGTGTAAAATACCTCCACAGTACCACATTTCACAGTTCAGTTCTACCTTAGCTTCTTAACTAAAAATGAAACTATTCTTCTGAATAGTCGCTAAAATAATAAAAAAAAATAAATCACGACTACAGTTCTCATTCTCATTTTATTAATTGTTGTGACTTTTCACTGGTTGTGCTTTTGTTCACAGTTCATAAAGTAATCACGACCACAGTTCATTTTCCGTTTGTCGTGATTTGTGAATCGTTTCTGTTTGTTGTGATTTTGAAACCCTAGTTGTGAAGTTGTGATTTTCAGGCAGAAAAAAAAAATCACATTTAAGGCACTCACAGGTTAAAAGTGAGTCGCTCACAGGTAGTGATTGTGATTTTTTAATCACAGGTCGAAAATCACAGGTCGTGATTTTTTGCTCTTCTCTACCAAAAGGCATGACAGTGAAATGGTACAAGGGCCGTCCCGGTATTGTAAAAGCAGTTTTTTCTCTACTCTGCTCTTCCAACGGTATTTGCCAAAATGCGTCTTTGAGATCGATACTACTTATAAAGATAGTATCACGAAGACGACTGAAGATGCCTTCGAGATTTGGGAGAGGATACGCATTTTTTTCGTGAGGGAGTTCAGCTTACGCGAATCGAGACACAGACGATTTTTGCCAGGTTTCTGTATCAGGACCACTGGCGAACTCCATGGGCTCTCACTCTCTTCAATCACACCAAGGCTCAACATTCTGTCTATCCCGGCATACATCAGGGCTTGTATCGCTGGAGAGACAGGGTAGTGACGCTGCTTTACTGGAACCGCCTCTCCGGTTTCGATGACATGCTCGACAAGGTTCGTTTTTCCGAGTCCGTATTTGGTATAACACCGGAACTTTCGTCTGACTGCATCCAATCTCATTTCCTGCTCTGGAGACAATTGGTGAGTATCTGAAGTGTCCTTAGCGTCCATTACTGAAATTTCACTGACTATTCCAGGGGCAAGGTTGAATGCTCTCCAGAAATCGACGCTGAGATAAAGTTCCTGGTCCAGATAAGGCCTAGGATCTCCAGATACGTCTATAATAGTCGATAATAAGTTATATTTAATTTGTTTTCTTAATTTATATCGTTTCCTAGCTTTAAGTATTTTATTGCTAATAGTGCTACCGTCGAATATTCTTTCTCTTGCTGTATTATATTCGTTTATTCTTATATGTAAGGGTTTTCTATGACTAAGTATTTTATTATTTTTTTCGTTTTGTTCTAAATTTGTAATGACTCTTTTCAAAATCGTAATTTTCTCCTTATCTTCACTTTCTTCATTTTGCATTGGTTGTGTTCGATGATTCGGGGATTTGTTTCGAACGCGATTCCCCCGTCGAAATCGCGCTCTTCTGTGCGTTTTTCGATTTGCACTTGGGACAATTCGCAACTATGAAGTTTTCTTCTCCGCATTTGAAACAAAAAATGTTTTGTTTCGGAGATGGGCACTCCCAATATAAATGTCCACCATTTTTGCAATTCCAGCAAGAGAGTATTTTATTTGCTGGTCTTGGTCGATTATTGTTGATATATTGCATTGCTGCAATAGTATCCTTATAATGATTTTGATCTTCTTCAAAATACTGCAATTCATTATTTGCTAATTTTTGAGGTGGTCTATAAAAGCGATGTGAACTAGAAGTATTCAATGGAAATGCATTCTCTGCTTCCTTACAGGCGAACCGTAATTGGTCCAAAGAGAAAATTGTCATTGGATAAACCAGTTTTCCAATCCTATCATTGAGATTCCTCTTCAACATTTTTACCAGCTCGAATTCGGGCATAGGTGTTTGAAAATGAGATCTTATTTTGAAGATGGCTGAGAAAAAGGCATCACAAGTCTCAGCTAAGCCTTGTTTTCGATCTGAAAGTTCACGCATTATTTCATAGTCGGACTTAACATTTCGGAAATGAAGCAATAAAGCTTCACGCAACATTTGCCAATCCGGTCTGAAGCTACTGGATTTTTGAAATCCCCAATGCCAATCGTGAGCATCTCCTGTGAGAGTGAGATGAAATTGTTTCAATATCTCAGACCACGGGCATTGATATTGGTATTGGAGAGTTTCTAACCGGAAGATGAAGTCTTCGACCGTCAAAACTTTTGGATTCCCTTCAAATTTCAGACCCCATCGGTCGAGTTTTATTTGATCACGATAACCTCTGACATGATTAAAATTCGTATCGGGAAATGAATTTGAAGAATATTGTTGATAACCGTTATGGTTACCTAAATCAGGATTATTCTGCGAAAAATTAATTGGTTTTTGTAACTCGGAGTTGGTAATAGGTTTGAAAACATTTGAAGGTTGTGAAAATGCTGAAGAACGATTGGTTTGTGGATTTTGATTAGGTATTTGATTCGGATTTTGCTGTTGTTGCTGGTAAAGAATATTTTGTGAAGATTGTTGTTGATAGGGAATATTTTGGGAATTTTGCTGCGGAGTGAAATTTTGATTGAATAATTGTCGTTGTACATATTGGTTATTTTTATTTTGTAGATGATTTTGATTGGTTGTATTTTGGAAAGATAGTTGTTGTTGTTGAGGATTAGGATTTTGAATGGATTGGTGCTGAAAGTTAGTATTTTAAAAAGTCCGATCATTAAGTTGTATAGAGGAGCTTTGTTTAAGGTGAGGATGTTGTTGGCGCTGTGCCGTACGTTGATTTTGCAAATTTTGTTGCTGTGGATATTGAGGTGCCGGTTTACGAACAGTATTTAAAGTCAAGCTAGGTTTAGCAATTGTTTCTTCACGTCTTAACGGTAATGTCGAGGCATTGATTTCGCCTAGGAAATCAATAAAATTATCTTTGATAGTTTTTTTGATACAATCAAAAATATTAGAATGCATCGACTCCGTATAAGACGTGAAAGCATTTACTACTGCTAAATTAATGTAAGCTTTGAGATCGTTTGGTACCGAATCGGTATTATTAACTTTTTCATTGTATGTCTTTTCGACTATCGGTTCGTTTCTGATGGTATCGATACTGTGATCAAGATCAACGAAAGCTGCCCCTTGATTACTGAGGCTGCTATACGATGGAGCTGTAATGGATTCTGACTCCATTGTCGTATCAAGTGGTGCTAGACCTAAGTTATTATCCACTGTAACTGTATCAACGCTTACTTGTTGCTGACCTTGAATCGGATTTGGAATTTGAATTATACTTGGAATTTGACCTTGGTTTTGATTTACGTTGTTATTGTTTATTATTGGTGTGCGAACAATTCGAGGACGTGATTGAAGATCATTCAAATTACTGTTAGGATCGTTAAGGTTATTGGTCAGATTTAGAGCGGTTGTAGAACTAGAACCTGGTTGACTGTCACTGTTGGGTTGAGGATCTGGGACTAGTGGACTTAAGCTATGAAGTAAGCGCTCTTGTTCATCAGGAAGTAACCTGGCTGAAGACCTCGAGCCCTTCTTTTTCGTAGTACCAGTACTAGTTTTAGAACCTTGACTCATTTTGTTATATTTAAGAAAATGGAAAAAAAATTAAAAAAAAGTATAAGTTTGTAGTGAAATTTTTTTAGTTTTTTAAAAAAAAACTAGAAACAAATAAATAAAAAAAAGGGAAATTTTGTTTGTTTGTTTTTTTTTTTTGTATGTTTTATATCAAACAAAAATAATAAACAAAAACTTATTCAATTATTTTGTGAAATATTTTACTATATTAAAGAATTTTGAATGAAATATTTTGAACGTATTATTTAAGAAAAATTGCTCTTAAAGAAATAATTGTAGAGATAAATATATATTTTGTATCTTAACTATCTGTATGCGGGTCAACGCAGCCCATCCCAGAACCACTGGTCCCAAGACAACTCATCCCACGCAATTCATCCCAGGACCAAACTGGTCCCAAGACAACTCATCCCACGGACAACCCATCCCGGATATGGAATTAAAAATTCCATCGAAGAAAATGGTTCGTGCATTTAATAATTTCGGTCAAAATAGTTTTTCAGAAGGTTTGTGAATTTGAGATGGATTTTCTGCGAGGATTTTTCTGGGGAACTTAAAAGCAGGAAATTAAAGTGTAGCACACGTAAAAGCCAGTGGAGTAACAAAAAATATAAAAATAGGACGCTGTTATTTGTGATTTGTCCATTAAGAATCTAGAGATTGGGTGGCACCTTTGTATATAAAATCTATAGTACTATCATGGGCAGATATTTTTTAGTGGAACGTATGTCCTAGTGGTGCGCTGCAATCGCCACAAATTTGGGTTTAGATACTTGAATATTGGCAGCATATAAAATCAAGATAAAGTAGTTTAGAGAGAGAGGATTATATTTTTTCAATTCTTAAGAGCCCTTCACCTAAATGTGGGAACTATTTGTAGAACCTATTCATCATCTGAGATTCTCACCCCAAGGTTTAAACATTAGATAATAAAAAAAATGCAATCCAATAATCCACAAAAAAAAACATCCACCACGCACCACCGCACCACCGTTTACTCCATCAAGTCAGAGAGAAACACACGCAACGGTTGAACTCAGCATTGAAGTGTGTGCGGTGCGTGCATTGTTGCTTGTTTTTTTTTTCTTTTTACTGTGGGTCAATAGAAAGAAAAAAAAAATGAATACGATGATGAAAAGGTTAGACATTACTTGTGTGCTTTATTTGTGTGTTGTTTTTATGCAAAAAACTGGTTTCGTTGGTAGAGTAGGTGTATTTTCTCTTGATTGGTGTGACCCAGGTATATTTTTGCAAGATGGGTTTCATTCATTTTTGGGTTGTCTTTTTGATTTTATTAGATAATAAAGCCCTTCAAAAACCTTTTTACATCAATTACGTATTTAATTGTAGGCATTTAAAAAAAAATACCTACATATGTGCATATACATATATACCTACATATATACTATACATACACATAATATATGCACATACACCTGCGATATACCTACATTAAAAATATTTTTGATTTAATTTAATTCATTTATAATTGATAAACTGTAGTGTTATGTCATATTGTGATTTTAAATTAGGTACATATCTACTAATTTCGCATACCTATGTAGGCATCTACCTACTCTCACTTTTATTTAAAAAAAAATACATTACGTACCTATACCTGAAATCTTACCTTCCCACCTATGCTTCCTTATTGAAAATATACCTAAGAACAAAAAAATACACGAAGTAAGGAAGATACCTATACATATTTTTGTACCTACATACGGAAAACAAAAAGTCACTTCATTATTATAACATACCTACTCCAGGTCCTATCTACTTATGTATACTATAAATACCAAACTACTTTTCTGCCTAACCAAACTAAACTAAACATACCTAGATAATGTACATAAGTATGTACCTACCAAAATATTTAAACATATTATAGAAATCTAATGGTTACTTGTAATCAAAAAACATGATTACAGAAACAACCGAAATCATAAAATTCAATAGAACATAGATTACCTATATTGAGATTTTTCGCAAAAACCAAATACCCATTTTCTTGGCAAACAAAAATAAGAAAACAAATAATTACAAAACGCCTACCGCACCAACACCAAGCATTCAAAGTAACCATATACACACATACAAACCATATTTCACATCTCCATACAGCGCACACCAAACTAAAAATGCACACGGTTTGTTTTTTTTTTGTTCTTGATACAAACTCTAGCGGTTGCTTGGAGAAAAAAATAAATGGAATGATTTGTGTCTGAACTAAAATCTTGATAATTTTGTTTGGGGGAGATGTTTTAAAAATTCTTTGTTTTTTATGAAAAACACGATTACTGATTAAATTTTTTGATTGAACTTGACTAAAGAAATATCAAATTGTTAGCAGGCCTCATCACAGATGCAAAATTCGTTAATTACATACAAGAAAAAACGTGTTGAAACACAGTATTTTTACTGTTTTTAAAATCAATATATTGTCGAAACGGTGCTGAAGTTTGTTTTTTTTCTTCCTGTAGTTTAAAGATCTATTTAAACCCTTCAAAACAAAACTAAATTAGATTTAATTAAGTTACTAATTTACCCAAAAAGCAGCATTTGGATAAAGAGTTTTTGCAAAAATCTGACAATATAGCAGTACATTTTTTGAAATATCTTATGTTTTATGCAAACTATCAAAAAAATAATACCTGCAGTTCAAAGGCAATAAACAACTCTTTTATGTGCTATTTAAATTATTGTCATACACGCTCAAATGACTTCGTAAAGTAACATAGCGAATGAGCATTTTTCGTTTTTTCCTCAAATGTAAGGAAAGGCCTCTTAAATACAACAGCTACGACTCGCTTACACCTACATAATCCGTCATCGGCCGAAGTATGCTCGGACGACTTCGGCCGAATTCGGTCCATTGAATCTAACGTATAGGTAAAAGGTCAGAGAAGCAAAGCAGATATTGGAAATTTCAGTGAGCTGGTTGCGTCATCGTCATGTCAAAGAGCAAAAAAGGTCAAGCAACTTCAAAAAAAATTCTCCTATCTCTTATGAACTCTGTTTGAATTTTTTTTTCTTGTGGTTATGCGAGTAGGGAGACAAATAAAAATATGTATGTTTATATGTATGTATGTACGTAGGCATATATATTATTTGCTTAAAAGACTGCAGTAGGAAGGTAGGTATTTGTATTTAGTTTGTTATTTTCAATGTGATGAAAAAAGGAATGTTGCTACTTTTTACTATACCTACAATGCGGGAGTGCTTTGTTTATACATTTGTGCTATATTTTGGGTTATGCTGCAAATTTTTTTTTCTCGTTTAAAGATATGTAGTAATAATGATAA
Organism: Epistrophella euchroma; assembly: GCA_947049315.1. Lineage (NCBI taxonomy): Eukaryota > Metazoa > Arthropoda > Insecta > Diptera > Syrphidae > Epistrophella > Epistrophella euchroma. The sequence continues at coordinate 72,034,841 of OX346245.1, read as the reverse complement.
TTAGGTATGTACCTATAAAATGTAGGTAGTAATATAGGTAGGAATAGTATAATGTTGTACCTACAGGATGATTCACATACGGTGGTGTGGCAAAAAGTTAGACTTTGTACGTTGAGTCGAGACAAGAAAATAGTTGTATGGAAAGGGGTGGGGGGGTCTATTTCCCAGCGGTTTAGGCGGGAGGGGCAATTTTCTAAAATATAAAAAAAAAAACATTAAAACACACAATGTCATGCCATATACCTACTTTTTTAAAGCAAGAAGTCCGTTCTTTTATCATACCTATCTAATTATTTGAGAGCATAGTTTATGTAAAACTGATTTTCAAATTCAAAGAACCATGGGCATTTTGGGCCCTTTCTTCAACATTGCTAAACAGTGATAAAACTTATTTCATATGAAAGCTAATTGAGAGTAGGTAGGTACCTACTTTATTGTATTATATGGCGGCTTAATTGGAATCGAGCGCGAAAATAGTGTTTTTACGCATGTTATAAAAAAGTAGGTAGGTACCTACCTATTTAAAATGAAAAAATTTTATAAAACAAAAATGGCAAAACTTACTTAAAAGTTTTTTACCATTTTTGAAAGCCAGAAGTCTGTTCTTTCATTCCTTTTTTAAACTAACTTATTTCTCTTTATAGTTTTGGAAACATTTGCTTCCAACTCAAAAATGTTGAATACATATTGATTTGTTTTTCACAATTTTAAATACCTAATAATGTTCTAAATTGGATTTTATATATTAACATCCTCTTAGAATTTTGTATTTTAAATTGTGAACAAAATAGTATATCCAATTTATATTTTTTTTTTTAATTTATAGTAGTTATTATTATTATTTATTGTACCTATTCATACTAGAATGTCAGTTTATTTTTACCATTATTTATTCCGTCATTTTTTAGTTGGAAGTACTTTTTTCGAAAAATATAAGCAGAAATAAGTTGATTTAAAAACGGAATAAAAGAAAAGATTTCTGGCTTTCAAAAATGGTAAAAAACTTTTTAGTAAGTTTTGCCATTTTTTTTTATAAAATTTTTCCATTTTAAATAGGTAGGTACCTACCTACTTTTTTATTATAAAATGAGTAAAAACACAATCTTCGCGCTCGCTTAACCGCCATATAATAAAATATAGTACTCTACATTAGCTTTCATATGAAATAAGTTTTATCACTATTGAGCAATGTTAAATGTGGTCCCAAAGTCCATACAAAAGTGCCCATGGTCATTTTTGAAAAAATATGGAAAAAATTGTGTTCAAACTAGTTTTTTTTTTTTTTTAATTTTACGTTATGAAGTACCTACCTAGTACTTTTAATTTTAATATTCGATGCTCGTATTAATTTTAAGTCACACACTGAAGAGTAGATGCTCAATTTTTTTTTTTGGATTTAGAGAAAATAAAAAATATGTAACAGGAGGAGAAATTTAATAAAAAAAATTGTTTTAAAACAGAAAAAATATTAAAAAACAACGATAACCGTTACAATAGCATGTTATACCTTTTTGTAAAGCTAGAAATCTCTTCTCTTATTTTATTTTTGAATAAATCTGTTTTAAGGAATAGTTTTTGAAATATTAATTTTCAAACTCAAAATTTTGAAGAAAAAAAAATTGAAAAAAGTTCAAACTGATTTTTTTCCAAAGTTTTACAAAATTAAGTATTAATTTTTTTTTTTAATTCAATGCTCTTATTAGATCTAGGTCAAAAACAGTATACCGCATCCTTAAATATGAAAATCAAAAATAACGAGAGGGACAATTTTTGAAAAAAAGAATTGACTTAAAACAGAAAAAAAAATATTAAAAAACAACTTTAACCGTCACAAACGGCATGCTATACCTCTTTGTAAAGCCAGAAATTTTTTGATTTTATTTTAATTTTAAATATATTTTTTTTTAATGAATATTTCTGCAGATATTAATTTTCAAACTTCAGTTTTTGAAAAAAAAAATTAAAAAATTGTGTTCAAACTAATTTTTGTTCTAAAAATTCGATGCTCCTATTAATTTCTAGTCAAACACTTAAAACTGGATACCCAAAAGTGTTCTTGAAAAATAATTTTTGAAAAACTGTTCAATAAAACAACTTAACTTAAATAGAAAATTAAAGAAGAGATTTTTGGACAGAAACTTATGTCATATAAGACTTTCATCTGTAGAGAAAAATCCAAGTTTCAAAAAATGTCACTTAACACCTTCATCTTCTAAGTGCTTCAATTATTTTATTATTTTTTCAAAATTTTCAGTTTGAAAATGCATTTTTCAGAAATCATTCTCTGAAATTTTTTTAATTAAAAACATAATACAAGAACGGACTTCTGACTTTAAAAAAAAGTATAGCATGATATTGTAAGTATTACCGTATACAGAGAATACATAGGTAATTTTAGTGTTCAATTTTGGAAAAAAAAATATTTTGAAAATTTTATTTTGATTTTTTATTAATTTTTGAAAAAAAAAATATATTTTTTAGGTCAATTTTGTCATTTACTTTTGATAATTTTATTAATTTTCAAAAATCTTTTCATTACCAAGTGTATCTAGGTATATTTATTTATTTTTTTATAAAAGTATTCATATAAAGTTCACGTCATGTAAGCCGAAAATTTTATTTCAATAATTTTGATACTGCTTTCGGCGAGCGTTGCGAAAACGCAACACGAATTTTCTGGGAAACCAAAAGCTTTTCCAATTTATTATTATTATAATTTATTAAACTGCACATTAATGTATAGTATAATATAAAATAAACGGCACTAGCTACCAGGGCTAAAAGCCGAGAACTTTTCCAATTTTTTTTAATGTTTGCTCTAAATACACAAAAAATATCCAGTATGAGAAATTTCAAGTTTCTAAGTCAACTGGAACTGGTAGCCGCCGGAAATGGGTTCTAGTGAAAGCTCCTATTGCGGACAACTCCCTTAAACGGACAATCCCTTTAGGTGGACAAATTCTCACGACCGTGAATCTTGGATGTAAATTCCATACATTTTATGATCCCTTAAGCGGACACTCCCTTACCCGGACGCGGACAAGAATATTAACCGTGATTTGTCAAATTAAATTCCCTTAAGCTGACAAAAACTTTTTTTTAGTATGTAAATTGCAACCATTATTTTTAGTAATACTTTTACATAAATTTATTCTTCATTAAAAACGGTCCCCCTGGTTTACAGCGACATAGATGCGATTTCACCAAATTACTGTCTGTGATCAAATTCATAACGGATTTTATTACGCAGCTGTAGTCTTTTTTCTTGTATCTTCATGTTCATTTTTAGTTTGAATGAATTTCATGGCTTGTAGGTGCAAAAATGTTTCATGATGCCACTTTATATTATACATTTCGTTACATAACTATTTTTTATTTTTTCCCTCGGACGGACAACTCCCTTAGACGGACAAAAGTGTTACGACCGTCGCTGTCCGGCTAAGGGAGCTTTCACTGTAATACATATTTTCTTTTCTATTTTTAGCCGATTTTTTTAAGAAAATTGCACTTCCCGCCTAACCGCCTAACTAGAGTGAAATAGAACCCCTCCTATACAATTACTTTATTTTCTCGACTCAACCTACAGGTTCTAGTTTTTGTCACACCCTATACATTTTAATTCTTAAAAATAGAGAATTTACAATTCTTTTTTGTAAAGCCAGATCCTATTCTTTCTTCCTGTTTTTAATTAATTTTTTTAGTGAAAGGTTTTTGAAACAAACTTAAAACATTGAAAAAATAAAATAAAAATAATTTTGTTCATATATGTACCTAGGTACCTAACGTTATTAAGTACCTAAAATTTTTACGTTGTTAAATAGGTAGTATTTTTCTTTTTAATATTCAATGTTCCTACCAATTTTTGATCAAGATTTTTTCAAAACCATTCACTAAAAAAATGAAACCTAAACGCTCTAGCTTTTTTCACATATACCTAATGCGAATCACCCTGTACCTTTAGTAGGTACCTACATAATAAATTAATAATTATTTAATAATTATGTATAGGTACCTACCCACTGCTTCTCGCAAAGGCCTACCTACCTATTTCATATACCTACCTTCCTATTTTAATTTGAATCAAGACATTTTTTTTTACTAGAAATGTAGACCAGAATCTAAGTACAATACCTATAGTCAAATAAATTTTTAGTATGAACTTTATGGTGCAAAACAAAATGTACCTACCTATAACAATACTTAATTTTTATCAAAGTCGTTAAATTCGGTTTTGAGATTACAAAAAAGTGTTTTTACAACCCCCCTTTACAATGTAGACCCTAAGATAAACCTTACTTAAAATGAGCGCCTTCATTAAATTTTCAATTCATAGCAATGAAAATATAGTAAGTAGGTACCTAATTTAATAAGTTATCCAACCAACATACCTACAACAAAAACATTCATAAGTCACTAAAAGCAAATAAGGTGTAACAATATACATACCTACCTACATATACATACAACTACTCTGGACTAAAAAAAGCCGAATTCAATTCTATTTCCCGAATCCCGACCCGATACAAAACAAAATACCTTGACACATTTTTTTCTCTACTATGACTGAATAAAAAAAATGTAAACAAAGAAATAAAAAATAAGCAGACGAAATTGTTCATTACTTTTTTCATTTTTATCATCAAAAATGTGTTTTTTTTCTCTCATTCGAACTCTCATTTATTTAGTATACAGCATTCCCGTTCTTTCATTTATCGACATTTTTCATTTACCGACTAGTCGGGACACCTCCACGCACTACCTCACGGAAGTGGAACGCATGTACGCTAGGTGTCGCTACTATCGCCGCTCACCATGGTAGTACTATAGATTTTATATACAAAGCTATCATGGGCAGATATTTTTTTAGTGGAACCTATGTCCTAGTGGTGCGCTGCAATCGCCACAAATTTGGGTTTAGATACTTGAATATTGGCAGCATATAAAATCAAGATAAAGTAGTTTAGAGAGAGAGGATTATATTTTTTCAATTCTTAAATACAACAGCTACGACTCGCTTACACCTACATAATCCGTCATCGGCCGAAGTATGCTCGGACGACTTCGGCCGAATTCGGTCCATTGAATCTAACGTATAGGTAAAAGGTCAGAGAAGCAAAGCAGATATTGGAAATTTCAGTGAGCTGGTTGCGTCATCGTCATGTCAAAGAGCAAAAAAGGTCAAGCAACTTCAAAAAAAATTCTCCTATCTCTTATGAACTCTGTTTGAATTTTTTTTTCTTGTGGTTATGCGAGTAGGGAGACAAATAAAAATATGTATGTTTATATGTATGTATGTACGTAGGCATATATATTATTTGCTTAAAAGACTGCAGTAGGAAGGTAGGTATTTGTATTTAGTTTGTTATTTTCAATGTGATGAAAAAAGGAATGTTGCTACTTTTTACTATACCTACAATGCGGGAGTGCTTTGTTTATACATTTGTGCTATATTTTGGGTTATGCTGCAAATTTTTTTTTTCTCGTTTAAAGATATGTAGTAATAATGATAATTAGGTATGTACCTATAAAATGTAGGTAGTAATATAGGTAGGAATAGTATAATGTTGTACCTACAGGATGATTCACATACGGTGGTGTGGCAAAAAGTTAGACTTTGTACGTTGAGTCGAGACAAGAAAATAGTTGTATGGAAAGGGGTGGGGGGGTCTATTTCCCAGCGGTTTAGGCGGGAGGGGCAATTTTCTAAAATATAAAAAAAAAAACATTAAAACACACAATGTCATGCCATATACCTACTTTTTTAAAGCAAGAAGTCCGTTCTTTTATCATACCTATCTAATTATTTGAGAGCATAGTTTATGTAAAACTGATTTTCAAATTCAAAGAACCATGGGCATTTTGGGCCCTTTCTTCAACATTGCTAAACAGTGATAAAACTTATTTCATATGAAAGCTAATTGAGAGTAGGTAGGTACCTACTTTATTGTATTTTATGGCGGCTTAATTGGAATCGAGCGCGAAAATAGTGTTTTTACGCATGTTATAAAAAAGTAGGTAGGTACCTACCTATTTAAAATGAAAAAATTTTATAAAACAAAAATGGCAAAACTTACTTAAAAGTTTTTTACCATTTTTGAAAGCCAGAAGTCTGTTCTTTCATTCCTTTTTTAAACTAACTTATTTCTCTTTATAGTTTTGGAAACATTTGCTTCCAACTCAAAAATGTTGAATACATATTGATTTGTTTTTCACAATTTTAAATACCTAATAATGTTCTAAATTGGATTTTATATATTAACATCCTCTTAGAATTTTGTATTTTAAATTGTGAACAAAATAGTATATCCAATTTATATTTTTTTTTAAATTTATAGTAGTTATTATTATTATTTATTGTACCTATTCATACTAGAATGTCAGTTTATTTTTACCATTATTTATTCCGTCATTTTTTAGTTGGAAGTACTTTTTTCGAAAAATATAAGCAGAAATAAGTTGATTTAAAAACGGAATAAAAGAAAAGATTTCTGGCTTTCAAAAATGGTAAAAAACTTTTTAGTAAGTTTTGCCATTTTTTTTATAAAATTTTTCCATTTTAAATAGGTAGGTACCTACCTACTTTTTTATTATAAAATGAGTAAAAACACAATCTTCGCGCTCGCTTAACCGCCATATAATAAAATATAGTACTCTACATTAGCTTTCATATGAAATAAGTTTTATCACTATTGAGCAATGTTAAATGTGGTCCCAAAGTCCATACAAAAGTGCCCATGGTCATTTTTGAAAAAATATGGAAAAAATTGTGTTCAAACTAGTTTTTTTTTTTTTTAATTTTACGTTATGAAGTACCTACCTAGTACTTTTAATTTTAATATTCGATGCTCGTATTAATTTTAAGTCACACACTGAAGAGTAGATGCTCAATTTTTTTTTTGGATTTAGAGAAAATAAAAAATATGTAACAGGAGGAGAAATTTAATAAAAAAAATTGTTTTAAAACAGAAAAAATATTAAAAAACAACGATAACCGTTACAATAGCATGTTATACCTTTTTGTAAAGCTAGAAATCTCTTCTCTTATTTTATTTTTGAATAAATCTGTTTTAAGGAATAGTTTTTGAAATATTAATTTTCAAACTCAAAATTTTGAAGAAAAAAAAATTGAAAAAAGTTCAAACTGATTTTTTTCCAAAGTTTTACAAAATTAAGTATTAATTTTTTTTTTTTAATTCAATGCTCTTATTAGATCTAGGTCAAAAACAGTATACCGCATCCTTAAATATGAAAATCAAAAATAACGAGAGGGACAATTTTTGAAAAAAAGAATTGACTTAAAACAGAAAAAAAAATATTAAAAAACAACTTTAACCGTCACAAACGGCATGCTATACCTCTTTGTAAAGCCAGAAATTTTTTGATTTTATTTTAATTTTAAATATATTTTTTTTTAATGAATATTTCTGCAGATATTAATTTTCAAACTTCAGTTTTTGAAAAAAAAAATTAAAAAATTGTGTTCAAACTAATTTTTGTTCTAAAAATTCGATGCTCCTATTAATTTCTAGTCAAACACTTAAAACTGGATACCCAAAAGTGTTCTTGAAAAATAATTTTTGAAAAACTGTTCAATAAAACAACTTAACTTAAATAGAAAATTAAAGAAGAGATTTTTGGACAGAAACTTATGTCATATAAGACTTTCATCTGTAGAGAAAAATCCAAGTTTCAAAAAATGTCACTTAACACCTTCATCTTCTAAGTGCTTCAATTATTTTATTATTTTTTCAAAATTTTCAGTTTGAAAATGCATTTTTCAGAAATCATTCTCTGAAATTTTTTTAATTAAAAACATAATACAAGAACGGACTTCTGACTTTAAAAAAAAGTATAGCATGATATTGTAAGTATTACCGTATACAGAGAATACATAGGTAATTTTAGTGTTCAATTTTGGAAAAAAAAATATTTTGAAAATTTTATTTTGATTTTTTATTAATTTTTGAAAAAAAAAATATATTTTTTAGGTCAATTTTGTCATTTACTTTTGATAATTTTATTAATTTTCAAAAATCTTTTCATTACCAAGTGTATCTAGGTATATTTATTTATTTTTTTATAAAAGTATTCATATAAAGTTCACGTCATGTAAGCCGAAAATTTTATTTCAATAATTTTGATACTGCTTTCGGCGAGCGTTGCGAAAACGCAACACGAATTTTCTGGGAAACCAAAAGCTTTTCCAATTTATTATTATTATAATTTATTAAACTGCACATTAATGTATAGTATAATATAAAATAAACGGCACTAGCTACCAGGGCTAAAAGCCGAGAACTTTTCCAATTTTTTTTAATGTTTGCTCTAAATACACAAAAAATATCCAGTATGAGAAATTTCAAGTTTCTAAGTCAACTGGAACTGGTAGCCGCCGGAAATGGGTTCTAGTGAAAGCTCCTATTGCGGACAACTCCCTTAAACGGAAAATCCCTTTAGGTGGACAAATTCTCACGACCGTGAATCTTGGATGTAAATTCCATACATTTTATGATCCCTTAAGCGGACACTCCCTTACCCGGACGCGGACAAGAATATTAGCCGTGATTTGTCAAATTAAATTCCCTTAAGCTGACAAAAACTTTTTTTTAGTATGTAAGTAAGTAAGTAATCCATTTATTGAGATACAATTTTCATTACATAACATAGTATTAGTTACAAATTATGAATTTTTAGCGCTTTGGCTAGGCCATCAGCTCGAAATGTATGTAAATTGCAACCATTATTTTTAGTAATACTTTTACATAAATTTATTCTTCATTAAAAACGGTCCCCCTGGTTTACAGCGACATAGATGCGATTTCACCAAATTACTGTCTGTGATCAAATTCATAACGGATTTTATTACGCAGCTGTAGTCTTTTTTCTTGTATCTTCATGTTCATTTTTAGTTTGAATGAATTTCATGGCTTGTAGGTGCAAAAATGTTTCATGATGCCACTTTATATTATACATTTCGTTACATAACTATTTTTTATTTTTTCCCTCGGACGGACAACTCCCTTAGACGGACAAAAGTGTTACGACCGTCGCTGTCCGGCTAAGGGAGCTTTCACTGTAATACATATTTTCTTTTCTATTTTTAGCCGATTTTTTTAGAAAATTGCACTTCCCGCCTAACCGCCTAACTAGAGTGAAATAGAACCCCTCCTATACAATTACTTTATTTTCTCGACTCAACCTACAGGTTCTAGTTTTTGTCACACCCTATACATTTTAATTCTTAAAAATAGAGAATTTACAATTCTTTTTTGTAAAGCCAGATCCTATTCTTTCTTCCTGTTTTTAATTAATTTTTTTAGTGAAAGGTTTTTGAAACAAACTTAAAACATTGAAAAAATAAAATAAAAATAATTTTGTTCATATATGTACCTAGGTACCTAACGTTATTAAGTACCTAAAATTTTTACGTTGTTAAATAGGTAGTATTTTTCTTTTTAATATTCAATGTTCCTACCAATTTTTGATCAAGATTTTTTCAAAACCATTCACTAAAAAAATGAAACCTAAACGCTCTAGCTTTTTTCACATATACCTAATGCGAATCACCCTGTACCTTTAGTAGGTACCTACATAATAAATTAATAATTATTTAATAATTATGTATAGGTACCTACACACTGCTTCTCGCAAAGGCCTACCTACCTATTTCATATACCTACCTTCCTATTTTAATTTGAATCAAGACATTTTTTTTTACTAGAAATGTAGACCAGAATCTAAGTACAATACCTATAGTCAAATAAATTTTTAGTATGAACTTTATGGTGCAAAACAAAATGTACCTACCTATAACAATACTTAATTTTTATCAAAGTCGTTAAATTCGGTTTTGAGATTACAAAAAAGTGTTTTTACAACCCCCCTTTACAATGTAGACCCTAAGATAAACCTTACTTAAAATGAGCGCCTTCATTAAATTTTCAATTCATAGCAATGAAAATATAGTAAGTAGGTACCTAATTTAATAAGTTATCCAACCAACATACCTACAACAAAAACATTCATAAGTCACTAAAAGCAAATAAGGTGTAACAATATACATACCTACCTACATATACATACAACTACTCTGGACTAAAAAAAGCCGAATTCAATTCTATTTCCCGAATCCCGACCCGATACAAAACAAAATACCTTGACACATTTTTTTCTCTACTATGACTGAATAAAAAAAATGTAAACAAAGAAATAAAAAATAAGCAGACGAAATTGTTGTTGTCTTCATTACTTTTTTCATTTTTATCATCAAAAATGTGTTTTTTTTCTCTCATTCGAACTCTCATTTATTTAGTATACAGCATTCCCGTTCTTTCATTTATCGACATTTTTCATTTACCGACTAGTCGGGACACCTCCACGCACTACCTCACGGAAGTGGAACGCATGTACGCTAGGTGTCGCTACTATCGCCGCTCACCATGGTAGTACTATAGATTTTATATACAAAGCTATCATGGGCAGATATTTTTTTAGTGGAACGTATGTCCTAGTGGTGCGCTGCAATCGCCACAAATTTGGGTTTAGATACTTGAATATTGGCAGCATATAAAATCAAGATAAAGTAGTTTAGAGAGAGAGGATTATATTTTTTCAATTCTTAAATACAACAGCTACGACTCGCTTACACCTACATAATCCGTCATCGGCCGAAGTATGCTCGGACGACTTCGGCCGAATTCGGTCCATTGAATCTAACGTATAGGTAAAAGGTCAGAGAAGCAAAGCAGATATTGGAAATTTCAGTGAGCTGGTTGCGTCATCGTCATGTCAAAGAGCAAAAAAGGTCAAGCAACTTCAAAAAAAATTCTCCTATCTCTTATGAACTCTGTTTGAATTTTTTTTTCTTGTGGTTATGCGAGTAGGGAGACAAATAAAAATATGTATGTTTATATGTATGTATGTACGTAGGCATATATATTATTTGCTTAAAAGACTGCAGTAGGAAGGTAGGTATTTGTATTTAGTTTGTTATTTTCAATGTGATGAAAAAAGGAATGTTGCTACTTTTTACTATACCTACAATGCGGGAGTGCTTTGTTTATACATTTGTGCTATATTTTGGGTTATGCTGCAAATTTTTTTTTTCTCGTTTAAAGATATGTAGTAATAATGATAATTAGGTATGTACCTATAAAATGTAGGTAGTAATATAGGTAGGAATAGTATAATGTTGTACCTACAGGATGATTCACATACGGTGGTGTGGCAAAAAGTTAGACTTTGTACGTTGAGTCGAGACAAGAAAATAGTTGTATGGAAAGGGGTGGGGGGGTCTATTTCCCAGCGGTTTAGGCGGGAGGGGCAATTTTCTAAAATATAAAAAAAAAACATTAAAACACACAATGTCATGCCATATACCTACTTTTTTAAAGCAAGAAGTCCGTTCTTTTATCATACCTATCTAATTATTTGAGAGCATAGTTTATGTAAAACTGATTTTCAAATTCAAAGAACCATGGGCATTTTGGGCCCTTTCTTCAACATTGCTAAACAGTGATAAAACTTATTTCATATGAAAGCTAATTGAGAGTAGGTAGGTACCTACTTTATTGTATTATATGGCGGCTTAATTGAAATCGAGCGCGAAAATAGTGTTTTTACGCATGTTATAAAAAAGTAGGTAGGTACCTACCTATTTAAAATGAAAAAATTTTATAAAACAAAAATGGCAAAACTTACTTAAAAGTTTTTTACCATTTTTGAAAGCCAGAAGTCTGTTCTTTCATTCCTTTTTTAAACTAACTTATTTCTCTTTATAGTTTTGGAAACATTTGCTTCCAACTCAAAAATGTTGAATACATATTGATTTGTTTTTCACAATTTTAAATACCTAATAATGTTCTAAATTGGATTTTATATATTAACATCCTCTTAGAATTTTGTATTTTAAATTGTGAACAAAATAGTATATCCAATTTATATTTTTTTTTAAATTTATAGTAGTTATTATTATTATTTATTGTACCTATTCATACTAGAATGTCAGTTTATTTTTACCATTATTTATTCCGTCATTTTTTAGTTGGAAGTACTTTTTTCGAAAAATATAAGCAGAAATAAGTTGATTTAAAAACGGAATAAAAGAAAAGATTTCTGGCTTTCAAAAATGGTAAAAAACTTTTTAGTAAGTTTTGCCATTTTTTTTTATAAAATTTTTCCATTTTAAATAGGTAGGTACCTACCTACTTTTTTATTATAAAATGAGTAAAAACACAATCTTCGCGCTCGCTTAACCGCCATATAATAAAATATAGTACTCTACATTAGCTTTCATATGAAATAAGTTTTATCACTATTGAGCAATGTTAAATGTGGTCCCAAAGTCCATACAAAAGTGCCCATGGTCATTTTTGAAAAAATATGAAAAAAATTGTGTTCAAACTAGTTTTTTTTTTTTTTAACATTGAAAATGTTTATAGGATCGTTTTGACAGAGTTGTGGTGTTACTAAAATGATGAAATGAAATAAATTCAATAAATTAGAAATGAACTCCAGCGTATAGGGCATCACAACGAAATTTTTGGTTGGTGTTACTAAAGAAATGACCGAAATGAACACATGAACGTAGAATATGAAAAATGAACTCCAGCGTATAGGAGGACAACTATCAAATTTTTGGTTGGTGTTACTAAAACATTACTAGAATGATAAAAAAAAACAAACGAACACAAGCGATGAATTACAGCAGGCGTAGGCAGTAGGTATACGGGGAAAAAACGAAGAAAAGTCGTCGTCAACAGACAAGCTTCAGTGGAAGAATATTCAATGAAGAATATTCAAAAAGAGAAAAAAACAACAAGTATACAACGCAACAAACAAAAGTGTATCTATAGGTACTCTGTCAGATTTTTGTATGTTGTGTAGGTATATATGTAAATGCTATGCATCAACATAATTATGGAGGTAGGTAGGTTGTGATTTTTTGAAATTGAAAATGATAGGTATTTATTTTTATTCGATACAGAATACAATTCGGTCCTATAAGAAATACAATTCGGTCCTATAAGAAAGGCCAGTCATGCAGTTGAGTGTGAAAGCCGGAGTTAAGCTTGCTTGAATTCGATGTATGTAGGTATGTAGTATGTAGGACAACCAAAATTATGTTACAGCATATTTTTTTTAGTAACACTATTAAGACGAGACTATATTAGAAATCCGTTTTATAAATAAATGCATATTTTTGTATATTTACGATTTACGTGCATATTTTGGCATGCCAATTTTTTTTAGGTATATGTTTCATAAAAAAAACATAGTTTGTTCAGTTATTATTATTATTTATTGTATTATTCATACTAGAATGACAGTTTATTAGACTTGACCATTCTTTATTGCGTCAATTTCATTGAGTTTTTGAAAAACAAACAACGATAACTTAAAGGCGCTACCACCAATTGTTTAGGAATTAATTTTAGGTATTTTAATTTGTTTTATTTATGTTTGGCTGGAGATATAGCTATTTTAGGGGGTGCCAAGTACTATCATGAGTCTACTTTTAGTGATGCCAATTTTATTGTGAAAAACTTTCTACATGCACGCCATGAGGTTTGAACCCATTGCCCAGTCTTCGAAGTCGTATGCACTACGCATCCCACTACTTATGACCACTGACGTCACTGGTCGAGATGTGCTGTTTGTGTATCAAATGCATTTGGAGCATCATCATTTTTTTAATTTGTTCAGTATCTTCTATGTTTATTCAATAAATAATAAAGGTCTATAGGGCAGCATTACCAGCATTTTAGCATAACCAAAAAATTAAAACCTAACTTCAGGTTATGTCGAAAAAATTCGCATTACGGAAATTTGGGTTGGAGTTTTTTTTTTTTTTGAGAAAATTAACCTTTTTTTTGAGTTGGTTAAATCGACTCGAACGATTTTATTTCATACAGATTCACCCCACTATAGTCAAAAATTAATCTTCGGATAAAATTTAACGCGATATTAACCCAATTCGCACACGGCCTAAACAATATATATAGATAGCTTTTGAAAATTTAGAAAATATTGACCTAAAATGAAAAAAATCATGTTCCCAGTAATTATGACTTTTTAACATTTCTTTCGTTGAAAGGTACCAAAATTTTTGTTAGCCACGAGAGCAAACTTGTGGGGCTCACTCGTGTAAATTTTGTTTTTTTATTTATGATGCAATTAATGGCTTAAATAAATCCATGTGAATGAATTTGCATGTACTTGTACCTATTTCAAATAGGTTCAATGGCCTTTAGCCAAAGCAAAATTTGTTCGACAATCTTGCTTGTACACTACCTATTTTTTTTTGTTTTTAGATTTATGTCGTTCTTTTTCGGCCAACAAAAACTGAAACACTCTAGGAAGGAGAAAAATTTTAAATTTGTTTTAAAATATTGAAGGAAAAAAACATACTTTTTTTTTTTAATATGCAGTGTTCGACAGTTAAAAAACAAAAATGACCCACAGTGTGTAAATGCGTGTCTCAAGTAGATTCTGCACATCTCCGCAATTGTGGCTTTCCAACCATATAAAATTTTAACTTTAAAGATTTTTTCGGAACTTACCGTGTTAAAAATAATATTTCTTATATTTAACGTGGTAAGTTCCGAAAAAATCTTTAAAGTTAAAATGATTAATGTCCGCGAAAAGAATAGTTTAAAGTTTTTTACATATAAAATTTATCGAAATCGGTCAAATGCTTTTTGAGAAAATGGTACCGCAAAATTTATTTTAGCCTATTTATTAAGCAATATTTTTATGGCATATAATCATTTTTTTTTAGCATAATATAATAATTTATAAAGGGCATATATGTATGTAATTGATTTTTAAGGGCATAAGTATAAGCGCTTAAAACTGTTTTTTAAGGCATATTTGTGTTTGCCCTAATAGGTACATATATATATGAGTTTTCATATCAGATCTTAAAAAAACGATTTTTTTGGTTGCACAGGAAAGTTGATGGGTTAGTTAAAGAAAATTAACAAGATTTATTTTTTGCCAAATGGAAAGTGACATTAAATACATAATGTGCATAAAGGTACCTAGAAACTTCAGAACCTACAATGGTGTCTGAAACAGCTTATTACGTTTTAATTAATTTAAATTGAAAAGATTAGCCAGGTGTTATTTTCAATGTCCCCATGGTTACTCTATGAGTGAAATCTGTAAATTTTATTTTACGTTATGAAGTACCTACCTAGTACTTTTAATTTTAATATTCGATGCTCGTATTAATTTTAAGTCACACACTGAAGAGTAGATGCTCAATTTTTTTTTTTGGATTTAGAGAAAATAAAAAATATGTAACAGGAGGAGAAATTTAATAAAAAAAATTGTTTTAAAACAGAAAAAATATTAAAAAACAACGATAACCGTTACAATAGCATGTTATACCTTTTTGTAAAGCTAGAAATCTCTTCTCTTATTTTATTTTTGAATAAATTTGTTTTAAGGAATAGTTTTTGAAATATTAATTTTCAAACTCAAAATTTTGAAGAAAAAAAAATTGAAAAAAGTTCAAACTGATTTTTTTCCAAAGTTTTACAAAATTAAGTATTAATTTTTTTTTTTTAATTCAATGCTCTTATTAGATCTAGGTCAAAAACAGTATACCGCATCCTTAAATATGAAAATCAAAAATAACGAGAGGGACAATTTTTGAAAAAAAGAATTGACTTAAAACAGAAAAAAAAATATTAAAAAACAACTTTAACCGTCACAAACGGCATGCTATACCTCTTTGTAAAGCCAGAAATTTTTTGATTTTATTTTAATTTTAAATATATTTTTTTTTAATGAATATTTCTGCAGATATTAATTTTCAAACTTCAGTTTTTGAAAAAAAAAATTAAAAAATTGTGTTCAAACTAATTTTTGTTCTAAAAATTCGATGCTCCTATTAATTTCTAGTCAAACACTTAAAACTGGATACCCAAAAGTGTTCTTGAAAAATAATTTTTGAAAAACTGTTCAATAAAACAACTTAACTTAAATAGAAAATTAAAGAAGAGATTTTTGGACAGAAACTTATGTCATATAAGACTTTCATCTGTAGAGAAAAATCCAAGTTTCAAAAAATGTCACTTAACACCTTCATCTTCTAAGTGCTTCAATTATTTTATTATTTTTTCAAAATTTTCAGTTTGAAAATGCATTTTTCAGAAATCATTCTCTGAAATTTTTTTAATTAAAAACATAATACAAGAACGGACTTCTGACTTTAAAAAAAAGTATAGCATGATATTGTAAGTATTACCGTATACAGAGAATACATAGGTAATTTTAGTGTTCAATTTTGGAAAAAAAAATATTTTGAAAATTTTATTTTGATTTTTTATTAATTTTTGAAAAAAAAAATATATTTTTTAGGTCAATTTTGTCATTTACTTTTGATAATTTTATTAATTTTCAAAAATCTTTTCATTACCAAGTGTATCTAGGTATATTTATTTATTTTTTTATAAAAGTATTCATATAAAGTTCACGTCATGTAAGCCGAAAATTTTATTTCAATAATTTTGATACTGCTTTCGGCGAGCGTTGCGAAAACGCAACACGAATTTTCTGGGAAACCAAAAGCTTTTCCAATTTATTATTATTATAATTTATTAAACTGCACATTAATGTATAGTATAATATAAAATAAACGGCACTAGCTACCAGGGCTAAAAGCCGAGAACTTTTCCAATTTTTTTTAATGTTTGCTCTAAATACACAAAAAATATCCAGTATGAGAAATTTCAAGTTTCTAAGTCAACTGGAACTGGTAGCCGCCGGAAATGGGTTCTAGTGAAAGCTCCTATTGCGGACAACTCCCTTAAACGGACAATCCCTTTAGGTGGACAAATTCTCACGACCGTGAATCTTGGATGTAAATTCCATACATTTTATGATCCCTTAAGCGGACACTCCCTTACCCGGACGCGGACAAGAATATTAACCGTGATTTGTCAAATTAAATTCCCTTAAGCTGACAAAAACTTTTTTTTAGTATGTAAATTGCAACCATTATTTTTAGTAATACTTTTACATAAATTTATTCTTCATTAAAAACGGTCCCCCTGGTTTACAGCGACATAGATGCGATTTCACCAAATTACTGTCTGTGATCAAATTCATAACGGATTTTATTACGCAGCTGTAGTCTTTTTTCTTGTATCTTCATGTTCATTTTTAGTTTGAATGAATTTCATGGCTTGTAGGTGCAAAAATGTTTCATGATGCCACTTTATATTATACATTTCGTTACATAACTATTTTTTATTTTTTCCCTCGGACGGACAACTCCCTTAGACGGACAAAAGTGTTACGACCGTCGCTGTCCGGCTAAGGGAGCTTTCACTGTAATACATATTTTCTTTTCTATTTTTAGCCGATTTTTTTAAGAAAATTGCACTTCCCGCCTAACCGCCTAACTAGAGTGAAATAGAACCCCTCCTATACAATTACTTTATTTTCTCGACTCAACCTACAGGTTCTAGTTTTTGTCACACCCTATACATTTTAATTCTTAAAAATAGAGAATTTACAATTCTTTTTTGTAAAGCCAGATCCTATTCTTTCTTCCTGTTTTTAATTAATTTTTTTAGTGAAAGGTTTTTGAAACAAACTTAAAACATTGAAAAAATAAAATAAAAATAATTTTGTTCATATATGTACCTAGGTACCTAACGTTATTAAGTACCTAAAATTTTTACGTTGTTAAATAGGTAGTATTTTTCTTTTTAATATTCAATGTTCCTACCAATTTTTGATCAAGATTTTTTCAAAACCATTCACTAAAAAAATGAAACCTAAACGCTCTAGCTTTTTTCACATATACCTAATGCGAATCACCCTGTACCTTTAGTAGGTACCTACATAATAAATTAATAATTATTTAATAATTATGTATAGGTACCTACCCACTGCTTCTCGCAAAGGCCTACCTACCTATTTCATATACCTACCTTCCTATTTTAATTTGAATCAAGACATTTTTTTTTACTAGAAATGTAGACCAGAATCTAAGTACAATACCTATAGTCAAATAAATTTTTAGTATGAACTTTATGGTGCAAAACAAAATGTACCTACCTATAACAATACTTAATTTTTATCAAAGTCGTTAAATTCGGTTTTGAGATTACAAAAAAGTGTTTTTACAACCCCCCTTTACAATGTAGACCCTAAGATAAACCTTACTTAAAATGAGCGCCTTCATTAAATTTTCAATTCATAGCAATGAAAATATAGTAAGTAGGTACCTAATTTAATAAGTTATCCAACCAACATACCTACAACAAAAACATTCATAAGTCACTAAAAGCAAATAAGGTGTAACAATATACATACCTACCTACATATACATACAACTACTCTGGACTAAAAAAAGCCGAATTCAATTCTATTTCCCGAATCCCGACCCGATACAAAACAAAATACCTTGACACATTTTTTTCTCTACTATGACTGAATAAAAAAAATGTAAACAAAGAAATAAAAAATAAGCAGACGAAATTGTTCATTACTTTTTTCATTTTTATCATCAAAAATGTGTTTTTTTTCTCTCATTCGAACTCTCATTTATTTAGTATACAGCATTCCCGTTCTTTCATTTATCGACATTTTTCATTTACCGACTAGTCGGGACACCTCCACGCACTACCTCACGGAAGTGGAACGCATGTACGCTAGGTGTCGCTACTATCGCCGCTCACCATGGTAGTACTATAGATTTTATATACAAAGCTATCATGGGCAGATATTTTTTTAGTGGAACCTATGTCCTAGTGGTGCGCTGCAATCGCCACAAATTTGGGTTTAGATACTTGAATATTGGCAGCATATAAAATCAAGATAAAGTAGTTTAGAGAGAGAGGATTATATTTTTTCAATTCTTAAATACAACAGCTACGACTCGCTTACACCTACATAATCCGTCATCGGCCGAAGTATGCTCGGACGACTTCGGCCGAATTCGGTCCATTGAATCTAACGTATAGGTAAAAGGTCAGAGAAGCAAAGCAGATATTGGAAATTTCAGTGAGCTGGTTGCGTCATCGTCATGTCAAAGAGCAAAAAAGGTCAAGCAACTTCAAAAAAAATTCTCCTATCTCTTATGAACTCTGTTTGAATTTTTTTTTCTTGTGGTTATGCGAGTAGGGAGACAAATAAAAATATGTATGTTTATATGTATGTATGTACGTAGGCATATATATTATTTGCTTAAAAGACTGCAGTAGGAAGGTAGGTATTTGTATTTAGTTTGTTATTTTCAATGTGATGAAAAAAGGAATGTTGCTACTTTTTACTATACCTACAATGCGGGAGTGCTTTGTTTATACATTTGTGCTATATTTTGGGTTATGCTGCAAATTTTTTTTTTCTCGTTTAAAGATATGTAGTAATAATGATAATTAGGTATGTACCTATAAAATGTAGGTAGTAATATAGGTAGGAATAGTATAATGTTGTACCTACAGGATGATTCACATACGGTGGTGTGGCAAAAAGTTAGACTTTGTACGTTGAGTCGAGACAAGAAAATAGTTGTATGGAAAGGGGTGGGGGGGTCTATTTCCCAGCGGTTTAGGCGGGAGGGGCAATTTTCTAAAATATAAAAAAAAAACATTAAAACACACAATGTCATGCCATATACCTACTTTTTTAAAGCAAGAAGTCCGTTCTTTTATCATACCTATCTAATTATTTGAGAGCATAGTTTATGTAAAACTGATTTTCAAATTCAAAGAACCATGGGCATTTTGGGCCCTTTCTTCAACATTGCTAAACAGTGATAAAACTTATTTCATATGAAAGCTAATTGAGAGTAGGTAGGTACCTACTTTATTGTATTATATGGCGGCTTAATTGAAATCGAGCGCGAAAATAGTGTTTTTACGCATGTTATAAAAAAGTAGGTAGGTACCTACCTATTTAAAATGAAAAAATTTTATAAAACAAAAATGGCAAAACTTACTTAAAAGTTTTTTACCATTTTTGAAAGCCAGAAGTCTGTTCTTTCATTCCTTTTTTAAACTAACTTATTTCTCTTTATAGTTTTGGAAACATTTGCTTCCAACTCAAAAATGTTGAATACATATTGATTTGTTTTTCACAATTTTAAATACCTAATAATGTTCTAAATTGGATTTTATATATTAACATCCTCTTAGAATTTTGTATTTTAAATTGTGAACAAAATAGTATATCCAATTTATATTTTTTTTTAAATTTATAGTAGTTATTATTATTATTTATTGTACCTATTCATACTAGAATGTCAGTTTATTTTTACCATTATTTATTCCGTCATTTTTTAGTTGGAAGTACTTTTTTCGAAAAATATAAGCAGAAATAAGTTGATTTAAAAACGGAATAAAAGAAAAGATTTCTGGCTTTCAAAAATGGTAAAAAACTTTTTAGTAAGTTTTGCCATTTTTTTTTATAAAATTTTTCCATTTTAAATAGGTAGGTACCTACCTACTTTTTTATTATAAAATGAGTAAAAACACAATCTTCGCGCTCGCTTAACCGCCATATAATAAAATATAGTACTCTACATTAGCTTTCATATGAAATAAGTTTTATCACTATTGAGCAATGTTAAATGTGGTCCCAAAGTCCATACAAAAGTGCCCATGGTCATTTTTGAAAAAATATGAAAAAAATTGTGTTCAAACTAGTTTTTTTTTTTTTTATTTTACGTTATGAAGTACCTACCTAGTACTTTTAATTTTAATATTCGATGCTCGTATTAATTTTAAGTCACACACTGAAGAGTAGATGCTCAATTTTTTTTTTTGGATTTAGAGAAAATAAAAAATATGTAACAGGAGGAGAAATTTAATAAAAAAAATTGTTTTAAAACAGAAAAAATATTAAAAAACAACGATAACCGTTACAATAGCATGTTATACCTTTTTGTAAAGCTAGAAATCTCTTCTCTTATTTTATTTTTGAATAAATTTGTTTTAAGGAATAGTTTTTGAAATATTAATTTTCAAACTCAAAATTTTGAAGAAAAAAAAATTGAAAAAAGTTCAAACTGATTTTTTTCCAAAGTTTTACAAAATTAAGTATTAATTTTTTTTTTTTAATTCAATGCTCTTATTAGATCTAGGTCAAAAACAGTATACCGCATCCTTAAATATGAAAATCAAAAATAACGAGAGGGACAATTTTTGAAAAAAAGAATTGACTTAAAACAGAAAAAAAAATATTAAAAAACAACTTTAACCGTCACAAACGGCATGCTATACCTCTTTGTAAAGCCAGAAATTTTTTGATTTTATTTTAATTTTAAATATATTTTTTTTTAATGAATATTTCCGCAGATATTAATTTTCAAACTTCAGTTTTTGAAAAAAAAAATTAAAAAATTGTGTTCAAACTAATTTTTGTTCTAAAAATTCGATGCTCCTATTAATTTCTAGTCAAACACTTAAAACTGGATACCCAAAAGTGTTCTTGAAAAATAATTTTTGAAAAACTGTTCAATAAAACAACTTAACTTAAATAGAAAATTAAAGAAGAGATTTTTGGACAGAAACTTATGTCATATAAGACTTTCATCTGTAGAGAAAAATCCAAGTTTCAAAAAATGTCACTTAACACCTTCATCTTCTAAGTGCTTCAATTATTTTATTATTTTTTCAAAATTTTCAGTTTGAAAATGCATTTTTCAGAAATCATTCTCTGAAATTTTTTTAATTAAAAACATAATACAAGAACGGACTTCTGACTTTAAAAAAAAGTATAGCATGATATTGTAAGTATTACCGTATACAGAGAATACATAGGTAATTTTAGTGTTCAATTTTGGAAAAAAAAATATTTTGAAAATTTTATTTTGATTTTTTATTAATTTTTGAAAAAAAAAATATATTTTTTAGGTCAATTTTGTCATTTACTTTTGATAATTTTATTAATTTTCAAAAATCTTTTCATTACCAAGTGTATCTAGGTATATTTATTTATTTTTTTATAAAAGTATTCATATAAAGTTCACGTCATGTAAGCCGAAAATTTTATTTCAATAATTTTGATACTGCTTTCGGCGAGCGTTGCGAAAACGCAACACGAATTTTCTGGGAAACCAAAAGCTTTTCCAATTTATTATTATTATAATTTATTAAACTGCACATTAATGTATAGTATAATATAAAATAAACGGCACTAGCTACCAGGGCTAAAAGCCGAGAACTTTTCCAATTTTTTTTAATGTTTGCTCTAAATACACAAAAAATATCCAGTATGAGAAATTTCAAGTTTCTAAGTCAACTGGAACTGGTAGCCGCCGGAAATGGGTTCTAGTGAAAGCTCCTATTGCGGACAACTCCCTTAAACGGACAATCCCTTTAGGTGGACAAATTCTCACGACCGTGAATCTTGGATGTAAATTCCATACATTTTATGATCCCTTAAGCGGACACTCCCTTACCCGGACGCGGACAAGAATATTAGCCGTGATTTGTCAAATTAAATTCCCTTAAGCTGACAAAAACTTTTTTTTAGTATGTAAATTGCAACCATTATTTTTAGTAATACTTTTACATAAATTTATTCTTCATTAAAAACGGTCCCCCTGGTTTACAGCGACATAGATGCGATTTCACCAAATTACTGTCTGTGATCAAATTCATAACGGATTTTATTACGCAGCTGTAGTCTTTTTTCTTGTATCTTCATGTTCATTTTTAGTTTGAATGAATTTCATGGCTTGTAGGTGCAAAAATGTTTCATGATGCCACTTTATATTATACATTTCGTTACATAACTATTTTTTATTTTTTCCCTCGGACGGACAACTCCCTTAGACGGACAAAAGTGTTACGACCGTCGCTGTCCGGCTAAGGGAGCTTTCACTGTAATACATATTTTCTTTTCTATTTTTAGCCGATTTTTTTAAGAAAATTGCACTTCCCGCCTAACCGCCTAACTAGAGTGAAATAGAACCCCTCCTATACAATTACTTTATTTTCTCGACTCAACCTACAGGTTCTAGTTTTTGTCACACCCTATACATTTTAATTCTTAAAAATAGAGAATTTACAATTCTTTTTTGTAAAGCCAGATCCTATTCTTTCTTCCTGTTTTTAATTAATTTTTTTAGTGAAAGGTTTTTGAAACAAACTTAAAACATTGAAAAAATAAAATAAAAATAATTTTGTTCATATATGTACCTAGGTACCTAACGTTATTAAGTACCTAAAATTTTTACGTTGTTAAATAGGTAGTATTTTTCTTTTTAATATTCAATGTTCCTACCAATTTTTGATCAAGATTTTTTCAAAACCATTCACTAAAAAAATGAAACCTAAACGCTCTAGCTTTTTTCACATATACCTAATGCGAATCACCCTGTACCTTTAGTAGGTACCTACATAATAAATTAATAATTATTTAATAATTATGTATAGGTACCTACACACTGCTTCTCGCAAAGGCCTACCTACCTATTTCATATACCTACCTTCCTATTTTAATTTGAATCAAGACATTTTTTTTTACTAGAAATGTAGACCAGAATCTAAGTATACAATACCTATAGTCAAATAAATTTTTAGTATGAACTTTATGGTGCAAAACAAAATGTACCTATCTATAACAATACTTAATTTTTATCAAAGTCGTTAAATTCGGTTTTGAGATTACAAAAAAGTGTTTTTACAACCCCCCTTTACAATGTAGACCCAAAGATAAACCTTACTTAAAATGAGCGCCTTCATTAAATTTTCAATTCATAGCAATGAAAATATAGTAAGTAGGTACCTAATTTAATAAGTTATCCAACCAACATACCTACAACAAAAACATTCATAAGTCACTAAAAGCAAATAAGGTGTAACAATATACATACCTACCTACATATACATACAACTACTCTGGACTAAAAAAAGCCGAATTCAATTCTATTTCCCGAATCCCGACCCGATACAAAACAAAATACCTTGACACATTTTTTTCTCTACTATGACTGAATAAAAAAAATGTAAACAGAGAAATAAAAAATAAGCAGACGAAATTGTTGTTGTCTTCATTACTTTTTTCATTTTTATCATCAAAAATGTGTTTTTTTTCTCTCATTCGAACTCTCATTTATTTAGTATACAGCATTCCCGTTCTTTCATTTATCGACATTTTTCATTTACCGACTAGTCGGGACACCTCCACGCACTACCTCACGGAAGTGGAACGCATGTACGCTAGGTGTCGCTACTATCGCCGCTCACCATGGTAGTACTATAGATTTTATATACAAAGGTGGCACGTGGGATGGGTTTATTTAAGTACGGGGTCGGATACAAAAAATGTTATGTCATTGGTCATGAAAGGGTGGTTTATAAAAATGTCAACTTCGTTGTTTCTTGACCGATTTCGATGAAACTGACAGGGGTTATAGCTGACATAGAGTTAAGAAGAAAAATAATATTTTCAATACAGGGTGATTCATAAAAATGTCAACTTCGTTGTTTCTTGACCGATTTCGATGAAACTGACAGGGGTTATAGCTGACATAGAGTTATAAAGAAAAAAAATATTTTCAATACAGGGTGATTCATAAAAATGTCAACTTCGTTGTTTCTTGACCGATTTCGATGAAACTGACAGGGGTTATAGCTGACATAGAGTTATGAAGAAAAAAAATATTTTCAATACTGGGTGTTTCATAAAAATGTCAACTTCGTTGTTTCTTGACCGATTTCGATGAAAATGACAGGGGTTATAGCTGACATAGAGTTATGAAGAAAAAAAATATTTTCAATACAGGGTGATTCATAAAAATGTCAACTTCGTTGTTTATTGACCGATTTCGATGAAACTGACAGGGGTTATAGCTGACATAGAGTTATGAAGAAAAAAAATATTTTCAATACAGGGTGATTCATAAAAATGTCAACTTCGTTGTTTCTTGACTGATTTCGATGAAACTGACAGGGGTTATAGCCGACATAGAGTTATGAAGAAAACAAATATTTTCAATACAGGGTGATTCATAAAAATGTCAACTTCGTTGTTTCTTGACCGATTTCAATGAAACTGACAGGGGTTATAGCTGACCTAGAGTTAAGAAGAAAAACAATACTTTCAATACAGGGTGATTCATAAAAATGTCAACTTCGTTGTTTCTTGACCGATTTCGATGAAACTGACAGGGGTTATAGCTGACATAGAGTTAAGAAGGAAAAAAATATTTTCAATACAGGGTGATTCATAAAAATATCAACTTCGTTGTTTCTTGACCGATTTCGATGAAACTGACAGGGGTTATAGCTGACATAGAGTTAAGAAGAAAAAAATATTTTCAATACAGGGTGATTCATAAAAATGTCAACTTCGTTGTTTCTTGACCGATTTCGATGAAACTGACAGGGGTTATAGCTGACATAGAGTTAAGAAGAAAAAAAATATTTTCAATACAGGGTGATTCATAAAAATGTCAACTTCGTTGTTTCTTGACCGATTTCGATGAAACTGACAGGGGTTATAGCTGACATAGAGCTAAGAAGAAAAAAAATATTTTCAATACAGGGTGATTCATAAAAATGTAAACTTCGTTGTTTCTTGACCGAAATTCCCTCCTGGACAATATAGAACTCATCGAAAGAAAATGGTTCGTGCATATAATATTTTTCGGTCAAATTAGTTTTTCAGAAGGTTTGTGAATTTGAGAGGGATTTTTCTGAGAGGATTTTTTTGCGGAACTTAAAAGCAGGAAATTAGTGTAGCACACGTAAAAGCCAGTGGAGTAACAAATAATATAAAAAAAGGACGCTGTTATTTGTGATTTGTCGATTAAGAATCTAGAGACTGGGTGGCACGTGTGATGGGTTTATTTAAGTACGGGGTCGGATACAAAAAATGTTATGTCATTGGTCATGAAAGGGTGGTTCATAAAAATGTCAACTTCGTTGTTTCTTGACCGATTTCGATGAAACTGACAGGGGTTATAGCTGACATAGAGTTAAGAAGAAAAAAAATATTTTCAATACAGGGTGATTCATAAAAATTTCAACTTCGTTGTTTCTTGACCGATTTCGATGAAACTGACAGGGGTTATAGCTGACATAGAGTTAAGAAGAAAAAAAATATTTTCAATACAGGGTGATTCATAAAAATGTCAACTTCGTTGTTTCTTGACCAATTTCGATGAAACTGACAGGGGTTATAGCCGACATAGAGTTAAGAAGAAAAAAATATTTTCAATACAGGGTGATTCATAAAAATGTCAACTTCGTTGTTTCTTGACCGATTTCGATGAAACTGACAGGGGTTATAGCTGACATAGAGTTAAGAAGAAAAAAAATATTTTCAATACAGGGTGATTCATAAAAATGTCAACTTCGCTGTTTCTTGACTGATTTCGATGAAACTGACAGGGGTTATAGCCGACATAGAGTTATGAAGAAAACAAATATTTTCAATACAGGGTGATTCATAAAAATGTCAACTTCGTTGTTTCTTGACCGATTTCAATGAAACTGACAGGGGTTATAGCTGACCTAGAGTTAAGAAGAAAAACAATATTTTCAATACAGGGTGATTCATAAAAATGTCAACTTCGTTGTTTCTTGACCGATTTCGATGAAACTGACAGGGGTTATAACTGACATAGAGTTAAGAAGGAAAAAAATATTTTCAATACAGGGTGATTCATAAAAATATCAACTTCGTTGTTTCTTGACCGATTTCGATGAAACTGACAGGGGTTATAGCTGACATAGAGTTAAGAAGAAAAAAATATTTTCAATACAGGGTGATTCATAAAAATGTCAACTTCGTTGTTTCTTGACCGATTTCGATGAAACTGACAGGGGTTATAGCTGACATAGAGTTAAGAAGAAAAAAAATATTTTCAATACAGGGTGATTCATAAAAATGTCAACTTCGTTGTTTCTTGACCGATTTCGATGAAACTGACAGGGGTTATAGCTGACATAGAGTTAAGAAGAAAAAAAATATTTTCAATACAGGGTGATTCATAAAAATGTCAACTTCGTTGTTTCTTGACCGAAATTCCCTCCTGGACAATATAGAACTCATCGAAAGAAAATGGTTCGTGCATATAATATTTTTCGGTCAAATTAGTTTTTCAGAAGGTTTGTGAATTTGAGAGGGATTTTTCTAAAAGGATTTTTTTGCGGAACTTAAAAGCAGGAAATTAGTGTAGCACACGTAAAAGCCAGTGGAGTAACAAATAATATAAAAAAAGGACGCTGTTATTTGTGATTTGTCCATTAAGAATCTAGAGATTGGGTGGCACGTGGGATGGGTTTATTTAAGTACGGGGTCGGATACAAAAAATGTTATGTCATTGGTCATGAAAGGGTGGTTCATAAAAATGTCAACTTCGTTGTTTCTTGACCGATTTCGATGAAACTGACAGGGGTTATAGCTGACATAGAGTTATGAAGAAAAAAATATTTTCAATACAGGGTGATTCATAAAAATGTCAACTTCGTTGTTTCTTGACCGATTTCGATGAAACTGACAGGGGTTATAGCTGACATAGAGTTATGAAGAAAAAAAATATTTTCAATACAGGGTGATTCATAAAAATGTCAACTTCGTTGTTTCTTGACCGATTTCGATGAAACTGACAGGGGTTATAGCTGACATAGAGTTATAAAGAAAAAAAATATTTTCAATACAGGGTGATTCATAAAAATGTCAACTTCGTTGTTTCTTGACCGATTTCGATGAAACTGACAGGGGTTATAGCTGACATAGAGTTATGAAGAAAAAAAATATTTTCAATACAGGGTGATTCATAAAAATGTCAACTTCGTTGTTTCTTGACCGATTTCGATGAAACTGACAGGGGTTATAGCTGACATAGAGTTAAGAAGAAAAAAAATATTTTCAATACAGGGTGATTCATAAAAATTTCAACTTCGTTGTTTCTTGACCGATTTCGATGAAACTGACAGGGGTTGTAGCTGACATAGAGTTAAGAAGAAAACAAATATTTTCAATACAGGGTGATTCATAAAAATGTCAACTTCGTTGTTTCTTGACCGATTTCGATGAAACTGACAGGGGTTATAGCCGACATAGAGTTAAGAAGAAAAAAAATATTTTCAATACAGGGTGATTCAAAAAAATGTCAACTTCGTTGTTTCTTGACCGATTTCGATGAAACTGACAGGGGTTGTAGCTGACATAGAGTTAAGAAGAAAAAAAATATTTTCAATACAGGGTGATTCATAAAAATGTCAACTTCGTTGTTTCTTGACTGATTTCGATGAAACTGACAGGGGTTATAGCCGACATAGAGTTATGAAGAAAACAAATATTTTCAATACAGGGTGATTCATAAAAATGTTAACTTCGTTGTTTCTTGACCGATTTCGATGAAACTGACAGGGGTTATAGCTGACATAGAGTTAAGAAGAAAAAAATATTTTCAATACAGGGTGATTCATAAAAATGTCAACTTCGTTGTTTCTTGACCGATTTCGATGAAACTGACAGGGGTTATAGCTGACATAGAGTTATGAAGAAAAAAAATATTTTCAATACAGGGTGATTCATAAAAATGTCAACTTCGTTGTTTCTTGACCGATTTCGATGAAACTGACAGGGGTTATAGCTGACATAGAGTTATGAAGAAAAAAAATATTTTCAATACAGGGTGATTAATAAAAATGTCAACTTCGTTGTTTCTTGACCGATTTCGATGAAACTGACAGGGGTTATAGCTGACATAGAGTTATGAAGAAAAAAAAAATTTTCAATACAGGGTGATTCATAAAAATGTCAACTTCGTTGTTTCTTGACCGATTTCGATGAAACTGACAGGGGTTATAGCTGACATAGAGTTAAGAAGAAAAAAAATATTTTCAATACAGGGTGATTCATAAAAATGTCAACTTCGTTGTTTCTTGACCGATTTCGATGAAACTGACAGGGGTTATAGCTGACATAGAGTTATGAAGAAAAAAAATATTTTCAATACAGGGTGATTCATAAAAATGTCAACTTCGTTGTTTCTTGACCGATTTCGATGAAACTGACAGGGGTTATAGCTGACATAGAGTTATGAAGAAAAAAAAGATTTTCAATACAGGGTGATTCATAAAAATGTCAACTTCGTTGTTTCTTGACCGATTTCGATGAAACTGACAGGGGTTATAGCTGACATAGAGTTAAGAAGAAAAAAAATATTTTCAATACAGGGTGATTCATAAAAATTTCAACTTCGTTGTTTCTTGACCGATTTCGATGAAACTGACAGGGGTTATAGCTGACATAGAGTTAAGAAGAAAAAAAAATATTTTCAATACAGGGTGATTCATAAAAATGTCAACTTCGTTGTTTCTTGACCGATTTCGATGAAACTGACAGGGGTTATAGCTGACATAGAGTTAAGAAGAAAAAAAATATTTTCAATACAGGGTGATTCATAAAAATGTCAACTTCGTTGTTTCTTGACCGATTTCGATGAAACTGACAGGGGTTATAGCTGACATAGAGTTAAGAAGAAAAAAAATATTTTCAATACAGGGTGATTCATAAAAATGTCAACTTCGTTGTTTCTTGACCGATTTCGATGAAACTGACAGGGGTTATAGCTGACATAGAGTTAAGAAGAAAAAAAATATTTTCAATACAGGGTGATTCATAAAAATGTCAACTTCGTTGTTTCTTGACCGATTTCGATGAAACTGCCAGGGGTTATAGCCGACATAGAGTTAAGAAGAAAAAAAATATTTTCAATACAGGGTGATTCATAAAAATGTCAACTTCGTTGTTTCTTGACCGATTTCGATGAAACTGACTGGGGTTATAGCTGACATAGAGTTAAGAAGAAGAAAAATATTTTCAATACAGGGTGATTCATAAAAATTTCAACTTCGTTGTTTCTTGACCGATTTCGATGAAACTGACAGGGATTATAGCTGACATAGAGTTAAGAAGAAAAAAAATATTTTCAATACAGGGTGATTCATAAAAATGTGAACTTCGTTGTTTCTTGACCGATTTCGATGAAACTGACAGGGGTTATAGCTGACATAGAGTTAAGAAGAAAAAAAATATTTTCAATACAGGGTGATTCATAAAAATGTCAACTTCGTTGTTTCTTGACCGATTTCGATGAAACTGACAGGGGTTATAGCTGACATAGAGTTAAGAAGAAAAAAATATTTTCAATACAGGGTGATTCATAAAAATGTCAACTTCGTTGTTTCTTGACTGATTTCGATGAAACTGACAGGGGTTATAGCCGACATAGAGTTATGAAGAAAAAAAATATTTTCAATACAGGGTGATTCATAAAAATGTCAACTTCGTTGTTTCTTGACCGATTTCGATGAAACTGACAGGGGTTATAGCTGACATAGAGTTAAGAAGAAAAAAATATTTTCAATACAGGGTGTTCCATGTCAACTTCGTTGTTTCTGGACCGATTTCGATGAAACTGACAGGGGTTATAGCTGACATAGAGTTATGAAGAAAAAAAATATTTTCAATACAGGGTGATTCATAAAAATGTCAACTTCGTTGTTTCTTGACCGATTTCGATGAAACTGACAAGGGTTATAGCTGACATAGAGTTATGAAGAAAAAAATATTGTCAATACAGGGTGATTCATAAAAATGTCAACTTCGTTGTTTCTTGACCGATTTCGATGACACTGACAGGGGTTATAGCCGACATAGAGTTAAGAAGAAAAAAAATATTTTCAATACAGGGTGATTCATAAAAATGTCAACTTCGTTGTTTCTTGACCGATTTCGATGAAACTGACAGGGGTTATAGCTGACATAGAGTTAAGAAGAAGAAAAATATTTTCAATACAGGGTGATTCATAAAAATTTCAACTTCGTTGTTTCTTGACCGATTTCGATGAAACTGACAGGGGTTATAGCTGACATAGAGTTAAGAAGAAAAAAAATATTTTCAATACAGGGTGATTCATAAAAATGTCAACTTCGTTGTTTCTTGACCGATTTCGATGAAACTGACAGGGGTTATAGCTGACATAGATTTAAGAAGAAAAAAAATATTTTCAATACAGGGTGATTCATAAAAATGTCAACTTCGTTGTTTCTTGACCGATTTCGATGAAACTGACAGGGGTTATAGCTGACATAGAGTTAAGAAGAAGAAAAATATTTTCAATACAGGGTGATTCATAAAAATTTCAACTTCGTTGTTTCTTGACCGATTTCGATGAAACTGACAGGGGTTATAGCTGACATAGATTTAAGAAGAAAAAAAATATTTTCAATATAGGGTGATTCATAAAAATGTCAACTTCGTTGTTTCTTGACCGATTTCGATGAAACTGACAGGGGTTATAGCTGACATAGAGTTAAGAAGAAGAAAAATATTTTCAATACAGGGTGATTCATAAAAATTTCAACTTCGTTGTTTCTTGACCGATTTCGATGAAACTGACAGGGGTTATAGCTGACATAGAGTTAAGAAGAAAAAAAATATTTTCAATACAGGGTGATTCATAAAAATGTCAACTTCGTTGTTTCTCGACCGATTTAGATGAAACTGACAGGGGTTATAGCTGACATAGAGTTAAGAAGAAAAGAAATATTTTCAATACAGGGTGATTCATAAAAATGTCAACTTCGTTGTTTCTTGACCGAAATTCCCTCCTGGACAATATAGAACTCATCGAAAGAAAATGGTTCGTGCATATAATATTTCCGGTCAAATTAGTTTTTCGGAAGGTTTGTGAATTTGAGAGGGATTTTTCTGAGAGGATTTTTTTGCGGAACTTAAAAGCAGGAAATTAGTGTAGCACACGTAAAAGCCAGTGGAGTAACAAATAATATAAAAAAAGGACGCTGTTATTTGTGATTTGTCCATTAAGAATCTAAAGATTGGGTGGCACGTGGGATGGGTTTATTTAAGTACGGGGTCGGATACAAAAAATGTTATGTCATTGGTCATGAAAGGGTGGTTCATAAAAATGTCAACTTCATTGTTTCTTGACCGATTTCGATGAAACTGACAGGGGTTATAGCTGACATAGAGTTATGAAGAAAAAAAATATTTTCAATACAGGTTGATTCATAAAAATGTCAACTTCGTTGTTTCTTGACCGATTTCGATGAAACTGACAGGGGTTATAGCTGACATAGAGTTATGAAGAAAAAAAATATTTTCAATACAGGGTGATCCATAAAAATGTCAACTTCGTTGTTTCTTGACCGATTTCGATGAAACTGACAGGGGTTATAGCTGACATAGAGTTATAAAGAAAAAAAATATTTGAAATACAGGGTGATTCATAAAAATGTCAACTTCGTTGTTTCTTGACCGATTTCGATGAAACTGACAGGGGTTGTAGCTGACATAGAGTTATGAAGAAAAAAAATATTTTCAATACAGGGTGATTCATTTAAATGTCAACTTCGTTGTTTCTTTACCGATTTCGATGAAACTGACAGGGGTTATAGCTGACATAGAGTTAAGAAGAAATAAAATATTTTCAATACAGGGTGATTCATAAAAATTTCAACTTCGTTGTTTCTTGACGAATTTCGATGAAACTGACAGGGGTTATAGCTGACATAGAGTTAAGAAAAAAAAAATATTTTCAATACAGGGTGATTCATAAAAATGTCAACTTCGTTGTTTCTTGACCGATTTCGATGAAACTGACAGGGGTTATAGCTGACATAGAGTTAAGAAAAAAAAATATTTTCAATACAGGGTTATTCATAAAAATGTTAACTTCGTTGTTTCTTGACCGATTTCGATGAAACTGACAGGGGTTATAGCCGACATAGAGTTAAGAAGAAAAAAAATATTTTCAATACAGGGGGATTCATAAAAATGTCAACTTCGTTGTTTCTTGACCGATTTCGATGAAACTGACAGGGGTTATAGCTGACATAGAATTATGAAGAAAAAAAATATTTTCAATACAGGGTGATCCATAAAAATGTCAACTTCGTTGTTTCTTGACCGATTTCGATGAAACTGACAGGGGTTATAGCTGACATAGAGTTAAGAAGAAGAAAAATATTTTCAATACAGGGTGATTCATAAAAATTTCAACTTCGTTGTTTCTTGACCGATTTCGATGAAACTGACAGGGGTTATAGCTGACATAGAGTTAAGAAAAAAAAATATTTTCAATACAGGGTTATTCATAAAAATGTTAACTTCGTTGTTTCTTGACCGATTTCGATGAAACTGACAGGGGTTATAGCCGACATAGAGTTAAGAAGAAAAAAAATATTTTCAATACAGGGGGATTCATAAAAATGTCAACTTCGTTGTTTCTTGACCGATTTCGATGAAACTGACAGGGGTTATAGCTGACATAGAATTATGAAGAAAAAAAATATTTTCAATACAGGGTGATCCATAAAAATGTCAACTTCGTTGTTTCTTGACCGATTTCGATGAAACTGACAGGGGTTATAGCCGACATAGAGTTAAGAAACAACGAAGTTGACATTTTTATGGATCACCCTGTATTGAAAATATTTTTTTTCTTCATAATTCTATGTCAGCTATAACCCCTGTCAGTTTCATCGAAATCGGTCAAGAAACAACGAAGTTGACATTTTTATGAATCACCCTGTATTGAAAATATTTTTTTTCTTCTTAACTCTATGTCGGCTATAACCCCTGTCAGTTTCATCGAAATCGGTCAAGAAACAACGAAGTTAACATTTTTATGAATCACCCTGTATTGAAAATAATTTTTTTTCTTAACTCAATGTCAGCTATAACCCCTGTCAGTTTCATCGAAATCGGTCAAGAAACAACGAAGTTGACATTTTTATGAATCACCCTGTATTGAAAATATTTTTTTTCTTCTTAACTCTATGTCAGCTATAACCCCTGTACGTTTCATCGAAATTCGTCAAGAAACAACGAAGTTGAAATTTTTATGAATCACCCTGTATTGAAAATATTTTATTTCTTTTTAACTCTATGTCAGCTATAACCCCTGTCAGTTTCATCGAAATCAGTCAAGAAACAGCGAAGTTGACATTTTTATGAATCACCCTGTATTGAAAATATTTTTTTTCTTCTTAACTCTATGTCAGCTATAACCCCTGTCAGTTTCATCGAAATCGGTCAAGAAACAACGAAGTTGACATTTTTATGAATCACCCTGTATTGAAAATATTTTTTTCTTCTTAACTCTATGTCGGCTATAACCCCTGTCAGTTTCATCGAAATCGGTCAAGAAACAACGAAGTTGACATTTTTATGAATCACCCTGTATTGAAAATATTTTTTTTCTTCATAACTCTATGTCAGCTATAACCCCTGTCAGTTTCATCGAAATCGGTCAAGAAACAACGAAGTTGACATTTTTATGAATCACCCTGTATTGAAAATATTTTTTTTCTTCTTAACTCTATGTCGGCTATAACCCCTGTCAGTTTCATCGAAATCGGTCAAGAAACAACGAAGTTGACATTTTTATGAATCACCCTGTATTGAAAATATTTTTTTTCTTCTTAACTCTATGTCAGCTATAACCCCTGTCAGTTTCATCGAAATCGGTCAAGAAACAACGAAGTTGACATTTTTATGACAGGGGTTATAGCTGACATAGAGATAAGAAGAAAAAAAATATTTTCAATACAGGGTGATTCATAAAAATGTTAACTTCGTTGTTTCTTGACCGATTTCGATGAAACTGACAGGGGTTATAGCCGACATAGAGTTAAGAAGAAAAAAAATATTTTCAATACAGGGTGATTCATAAAAATGTCAACTTCGTTGTTTCTTGACCGATTTCGATGAAACTGACAGGGGTTATAGCTGACATAGAATTATGAAGAAAAAAAATATTTTCAATACAGGGTGATCCATAAAAATGTCAACTTCGTTGTTTCTTGACCGATTTCGATGAAACTGACAGGGGTTATAGCCGACATAGAGTTAAGAAGAAAAAAAATATTTTCAATACAGGGTGATTCATAAAAATGTCAACTTCGTTGTTTCTTGACTGATTTCGATGAAACTGACAGGGGTTATAGCCGACATAGAGTTATGAAGAAATAAAATATTTTCAATACAGGGTGTTTCATAAAAATGTCAACTTCGTTGTTTCTTGACCGATTTCGATGAAACTGACAGGGGTTATAGCTGACATAGAGTTAAGAAGAAAAAAATATTTTCAATACAGGGTGATTCATAAAAATGTCAACTTCGTTGTTTCTTGACCGATTTCAATGAAACTGACAGGGGTTATCGCTGACATAGAGTTAAGAAGAAAAAAAATATTTTCAATACAGGGTGATTCATAAAAATGTCAACTTCGTTGTTTCTTGACCGATTTCGATGAAACTGACAGGGGTTATAGCTGACATAGAGTTATGAAGAAAAAAAATATTTTCAATACAGGGTGATTCAAAAAAATGTCAACTTCGTTGTTTCTTGACCGATTTCGATGAAACTGACAGGGGTTATAGCTGACATAGAGCTAAGAAGAAAAAAAATATTTTCAATACAGGGTGATTCATAAAAATGTCAACTTCGATGTTTCTTGACTGATTTCGATGAAACTGACAGGGGTTATAGCCGACATAGAGTTATGAAGAAAAAAAATATTTTCAATACAGGGTGATTCATAAAAATGTCAACTTCGTTGTTTCTTAACCGATTTCGATGAAACTGACAGGGGTTATAGCTGACATAGAGTTTAGAAGAAAAAAAATATTTTCAATACAGGGTGATTCATAAAAATGTCAACTTCGTTGTTTCTTGACCGATTTCGATGAAACTGACAGGGGTTATAGCTGAAATAGAGTTATGAAGAAGAAGAAAATGATCGGGAAACAGTTGAGCCCGCTAGGTAATCCCACAAGGGAATCATGACAACCCTGAAGTAATGCAAAGAGCGGTCCCGGGGGGTGGGTCAGACGCCAAAAAGGGTTATGGAGGAGTTTTGGTCGGTATGTCACACTGAATGAGTCCGACACACGGGGATGGTCAATGGGTCAACGCCAAAAAGGCCTCCTTATGGTGCATAAAGCATTTCTCCCGCTTCCCTTAAAGGAAAAAAAAAATTATTATTATTATTATTATTATTATTATTATTATTATTATTATTATTATTATTATTATTATTATTATTAATAATAATAATAATAATAATAATAATAATAATAATAATAATTATTATTATTATTATTATATTATTATATTGTACATGGCCCGCATTTCGATGGCCAGACCGGCGTATTTAGATATCTTTGTGCAGAACGTGGTTTGCAGGTTTCGATTAAGGGTAACCGCTATATCAAAGATATCTATCCTCTTCTCTCTTTTGTTGAAAAGGATGATATCAGGTCTGTTTGCCGGGATGTGTTGGTCTGTCGTTATTGTTCTGTCCCAGTAGAGCTTGAAGTGGGAATTTTCCAGGACAGGTAGGGGCTGGTACTTGTAGTAGGGGGTATGGTGTTGAATCAGGCCGCAATTTAATGCTAATTGTTGGTGTATTAGCTTGGCCACATTGTTATGTCTGCACATATACTCCTGTGGAGCTAAGGAACTGCATCCTGATATAATGTGCTCGATGGTTTCTCCATTCTCTCCACATCACCTGCATCTATCATCAACATCTTCTCTAAGAATAAATTTCCTGTAGTTTCGGGTCGCTATAACTTTATCTTGAATGGCCATTACAAAACCCTCAGTCTCAGCGAACAGATTTCCTTGTATTAACCATAAATTAGACGCCTCTTCGTTAATGTGGTCTTGGCTGACTTCATTTGGGTGACTTCCGTGTAGTGACTTTGCTTTCCAAGAAAGAATCAGTTCGTCGGTTGTTCTGACATTGTCTGGGAGGGGAAAATTCGACAAGCTAAGGTTGAGGGGCGTAAACTTATCATCCACTAAGCAAATGGTCCTTATTAGCGGTGACGTACTGCTGAGTAGGTAGTGCCGGATGTTGAGGCATTGGCGGTGATGTAGATTCGTTATGTTCACGATTCCTCTTCCTCCTATTTTTCGAGGCAGAGACATCCTTTCAATAGAGCTTCTCGGGTGATGGCTGTTATGTCTTGTAAAAGATGTTCGTATAAGCATATCGATGTTTGAAAGCTCAGTTGAAGACCATTTTATAATACCGAAAGAGTACGTCAACAAGGGGATAGCCCAGGTGTTAATGGCTTTGCATTTGTTTCCCCCCGATAGCTCCGATTTCAAGATGATGTTCAGCCTTCTTTTGAATTGGGTGGTAAGGCTTGTCTTGATAGTCGTGTGGTTCATACCTTTGAGTTGGAGGAATCCAAGATATTTATATGACTCTCCATCTTGTAGATCCTCAACGACCCGTTCTTGGTCAATGGGGAAGCCTTCATCGTTTGTATCAATTTTTCCTCTCACCAGATGTACCATTTTACATTTTTCCATGCCGAATTCCATTTGTATGTCTGCACTGAAGCTTTTCACTACTTCAATTATTCGATGGAGTTTTTCTCTATTCCTGGCATAGAGTTTTAAGTCGTCGACATATAGTAAGTGGTTCAAGGAATAGTCATAGGTCTCAGTTTTGATGATGAAGCCCGATTTTATTCCAGCTAGGATCCTGCTAAGGGGGTTAAGTCCCATACAGAACCAAAGGGGGCTTAGAGCGTCACCTTGGAAGATTCCACATCTAATGGGGAGGGTTTTGCTTAGCAGGCCGTTCTGGCATAACCTCGTGTTCCATCCAGCCATAAGGGTGGTCAGGCAGTTAATGATGGTTGCGTCTATCTTATAAATTTCCAAGATTTTGAGGAGATACTTGTGGGGCATCGAATCGAATGCCTTTTTATAATCGACAAAGGCCATACTGATACTGCGTTTTTTCCTCAAAGCCAGGCCTGTGACTACAGAGTCAATAGTGAGTTGGTCCTTGCCAGAGAATAAAACGAGTCGAGTACTGTTCACGAACATCGAATACTCACTCGAAAAAAGCGAGTTTAAACAAACAGAGTCAACCCAAAAGAGATGTTCACGAGTTTTCCTGTTCACGAGTATAATGACTCGTGATTCACGATAAATACTGAACGAGTATGAACGAGCATACCTTTCAACCGAGTTGAATGGGTCCGAATAAAAACGAGTCAAGCGCTCGTGAACAAAATGTTCACGATCAATGTGCTCGGATCGGATTTACTCGACTCGTAAGATGTGTATCCGAGGTTGGTGGTTGATATTGATATTGGGTATTGCGCTAGCTAAACTCTTCGGTGTGTGTATTGGTGGTTGCATATCGCCGGCTACAAAAAATTGAATTTTTCTTTTGAAGGAATGGAATATTAAATACAACTTTCATTTTTGTTTATATTTTAACAAATCAAAAGCGCTATTTTCACACATAAAAACAAAATAGCCATCCTTTTTATGCATGTACCTTATCTACCCACTTTCAGATATTGATCATTTGCATGTTTACATCTCCTTTTTTTAAATGCAATAGCAAAAAAATACAGAAACCAGTTTAAATTCTTGCCATAAACCACCAACCATAAAAACGATAAATACAAAAAAAAACCTAAAATCTACCTACCCTACAACAACGACCGACCATATGTATAACCCGCAATCGCATAAGCAAAATGTTCACGATATTCACTTTGTTCACGATCACCCATTTTCGTTCGAGTATACTCGTTTTGTTTCGAGTACTCGAAAATAGTTGTGTATCCGAAGTTGGTGGTAGATGGGTATTGATTGAGGAGATGAGCAGTCCCAGTCAATGGTGGTTCGATTTTGTGAGGCAGAAGGATATGTTAACGGATTATTTTTCGATTATTTTTTTTTATTGTATTTGAATGAATAAATTAGGAATAGGTAGGTTAGGTACATAGTATGTTGGTTTATTTTAGGTACAATAAAATAACAAAATAAAATTGAGCAAAAAAAAAAAAAAAATATAATAAAAATAAATAAACAAAAGTTAATTTTATATAAAAAAATAAATAAAAAACATACGAATAATGTACGAGTAAGTAATATTTTTAAATAGTAAATTATTTGTATATGTCTGCATTTCTTGGCTTAAAAAAAAAGCGGCGGAACTCAAAGTTATAGGAAAAGGAAAATTAAACTTTAAATCTTTTGTTAGTTCCATGTAATAGGTACAGTTTTATTTTCTGCACAAAATTGCAATAATAAATCGAAAATTTAATTTGTGGAGCTAATTATGGCTCCAGGTCCAGTTGGTAGCAAATCTTTCACGTTGACATGTGTTCCGTATTAAATACCAATTTTAATACAGTGTTTTACAAAAGCCTTGCATCCCACATCCTTCAGTTACCTAGAAAGGTCGTATGTCTTCAATGCATAGCCTTATTTCGTTACAAGATCTTGGCTGCATATCTCTAAAGCACTTGTGTCTTAAAAGATTTGTTGTTGACTTAGAAAAATGTTTTAAATTTTTCTAACATGTTTTATATGCCACAAAATTGGGTATTGTTTCGCCGTTTTCATATTTAACTTAACCAAATGTTTCCCAGACCTTACTTCGCAGTTTCTTTTATCAGAAATAGAATAAACATTGTCTATAAGTTTAAAAAAAAATTCATTTTCATCCATTTTTCAAAGTTCGCTGTAATTTTTCAAGCCAATCAACTAAAAAACACAACTTTTCACAAGTAAATTTTGGACAGAAATGAAATTATGCATTCATAAATTTGTTGGTTGTTGTTCTTTGATTCAAACCTTCAATATTCATAAATTTTATTTTCAACGTTCTAGGTAAACCTTTTTTTGCAAACGCATTAAAAATTCACACAGACGAAAACAGTTATGTAAATTATGTATTTACTTAATTTACATAAACGCACTTGTCGCGGATATTGAAGATCATAAACCTACATGCGTTGTCTTTATATCTACCTACATATTACCCCTTCACAAATCTTTTGAATACAACCGCTAAATTCTAGTTTATTTTCTCCTAAAAAATCACTAAATAGATACAAACAGATATACATAACCTACTCGCATAATACATATAATACAAACCTTACCTACTTATATTTACTTATCTAAGCAATACCCCTACAAATTGTTCTTCAATTTGAAGTTTTTTAAACTTCAGTTTTTTAAGGGCACTGTTTTCCCACAAAAACACAAAAGAACAATCCTTTTTAAAACAATTTAACAACAACCGCACTGTCCCAAAATTGACTATGTCGTGGATGTCAAATATATTGATGATCGGCATTGTTACATATTCGATTAACCAATCAAACTTACAAAAAATAAATAAGCAAATAACCCATTAATACCTACATACCTACAAAAAAAAAAAAAAAAACAGAAACCAGTTTTACTTCTTGGGATTAAACCAGCAGCAAACATAAAAAACGATAAATACAAAAAAAAACCTAAAATCTACCTACCCTAGCAAGCAAAATGTTCACGATATTCACTTTGTTCACGATCACCCATTTGGTTCGAGTATATTCGCTTTGTTTTGAGTACTCGAAAATATTTCCAATTGTTTACGAGCATTTTGCTCGTGGGTATAGAAGTGCGAGAAGTTCACGAGTTCGAACAATTTGTTTGACTTTACTTGTGAGTATTTTAACTCGTGGATAACATGACTCGCGAGCATAGAAGCAGAACGATCGAGTATGAACGAACATAAGGAAAAAGTGGAATTGTTCGAACATATTTGAACATACTCATTTTAATCTCTGGTCCTTGCAGCCCATTGTTTGTCTACTACAACCTTTCTGTTCATCTGGTATGACGTTGTTTATTGAGCAGTGGTCATAAATTCTGTTGGTTAGGATTTTAGTGAACAATTTGTATGTTGTACACAGACATGTAATAGGGCGGTACTTTGAGGGGTCATTGCAGGGTTTTTCTTTGGCAATTAGGAATGTTAGTCCGCTAACGAGGAAGTTTGGTGGTTGTGTTTTAAGTTGCAGCAAATCGGTAAAAGATTTCGCGAGGTGTTCATGAGATGCGGTTAGTTTCTTAAGCCAGATATTGTGCAATTTATCGACCCCAGGTGATTTCCAGTTGCTTGTTACTGAGATTGCATTGTAGACTTCTTCTTTAGTTATCGGCTGATAAGGCATTGGTGCTGTGTTTTCGAAGTACTTAGTCTCGTCTGCAATCCACTGGGCGTTCTCGTTGTGTTGTTTGGGTATACTCCATATGTTACTCCAGAATTCCTCCGAAGCGCTAAAGGGTGGGTGCACGTCATTTGCTTCTGTTTCTGCTATTGTTGTTGGTGCAGCATTCCTATAAAAATCTTTTTGATTCCTGTAAAATGAAGCGTTTTCAGTTTTTCGTTTGCTACACTTTTCATAGCGCTTTAGGCGTTTTGCTAGTGCCGACAGTTTTTGGCCTTTCCTATCGATCAATTCAATAATTGCGTCCCTTGTCACTTCATCAGGTCGGAGCGGTGCGATCAAGCGCCTAATGTATCTTTTAAGACGGGTTGAGTTTGACCCGTCTCTAAAGGAAATCAATCTAGCGATATCTCGTCTTAGGTTTTCTATTCTTTTTCGCAACCTTTTATTCCATTTCGGCTGGGGTTTTTCCTTAATTCTTGTCGTATATGTCTCGTTTTCCATAATTTTGCTTTGGTTCCTTGCCTAAAGCTCGTAGGCAGGAAATTGCACTCACAAACACAAGGTCGTTTATTCG